>QJPP01000270.1:0-600000 GCA_003996215.1 Jaltomata sinuosa
ACAACAAACAAGGGTGGAGCCTCAAACAATGAATGATATGATGCATGAAGGTCTCAAATGAAATGGTATCTCTGTATGTACCTCCTCCGGTGCTGATCCAGCCCAGCAGGTAGGTTCCATGGAAGGACACTGCCCGTATACCCTTCCTCTGGCACACGCAGCCCGTAGCCCCTGGTCCGGATGGGAAGGTCCATGGAGGTCCCAGACCCCATACTAAAACTCAGTATCAAAACATGTCGTCCGGAAGCAAGTCCGGTATCAAGATAGAGACCCAGTCTCGAACATGCATGCCCAGACCCTGTCCAGGACTAAAGTAGTAGGAAAATGTCTCAAAAACCCCTCCAAGGGTGCCCGGGAATAACCGGGTCTAAATAGTAAAAAGTTATCTCAGGTACTCGGTCCGACCGAGGCTAAAATCATCTCAAGTAGCAAGAAAACTCAACTAGCACCCCGGCCCTGCCGAGTCTAGCGTGAATCGTAAAACTGGTGATTTAAAACATAATTTTACTTCCTTTTATCCAGGAATATTCACAAGTTAAATCAACCATTTCCAAATCATTTCCATCAAAAACGGGCCCCCCGGGCCATGCAAGGTTTAGAAAACAGTGCCAGTAGGCCCGAAGCCAAAACCACAGTAAAACATGGATAAAACCTCTTATATGCATGGAAATGGTATGATCACACACAATAGCTGCCCCGCAGCTCACAATCAACCTATCGACCCTGCACAGGCCCACAGCTACTCAGCAAGCATAACCAGCCTAGAAGGATAATTCTATGCCCGGGACTCGCGGACATTCCCAAAATCCCACCTTCTATGTTCCAGAGTCAACAAGGCCTCACAGGACCACAAGGGTAAATAAAATATATCGGCAAGTACTACAAGCAACGGAGGAACAAAAGTAGGCGGACATGAATAAAGCGGTCGAGGTCTGTGGTACCAACCTAATAAACCAACCCAAGGATGCCCATTAATACAATTTTATCCTATATATGCGGAGTCTAGGGAAAATAAACTGTAACCTACCTGTCGTCCGATGACAAGCTGCTAAGATGATGTCCAAGCTCGAACCACTCCGAGAAAATCCAAAACTAAATCAGAATCGGATTTGGGCTTGAATAACTCGACGTAGATAATTGATTGCTTTCGGCCGATCAAATATAACGTTAAAAATACATAAGAACTTGCTATATATTATACAGTAATATTGTTTGACAACATACAAAGGAAAGTGAGCAAGAACGACATAATGGAGTATATATAATAATTTGGCCGATATGGCCATTAATTACATGTACTACCTTATTTAATATTTAGAAAACAAGCTAAGTGGCAGCATACTAAAATTTAAGAGGGGTTGCTGTCCACCCCTTTTTCCTCCACGTGGGGTGGAGGTGGCACCCTCTTAAAATTTTACCCCGTTACGTACATACTCGGGTATTACATAAATTCGTGGTATAATAAATATAATTTTTGAATATACCGTAATCATTAGAAACTTATTTCGAATAAAACCTACTATATTATAATAATAAATTTCAACATAACTAAATTTACTATCTCCGTTAAAATATTACAATGTACAAAAACCTTATAAAATAAATACATATACAATTATATCGCAACAAAAATATTTTTCATAAACCTTTAAAATATTTTGAAAAGGTAATAATAATATATTTTTTACCAAATTCAACTTTTAAATAAAATATTTTCAAATACACGCGATGCTAATAAAATTCTTAAGCTTAGGCTCGTAATTCACCATCGCACGATTTTGATACTCAAGAACTCTCTTGGAACCCTCCCTTATGTTTTCTCACTGTTTCAAAACTTAAATGGCATTTTAAATCGTGACGGTGAGGCTTAAATCGAGTTTGACCCGACCCGGTTCGCGACCCGGTTCGCAACCTGGTTTCTGCCAGACAGTCCGCGGTAAAACAGTCATAACTTTTTACTTCAAGATCAGTTGGACGTGAGGTTTTGTGCGTAGGAAACTAGACTCGTAGACCTTCGATTTGGCATTTCAGGGTACTTCTAACTCTTTATATATTGAGAGAAAAGCTCCGAGACATTTTACCCAAAGTTCAGAAAATTTATTAAAGAACTTACGATAACTTTTGCCGACTTGCTTGACTTCAAAACTTATAATGCGACCAAATAAATGGACCCGGCACCGAAATACCGGTCCTGACAAGCCTTAAGTGACTTGGGGTCGCTACAAACAAGCTCTAACGGTTCAAGGAAAATGTATACGTGGAAATAACCGGAAGGGTCATTACACAGGGTGGGTCTAGGATATGAAATATGGTATAATTATTGTTTATTGCGGACTGTTGATCATAGCTGTGAAAGTGGATTACATGTGGGGACAAGCTAAGGAGAGACTTGTAGTCTAAAATTACCTGTTGGATTGTTTACATAATTTTTTGTACTATTACTTGACTTTGTACTGTTCATATACTATTTATTTGAAATTGGCTGAAGATCCTACCAGTACACGGTGGTTGTGTACTAATACTGCACTTGCGTTTCTTTTGTGAGTACAGAAAATCTTCCGTCGGTTGACGCACGACCTCACCTGTAGGCCTGATACTTCAAGACATCAAGGGTGAGCTATTCGATTGAGCTGCCTTGATTTCTTTCTTATTGGTTGTAGCCCACTTTTTTCGGGCTTAGACTATTGCTTATTTTGGGTTGCATCCCCGTAGTCTAGATTTGGTAGCATTTTGGTACGATGACTTTCAGGTCCTAGAGGATTTTTCCACAGGTTATTTATTATAGTTGGTTTTATTTTGGTTAATTATCACTAGTTTATTTTCCTTCACACTGGTTTTAAGCTGTTAGGCTATGCTAAGGGTTGAGTTCTTTTGGTTCGCTCATCCGGGGATTGGGTGGGTGCCATTCGTGGTGGTTTGGGTCGTGATAAAGATGGTATCAGAGACCTAGGTTCATTGATCTCGTCGTACCAAAATAGGTCTAGTAGAGTCTTGCGAAATGGTACGGAGACGTCTTTACTTCTCCGCGGGAGGCTATAGGACTTTAGGATAAATATCTCTTCTTTCTTCCTTCGTGTTGGAACTTGATTCCAATTGGTATCTTGTTATACAAATTGGTATCTGACTCTTTCACTCTTCTGTCCACAAATGGTTAACACTAGGAACAATGGAGTTAGAGTGGTGGTCGCAGCGGTAGGCCCGGCTGTCATAGGTAGAGGCAGGGGTAGGGAAAGAGGTCGAGGTAGAGCCACACCCGCTAGGGGTGGAGCTTAAGCTGCTGCAGGAGAGCGAGAAGCAACCCCTCCCTCACATTAGGAACATGTTGTTAAAGATGTGGAAGTTTTTGTGGAGGATAATGGGGAAAAAGCAAAGGCAGCACCAGCTAGAGGTGTGGGCCTTCCTTCTATGACCCCCGAAGGATTTCAGCAGGCTTGGAACTTCTTGAGTGGTTTGGTTGGTGCCGGAGCCACCATCCTGGGTGTTGCAAATCAGGCTCTGGGCACTCAGCCCTTAGTCACTATGGCTCCTAGGATGGATGCAGCTTCAGGCACCGGTGATTTCTTTAGGCACCGGTGATTTCTTCAGGCCAATGCTAGGCCCGGTAATGACAAGAAGTGAAGATGAGATGCTGACCAAGTTTCTCAAGCTGAAAACTCCCACGTTTTAGGGTACTGATAGGGAAGATACTTATGAGTTCATATTGGATTGCTATGAGAGGATGCACAAGCTTGGCATTGTGCAACAGCATGGGGTTGAGTTCGTCATATTTCAGCTGTAGGGTGATGCCAAGCAGTGGTGGAGATCTCATGTGGAATGTCGATCATCTGTTTTTCCCCCACTGACTTGGGAGCAGTTTCACGCTCTCTTCCTAGAGAAGTATGTACCCCATACTCTGAGAGATAGGAAAAAGAAAGAGTTTTTGAATTTGGAACAGGGTAGCATATCGGTCTCTACTTATGAGGCTAAGTTTCACGCTTTGTCTCATTTTGCTACACAGTTGTTGGGTTTCGAGGAGGAGCGGGTTTGATTGTTTGTGAAGGGTTTGAAAACTGAACTTCAGGTATTGTCTGTGCACATGACTTCATCAGGGAAAGGCTTCAATGAAGTGGCAGATTATGTAAAGAAACTTGAGGGAGTCAAGCAAGTAGGGCAGGCTAAAGTGTTAGCCAAGAAGACCCGGAATGAGGGAAATTACAGTGGTTCATACTCCAGGGGACAGAATCAGCAGATATACTCAGCTCATCCTATTCAGTTAGCTCTGCCAGCTGCTACAGGTGGTCGTCTGGGAGCTAATCAGTAGTTTTCAGCTCCTAGAGGCCAGGGAGCCTCTTACACATCTGTGAGCAGGCCTACACTTGATCGTGGTTGCTTCCATTATGGTGATCTGGGCCACTTTAAGAGAGAGTTCCCTCACAGGAAGACTGCTAATCAGGTTTAGTAGCATTCTATGGTTGTGGTCCCAGCAGGTAGAGATGGTCATGCTATAGGTAGTCCATAGAGTGGGCGAGGTAACTTTTAGGGAGGCCAGGGGATTGGGGGGATGGTGACGCGGGCAGGGGTGCGGCGCATCCAGCTATAAAAGTTTCCTAGATTGATGATCGGGCTCACTGTTACACGTTTTTAGGAAGGTCTGAGGCTGAGGCATCAGACGCAGTGATCACAGGTACTATTCTTGTCTGTGATAGGATGGCTTCGGTACTTTTTAACCCATGTTCTACATATTTATATGTGTTTGTGAAATTTTCTATGGGTCTGGATTTTACTTGTGATATCCTTGATTCCCCTATCTATGTTTCTACCCCGGTTGGAGAGTCAGTGATTGTTACTCATATTTATCGTAATTGTTCTGTTGTGTTTGTAGGGTTGCATACGTGGGTAGACTTGGTAATTCTGGATATGGTAGACTTTGACATCATTTTAGGCATGACATGGTTATCCCCTTATCATGTTGTGTTGAATTGTAACACCAAGTCTGTGGCTCTAGAAATTTCGGGTAAGGATAGGCTAGAGTGGGAAAGAGCGTACAGGGACAAGCCGTTCAAGGTGATATCATTTGTTCAGGCTAGAAAGCTAGTGGGGAAGGGGTGTCTAGCCTTTTTGGCTCATCCCCAGGATGATAGTGTGGAGTCCCCATCTATTTAGTCAGTTTTAGTTATTTCAGAGTTTCGAGAGGTGTTTCCAGCGGATTTTCCTGGTATGCCTCAAGACAGGGATATCGATTTCTGTGTTAACTTGGAGATGGGCACTCACCCAATTTCCATCCCTCCTTATCGTATGACTCTGAAAGAGTTAAAGGAGATTAAGTCTCAGCTTCAGGAACTCCTAGATAAGGGATTTCTCCATCCCAGTGCTTTGTCTTGGGGTGCTTCGGTCTTGTTTGTGAAAAAGAAGGATGGTAGTATGCAGATGTGCAAAGATTACAGGCAACTGAACAAGGTCACCATCCGGAATAAGTACCCTTTACCCCGTATTGATGATCTTTTTGACCAGTTATAAGGTGCATCTGTGTTTTCAAAAATTGACTTGAGGTTGGAATATCATCAGTTAAAGATTAGGCCTGAGGACATTCCTAATACTGCTTTTCGGACTCGGTATGGATATTACAAGTTCTTAGTGATGTCATTTGGTTTGACCAATGCACCGGCAACGTTCATGAGTTTGATGAATGGGTTATTTAAACCTTACTTGGATTTGTTCATCATCATTTTTATTAATGATATTTTGATCTACTCCAAGAGTAGAGAGGAGCATGCTGGACATCTCCGTATAGTGTTGGACATTTTGAGACATCAAAAGCTTTATGTGAAGTTCCCCAAGTGTGAGTTTTGGTTGACTTCGGTCACATTCTTAGGGCATGTAGTGTCAGAACAGGGAGTGATGGTAGATCCCCAGAAGATTGTGGAAGTCAAGAGTTGGGTCTGACCTAGCTCGGTGACTAAGGTGAGAAGTTTTGTGGGACTTGCAGGCTACTATCGTAGGTTCGTCAAGGATTTTGCATCTATTGCTACTTAATTGACAAGGCTAACACAGAAAAATGCATCGTTTGTGTGGTCCGACAAGTGTAAGGAGAGCTTCCAAAAGCTCAAGACTCTTCTGACCATGGCTCCTATTTTTTCTTTGCCGGTTGAAGGTAAGGACTTTATTGTTTATTGTGATGCTTCACATTCGGGTTTGGGTGTTGTGTTGATGCAGGATAGGAATGTGATAGAATATGCTTCTAGGCAGTTGAAGGTGCATGAGAGAAACTATCCAACTCACGATTTAGAGTTAGTAGAGGTGGTGTTTGCACTCAACTTTGGAGACACTATCTTTATGGTGTAAAGTGTGAGGTGTTCACCGACCATCGCAGTCTGCAACATGTCTTCACTCAGAAAGACTTGAACCTGAGGCAGAGAAGGTAGATGGATTTATTAAAGGACTATTATATGAACATTCAGTACCATCCGAGTAAGGCTAATATGGTGGCAGACGCATTGAGCCGGAAGACAGTTGCATGGGCAGTTTGGCTTGTTTGGGGGTATCCAAATGACCACTTGCTAAGGAGATTCAGGCATTGGAATTTAAGTTCATACACTTGGGTATTTCAGAACAAGGTGGGGTATTGGCCAGTATTGAGGTCAAATCCACTTTTATAGAGGAGATAAAGGCCAAACAGTTTCAGGATTCGCAGTTGAACAGGCTTCGGAGCAAGGCAATATTCAGAGAGTCCAGGGATGCCACGTTGGATTCTAGCGGTGTGTTAAATTTTAGAGAAAATTCCTCGGGTTGATGACATGATTCAGAAGGTGTTGGCAGAGGCTCATGGTTTGTGGTATTCGATTCATCCGGGTATAACCAAGATGTACAGAAATTTGAGGCAACTTTATTGGTGGCCTGGGATGAAAAGAGACATAGAGGATTTTGTGTCCAAGTGTCATAATTGCCAGCAGGTCAAGTATGAACACCAAAGGCCTGCAGGACTACTTCAAAGTGCCCATTCCAGAGTGGAAGTGGGAACGGATAGCCATGGATTTTGTGGTGGATCTCCCCAAGACTTTGAGGAAGTATGAATCTATTTGGGTCATTATTGAAAGGCTGACCAAGTCAGCTCACTTCATTCCGGTCAGGGTGGATTACAATTCGTAGCAATTGGCTAAGATCTACATGAAGGAGATTGTGAGATTTCATGGGGTACGACTGTCCATTATTTCAGATAGTAGTACGCAGTTTACCTCCAAGTGTTAGGGTAAGTTGCATGAGGAGTTGGGCACTCAACTCACCTTTAGTACAGGCTTCCATCCTCAGACTGATGGTCAGTCGGAGAGGATGATTCAGGTATTGGAGGACATACTGAGAGAATGTGTGATTGACTTCGAGGGTCATTAGGACTAGTTTCTACCATTATGTGAGTTCTCATACAACAATAGCTACCATTCTAGTATCGACATGGCACCATTCGAGTCTCTATATGGAAGGAGTTGTAGGTCACCTATAGGTGGTTTGAGGAAGGCGATGTAAAGCCTTTGGGCGTAGACTTGGTAAGTGAAGCACAAGAAAAGGTAAGAGGCATTCAAACCAAGTTGCTAGCTGCCCAAAGCAGGCAGAAGGAATATACGAATCGCAAGGTAAGGGACATGGAATTTCAAATTGGTGAGCAGGTATTATTGAAAGTGTCACCAATGAAGGGAGTTATGCATTTCGGTAAGAAGGGCAAGCTCAGCTCTCAGTTCATCAGACTGTTTGAAGTTTTTGAGATCGTAGGGCCAGTGACTTACAGATTAGCACTGCCGCGCAGTCTGTCAGGTGTCCATCCAGTATTCTATGTATCCATGCTGAAGATATACCATGGGGATAGGGACTATATCATCAAGTGGGATGAGGTGTTATTTGACAAGGATCTTCCCTTTGAAGAGGAACCAGTTTTGATTCTTGATCGAGATGTTTGAAAATTGAGGACAAAGGTGATTAGTATGGTAAAGGTTCAATGGATGCATCGTCCAGTTGAGAAATCCACTTGGGAAACCGAGAAAGACATGCGGGATAAGTACCCTCACCTGTTTGAGGATACAGGTACTACCCTTTTCGCTCTTTACTTTATGTATTTTTGGGTTTGATCATTCGGGGATGAATAATAAGTAAATTGGTATCTGTTGTAATGACCGGGTCAGTCATTACGGGTGAACCATTCATGCTAATTTTTAGAGTTAGAAAACTCTAGGTTGAGGAGTTTGACATTCTAGGCTAGGCTAGTCTCGGCCAGTTTTGGAGCAAGGTATGGTCTAGGGAAATCCGGGTAAGGATTGGGTTAAATGTCTTGATTTGAGCTAATTTTCCCTTTAGCCAATACATAAAGGAGTTCGGAGGACTTTTGCGAATCGAATTTGGGTAAGTAGAACTCCCGGAATAGAAGTTTACGTGAAGGGGTTATTCCGGGACGTTGAGAAAATAAGTGTGTTGTAAAATGGACAAATTTTGGGGACTTTACAAATTTCTGCTCCTTGTCAACCGTCGTAGCAGTTGACACTCTGCCATAGCGACCTCCGCCATAACAGAGAAAATACCGCTACAGCGAAAGTCAACGTCAGTCAGCCTCCGCCATAGCAGACGACTCCGCTATGGTGGTACCTCTATAGCGGAGCGGACCGCTATAGTGGAGTGAAACGAGATTTAATGCATAAACTTCTCTAAAATAGTTCAGTTTTCTTCAAAATATTTTGGAAGAAGAAGGGGGCAATTTTGGGCGATTTCCATCCATTTTTCGTCCTAAAGGTAAACTCCGTAATATCTTTCCTACACTATAGAATTGCTAGGGGTGGACTCTGAAAAATGTTTGGGATAACCTAGGATTGTAGAATCCGGGGAAAAAGGGGAATTCTAGGGTGTTAGAGTTCTTGGGTATTGTTTATAGTTAATGGGTAATGATCACCAAGCTTAAATTCTCTAAATGTATCGGTATAAATGATAGTCTTAGGTGAATTAATGGCGGGAAGGCCCGAAAAGGGTTGGGATGATCATGGTTTGGCCTGGGGATTAGGATTTTATATAATTCGGGTAATTTAGGCCAGTTAATTAACAATAGTGTTTGTATGTTTATTTCTAGACCAAGAACAAGCAAGGGATCCTGAAAAAGGGAAAGCTCCGGCACTGTAGAGCTTGATTATTCGAGGTAGGTGATGGTTATTGATTCATGTATGCATTGTATGATTGTGTACCTTTGTCTAAGTATTTGTATGGTTTGCATTGCTTAGGGAATGATTTAGGAATGTCCAAAAGTCCTGTTTTCAGTCTTGTAAAATACACTAGGTGTTATTGCTTGTTGGTTTACAAGTGTTGACTGTTCATTTTTGTGACTGTGGATTTATGTGGCATTCGATTGGCTCGGGTACCACACCTGGTATGGTAAATACTGACTGGTTGGCTCAGGTACCACACCTGGTATGGATTTTACTTTATTGTATTGTTGCATTTTTACTAATGGTTTTCTGAGTGGACCGGGTTGTGTTTATGATTTGTGATTGTGCATATGGTCCTTGAGAGGCCGGGTTATCATCATATTGATTTGTGAGTTGGTCTTGGTGTAGACCGAGTTGTATATTTGACACTTAGGTGTTGTCTAGAGGGGATCCAGGGTAGGTCCGGGATATGAAATATGGTATAATTATTATTTATTGCGGATTGTTGATCATAGCTGTGAAAGTGGATTACATGTGGGGACAAGCTAGGGAGAGACTTGTTGGACAAGCTGTTGGATTGTTAGTTATATTTTACACTAATTAATTCCTAATTAATCATTAAAATACTTCAATAATATCTTCTACATCAGTAAATCACCCCACCCACTCCATCCCTCATCTCGCTGGAAACATCATAGCTGCCGCCACCGCCACACCTATTCTTTGCTCTTTACCACCAAGAACAAGTATCATATCACCTTCAATTCCTTTTTCTTCATCACCCACCACCAAATATTAACACCACCATTAATCATTATCAATTTATTCTCACAACCTTTAATTTCATCTTTTTTATCATTCACCACTAGCAAACTCACCACCAAATATCAACACACTTACTTTTTCTTAAAACCTTATATTTCCTTTTCTTTTAGATCTATTGTGGGCTTTTTTCTTTTTAAAGTTTCATAGAGTGAGAGAAATTAGATTAGAAAATCGATTATTAAATTGGTGAAAGTTTCAAATTTATCATTGGTATAATAGCTTATCTCTAATTTTGATGCTAATTTGTGAGATTTTGATAGGAAAAGAAGAAAAAAAGATCTGGAAAAAAAAAAGACAAATAGGGTACTTCATTGAGTTTGCCAAAAAATTCTCGATATGAATTGTCAGAAAACTTAAATTTTTCTGATGAAATATCACTTTCCCACCCCAAAAGCAATTTTTTTTAACTTGTGATTTATTGATTGTGTTTAATTTGTGTTGGCTTTTTTTTAATGAAGTGGATGTAAGATTTTTCTTTAAAAATAAGAATAATGATAAGATTTTTAATGATGAAGGTTTGATTTTGAGAGAAAAGAGGTGAAAGAGATGAACTTTTCTCTAGAAATGTTGAGTTGGTGTTAATGGTGGAAAGGATGTTGTTAGGTATCTATCTAAATAGAATAGGAGAGGTAAAAATGTCAAGTGTCAGCACCATAAATTTTCAATTTTATTAATAAAACAAAAAATCTATCTATATAGAATAGGAGCGGCAAAAGTGTCAAGTGTCAGCACCATAAATTTTAAATTTTATTAATAAAACAAAAAATTCAAAAAAAAAAAAATCAGCAACGTCACATAAAAAATTAAAATTCAAAAAGATGAGGATATCTTTGAAAACTAAATGCAACTGACATTTAGTTTTAAATATTTTTTTTAAAAGAAAATTATAATGAAGAGGTTTTTTTAAATACAACTCTGTGCAAGTGATATTTAGTTGTAAATACTTTTCATCACATAAAACGTGAATTTTCTTTTCAAAAAATTTCGTATAAAAAGTATTTTAATTTGTGAATCTAAATTTAACTATCTATATTTATCTGCCAAAGTGCAATCACCATAAAAAAAAAAGCTAAAAAAAAAAAATCTAATTTATAACTATTTCTCAAATCTACTGAAACAATTAAAAGATATAAAATTAGCTTAAACTGATTTGCACAATTTTAGGATTTAGGAATATATAAATAAATAAATAAATAAATAATCTATCTATATAGAATAAGAGAGGCAAAAGTGTCAAGTGTCAGCACCATAAATTTTTAATTTTATTAATAAAACAAAAAATTTATCTATATAAAATAAGAGAGGCAAAAGTACCAAGTGACAGCACCATAAATTTTCAATTTTATTAATAAAACAAAAAATTCAAAAAAAAATTAGCAACGTCACATAAAAAATTAAAATTCAAAAAGATGAGGATATCTTTGAAAACTAAATGCAACTGACATTTAGTTTTAAATATTTTTTTAAAAAAAAAAATTATAATGAAGAGGTTTTTTTAGATACAACTCTGTGCAAGTGATATTTAATTTTAAATATTTTTCATCACATAAAACGTGAATTTTCTTTTCAAAAATTTCGTATAAGAAGTATTTTAATTTGTGAATCTAAATTTAACTATCTATATTTATCTGTCAAAGTGCAATCGCCATAAAAAAAGATAAAATAAAAAAAAATAATCTAATTTATAACTATTTCTCAAATCTACTGAAACAATTAAAAGATATAAAATTAACTTAAACTGATTTGCACAATTTTAGGATTTAGGAATATATAAATAAATAAATAAATAAATAAATAAATAAATAAATAAATAAATAAGAGAAAAAAGGACGCAAACATGGCAAATGGCACCTAGGAATAGACCACTTTTTTTGCATTTTTTATTTAAATTTATTATCTTATATATGGCTTATTGAAATTGCAGATTTTTTTACTCTTTAATTTTTCATTTTTTATTTATTTATTATCTTATATATGGCTTATTGAAATTGCAGATTTTTTTATTCTTCAATTTTTTTAAAAATAACTGTTTTTTAAAAAATAAATATATTTGAGATTGTTGTATTAAATTACTAATGTATTACGTCAAAGATTTAAATTTATATGACAAAAAAAAAATATACAAAAAAAAAATAGAAGGATAATTTTCCATCAGCAGTTATTAGCCGTTCTTATGTGGATAGATGCAGTAGTTATAATCAGTTTAGGTTCCTAAAATTATGGAGTGTTGGTTAATTTTATTTATTTATTTATCCGTTTGAATTGGGATATAAAAACTTAAACATCACCAACTACACCCACTTCCCCCATTATATTCCTCACGTTTTGAAGGCTTTAATTGGTGTATTGTAATAATTTTGTGGCATTTTCAACTGAGACTAACGATGTTAGTGATTTCTTCTTTCTAATTAATCATTTTCTCCTTTTATTTAATTACTTATTATGTTAAATGTTTTCTTCTTTGTTTTAAAGGAATGATTAGATATTCCTCTCTCTTAGTCTCAATATTTGCATGAATTTTCAAATCTTTTATTAATGTTATGAATTATTGTAGGAGTATGCAAGAAAAAGAGGGAAGGAAAAGATGAAATAAATATACAAAGAGAAAAGAAAGGAAAAACATTAACATGAGATATTCAAACAATTCGATTTCGGATTGATGAATGAATTCAATGGTTTTACCCACTTTTTTGTTCTTATTATTATTGGAAAAAAAATTAACCTAAACCCAACCCCATAACCCCATAAGCATTAGAGGAGATACGATGAAGAGAAGGACAAGTTGGTCGTGGTGGAAGAATTGGAGGGACAAATTGTTGGGATAATCTGAGGTTGTATTAAGACTGTGACTAGCTAGAGGGAACAAATGCTCTATGTAAAAAATTGCTTATATTCTTGCCTTACGTGTTTTATGTCATCACATGTATCATTATTTATGACATTACTTCACTATCATCTTTATGTATATTTTGCAGAAGAGTTTAAGTTATGTACATCGTTAGTGTAAATTGTTTTAACACTATCAAGTCACTCAAACATCAATGAAGACCCCCCAAATGACTAGTAAAATGCAAAAAAATTATCTTCTACTTTTTACCATATTTTAAAACAAATTAGATTTTAACTAATTAATTATACAAAATCATCGTCTTAACATGTTTTAATTTCCATCACACCTTTTTTCTAACTATAGTATTGTTATTCAAATATCTTTATTAGTAGTAATTATTTTTGTTGTTTTATTTTCATGAACTTTAGGATGCTTGGCATTGGAACAAAATTAGAAGTCAAGTCATATTTCTTTTCTACTTTAGGAGGCCTGGCATTGGCATTATTGTTATTTTATTTGATCTACTGATTACTTTAGTTTGCTATTATCAAGATAAGTTTCAATTATCTTCTCTTTAAATTAACATGTATTGATAGAATAGCTTTTACAGGATGTATTTTATTTGTATTTTGTACTCGAAGTTCGTTGTGTTTATAGACCTTTAGAATAAGATGCAAGTTTTGTTGACAAGATTTATTTGGAGTCATTCAGATTCTTTAACAAATTGATTTTTCTATCTTGAGATAATCAATACTATTTCTGAGGACATATGATTTTCAACAAGATCCTTTGCAAGAGTAATTGTTATTTTTTTATTCCTAGGCAATAAAATACTTCTTAGACACTGCTTAATTTAGGGTACCTATATGTGTATTTGGAGAACTCATGAAATTTATTTTCCTGTATTATTATGTAATGAGGCCTACAACTCAAATTGATTAATGCTTTACATCAATATAATCATGCTTTCATGTGAAAGAGATATCTGATGTCAATCGTTGAAGAATTCTTTTGAATGAAATAGCTTATGGAATTGGTGTTAATATTTGATGCGGATAAGTATTTATTGTTCGTGGAATATTTTTATATCTTGATTATTAAACTAAATATATTTTCTCACGCATTTATTTGGTACTCATTTTCTCATGCCCTCATCTTAGGATATGATGGTATAGTTGAAATTTCTCTTTTTTAATTGGTTTGATTAGAAAAGCTTTTGATAGCGAAGCGTTATCCAATTTTTAAGCTTATTCAGTATAATTAGAGTTAGTCTGGTAAGTCGATATTGAATATCATATGATCAAATTTGAAAAAAAAAATTAGAAAAAAACTTTTTAAATATGTCAATGAAATATGATAAGAATATTTCTTTTTGTTTCCATATATAAATGTCTAAAGTAATTGCATGATATGTTATTGTCAATTTAAATTTTAAATTTTAATTTCTATACTTCATTGATGACATTAATTTTAGTATATTAATAGTTATATTATTATTTTATAAATTTATTGATTTAAAATATGTCGATATGATGACAAAATTTATTATATCGAACAATTAAGTTTACAATTTTTTTATTAATTTCTTTGATATCGGCCGCGCATCGCGCGGGTACGCATACTAGTTGTAGAAAAAGAGAAAGAGAAAATGATAAAGATAGAGTGAAGAAAGAATAAATAAAAAATTAAAAAGTGTGAAAATAAAAAAATAATAGAAATAAATAAATAAATTGTAAAAAATGCGCTTGTTTATTTTTATTTTTTTTTGTGTCACATCAGCTTGTAGGGTGGTGTAAAATTTACTTTTAATATGTATAGGTGTGTATTAGGTCACTTTGATAGTATAGGTGTGTCTTCGACTTTTTGGGTATAGTTTAAACCTTTAGGGTGTATTTGATGTCTTTTTCCTTCTATATTATCTTTGCCCATCATGAGCGGTAACAACAACAAAAATCAGTATGTGTTGGCCATCTTTACTGGTCTATTCTTCACAAACAACAGACTACATCATCTTGCATCCAAGTTGTTCAACTAATTCTTTATAGTTTGACATCCACCTTTGGGTCCAAATTCAATGCATGTAAGTAGCCTTAGAATCAAGGAAATTTGGTTGCATGAGAGTTGAGGCACAAAAATTGTCCTGATGTATGCATACAATCAGCACACTCAGTTGTTTCTGCTTTTAGATCTTCTTGATTTCGTAATATGATTTTCAGATTTCAGCTTTTCCCTGTAGGGTACAGTCTCAAGCAATTCAGCAGCCTTTCTGTTGCCGATCCTCTTTTCCGTAATGTTGTAAGCTTGAGACTATTCTGCCTTCTTTCCGACCATTGAACATTTCTTGTGTTAGCTGAAATTAATGACCCGCAGACATGGAGTTTCTCTTCATCAAAATTCTTGACTGAAAACCATAGAGAGTAGTTCCCACTTTGATCCTGTGTTTCTTGTGAGATCTGCTGACAAAAACTTATTTCCCATGTTTAATTTTGTAGATGAAATCTTCTCGAATTTACTCATCTTCTTTAACTGAAGAAGAAAAAACCAAGAACAATCATGTGAATAGACTTTTGTCCAGCTTTGACGATCTCAACTTCTAATAACATTTCTGCCTTTGGATAAAAAGTAGCAAATTTGCTTCAAATCTAACACCAAAAAAAGGGTGAATTCCTGGAAGAATTTTAGGCAAATTGCTACTGAACTTCGGTTCATAAGTCAATATAACACACAATCTAAAGCTTCATTAAACTTGAAAAGAACAGAGTTGAGTTCTTGATAAACAGCGGCCTCAACCTTTTTGGCCTTCGATGGATGTAAACATAGAACCAAATTCATGGTACACTCTTTCAGTGCCTCCATTGACTGATTTAGACAAAGCCAAACAAAGTTTTGATGTCAATTTTGTTTATAACTAAGCTCTATTTGTTGTGGTTAATAGTGATCTTTATCAGAGTACACAGAATTTGAGGAACATAACCTTCATTTTATAGTTTAGTTAGAAGATTATCTAATAAAAAATATATCTAAGTAGACTGAGGGTGACTTGTGTTTGTAGCAACAAAAATATATTATACATCTACTATATACATGGTAGTTCAAATGATAATAATGTTAGGCCTTATCTCGAGTGACTAAACTGATTAAGCACAAAAATTGACTTTGTATTATTATATCATCATTTTGAAAAAATGAAGTATTTAATAGAAATGATGTATATCAAGTAACTATAGTCCCAACCCGTTGATAGATTTTGCATGTACATGTGCACTGGTTTTTGCTACAGCTGGGGAAGGCAACGGAAAAATGTGCAACCTCCATTTCTTTGGTGCCTCTATACCTACATCAGACAATTCACTCCATCGTCCTTTTCTTGTTCCTAGTTAAGCATCCATCTGACAATCAAAATCAAATTCTACGACCATAAATGATAAGGACTTTGAAAACTGCCCAGTAAGAACACATATGCTTCTCCAAATAAGGAGTAATATTACCACTCAATAAGTAAACGTGGAAATTATTATAGTCCATCAATCACTGACTCATCATAAAACAAAAAGGGGTTCAGATGCAACAGTACCAAAAAGAAGGCAAGGATTGAGAAAGCATAGTTTGTAAAACTAAAAAACAACATGAATTCAACAACCACCTTCAGTTCTTGCAATGAATGGATCAAAAATTTTATGTCCTCCAAATATATCCAAAGAAGTCATAGCTTCTGAAGATACACTTACGCAGTATCGCTGACCAATATTCCTCTGAAGTAGTGCACAAGATTTCTCTATGGACCAATTCATCGAACACTCAATGGGCGTTGTCATAAGTAACTCTTTTTTCCTCAAATTTTAGAACACCACCTAAATGTGATTCGCCATTAATGTGTTGGTAACAATTGGGAAAATATATGCTGCAAATAGAGGTGTCGAATGGACGGGATGGGTTAACATTGGAGAAATTAAAATGGACTGAATTATAATTGGATTAGGTCATGACCCGCCCAAATTTACTTTGGATTGAATTGAGTTGGGTTAAATTGGGCTAAAAATCGGATTGGATCATGACCCGCCCAATTTGATCCGTTTAATCTAAATAATACTATTATTATATAAACATATTCTTGTACTATTATACTATTATCATCCATCCCATTAGACCCCCCCCCCCAACCACACCACACACCACACACCACACACGCACATTTTTGAAAATTATTTTAATTTTTAATTTTATTTTTTTTTTAAAAATTCTATACCACCCCACCCCCACCCGCACCTCCACTCCCCACCCCAACTCACACACCCAATTTTTTAATTTTTAAAAAAATAATAATTTTTTAAAGAAAAATTTAAAAAAAAGTCAATTTTTTTTTCTATACTCCAACCCCACCATCTTTTTTTATTTATATACAGGACATAAGAAAATAAGTAAGAAATAACTTATTTTTCTAGAAAATATTCTCGATTGGAGGTGGGGTAAGGTAAGGGTAGGGGTGGTGTCATGCCCCGAGGCTAGCCCATAGACGTAACACGGGACCTAGGATCACAAGTGACCCCAAGCTAACCCTGAAGCTGGCATATCACAAGCATACTGAATATAATTCTAAACAAACATAAGAATATTGTATAAATCATAACTGAAAGGAATAATGATTCTAAAATATCTGAAATGATAGTCTGTCTGAGAATCAACTAAACTGCATAAGCTGAAGTCTGACTCTATGTATGAAAGGCTCTAATACTGATGAGCTGCTGGGACAAGCCCTCAGCTAACTCTATATACTGAAAATGGACACAAACTAACTAACTCAAAAAGCATGTAAAGATATGTCCTCAGATGATGAGGACTCACCACTGGCTGATGCTGAGGTGACACTGGTATGCACTAGTCACGCGGCTGAAGCTGAGAACCTGAACCTACATCATGATAGGATGCAGCACATAGAGTATGCGTCAGTACTTTGAATGTACTGATGATACGCCCAAATTACACCTCTTTTAGGAAGCATAAGAGGTCGCTGATCAAATATAGAACCTAACGAAGGTTGGGGTTGATCCCACGGGAAATATGGTAGGACTATGGTCGATTAATGTTTACTCGCGCTCTTAGTCATTTATTTCCCTCAAAAGGGGGGGGGGGTTAAAGTAACAAGCAGTAATCGTAACTGGATTGTAAACAAGTAACACGTGACAGTTTTAAGAGTTGTAATCAATGAGAGATATGACTAGGGTAGTGTTCCCCATGAGATCATAACTTAGTAAGGCGTTTGTACTTGGTAAACTAGTTTGGTGCTTAGCATGTAGAATCGGTAAGTTAGGTTCACCTAAATTCTTGGTCTGGCAGATAAATGAATTTCACCACATGCCTTAGTCCGGCCGTGGGTGTATGATCTACTAACCCTTACCCTGGATCCCAGATTAGCTATTCCCGGACAAGCTCAAGCTATTATATGAGGGTTGGTAGCCTCAAATCTTCGTTGTTAAACAACCTTTTTCCCATCCTTTACATCCTTGGTCCGGCAAGTAAGGATAAGGTGAGTTCTAACATTGCGCATCGTTAAAAAGCAATCAAAGCGAAGGAAAGAATAATACATGCATAATCGCCGCCCTAGAGTACCCAAGTACTTTTCCTACTTCGTTAATCATTCATGGTTCCCACAAGCCTAGTTGTGGATTTAGCTACTCATGTTCATAAGTAAACAATCAAGAGTCATTGGTGTGTTCATGATCATATACTTACATTAAGAGTTAAAGAAATCCAGAATCTTGAATGGATGAAGATGGAAGTAAGAACAATGAACTATGGATGTGTATTCAACTCTCAAAACCAAGAACAACCTAATATCACAATGTTACCAATGTGTTTTCTACAAAATATCGTGCATAAGACGTAAAAAAAAACCTAGAAAAAGTATTTATAGACAATGGAAATCATGTCCTAACAAAACTAGGAAACTGAGCTCGGCAGGGACCACGGGTTGGATGATGACCCATCATTTAGAATGGCGGTTCATCTCTTCTGAGGTCAACCATGATCCTGGCTTGTCAACATCTTCTGACTTTGAGAAACTACGGTTGGAACCACGAGTCGTGCTTATGAATTATGGCTCGTCTCTTGACTCGTAGTTTCTTGGTCCATTTTTGTGCCTTCTCTGATCAGTGACTATGAGTCACAAGGACGGACCGTACTTTGGAAGTACGGTTCGTACACCAATCCTTGCTTCCTGCTACTCCTTTTTCCCATCAGCAGTATCTCCATTCTATGAGTCACAGGGACAGGTCATGGTTTGAAACCATGACTCGTAGACTGATTCGTCCTTTTCTCCATCTTTTGTATGGACTCTGATCTTTAGCCTACGTGTCACAGGGATGGGTCCATGGTTTTGAACCACGGACTGTCAAGTGAGTCGTGCTTTTCTTCTAGACTTGCACACTTTCTGAACTTTAGACTACGAGTCACAGCGATGGATCCATGGTTTTGAATCACGGATCGTTATGTGATCCGTCATCTCTATAGCTTTCCAGTTTTAGCCCAATTTCCTGCACTTTGTTCTAGGATCCATTTTTCCTGCACACTTAACAAACAACATGAAGTCTACCAATAAAATGCTAAAGAACTTGAAAAACTCCTAAGTATTAAGCATCAAAAGTGACGTATTTCTATGTCACATCAACACCCTCAACTTAAGACTGTTGCTTGTCCTAAAGCGACAACAGAAAACCATCCTAAAATGATGCTTTAGCAAAAGAAAACCAGGAACTACGACGGTCATATGATTTAGCAATTCAACTCATAACAAGTATCCCCCTCCCTTTTCAATACAAAACCAGTGCATATGTTCAGTTTATCAAGGCAACACAAGAGGATCCATGGACGACATTACACTATCAACAGAAGACCTAGCATACACATGTGAGACTCACCCTAACAGTCAGTAGTCAAAGTTACTCTAGTGCCCTCACCACAAGGCAGTCCCAATCGCACAATAACACAGTCAAATTTTAGGGACTGAACTAAAACACTCACACTCTCAAAGATATTCAAGCAATGCGTGCATAATACCATAGGCTTGCCCTTATTTTCTATGCCTCGGTTTTCGAATGGTCGGGTTAGGATCACTATAGGACTTTGCTCGGCTTGTAACGTAAGCTCGGGGATGGGTATGATAGATATGGGAAACAGTGACTAAGCCCTCCTTGAAACTATGCTATATTTCTTCCACCTTTCCAGAACAACTCCATTCCTTCTTTCCTTTCTTATCTCTTTTTATTTCTTTTTATTCCTTCTTTTTCATCAAGTGATGGGTGTGGCTTTTATTTCCAACTAAACTTTTTATCACACATCTCTCTCTTTTCTTTTTCTTTCTCTTTCCCCCCCCCCCCTCTTTTTAGCATATCTACCACACCCGTTATTTCTCTCTTTATCACTAACCTTTTCTTTTCATACCCCATATTTCACACTTACCTTCACAATAGCCACCCTCAACTTAGGCGATTTGCTTGAGGTGAGGTGCAGAATGTCCAAGGAGGGACCAGGGCCAAACTGAAAGTTCATAGAAAATAGGAAAGGCGATTAGGCTAAACAATTAAAAGGGTCAATTTAGGCTCAAAATCAGGGATCAAAGTATATTCACATCATTTGGATAGTTGTTTAGGCTCAAGTGGACTATTTTAAAAATGGCCTATGATCCTTTCCTAACCAACCATCCTACAGCCTAGGCAAGAATAACCGAGCAAGTTCTAGATAAACACACAATGCAGGAACAGTACGAATGCATCTCACACACACACATGGCACAGAGTATAACAGTCACATGCTAACTATCAGGTTCATACTCTAGCTTAAATTGTTCATCAGATCGATCAACTTAATGTCATGCACATATCTATAATGGTCAGTCTATCAACAAATGAATAATTTCATGTCACACAAAAATTGGGGGGGTCTTCATTTTCTGATCAAAATCCAGTTCAAAATTATACCATAGACTGCGCTAAGTTCATTTTCTTCATTTACTACACACAACCTATACTAAACATGTCGGTTCAACAGAAATTAAAAATCCTTGGGGAAAGAACACATGCAAGAAAACCTCAAGGACTCGGGTACTTTGTGAGTACCCTCATGGGTTGCCTCCCATGCAGCGCCTGATTTAACGTAGCGTCATGACGCAAGTGTTTTGGCTACTCAGACTTTGCCATAACACTCTACAAAAATACCAGATGACCACAAGCTTCCCCCACCCCATCTAAAAAGTTATGCATTGTCCCCAATGCACTGAAAATGATAATCAAGGGATACTATGCATACCTGTGGCACCCGCGACACTACTTCCCGAGTCACCCATTCCAATGGAGTCGATACAAATTTGATGGATGGCTAAGGACTCTTTTGCTACCTCAGTTTCTTTCTTCTACCTCTTCTTTTCAGCTTTCTCTTCCTTTTTCTTCTGCGATTTAGGACTCAAAGGGGCATGCTCGTCCCCAACCCTCTTATCTCTTTTCTTTCTCTTTCTTGTGGGTTTAGGGTCAGTTTCAGCTATTCCGGTTGGGTCACGAGGAGGGGAATGTGCTAGCAAATCAATGAACTCATCCTCCATGGTCCTGACCTGTGGTAACTGAATATACAGTCCCTGTCTCTTTTGGATCGCATCTATATCAGCGCAGATCTTTGCAAGCTCTGTCAGAACCGCAGTGAGATCTGAAATAGTCAAATTCCAAAGCCTGTCATTCACCCTGATTTCTATGTTGTCCAACCGGTTATTTAAATTATCAATCGATTTCTGAATTGGAGCAACATCATCAGTTATTTCCTTGTGGATTAATGTCTTTACGGAGTTCAAGAACCTCTTAATTTGTTCATCTGCATGAAAGGCCGCTTTAGCAACCTTACTGAAGACCTCGCTGGTGAAGAAGTGAGACTATCCTTATTCACTGGAAGGAGCGGACTGAGCTGATGAGGATGGGCCCAGTGCAGCAGTAGACGGGTCTGAAGCAGGTGCGGCATGCTCATCAAAAACATTCAAGGCATCCGGTGTCATATCTCCACTAGGCTCAGGGAAAACTATACTCTCAGATGCTGCTGAATAAGACCTTGCCCTTACCACTGGGTTTGTCGTATCTCGAATAAGGGAGATATCTTGGAAGCTAGTCGCTTGCACAAACCGGTCTACCCCCGTCATCTCAGGAACCTCAGCTGGCTGACATAGATGAGTGATCAGACAAGGAAATGGAATGGTTATGGATGGCCACAGTGCCCTTTCTCTGATTTCCTCCGCAATGATGCGGGCAATAATAATGTCATATCTCAACATGATGGCTGCAACCAAGATGGACCAGTCTGGAGTGAGTGTGTTATCTGTTGTAGTGGGTACCAACTTATTCCTAACAATGGACCACCAGAACTTTCTAGCCATACTCAGTGATGCCTTAGTGATCTTTATAATGTCTGCAGTCAACCAAGGTGGATTTCTGTTAGTGATAGTTGAGGCAATCCACCTGTAAGGTATTTTCTTTTGTCTGAATTGCTCCATGCGTGCATCCAACTCTGGTTGGGATGTTGGTGCTACAAAGTTCGAGCCATAAATGAAACGCTGAATGGTGCATTCTGAAATATCAACTTGGACCCCTCTTATCTGCACTCTCTCCAAAGCTGGCGGCGATTTTGGACTCTTTCCCTTTTCACACATATTTGTCAACGTGGCCACATAGGCTACATAGAATTCACAGACCAGTACCGGGTTGTATGGGCCATCCGACCGACTCATCCACTAACACCCATAATGGTCGTACAACCCCTTGATGTCGGTCATGTCTTCTAACCCCGCAGATTGTATCTCTACCTCCTCATGAATGCTCCACCTGGGGTGCCCTTTTTCATTCAAAGCTAAAACCTCGTGGTAGAATCGGGATGTACCCTCAATGGCCCATTGAACCCTATCCCGCACTCCAGTATTTTTGCATCTGAAAGTAGGTAGAGCTACAGGGACAGCCTCATCAACTTGTGGCTCTGTAGTGGCGGGACCCTCTTTGCCAGATTTGATAGCAGTTCCACTATCACTCGGGCTAGCACTCTTGGAGTCTGACCCTGCCCCATCATCTTTCTTGTTGTCTGACACTGTAGCATTTCCAGATTCAGACTCGTTGGATCCTCTCTCATGAGGAGATGAGCCAGACTCACCCTCTCCTTCTTCAGACTGGGGAGAGGTGGTCTTTGCTTGGACCTTTGCCTGTTTCCTGGTTGTCCGAGGTATGGCGTCTGGGTCTGAGTCTATAGGATAAACCTCCTCCGAACCACTTTCTTCTGACTCAGAGGCTTCATTACGGATTTGTATTTGTTGTCTGATGATTGCCTCTGAGTCCTTGGCAGTGACTTTATACTGTGTGTTCTTAGGAGGCATGGTACCTGCGGTGGTAGACTTTGTTAGTACAGAGAACAATCAACTCAAACACATAAGTATAATGTTCCAAAAATTATTCCCAGTATCAGGGATTATGGCTCAGTTGACGGACTGTGGTTTGAAACCACGGATCTATCCTGTGAGTCGTAGTTTTTAAACAGAACAAGATAATTTGCCTCTTTTTCTTTCAGTGATCACGAATCAGTTGATGGGCCGTAGTTCAGAACTACAGTCCATCCTGTGAGTCATGGTTTATATTCAGAACATGATAGATGGGCACTGTGTTTTACGAGTGTAGTTTATGGTCGGTAAAATGAATTATGGTCTGTAGATTCACTCGTACTTTCTGGGAAACCAATTTTATTTTATCAAAAACTCCCCCCTTCCTCAAACTTACACAGTAATGTGCAATTTTCTCAACTATCCCATATTCAGATCATTTAAAACCATCTTTTAGGGCTTTTAAAATTTTGATTTAGCTTTAATAAGGGCCCTAGTCTTGGTTTGATTAGAGAGAGAACAACAATACAAAAAAGGGGAAGATAACTTACCCTTGATGATGACTCTCTCTTCAAACAAAGAACAACAGACTGATTTGATCGATTTGGAGTGGAGAGTCGATTTGATGAACCAAATGGGGAGTTAGAGTTGGATTGGGAGAGAAAAAGGGAGAAATTTTGATCTTTTTTTCCTTTTTTAAAAAACGGCAGTTACCTATGTTAGAAGGGAGAAGAAGAGAGAAGTCGGGCCGGGTTTTAATTTTTAAGTTTTGGGCCGACCCGGCTGCTTACTGTACCTAGGACCTATGAGTAAAAACTACGGTCTGTCATCCTGAAGACGGTCCATTGTTAGACTCATGGTCCTTAGTTTTGACCTCACCAGCTACCAGGAACGACGAGTCGAAAGATGGACCGTGGTTCCGAACCACGAATCATCCTGCAACTCGTTATTTCCCCTTCAGAGTCCTGTTGTTTTTTCTCCGGTGACCACAACTTGATCTATGGTCTATCTTTTGGAACCACAGACCGTTTCTATAAGTCGTGGTCTATTTCATCAAAGGCCTATCAATAGTACTCCAGGAACCACGAATTTATCAACGACCCATCATTTTAAAGGACGGTCCGTAAACTCATTCGTGATTTCTGGAGGTTCCTGCAGTGGTGTTCTTTTTTCTCCTCACCTGCATAGAAAACAAACATTAGTCTTGGGTTGCCTCCCAAGCAGCGCCTGATTTAACATCGCGGCACGACGTAGGTTGCTTGACTACTTAGACTTCACCAAGCTTCCTCATGGGTTGCCTCTCATGCAGCGCCTGATTTAATGTCACGGCATGACGCCGATTGCCTGATTACTCAGACTTCATCAAGCTCCCTTGGTGGGATGAATTCATCAAGGCTCCAGGCTTCAATTGCTTTGATATCCTCCGCTGTGACAAAGTAAGCTTTAATCCGCTGTCCATTTTCCTTGATCCTTTTTCCTTCATGATTCTCGAGCTCAATTGCCCCATGATGAAACACTTGTACCACCTTGAAAGGTCCAATCCACTTGGACTTCAACTTGCCAGGAAACAAGCAAAGTGTAGAATTGAAGAGCAGGACCAAGTCACCCGGCTGGAAATATCTCTTGTCTATCTTCCGATCATGATACAATTTCATCTTCTCTTTGTACAGTGTTGAGCTCTCATATGCATTCAGACGGAACTCATTCAACTACCCAAGCTGGTGAAACGATGCCTCAGACCATTCCAAGTTCAGCTTCTTCAACGCCCGCATGGCCTTATACTCTAACTCAACCGGAAGATGGAACGCCTTACTAAACACAAGCTGATATGGTGACATACCAATTGGGGTCTTGAATGCAGTCTGGTACGCCCACAAAGCATCATCTAACTTCTGCGACCAATCCTTTCTATTTGCATTGACCATCTTGGACAGGATTGACTTTATCTCTCTGTTGGAAACCTCCACTTGCCCACTCGTCTGAGGATGATAAGGGGTTGCAACTCTGTGTTTCACTCCATATTTCTGAAGCAAAGCTCGAAACAGCTTGTTGCAAAAGTGAGAGCCTCTATCACTAATTATTTCCCTTGGCGTGCCAAACCTAGAGAAGATGTTATTTTTCAAGAATGCTGTGACACACTTGCCTTCATTACTGTGGAGCACAACTGCCTCCACCCATTTAGACATATAGTCCATAGCCACTAATATGTACCGGTTTCCATTGGATAACACAAACGGACCCATGAAGTCAATACCCCAAACATCAAACAGCTCGATCACAAGGATGGGATTAAGAGGAAGCTTATGCCTCTTTGATATGCCTCCTTCCCTTTGACATCTGTTGCAAGCCTTAGCAAATTCATGGGCATCTTTGTGAATGGTCGGCCAATAGTAACCGCATTGCAAGATCTTGTGCACAGTCCGAATACCGCCATGATGACCTCCAACAAGGGATGAGTGGCACGCTTATAGTATCTCCATCATCTCAACTTCAGGCACACATCTCCAGATCATCATATCAGCACACACACGGAACAAGAATGACTATTCTGAGAAGTATTTCTTTACATCGGACATGAACTTTCTTCTTTGGTGGACAGACATATTATCAATCACCAAATCACTTGCCAAATAGTTGGCGATGTCAGCAAACCATAGGATCAAATCTTGAGATGAGGCTAACACTTGTTCATCAGGAAACCAGTCATCTATCTCATGTTCATTATTTAGATTCAGCATTGCCTCCTCTTCCAGCCTAGACAAATGGTCTGCTACTTGATTCTCTGTACCCTTTCTGTCCTTGACCTCAAAATCAAACTCTTGCAGCAGCAACACCCATCTAATCAGCCTTGGTTTCGCATCCTTCTTCGCCATGAGATAACGAAGAGCTGCATGGTCAGTATGCACCACCACCTTGGTGCCAACCAAATAAGATCTGAATTTTTCAAACACAGAGACCACAGCAAGAAGTTCCTATTAAGTTACAGTATAATTCTTCTGAGCCGAGTTGAGTGCTTTTCTAGCGTAGTATATCGGATGGAGGATCTTTTCACGTCTTTGGCCTAGGACTACTCCTAGCGCCACTCCACTAGCATCACACATAGCCTCAAAAGGTTTGGACCAATCAGGAGAGATAATGATAGGAGCTGAGACCAACTTTTCTTTAAGGCACTCGAATACCTTCAGACACGCATCATCAAACACAAACTTTACCTCTTTTTCCAACAACTTGCACAATGGATTAGCAATTTTGGAGAATTCCTTGATAAACCTCCTATAAAAACTAGCATACCCCAAGAAGCTCTGAATTCCCTTTACAGAAACTGGTGGAGGCAATTTTTCAATCACCTCTATCTTCGCTCTATCAACTTCTATACCCTTCTTAGAAATCCGGTGACCCAGCACTATGCCCTCTTTCATAATGAAGTGACACTTTTCCCAATTCAACACTAGATTTCTCTCTTCACATCGTTTCAATACACAACTCAAATGATCTAGACAATCTTCAAAAGAGTCACCTACCACCGAAAAGTCATCCATAAATACCTCAATAGTGTCTTCCACCATGTCTAAGAAAATGGACATCATACAACACTGAAATATAGTTGGCGTATTGCACAAACTGAACGGTATCCTTTTGAAAGCAAACGTCCCATATGGATAGGTGAAAGTGGTTTTCTCTTGGTCTTAAGGAGAAATCGAGATCTGATTGTATCCCGAATAACCATCAAGAAAACAATACTATTCTCTACCAGCAAGATGGTCTAACATCTGATCCATGAACATCATTAGAAAATCGTCTTTCTCAGTCCACGCATTCATCTTCCTATAGTCCATGTATATGCGCCAGCTTGTGACTGGCCTCATCAGAATCAGCTCATCTTTTGTATTTGGGACTACAGTAATCCGTCCCTTCTTTGGCACACACTGAACTGGGCTCACCCACTTGCTATCAGAAATAGGATAAACCACACTTGCGTCTAGCCATTTAATGATCTCTTTCTTGATAACCTCTTGCATAGGCTGATTTAACCTGCGCTGGTGCTCAAAACTCATAATACATTCTGGCTCAAGCTGAATTTTATGTGTACAAATTCTTGGCAAAATCCCAATGATGTCTGTGATGGTCCAGCCAATGACCCTCTTAAATTTCTTCAACACAGAAACCAGAGCTTCAACTTGCCCTTCACCTAAGTCTGCAGCAATAATCACTAGCAAAGTCTCATTAGCTCCTAGGAACACATATCGAAGATGGGCTTGAAGCGCTTTGAGCTCCAAGACTAGTGGCTCCTCAATAGATGATCGGGCAGGCGGTGTTTGTCTATTTTTTAATTCCAAGTCAAGATTCTTTGGAGCATAGTTGTAATACCCCATACCTTCTAGTGCTTCAACCATCTCGTCATACTCATCAATGTCATCTCCTTCAAAGTTCATAATCACCACAGCAAGTGCCTTGACATCAAGTCTTTCCTCAACTGGCACAATCAACTGATCCTCATCAACCACATCAATAACTGAAACCACTCGCATGTTGTCATGATGCTTCATATACTGGAAGACATTAAAAGTAACTACCTCATCATTTAATATGAACTTCATCTGCCCAGTCTCTAAGTCAACGAGCGCGCGCCGATAGCAAGGAATGGTCTCCCCAAGATGATAAGGACCTCAAAATCCACCTCACAGTCAAGAATGATGAAGTCTGTAGGGAATATAAAAGTATCAACTTTCACGAGCATATCATAGAGAATACCTACAGGCCTCTTCACGGTGCGATCTGCCATAAGAAGCTACGTTGTATTCAGTTTGGGGGCTCCCAAGCCCAAATGTTTAAACACTGCTTGTGGCATCAGATTAATACTAGCACCCAGATCACATAATGCCTTAGCAAAGTAGAATGCTCCAATCATGCAAGGAATAGTAAATGCTCCTAGATCTTCTTTCTTATGTACCAAAGAACGAGAAGCTATTGCACTATAGTGGTGCAAATTATCAGCTGGCTCAAAGCTTACCGTCCTCTTCCTAGTCACCAGATCCTTCATGAATTTAGCATATCCAGGCATCCGCTCCAATGCTTCAATTAAAGGAATATTGACTGAAAGTTGTTTAAGCATGTAGATGAACTTATGAAATTTGCCATCCTCAACCTTCTTCTTCAGTCTCTGTGGGTAAGGTGGAGGAGGCAATGGCATGGGTTTCATGACCGGTGCAACCTCTTTGCTCTTTGCTTTCAACTCAGAAGATTGTCTCTCAATTTTCTCTTCCCCACCATCGATTTCTTCAGACTCGACCGAAACCTCAGCATCATCCTTTTCAACTTTGGCTATCTCATTAACAACTATAGGCATGGGAGGATCAATGGTCTGCTTTCCAATTCGAGTAGTCACCTCCATAATCTGTCGATCATTCTTCGGGTTATGAATGGTGTCACTTGGGAGAATGCCCTTTTGACGTGGATTCATGCTAGTGGAAATCTGGTGCATCTGCGTCTCAAGCTGCTTTATGGAGACAGAATGGGAATCCACTCTCTGACT
Source organism: Jaltomata sinuosa (assembly GCA_003996215.1). Classification (NCBI taxonomy): domain Eukaryota; kingdom Viridiplantae; phylum Streptophyta; class Magnoliopsida; order Solanales; family Solanaceae; genus Jaltomata; species Jaltomata sinuosa. Next base: position 28,731 of record QJPP01000270.1, read on the forward strand.
AATATTTGAAAGGTCAGCTTTTATCTCCTTCATGCTTGCATCCGTGGAGTCAACCTTTTCAAACACCTTGTTGAGCAGCTCCCTCATGGTAGGTTGTCCAGGCTGCTCTTTGCGATTTCCACGCGGGACATAAAGACCACTTCTATCATTCTTATACCCATTCTTTTTTTGCCAGTCACCATCTTTGTAACCGGACCGATTGTAGTAATCATATCTATCTCTGTTCTGACCTTGATTTCCTTGGCCAGAGGACTGGAAACCCTCCCCTTGATCATTCACATAACTAACCTCCTCTTTGGATAAGTAATTGTCTGGCCTAGGTGCTTTACCTTGTGAAATAATGGCTTTTACCTTCTCTACTCCCTCAGCCAGGAATCTCTTCGCCAGAAACCCAACTGTCATGTTCATCTCGGCAACTTCCTGTTTGAGGTCTTGCAATTCACTTGGATCCAAGGACTTACCAACTGTGTATGTACCTGCTGGGGTCTCTGACTCTCTAGTATGCCATGCTCTGTTAGTCTTGGTAACCCGATCAAGCATCTCTGAAGCTTCATCATACGAGTTGTCCATGAATGTCCCACCAGTTACAGTGTCATCTACTGCTTTGGTATTGGCGTTTAGTGCTTTGTAAAAATTTTCCATCAGATGCCTTGAAGGGATTCTGTGTCTCGAAACTTGCTTCAACTTCTTCTTGAACCTTAGCCAAGCCTTATATAATGCCTCTGCATGTAGCTTCTTGAAATTATAGATCTCCCATTTCAATTGCAACATCCTTGATGGAGGAAAGAATCGCTCCAAAAATGGGTCTTCAACTCGTGCCATGTGTATATGGAATTATCGGGCAATTTTGAGAGCCAAACAGTTGCCTCGTCAGTCAATGAGAATGGAAACAACCTCATTCTAATAGCATCTTGTCCCACTCCTGGCATACTTTAGCCTTGCAAATCAGAGTAAAATTCTGCACATGACGATTTGCATTTTCTGTAGGTTTTCCAGCATACAGACCCTTATTCATCAACTGGATCATGGTGCTGGTGATGTCAAATTTTGCCCCCTCAGTCAGTGGTGGCAACACTATGGGTCCAGCAATGCCCAATTCCTCCTCTTCGTCATAATCATCATAATCATCATAATAATAGTAGTGAGGGGCTTTCCTAGGTTGCTGCATCTGTCAACCTCTATTATATCATGGGACGACTGGTCCTCTAGGAAAATTCCGGTGAGCTACCCCATCTGCAGTTGCTTGGGCCTTTAGTGCAGCGTGACAAACAGCTAGTTTTTGAGCCTGCCTTGCTTACTCAGCCGCCACATTTTGAGCTGTGAGGTCTGCTGCAAGTGCAGCATCTTTAGCAGCAAGAGCATCTTCTCCTTCCTTTTTTCGTTGCTCATCCTCGGCCAACAACCGGGCAGTGATCTGCTCCTGTGTCTCGTGCTCTCCCTCTTTAACCATGTTTCTTAAGGTTTTGGAGGGCTCAAGATCTTATGGGATCAAGGAATTGCCTTGACTCCTTGTACTGGGCATGCACAAGTGTGCAACCTGTAAATCAAAACAAAAATAACAGAAAAAGTAAAATCAGGAAATAAGGACTAATAGTGAAATAAACACAATCTCTCTTAATCCTAAATCGTATTCCCCGGCAATGGCACCAAAATTTGATACGCCCAAATTATACCTCATTTAGGAAGCGTAAGCGGTCACTGATCAAATATAGAACTCAACGAAGGTTGGGGTCGATCCCACAGGGAATATGGTTACTATAGTCGATTAATGTTTACTTTCGCTCTTAGTCATTTATTTCCCTCAAAAGGGTTTTTTTTAAAGTAACAAGCAATAATCGTAACTGGATTGTAAACAAGTAACACGTGATAGTTTTAAGAGTTTTAATCAATAAGAGAGATGACTAAGGTAGTGTTCCCTATGAGATCATAACTTAGTAAGGCGTTTGTACTTGGTAAACTAGTTTGGTGCTTAGCATGTAGAATCTGTAAGTTAGGTTCACCTAAATCCTTGGTCTGGCAGATAGTTGAATTTCACCACACGCCTTAGTCGGGCCGTGGGTGTATGATTAACTAACCCTTACCCTAGATCCTAGATTAGATATTCTCGGACAAGGTCAAGCTATTAGATGAGGGTTGGTAGCCTCAAATCTCCATTGTTAAACAAGCCTTTTCCTATTCGTTACCTCCTTGGTCCGACAAGTAAGGATAAGGCGAGTTCTAGCGTTGCGCACCATTGAAAAGCAATCAAAGCGAAGGGAAGAATAATACATGCATAATCGCCGCCCTAGAGTACCCAAGTACTTTGCCTACTTCATTAATCCTTCATGGTTCCCACAACCTGAGTTGTGGATTTAGCTACTCATGTTCATAAGTAAACAATCAAGAGTCATTGGTGTGTTCATGATAATCATGCATAAAGGAGCTGAAATGCAGGAGTAATCTAAAACATTCTAGAAACTAAAAATAAACATAACTGAGGGCCTAATGCACTTTACTGAAAATAACATTGTGGGAGAGTTTATTAACTGACATAAACCACGTGAGCTAAACATGGAGTCTGATGTATACGCCCCACCGAGAGGACTCAATATACCTTGCAGGGTATAAAGGCATGGTTGATGTGATCATTATGTTTAAGGCCCAACTGAGGGGCTAAATAACCTACGGTGGCACGTAGTTCTGAGACTTTGAGAGTACGTTGAACCCTAGTCCAAATCGGTGCTAAACACTACTCCCAAACTGAATACCAATGGCTCATTTTAAACTAAAGTCCTGAATTTTTGAGTTAGAACTAGACTAGTTTAAAAATCTCTATTTTTCCTGAAATGGTGTAGACTGAAAGCTGACTAAATTCTGCTTTTAAAACTCATACTCATAATCTAGGTTGAATTTCTAAGAGAATATAATACTTTAGAAAAATCCTACAATTTAGGGCTAAATTCTTGATTTCTCAAGTCAGGGTGAATACTCATGTAAATCATTAAAACGTATTACAATTCATATAAAATAGGATATAAATTATGTAGGAATTATAGAAACTAAATTTTGTAATGATTGGCATAATTGGGTAGGAATTCTAGTTCTTAAATTCATGGAAAACACTGTAAAAAGCTGAGAGTTTTGGGCATAAGGGTGAACTAAACCCTTACCGAATACCCACATACCTGGTGGAAGAAGATGCCTGGTGAGAATCTAAAGTTTGAAGCTCAGATGAAAAAGCCTTAGGTCTGGATGGAGAGAAAAATCACGTTTGTTCTTTTCTTTCTGAGACTTGAGAGGTTCAATGAAAAAACTGACTTAATTTGGGTTAAGACTTAATAAACTAAGCCTAAGACTATTAATAGTCGGAGCTGAAATAAAAAGGGAAGGTCTAAAATACCCCTGAGAACTAATTTAAAAGCTGCTAGAAAATTCATGACTAGGTTCCACGAACAGGTTACCATGATTCTTGGAAGCTTCCACGACTCGTGGAACCTTGTCGTGGTTCCTAGGCCTTTATTACTGACTATGGTCTGATAACCACGAGCCAGGTTCATGGCTCGTGAAACCATCTACATCTCGTGGAACCTGCTCGTGGTTCCTGAGGGATTTGATGACCCTCAGGTCTGAGTTCCACGAGTGGAATCCACGACTCGTGGACTATTCCACAGCCCGTGGTTGAAACTCATGAACTTGACTCCAACCTTGATGGCCTCTGACTGAGTTCCACGGAGGCTTTCCATCACCCGTGAACCCTTTCACGGTCCGTGGAAACCATCTGTGGTTTTGACTAAGACTTGGAAATTTTTTATTTTTCTTACTTTTCTGAGCTGGTTCTAGGTTTAGAATTTCTAAGGTATTACAATATCTCCCTCTTGGGATCATCCGTCCCCAAATGAAGCCTAAACAAGCTGATTTTGGAGGAAAAGAGCTATAATCCTTACCAACTGAGTGCTAGAAGCTGACATTTGACTCAATTTTAGTTCTAATGATATGCAAACATGCTGAAAATACCAAAATAGATAAGGAAACATAATAAAGATACTGAGAGTAAACTGAGGAATTGGGGAGGAACTATTAATTCAAGATGAAGCTAGATCGGAAGGGAAAAGGTGGGGGTACTTGGTCATCATGGTTGTTTCTACTTCCCAAGTAGCTCCTTCAACTAACTGGTTCATCCACAGGACTTTCACTTAAGCAACTTCATTGTTTCTTAACCTCTGAACCTGACGATCAAGAATATAAACTGGGACCTCTTTGTAAGAGAGACTATTATTCATACGCACACTTTCTAAGGGCACAACTAAAGCTAGATCACCAGTGCATTTCTTTAACAAGGATACATGGAAGACTAGGTGCACCACTGCTCAGTCTGTGGGAAACTCTAACTCATAATCCACTTTGCCAACTCTCTTCAGAATCTTGTAAGGGGTTATATATCGGGGACTAAGCTTCCCCTTCTTACCAAACCTCATCACCCCCTTCATGGGTGACACCTTTAGAAACACCCAATCATCAACCTCAAATTCTAGCTCTCTTCTCCTCACATCAGTATAGGACTTCTGGAGACTTTGAGCCACCTTTAACCTTTCTTTAATAAGCTAAACTTTTTTTATAGTCTCATGGACTGAATCTGGACCTATCAAAACTGCTACACCTACCTCAAACCAACCTATAGGTGATCTATACCTCCTCCCATAAAGTGCCTCATACAGAGCCATCTGAATGCTAGAGTGAAAACTATTATTATAGGCAAACTCTATAAGAGGTAAATGATCATCCCAATTACCTTTTAAGTCAATTACATAATATCTCAACATGTCCTCTAATGTCTGAATGGTACACTCTGCCTGACCATCTGTCTGCGGGTGAAAAGTTGTGCTAACGTTAACCTAAGTACCAAGACCCTTTTGGAATGATCTCTAAAACTGAGATGTGAACTGAGTACCCCCTATCTGAGATGATGGATAAGGGAACTCCATCCAACCTAACTATCTCATGGATGTAGAGTCCGGCATAGTCCTCTTCTTAATCGGTAGTCTTGACAGCCAAGAAGTTGGCTGACTTAGTTACCCTATCTACAATCACCCAAATAGAATCATGCTGCCTGCGAGTATGAGGTAAGCCTGTAATGAAGTCCATATTGATAACCTTCCACTTCCAAGTAGGAATGTCTATCTCCTGCATCATACCACCTGGTCGCTGATGTTCTACCTTCACTTGTTGATAGTTGGGACACCTAGCCACAAAATTAGAAATGTCCCTCCTCATACCACTCCACCAATATACTTCCCGTAGGTCACGGTACATCTTGGTGGCACTAGGGTGGATGGAATACCTAGAGCTATGAGCCTTTACCAAAATTTGTTGCCTTAAATTGCCTACATTAGGAACACATAGTCGACCCTGATAACAAAGTACACCATCTCCCCCTTGGGAGAAAACCTCTACTCTTTGTTGCTGGACAGAACCCTTCAGCTGTAGTAAGATGGGATCACTGTCTTACTTCTCCTTCACCTCGGCTACCAATGAAGATTCTGACCCATTTTGAATAATGACACCACCTTCTGATGAATCAGTAAGACGAACCCCTAACCAAGCAATCCTGTGAACATCCTTGGCTAATTCCTTCTTTCCTTCCTCAACTTGTGACATACTACCCATGGACAACCTACTAAGTGCATCAGCTACTATATTGGCCTTACCCGGATGGTAAAGCACACTCATGTCATAGTCCTTAAGAAGCTCTAGCCGCCTTCTCTAACGAAGATTTAACTCCTTCTGCATGAACACATATTGAAGGCTCTTGTGGTCAGTAAACACATCTACATGAACACCATACAAGTAGTATCTCTAAATCCTCAAGGCAAAGACCACTGCTGCTAACTCAAGATCATGAGTCGAGTAGTTCTTCTCATGAATGTTAAGCTGTCTGAAGGCATATGAAATGACTTTACCATGCTGCATCAGAACACAACCTAGGCTAACTCTGGACGCATCACAATATACTACGAAGACATCTGAACCCTTTGGTAGAGTTAGAACTGGGGCTGTGGTCAACCTAGTTTTCTCTCACACTCATCTGACTACTGAAACTTGACCTTCTTCTAAGTCAGCCTAGTCAATGGGGAATCTATGGACGAATACCCTTCCAAAAATCTCCTATAGTAACCATCCAAACTCAAGAAGCTCTTAATGTCTGTCGGAGAGCTGGGTCTAGGCCAAATATTTACTGCCTCTATCTTCTGAGAATCCACTCGAATACCATCCTTAGACACCATAACCCAAAAGGCGACTGACTGCAGCTAAACCTAACACTTACTTAATTTAGCAAATAACTAATTATCCTTGAGAGTTTGCAGCACCACTCTCAAGTGATTAGCATGCTCTTCCTTGCTCCATGAGTAGACTAGAATATCATCTATAAAGAGAATAACAAACATTTCCAAGTACTTCTTGAACATCCTGTTCATCAAATTCATAAACATTGTAGGAGCATTTGTTAGTCCAAAAGACATAACGACAAATTCATAGTGACCATACCGAGTTTTGAAGGCTATCTTCGGGAAGTCACACTCTCTAACTCTAAGCTGATGATAACCGGATCTGAGGTCAATCTTGGAGAAATAACTGGTACCCTGAAGCTAGTCGAACAAGTCATCAATCCTGGGGATGGGATACTTGTTATTGATTGTGACTTTGTTCAACTGATGGTAGTCTATACACATCCTGAGGGAACCGTTCTTTTACGCATGAAGAGAACTGGGGAACGCCATAGAGAGATGCTAGGTCTGATGAAACCTTTATCTAGGAGGTCCTTAAGTCGTTCTTTCAACTCTTTAAGCTCAGCTGGAGCCATTCTGTACAGAGGAATAGATATGGGTTGCGTATCTAAAAAATAGTCTATCCCAAAGTCGATCTCTCGCTCAGGAGGGACTCCAGGCATATCTTTAAGAAACACCTCTGGAATTTCATTAACTACTGAAACTGACTGGAAAGGTTGGGTTTCGGACTCGGAATCCTTAACCCAAACTATGTGGTAGATGTAACCCTTTGAGATTATCTTCCTAGCTTTGAGGTAAGATATGAAATGGCCCTTTGATATTGGAGAACTACCCTTCCATTCTAAGACAGGCTCATCTGGAAACTGCAATTTCATGACTCTGGTTCTGCAGTCGACTAAGGCATAACAGGCATGTAGCCAATCCATGTCGAGAATGACATCAAAGTCGATCATATCTAACTCTACTAAATCTGTTGCGGTGACTTTATAAAGGACTGAAAATGGGCAATCTCTATATACCCTCTTAGCTAGGACTGACTTACCAACTGGAGTAGAGACTAGGATGGGCTCTAAGAGTTTTTCGGGGCTGACTCCGAATTTAAAAGAAACATATGGGGTTACAAAAGATAGGGAAGCCCTTGGGTCTAACAAGGTATAAAAATCAAGAGAGAAGACTGATAATATACCGGTGAACACATCTGGTGAACTCTCCTGATCCTGGCGTGAAGATATGGTATAGAGATGGTTCTGACGCTGACCGCCACTTGTTCAAGAAGCAGTACCCTATTGAAAAGTGCGACCTGCTGGAGCTGCTAAAGTGGTAGACTGAGCCCTGTTACCTCCCTGTCCTTACCTGGTGGAAGGGCACTCCTTCAACCTATGGCCGAGCTGACCATACCCAAAACACCCCTCTCTGCCATAAAGACACCCACCTAGATAATTTTTACCACACTTGGGGCGGGCTAGAAAATTATGGTTACCTGGAACACTACCTTGTGGCTTAGATCCGACTGCTCTCTTTTTCTGATCATCTCTTTTTCTGATCATGTCGAGGCTTGGAAGACGGAGCACTAGTTGATGAAGGTGCTGGGGCTGAAGACCTCTGCTAAAACTATGAGATATTTTTACCACTTGACCTCTACTGAGAATATTCATAGTTGTGTGTCCTAGCCTTCTTACTATCCTTAGCCATCTCCTTAAGCTTATCTTCCTCAACTTGCTGAGCATGGGTCATCAGTCTAGAGATATCCATATCCCCTAATAACATAGCATTCCTGCACTCCATTTTCACCAAGTCAGATACCCCATACAAGAACTTGCCCATTTGTTCCCTTGGATAGGCCACCATAGATGGGGAATACCTGGAAAGTTGGGTGAACTTTAACCCATATTCCTGGACTGACATCGATCCTTGTATCAGATTCATAAACTCTTGGGCCTTAGCCTCTCTCAATTCCCTCGAAAAGAACATGTCCAGAATAGCTCTAGTAAAACAATCCCATGTCACCGGAGCTGCATTGACACTCATGTTGTCTTTCCACTGAGTGAACTAAATATGAGCCACATCCTTGAGTTGATAGGATGCTAACTCAACGCTATCAGTACCAGTCACTTGCACTACCTCAAGAATCTTCTTAATCTCATCAATGAAATTCTATGGGTCTTCACCAACCTTTGACCCTAGAAACTCTGGCAGATTCATGTGAACAAAATCTCAAACCTCGGCTGTAGCTAATCCATCATTTTGGTTTGCAGGAACTCGGGCCTGCTGATTAGCCTAAGTGGCTACAGTCTGAGCTAACAACTGGATCGCATTATGAAATTTCGCATTTGTAACCTCATGGTTCGGGGATGGAGGATTAGCGTTAGCATTGCGGGTGTTAGCTCTGCGAGGAGGCATGATCTGAACTGCATAACAAATGGATTAGAGAGGAGAAACTGAACTATACTTCATCACACGATAAATATAATTAAGGAAGTGAAGTTTTTCTTAAAACACTTCGTAGCCTCTCCCTCATAAGTGTGGCGCGTTTCACACCCATGAGAGAGACTCTACTTAGTGCATCTTTCAGACACCCTAGGACTCTTGAACCTGATGCTCTGATACCAAGTTTGTCACCCCTCGAGGCTATCCTCTAGATGTAACATGAGACCTAGGATCACAAGTGACCCCAAGCTAACCCTGAAGCTGGTATATCACAAACATACTGAATATAATTCTAAACAAACGGAAGCATATTGAATAAATCATAACTGAAAGGAATAATAATTCTAAAATATCTGAAATGATAGTCTATCTAAGAATTAACTGAACTACATAAGCTAAAGTCTGACTCTATGTTTGAAAGCCTCTAATACTGATGAGCTGCTGGGACAAGCCTCCAGCTAACTCTAAATACTAAAAATGGACACAAACTGACTAACTCAAAAAGCATGTAAAGATATGTCCTCGGATGTTAAGGACTCATAACTGGCTGCTACTGAAGTGGCACTAGTATGCACTAATCACAAGGCTGAAGCTGAGAACTTGGACCTGCATCATGATAGGATGCAACACATAGAGTATGCTTTAGTACTTTGAATGTACTGAGCATGAAGGATATGCACGACTGACTGAAATGTAAATATGCTAAATTACTGAAAAACTGCAAACTGAACTAAATTATAGTATATAGGCCCAAATGTATAATCATGCATAAAGGAGCTGAAATGCAGAAGTAATCTAAAACATACTAAAAACTGAAAACAAATATAACTGAGGGCCTAATGCACTTTACTAAAACTAACACTGTGGGAGAGTCTATTAACTGACATAAACCACGTGAGCTAAACGCGGAGTCTGATGTATATACCCCATCGAGAGGACCCAATATACCTTGCCAGGGTATAAAGCATGGCTGATGTGATCACTATGTCTGAGGCCCAACTGAGGGGCTAACTAACCTATGATGGCACATAGTTCTGGGAATTTAAGGGTACGCTGAACCCTAGTCCAAATTGATGCTAAACACTACTCCCAAACTGAATACCAATAGCTCATTTTAAACCAGAGTCCTGATTTTCTGAGTCAGAACTAGACTAGTCAGAAAATTTCTATTTTTCCTGAAATGCTATAGTAGACTTAAAGCTGACTAAATTATGCTTGTAAAACTCATACTCATAATCTAGGTTGAAGTTTGAAGGGAATATAAGATTTAATATAATACTTTAGAAAAATCCTACAATTTAGGGCTAAAGTCTTGATTTTTCAAGTGAGGGTGAAAACTCATGCAAATCATTACAATGTATTACAATTCATATAAAACAGGATATAAATCATGTAGAAATCATAGAAACTAAATTCTGGAATGATTGGCATAATTTAGTAGGGACCCTAGTTCTTAAATTCATAGAAAACACTGTAAAAAGCTGAGAGTTTTGAACATAAGGGTGAACTAAACCCTTACTGAATACCCACATAACTGGTGGAAAAAGATGCATGAAGAGAATCTGATGTTTGAAGCTCGGATGAGAAAGCCCTAGGACTGGATGGAGAGAAGAATCGCTTAAGTTCTTTTCTTTCTGAGACTTGAGCGGTTGAATGAGAAAACTGACTTAATTTGGGTTAAGACTTAATAAAATAATCCTAATACTATTTATAGTCGGAGCTAAAATAAAAAGGAAAGTTCTAAGATACCCCTGAGAACTAATTTAAAAGCTGCTAGAAAATTCGCGACTAGGTTCCACGGACAGGTTTCCATGACTCGCGTAACCCTGACGTAGTTCCTGGGCCTTTATTCCTGACTGTGGGTCTGATAACCACGATCCAGGTTCATGGCTTGTGAAACCATCCACGGCTCGTGGAACCTGCTCATAGTTCCTGAGGGATTTGATGACCCTCATGTCTGAGTTCCATGAGTGAAATTCACGACTCGTGGACTCTTCCACGGCCCGTGGTTCCAACTCGTGAACTTGAATCCAACCTTGATGGCCTCGTACTGAGTTCCACAGAGGCTTTTCATGACCCGTGAACCCTTCCATGGTCCGTGGAAACCATCTATAGTTCTGACTGAGACTTGAAAAAAAATTATTCTTCTTACTTTTCTGAGTTGGTTCTAGGTTTAGAATTTCTAGGGTATTACAAGTGGGGTGGGTGGTGGGAGTAGGCGGGGTGGTGGATATAGGTTGGGGGTGGTGGGGGTAGGGTGGGAAAAAAATAAAAAATTGAGGAGGGGGGAGAATGTGGTGGAGGTAAGGGGGTAGGGGTGGTAGAGGGTGAGGGTGGGTAGAAAAAAATTAAATTTTTGATAGGTGAAGTGAAGGTGGGCATGGGGGATTGGGGTAGGGTGGGAAAGAATTTTTTAAAAAAATGGGGGTGGGTGGGGATGGGGGTGGATGTGTGATTTTTCTTCATCAAGAAAATCATTATATTTATTTTCAAAGAGTTTGTTTTAAAGAAAACATTAAGCATTAAAGAAGCGGGTTAAAGTGGAGATATAATTGAGCTCAACTCAAGATTATTTTAAATGGGTTAAGTTCAAATGGGTTGAAAGTTGACCCAATATCAAATTATCATGAACCAAACCCATAAAATTATGGGCGGGTTATATGTGTTTGGGTTTATTTTGATACCTCTAGCTACAAACACCAATTATAGCTGTTATATACTCTCAGTTTATTTTTATTTTTTTTGGCTCTTTTGAGTTCTTAATATAAATTCCACTCTCTATACAAACAATGTGAAAAATATCATTCGAGGTTGTTTCTTTTCAATATTTGATCAAAGATATGCATAATCATTGGATCAACAACTAATTCAGTGGAATCTGAATAAGAAGAAAACCTACGATTTTCCACTTTAGGTGTCTAAATACCAGAAGAAAACTTATAAGTTCCAACAATCATTGTGATGCAAATACACCTCATGAAAATCTGCTTTTGAGTTTCATGGTTTTTTTTTTCAAAAGGTGTTTTAGAGATTCATATTTTGGTAAAAAGATATGTGAGTAGCACTTTAAGTAATTCAAAGAAGTCGAAGGACTGAAGCAAAACATATTGGTTGTGAATGGATATCCAACATACCTGACAGTCTGGAGGTTCTATGTGCGCGACGAAGAAGAAACAAAAATTGGAAAAAACTGCTGCAGGAACGAATTGTTGCCAAGAAATTGGAGAATAGAAAGAAGAGTAGGGGAGAGAGATGGTGAAATTTGGGAGAATTGGTAAAGACTAAGGACCCGTTTGTCCATAAAAAGTGCAAGTATTTTTTTGGAAAAATCTTGGAAAAAAGTGTTTGGTCATACAATTTGTCACTTTTTGACAAGAATTTTTGGCAAAAATTCCAAAATCCCAAAAACTAGAAAAAAGTAGTTTTTGGGCCAAATTCTAGTTTTTGGATAATTTAAAATTTACCCTAAACTTTTATATATATTTTTAGAAAACTCACATTTATTACTCCCAACTATAATAAATCTTCTTTTCTTTTTTATTCTTCAATGCAACTATATATACAACTCACATATAATACATATACAACTCACATACAAAAAAAGTAATTTAAAAAAATAAATTAAAATTTGGATTTTGGGTGGGGTGGAGGTGGTGGTGTGGGGGGAGGGGTGGAGGAGGGGGAGTAAGATGGAGTCCGGTAGGTGGGGGAGAGGTAAAAAAATTATTTTAAAAACTTGGGGTGGGTGGGGTTTGGAGGGGTGGAGGGTTTGGGGTAAGGTGGGATGGATTGTGGGTTGGGTTGGTGGGAGTGGGATACAAAAGTAAAATTTTAAAAATTAATTTTTTTAAAAATAAATTACATTTTTATGAAAGAAAATTTAGGATGGAGGTGGGGGTGGGGTGGGATAGAAAATATTTTTAAAAAATTGTGTGAGTTAGGGGTGGGGGTGGAGGTAGGGGATGTGAGTAGGAGGGTGGAGTGGGTGAGTGTGGGATTGGGGTGTTGTGAGGGTGGGGACTTGTTTTCCCTACTTTCATTAGAGAAGTTATTTTCCTTATTTTGAAGGAAAATGTTTTCCTAAAGAAAATATTTTTCAAATTTTTTAACCAACCAAACACAAGAAAAAAGGAAAATATTTTCCTCCATACCAAACACACTCTAAAGAGATGTTTTTAATTATCGCACCTTTTGGTAGAACCGGCGAAGCGTTGTTATTGTATGGCAGCCCTTACATGGCTAACCTTTAGATTAATTATCAAAAAAATGTAAAAATAGATAAATAAAAATTTTGCCTTGTAGTAACGCTACGTCATCGGACAGAAGATTCTCTTTAAAATTTTATTTTACACTAGACAAAATAGAAATTTAATTATTATCCTAAACTTAGGAGTTTTATTTTCCTAATACATAGGAATTTGAAATCAACTACATTTTGTATCTTAAATCCTTCCTTATTTGAACTATGAAACATTAAAAAAATTAAAAAAGAAAAGTAACACCAGAACAATTAAAATAGGAAAATTTTCGCGCAGTTAAAACTTATGTTATGTTTAGAAGTCTATTCTTCTTTATATGATTACTAATTTCAGGGTACATTCGTTTCACATATCATTTCACGTAAATTATTTTTAAAATATATGCTAACACTATGAATTTTATATGCACATAGTAGTCTTAATATCTATGGAAAGAGGAAGCTAGGAGAGGATTCTAAACAATTCTATCGAGCCGAACGCAGTCTGGTCAGCGCATCTGTTTTGGGTACAGAGGGCCATAGGTTCGAATCCTGTCACCTTGATGCCTTCCAATGGCATGCAACTTTTCTTAGTGCTTCCCTTTGTTGAATCTTATGAATCAAGCACGGCACACTTTCTATACTCCTCCGTCTACAAGGTAAACAGCTTAGCATAGGTTCGAATCCTGTCACCTTGATGCCTTCCAATGGCATGCAACTTTTCTTAGTGCTTCCCTTTGTTGAATCTTATGAATCAAGCACGGCACACTTTCTATACTCCTCCGTCTACAAGGTAAACAGCTTAGCTTAGAGCACATCGTGTTCGCCACCACACTGGCTGGTTGGTGCATTAGCCTTGGATATTGTACAGAAGTGTGATTGTGACTAATCGAGAGCTTGCGTATGTAAACGAAAGAGTAGACATCCCCCTTGATAACTGAATGCAAGCTCAAAACAAAAAAATCACAAACACTACTCGAACGTTCTTGATCTCGTCTAACTCAGTGTACTCTTGAGCCTTTCCTTTTCATTTGTTTCGAGAAATCTATTGATCAATTCCGATTCTTTCTTTTCTCTTGATTCTTTTTCGATCGAAATGTATAGATCCTGTTCATGGATTAACAAAAATGTGCAAAATCTCTATTTGCCTCTGCCATTCTATGAGTCTCTTCCTTTTTGCGTATGGCATCGCCACACCCTTTGGCAGCATCCACTAATTCGGAACTTAATTTGAAAGCCATATTTTGACCCGGACGTTTTCAGGAGAAGAATCTAATATTATGATCTCTTTGAGAGTTATATCAGATATAATGTTTTTATACAACTGACAAGAATGACTTCTTTTATGATAGATGTGTCTTTTTAACTCCAATAAGTTTGATAATTTATAATCAACCTAAAAATTCAAAATGTGTAATTCACTTTAATAAGTTTCAGCTTTATCAAGTATAGAATATAGCTTAATTTAGGCTCATTTATTTTTATTTAAATTAATATTTATAAATTTGAATATTAAGATGTGCATTAAGATTATTTACATATCTGGATCTAATTATTACACATCTCAACATTAAGATGCTCTATTAAGATCTGAATACTAAATAAGTAAGAAGACTTATTTTCTCAATATCTGAATATATAAAATGTGTCTTTATATAAAAAAATAATATAAATTTTAAATAAAATACTAAATTAATTTAATACAATATTAATAAAATAATATTAATATGGTAATGACTAGTAGTGGTGGTTGTGGGTGATTGGGATGGTGTTGGCTGCGAGTATGTAGTATCTAACGATAGTGGTGGCCAACAATATTTGTTAACAGTGATAGCTTATGATGGTAGTTGGTGGTGACGTGGGTAATTGTGATGGATGATAGTTGTAGGCTAATAGTGGTGATGAATGGCGATGTTAACAGACCATTGAGAAGTGCTCCACAAAAACATCCTTGTCAACTAAGCTCCACTAATAGTGGTTCCTATCAAAACAAGTGCTCCACCATTAGGTTCGAAAGGTTTCAATAAAAAGAATATTTCACTCTTTGGTAATTCTCAACAAAAACACCCTTGTGAACTTTATGTTAAGAGACCATGGAGAAGGAGAACAATCAGAAGTGCTCTTAAGGTGTTTAGAGTAATTTACTCTATTTTTTACGTAGCTTAGGCCTAGATGTCAAGGTTCATCGTAGCAAAAAGGTTGAACAAGCTTCTCCTTCCCTAGTATATATATCAGGTCGATATTATATTCCATCTGCTACTTTTATTTACTGAAAGAAACTAGTACCAACGGCTAATCACAAGAACCACATTCCTGTACACGTAAGTGAGAATGACAAGATAAATAATACACAAATTTACGTGAAAAAACTCCTTGCTCAATGGAGTAACGACAACGACCTACTAGATGCAGGATTTGACAACTCAAATCCACTAACTTTAATAGAGCAAGTTTTATGATTACAACTCAATAATCTAAGGAACTAACTCTAGTACCATGACTCAAACAGTTACCTATAACTGTTCTTAGCAAGAACTCTCTCAAGAAGTCAAACCTACTTTTTGTTATAAGCCTCAACACTTAAGTCACACGTACTACAACAATAGAGTAGCTATAACACAATAACTAAACTATTTCACAATTAACACAAATTTCTAACTCTCCCAGTAATCAAGAATAATCAACTCTGAGTTATGCTTCAGCCTTCAATGGATGCTTGTTTGATGTTCTCCTATTGCTTGAGAATAATGCTTTCTCTGCATATGCAATAGGTGATGATTCACAAACTAGGTCTTCTCAATATATAGTCCTTCACATTTGTGGGCCTTGTTTTTCAAGAAATGTAAGGAAAGCCCTTACGACACAAGGTTTTCCTTCTTTAGCTTTTCAAACAATTGGTATCCTTATAAGATTCTAATTCCTATAAATAGTAGAATCCTTAGGAGATTCTAATTCCCATAAATAGTATAATCTTTGAATCATGTGATACACACACGTTTCTTATCATGTAAGGACCTGCACACACTACACTTTGTCTATCATCAAAATATGCAAGTGAGTTAAGAAAATACACCATTAGCTCTCAAGTTCTTTAATTTTCCCCTTTTTGATAATGACAAACTCATGATTCATTTGCATTTGTAAAATCCACATTCATTTGTCTTGTTACCACAGCCCACAACAATATTATACTCCCCTTTTGGCATCATTAAAAACCAGGTAAGACAAGGAACGCATTGCATCATTATAGAGTGCAAACTAAAATCCTCATGGCCATTGGGGCAATAGAGCCACATGCAAGAGAAACCTCATGCAAAATCCTGAGGATACTAGGCATTTCAAACATTATCAAGTCAATTTAGAAGCAGTAAGGAGAACACATCAGTAGTTATCAGAGTATGCACAATATGAAGCCAAACACTATCCCTTAACAAAACATTCACATTGTTACAAACCAAATTTTTTTTGTCAATGGAGCTGAAACAAATGAAACAAAAAAAAAGAGATCCATAGCAATTGGTCTTAGATAGGACATCAAGAAGAGGGTGGAGGAGGTTGAGTCTTTGGGAGGAGCTGCATAAGGACATTCAGACTAGGGAGGTGAGTGTTGTTCTGCTGGAGCATGCCATCTTTCAGAGTGCTCACTTGTGTTTGGGATGCTACTAGTTGGTCCTTCAAGCTGGATATCACATCCCTTAGCTTGGCATTTTCATCATGTGCAGCCTTAAGGTCCAAAGTGAGATGGGTAATAGGACTTGATGCCTTTAATCTAACAGGCCTAGTTTGCAGGCCATCACATTCGCCCAAGGTATTGGCAGTGATCATGTCACTCCTAGTACCTACCTTCCTATTCACCAACTTTAAGCTTTCAAACACAGAAGTGAGAAGGAATCCATAGGAAAGAGTATGAGGGCCCTTCTTAGGAGACACCACTCTATTCATATGCTTTATCATGAGGGAAGGCAAGTTGGACTTCTCATCAAGCTTTATAACATTCATCAGCTCCATATTCCTAAAATAAGCCTTGTGCCTTCTACCCTCTCTTGGTAGGATCTCCTTATTCACAATCTCAAATAAGAGCTTGTGAAAGGGCTGAAGTTCACCTTTAAACACCTTTCTAGGGACCTTCTTCACTCTCTCCTAGAAAACTTTCTAGTCAAAATGCATCCTTCATTAGTCTCCAATGCATATACCTCTAATTCTTTAATAGGGACCTTCAAAATCTCACCAAGCTTGATAGCATCAAACATAATTTCTACCCCCAACCTCTGAGCTAACTACCCACCCTTCAAGGATGGTTAGATAAGCATAGAATTCTAGAACCTCCTTCTTATATACCACAAGATCAGTGCTTCTAAACAAGTGCCCCTATCCCTGAATAGCAAGCCTATCAAACAATTTTGAACAAAATAATTGGTCATTACCTCAGTATCAAAGACTCTCCCCTTCAAGATTATCTTGGATCCAATCTCCAAGAATTTCTTATAGTTCTTGTTCACCCTCTCCCTTTTAGTTGGAATCGATGCGGTTTTTTCCTGTTCTAAGTCATCCTCAATGTCAATGGGCTCATCATCTTGCCCAATCTTCTTCTTCTATTTGGAGCTTCTTGCCCTTTAACTGGATTCAGCAACAACAGCCTTAACTTTGGTAGTCCTCTTGCGAGTGTTGGGAATTTGAGATGGTAGAGAGGAGGAGGGGATGTTTTTTGATTTGGGAGTGGGTTTAGGTTTGTGCATTGCACGTTTCATGGACCCAGAGATAGGTGTGGTGACTGTTGTGGTGTATTTCTGGGCAATAAGTATGCCACCATCACTATCACTCTCCTCATCAGAAGGAATGGAAGAGTGTTTGGTTACTTCATCTACAGGTTGTGCTGCAGTGTGGGTTACATCCTCTTGAGAGGTCCAGCTATAAACTAGGGAGTATGATTTTCAGTTGGAAGAGAGGAGGGTTTGGAAGGTGAGGGTTTTGATAATGAGGTTTTTGGTTCTGGGGATAAAAGAAGGGTTAGTGATGGAGATCATAGTGGAGGACCAAAATGTAGAGTGGGTGAGGGAGAGCATGAATCACATGGGTTTCCCCTTGAGTTGATGCCACCATGAACAAGGAGGATTCCTCATTGTCAGAGTAGTCTATAAGTGAGGGCTTTTGAGTCTTTGAAGAGAAAGGTATTGTGGAGGCTATTTGGAAATGGTAGTGAGGAGGGTTTGATTTTGGAGAAGATGGGAGTGGTGATCATAGAGAAGAGGAGAGAGATGAGTTTCTTTTTTTTTGTTTGAGAAGATGAAAGGTTATTTTAAGAGAGAGAAATTTTCTTTTTTAATGTTTGAGGGGGTGAAGTGATGGTTGATCAGTTATTGGGAAGAGAGGGAAATGATTAGAGAGTATCAGTTTTCATTTTCTCGCATGGTATTATTTTTGTATTAGGAGAGATGATCCATCAAGGATTAGGTCCTTGTGACATGACAAAATTGAGTTTTGCACTTAATGAATAGTAGTTTTGAAAAGGATGTGCATACCTGTAACAAGGACTAGGTCCTCGTATATTCCTCCCACAAATGAAAGACTACTTGGATGTCAAGAAAATAGGGATAGTATCATCAGATCCTAGTGGAGACTCCTCAAGCTGTGGTTGTGATCATGCAAAGGAACAAGACTGAGTCATTTATTGTATCTATTTATTATGTGAGTACCTTCATTTTTCTCCAAGTCCTTCTAGCCAATCATGGGGGAAACCTCTTGCATCCTCCTTTTCAGAGCTGATTGATTAGGCCATGTTCCAGTATGTTCTTCTCAAATTGCTCTCTACCCAGAGCCATTATGAAAATGTCAGCCACTTGTTCATCAGAACCATATGAATTCATCTGAATAATCCCTTTCTCCATACTATCTTTGAGAAAATAAAGTCTCACATCAATATATTTTGTTCTCATATGTTGAACTGGATTTTTTGCCATATTTACTGCACTTGTACTATCACACATGATTGGAATGCATCCCATATTAATGCTATAGTCACTGAGTTGCTGCTTTTTCCATAGCAATTGAGAGCAACATAATGCAACAGCCACATATTCAGCTTCAACTGTTGATAGAGCAACAGAGTTCTGTTTCTTTGTGGCCCAAGAAATAGGCATGGTCTCAAAAAGTGAGCCATCCCAGAGGTGTTTTTTCTATCTACCAAGTATCTAGCATAATAAGCATAGCCCACTAAGTCAAATGAGTCTCCAGCAGGATACCACAGGACCGAGCTCTGAGTACCCTTAAGATACCTTAGAATTCTTTTCACAACCTTCAAATGGGACTCTCTTGAAGAGGATTGAAATCGAGCACACAAACCAACATTGTACACAATGTCAGGTCTTCTAGCAGTGAGATATAATAGAGATCCTATCATTTCTCTATGCTTGGTTTCAGCTACTGCTTGGCCTATATCATCTTGATCAAGTTTGGTGGTGGTAGCAATGGGGATCTCATTTGTTTTGGCATTCTCTATCTCAAACTTATTCAGTAGATCCTTGATATACTTCTGTTGGTGGATGGATGGGCCAGTCTCAGTCTGTTTGTTCTGTAATGCCAAGAAAAAGTTCAGTTCACTCATCATGCTCATTTCAAATTCTCTGCTCATCAAGGAAGAATTCAATGCATAGTGAATCATCAGTGGCACCAAAAATGATGTCATCCACATATATCTGAACAATGAAAAGTTTGTTTCCCTGTCTTTTTAAGAAAAGAGTATTGTCAATCTTCTTTCTCTCATATCCATGATCAAGAAGAAAGAATGACAATCTATCATGCCATGATCTTAGTGCTTTTTTGAGTCCATAGAGGGCTTTGTCAAGCTTGTACACATGATCATGGAATTCAAAGCTTTCAAATCCTGGGGGTTGCTTCACATAGACCTCTTCCAACAGCTACCCATTCAAAAATGCACATTTAACATCCATCTGATATAGCTTAAACTCCATGTGAGATGAAAAAGTAATCAACATCCTAAATGCTTCCATTCTAGTTACTGAAGCAAAAGTCTCATCATAATCAATTCATTCCTCTTGATTGTATCCTTGAACTACCAGACTATCTTTATTTCTGGTTACTGTTCCTTGATCATCTAGCTTGTTTTTGAACACCCATCTTGTCCCAATGATAGTTCTATCTACTGGTTTAGGAACTAGGTTCCACACCTTGCTTCTATCAAATTGATTCAGTTTTTTTTTCATAGCTATAATCCAGTCTGTATCCAACAGGACTTCTTTGATGTTTTTATGTTCAATCATTGAGAGATAGGTTGAGAAGGCACACATATTTCTGAACTGATATCTTGTATATATTCCTGAGTCCATAGGAGAGATGATGTTTTTAAGAGGATGAGAACTCTTGTGTTTCCAATTTATGCTAAGACAAAGAGCTGATGGTCCAAGTTCATTCAACTGATAGGATCTTGTGTCTTCATGACCAATTCCCCCTGAGACTAATCTCTCTCCTGTACTTGTAGGATCTTGTTCAAATATAGTGGTGGCATTTTTTAGTTGATTATCTTCTTGTTTATCTTCTGAATCAGCTACTAGTCTAATGCCTTTCTCATCACAACTTGCTCATTATTTGCTCATATAGTTGTCTTCATCAAAATATTACATGTATGCTTTCCTCCACACAACTGGTTCTTTTATTGAAGACCTTGTAGGCCATACTTTGTGAGGAGTAGCCTAGGAGTATTTCCTCATCACTTTTAGCATCAAATTTTCCCAGAGCATCCTTCCTATTGTTATGAACAAAAATATTTTCATCCAAAGGACTTAAGATAGGTGAGGTTAGGTTTTCTCCCTTTGAGTAGCTCATATGCAGTCTTGTCAAGTAATGGACTAATCATGCACCTGTTAATAAGATAGCAGGCTGTATTTACAGCTTCAGCACAGAAACTCTTGGCAAGACCACTGGCTCGGAGCATGGTTCTAGCGATATATTCTAGTGATATGTTCTTTCTTTCTACTACTCTATTCTTCTTAGGAGTCCTTGGAGCAGAGAAGTTGTGATCTATACCATTTTCAGCACAAAAGGTCAAGAAGTTTGTATTTTCAAATTCAGTACCATGATCAAATCTTATGCCTATCACTTCAGTGTTCAGCTTCTTTTGGACCAATTTTGCAAAGATTTGAAACACATCTTAGATAGTTTACCCATATTTCATTCTAAAAAGTTCATATTATCTATTCAGGTTATCAATCTTGGCTTTCTTGACAGTAGTAGTACCTTCATAAGCTGTTTGAATAGTATCCCAAATTTGTTTAGCATCTTGATAGGAGGAAATTTTGTTGTACTCATCAGGGCCTATTCCACATATGAGAATCTTTTTTGCTTTGGCATAATTTTGAATTGACATTTTATCAACAGCATCCCATTCTCTTCTTTCTTTGGGAAGTTTATATTTCCCATCAACAGATGTTTTCGTGAGGATAGTGGGTCCATCCAAGATGACATTTCATAAGTTGTGGCTTTCTCCAATTATGTAATCTATAATTCTATTTTCCACCAAACATAATATTTCCCATTAAATAGAGGTGGTCTTGTTTTTTAGGCACCTTCCTGAGCAGTTGGAGGAGCAGCCATAGGATCCTTTTCAAGGTGTTACCCTTAAGGGATAATACCTACAATGATACCAATTGAAAGAAACTAGTACCAACTATTAATAACAAGAACTAGGTTCATGCGCATATAAGTGAGAATGACAAGATAAAGAACAGACAAATTTACATGGAAAACCTCCTTGCTCAATGGAGTAACGACCACAACCTACTAGATGCAGGATTTAACAACTCAAATCCACTAACTTTAACAGAGAAAGTTATATGATTACAACTCAATAATAAAAGGAACTAACTCTAGTACCTAGACTCAAACAGTTACCTATAATTGTTCTTAGAAACAACTCTCTCAAGAAGCCAAACCTACTTTCTTATGACAAGCCTCACCACTTAAGTCACACGTACTACAACAATAGAGTAGCTATAACTCAATAACTAAACTATTTCACAATTAACACAAATTTTTAACTCTCCCAATAATCAAGAATAATCAACTCTGAGTTATGCTTGAGCCTTCAATGGATACCTGCTTGATGTTCTCCTATTGCTAGACAATAATGCTTTCTCTGCATATGCAATAGGTGTTGAATTCATGAACTAGGTCTTCTGAATATATAGTCCTTCACATTTGTGGGTCTTGTTGTCCAAGAAATGTAAGGAAAGCCCTTACGACACAAGGTTTTACTTCTTTAGCTTTTCAACTAAGTAGTATCCTTATGAGATTCTAATTCCCATAAATAGTAGAATATTTGAATCATGTGACACAGACTCATTTATGATCATGAAAGGACCTGCACACACTACACTTTGTCTATCATTAAAACATGCAAGTGAGTTAGGAAAATACACCATTAACCCTCAAGGTTCTTCATTTACAATAATCAAGTAATCTGTAACCGACTCTAACGAGTTGTGACCTATCAAAATCTAGTTCATAATAGAAAAATCTTCAAACATTGTTAATTAGATATCCATAGAACATGTTATGTTCACTATTTGTTGCATATCCTATTTTATAAGTAGATTAATGCTTGTATTAAGGTTCACTATGGCAAAACAAGTTTCTCCTTCCCCGGAATGTTTGTTGTATGTGTTATCAAACTTAAGTTGATCTGAAATAGAAGTTACATTTTCTTCGTTGAAGTAGAAGATATTTCATTTGCTACTTATACATGTTATTTATGATAATCTTAGTCAAACAGTTTATCCATCCCTCCTAAACCATTTATGTATCTTTTCAACATTGTGTTCTTAGATATCATAGAACACTAATGCACATAGTTCCTTTGGTTCTATTTCCCCTTTAAAATGATCATGTTCCCAATGTCTTATGGTTTCCACAAATTGCAGCTAAAAAATTTTCTAAGGCTAACATCCTTGAAGTGGAGCACGTATGCCATGATCCAAGCCTACACCCTAGACGTAATACAATACTTAGAGCCACAAGTGACCCCAAGCTAACCCATGGCATGGCATAATACTAAACAATCTACATATTTTAAACTGAGTAGAAGCTAAACAGATAAAACTATAAGTTTTGAAATTCAACTGAACACTATCTGAAATAATAATAAGTTTGAAAGATAAACCCAACAAAAGTAAGCTCAATATATGAGTCTTAGTATGAAAGCCTCTACTATTGACGAGCTACTGAGACAAGTCCCCAGCTAACTCTAAATGCAGAAAACTGAAAATGCTAAAGATAATGTCATAAAATCCATCATCGAATGAATAGGACTCACCACTAGTAACCGTTAAAGTGGCACTGTATCGAACTAACCACAATGCTGAGACTGAACACATGAACTAGATATCATAATACGATATAGCGCAAAGAAGTATTCGGTCAGTACTTTGAATATATTGAGCATGTGAGATATGCAAACTATAAGATAACTAAGTATACTGAAAATATTGTTAAGCTATATTGTAATGCAATCTAAGTGCAAAAGTTGAACTATAGTATAATGACCCAATCAAATATGAATATGACAATGTGGAAAGATAAATATGAAGTAAAAATCATAATAAGATGCAACAAAGCTGAGCTGAGGGTCATGCACAATCTACTAAATTTGAGTCTGTAGGAGAGCCTGTTAATCGATATAAACCACGTGAGCTAAATGTGGAGTCCAATATATACGCACCATCAAGAGGACCCAATATACATTGCTAGGGTATAAAGGCATGACTGGCGTAATCACTAAACTGAGCCCATGCTGGAGGGCTAAATAGACCTATGGTGGCACGTAATTCTAAGACTTTGGAAAAAACTGAGACCCTAGTCCAACTCAGTGCTAACTACTATTTCCAACTGAAATTTTTGATAGCTCGTTTAAAACTGATGTTATGAAAACTGGGTCAGAACTTACTCATGGTGAACTGATTTTTGAAAGAATAAATGCTAAAAATTGATCATATCATGTGACATATCTGGATGTCAAAACTGTTCATAAATCATGTGTACATATCTAGATGTCATACTAATCATAAAACTTAGTGAGTTCATATTCATTAATGGAGTACCTGGATACCATACTAATCATGAAACCTACTAAGTTTATCATCATTGATGGCAAATCTGAATGTCAGAACTGTTCATAAATCAATGTTTATAGTCTATATTTAAAACATAACTTGTAAATATACTGAAGGTAGGCTGAAGCCTGCTAAATCATGCATAGTTCTTTCATACTAAAATAATTGGATTGAAATAATTGAAAATCATGCATACTTGTCTTGGATCAAAAACCATAGTCATAATCATTGTTAGGGACTAAATTTTGTTTAAACTGAATGCTGACAATCTGAGCTAAATTCTTAAGGAAAAGCTAAATTATGAGAAAATACTATAAAGTAAGGCTAAATCTGTTTATCCTAACATCTGGGGTTACAAAGTTTATTTACAGGGAGTCATACAATAATCATTCTAACAAGGATACTAATCATGTAGCATCATCAAGATATCAAATTCGTAGAAAATTTTAAGTTTTGGGTATGAACCCTAGAATTATAAAACTTTAGAAATATCTTACTGAAATCCTTGAACTTTGTGCATGAGGGAGAAAGGAGGCCCTCATTGAAATCCTCCATACCTAGTTGTGAAGAATCTTGAACTGCCCCAACGGTTGGGAAGCTTTGGAGAAGAAGCCCTAGGGTTGAGGTTGAGAGAAAATCGCTTCTTTTTCTTTCTTTTTGAAGTTTGTCCGATAGAATGAGAGAGGGTCAACTTAGTCTAATAAAAAAAACCTCCAATAGGCTTAAAATGACCTAGTATAGGAGTTAAAAGATTGGGAAAAGACCAAAATACACTCAGGGAATGAGTCTACAAAAGTACAAAAATTTCTAGCACGGGGGTCGTGGATGGTGTTCTACGGGTCGTAGAACCAGCTTGTGGTTCTCAGACCCTTTTTTAAGGTTGCTGAAGTAAGTTCCATGGATGGTTTTCACAGTTCATAGATTGATCCATGGATCATTGAACCTTAATCCACGGCTCATGGAATGAGCTCATGGTTTCTAACAGTGCTCCAGTAAAATGCCCATTATATTTTACTCCGGACTTGGATTAAAGTCGTGATCGATGGAGTTGGAAAGAAGACTCAAAAACTTTTAATTTGGTGGGTACTAGCCACCTAACTCTTCATATTTTAGAAGGAGTAATTGTTTGAAGTTGACCCTTGCAAAATCTTACACAAAAACTAAATCGGTAAGAAGCTGTCTACTCGACTTTGAGCTAGAGTTTCTTTATGAACTTAATTCATATTAATACACTTCCTACACTTAAGATTTAATCTTAACACCTATGTACCATTAGAAATCATCAGGTTCAGGTTTAACAATATACGAAAAATGGTTCTGATCTTAGCTTAACATTTTTAGGGTGTTACAATATCTCCCTCTTGGGATCATTCATCCTCGAATGACGACTAACTAAGCTGAGATGATAGGAAAAGATCTCCAATCCCACCAACTGAGTTCTAAAAGCTGAATTACTAACATGGTAAATGATTTCTGACTGAAACATAAACTGAGCTGAATTCATGAGACATATATGCATACTGAAAGCATAAGAGCAATTGATGGGACAAACTGAATATCTAGCATGATAATTAGTCCGGATTAAGAGTAGGGACTCAGCTGAAACTCACAGAGAATGAACGCTTTCTTAGAATTCGCATTTAACTGAAAGGAACATAAAACTGAGAGGAGTAAATATACAAGAAAACTATTCTCTTCTAAACTGAACTTACTGCAATGGACTGAACTGAACCTAGGGCCTTCTGGCCTTAGGAATGATTACCGGCAGGTCTGAACTAATCTGATATGAGGAGTCTAGTATCTTGAAGGCTGAAGCTACTGGAAATAAGATATCAGCACCCTGGGCATGGTGTAAGAACAAGCATATCCCGCCTTAAACAATGCAGTTGACAGCTTTTAAGCTTAGGAACACTTTTTTAACTACACTTACTTCTCTGAATACCATACTTACCATTTGCAACTAAAATTCTCACCAGCGTGCATATATATACTAAGGTTTGAGTCTAACTACTCTATTTCACCATGTTTAAGCCTGTCTCTATATCTTGCATCTAGAGTTATCTCCCAAGAATAGTATTCCTTCTTATCATGAAAATCAACTAACCTTGAGCTCTTAATCAATGGGTCACTAGTTGCACAAGGCAAAGGCCCACATGTATATCATCATGACATTCAAGCCTATCACTATGATCACCTTATGATTTTGTAGCTCACACTATCCAAGACTTCTCCCCGCTTTCCTATCATAACCAAAAGGTGCAACTTCAAGAACTTCTACAAAGAGACACCCTAAAATTCCTCATTTAACTATTACATATGAATGATCCTCACCTTACATTTCATCCACACTTATAACCTAAGGTGGACCAGTACACCAAAAAGGAATATCTACTACTTCCCATCTAAGCTACTACTTAACTTCCTCCACTAACACCTATGACAACATAAGCCAAAATCACTGAATGAATAAAGTGGGAGCATGAGCATCACACATGAAGGAATACTGATCGGTCTTGACTTACACTTAGCGTGATCTAGCCACTCAAAGTGAGGTCTGAGAAGTCAAGTGCAAAGGCATGAGTGTCTCACATCCTAAACACATAAAGCATGGTTAGAGTTAAGAAATTATAAGCATGAACTATTCAAGAAATCTGCTTTGAGCATATCACGTAACATGATTTTATCAGCCATTAAGGCATATCTTGAGGACTGAACTGAGTACATAGAATTAAGTATACTATGAGAAATGAGTTTACCTATATAACGGGTCTCATGGCATAAAGCTGGGATTCATAAAAACATAGAGTAAGACTGGAATCATTTTCTAAAGTGATTTCTTGTTATTCTAGGAGCTAAGTATGGGTGTGAATCCGCGTGAAGTGCGTGAACTTAGTTATGAGTGTGATGCGAGTACGTCTGAGAAAAATGTTATATTTTCTGAAGTATTAGGGATCCGCTAGAATAAGAATAGATCGATCGACATACCATCATATCTTTTTTGAAATTCTATACAGGTTGAGTCGTAGGACTCGACTTGTTTCTTTACCCTATCATCTCCCCCTTAGCTAAAAGGTCGATGTTCTAACTCTTTGGACCTCTTCTCTAAACTAGATCATAATTAATTAGCTCTGCAAGGCTGGGGCATCACTATACATATGGATGCTAAACTCTTCCTCAAAGACTATATCTGCACATACTAAAACATTGCTAGGACTCCTTTTTGAGATAATCCCCTAACTTCTCTTTTGCCTCTAAGGCTAACACTGTAGGGTTCTTATTCCCACTGTAAAATCAACATCATATATCTAGACCTCTATCCACCAAACCAAATGGGTTAAAGCCTATACTGAGAGGCTCAAAATCATCTATCTTTCTTTGGCCTGCATATATATATCATTCGTACATATTCACACTTGCTGCAACTTATCAACTTAACCTCTTGCATACACTATACCAAACCTACCAGATCAATCTCACAAAACTATCATTATCACCCTCATACTATCATCCTTTCGTTAACATCCTATACTGGTCTATACTTAGCACAATAACTTACTAATCTTTAGTCCACATCAAGGAATGTATCATCCCATTACTTACCTTTTAAAACACAACTCAAAATACATACTCAAATCAGATACTATCCTCCCCTCTTGGATACCACACTTTTGACTTCATATTTTTGGCTCTAGGTTCATTCTTCTACTCATGGCTTACAATACAACATCCCCAAATCACAACATCTTTTGGGTGGCAACACTACCCAAGGATCTAGGTACATATTTTCCCCCATCAAGGGTGTTAGTAGTAATAAAGTTTTGGAAGAGATTTGAGATCACTTTCTACTATTTGCTCATGACATGATTTATATGAACAAGGCTACATCATTTTAAATCGATAGACTTAGATGCACAGGTGGGCTCCTCTCAAGCCCTTATGCATTCTCTTACTTTCTGATAGATCTATTTGAGAGCACCTTGCTGATATAATATGAGGCATAGTTGGCGGAATTGGGAACAACGCATGAATTTGGAGGATAAATAGAGTTAAACTCTATCACATAATAAAGAACATAAAAGAAGTGAAACTTTCCTAAAAATGTCTCGTACTCTCTCATAAGTGTGGTGCACTTTATACCAATGAAAAAGACTCTACTTAATGCGGCATTCAGACACCCTAGGAAACCTTAAACCTGGCTTTGATACCAAGTTTTTCACGACCCAAGCCTACACCCTGCATGTAACATGATGCTTAGAGCCACAAGTGACACCAAGCTAACCCATGGCATGGCATAATACTAAACAATTCATATATTTTAAACTGAACGAAAGCTAAACTGATAAAATTGTAAGTTTTGAAATTTAACTGAACACTGTCTAAAATAATACTAAGTCTAAAAGATAAACCCAACCAAAGTAAGTTGAATATCTGACTCTATGTCTGAAAGCCTCTACTACTGATGAGCTACTGGGATAAGTCCCAACTAACTCTAAATGTGGAAAACTGAAAATGCTAAAGATAATGTCATAAAATTCATACTCAGATGATAAGGACTCACCACTGGTAAACGCTGAAGTAGAATTGGATAGAATTAATCGCGATGCTAAGACTAAACACCTGAACCTGATATCATAATACGATATAGTGAAAAGAAGTATGCAGTCAGTACTTTGAATATACTGAGCATATGAAATATGCAAACTATAAGATAACTAAGCATGCTTAAAATATTGTTAAGCCATACTATAATGCAAGCTAAGTGAAAAAGTTGAACTATAGTACAATGACCCAATCAAATATGAACATGACAATGTGGAAAGATAATCTGAAGTAAAAATCATAATAAGATGCCACTGAGCTGAGCTGAGGGTTATGTACAATCTATTAAACTTGAGTCTATGAGAGAGTTTGTTAACCGACATAAACCACATGAGCTAAACATTGAGTCTGATGTATATGCCCCATCGAGAGGACTCAATATACCTTATTAGGGTATAAAGGCATGACTGGCGTGATTACTAAACTGAGCCCAACTAATTGGATAAATAGACCTATGGTGGCACGTAGTTCTGGAACCTCGAGTGAAACTAGAACCCTAGTCCAACTCAGTGCTAAGTACTACTCCTAACTGAAATTTTTGATAGCTCACTTAAAACTGGTGTTCTGAAAACTGGGTCAGAACTTACTCATGCTGAACTAATTTTTGAAAGACTAAATGCTAAAAACTGATCGTATCATGTGACATATCTGAATGTCAAAACTGTTCATAAATCATGTGGACATATCTAGATGTCATACTAATCATGAAACTTACTGAGTTCATAATCATTGATGGCATACCTGGATACCATACTAATCATGAAACCTACTAAGTTTTTCATCATTGATGGCATATCTGGATGTCAGAACTGTTCATAAATCAATGTTTATAGTCTATATTTAAAACATAACTTATAAATATACTGAAAGTAGGGAGAAGCCTGCTAAATCATGCATAGTTCTTTCATACAATGAAACCTACTAAGTTCATCATCATTGATGGCATATCTGAATGTCAGAATTGTCCATAAATCAATGTTTATAGTCTATATTTAAAACATAACTTATAAATATACTGAAGGTAGGCCGAAGCCTGCTAAATCATGCATAGTTCTTTTATACTAAAATAACTGGATTGAAATAATTGAAAATCATGCATACTTGTCTGGGAGAAAAAACCATTAGTCATATTCATCGTGAGGAACTAAATTTTATTTAAACTTAATGTTGACAATCTAAGCTAAATTATGAGAAAATACTGTAAAGTAAGGCTAAATTTGTTTCTCCTAACATCTTGGGGTTAGAAAGTTTATTTGCAGGAAGTCATATAAAAATCACTCTAACAAGGATACTAATCATGTAGCATCATCAAGATATCAAATTCGTAGAAAATTTCAAGTTTCGGTATGAACCCTAGAATTATAAAACTTTAAAAATATTATACTAAAATCCTTGAAATTTGGGAATAAGAGTGAAAGGAGGCTCTTATTGAAATCCCACATACCTAGTTGTGAAGAATCTTGAACTACCCCGAAGGTTGGGAAGCTTTGGAGAAGAAGTCTTAGGCTTGAGGTTGATAGAAGATCGCTTCTTTTTCTTTCTTTCTGAAGTTTGGCCAATGGAATGAGGGAGAGAGTTTACTTAGTCTATTCAAAACCCCTATGATAGGCTTAAAATGATATATTATAGGAGTTAAAAGAGTGGAAAAGACCAAAATACCCCTAGGAAAATAGTCTGAAAAAGTGCAAAAATTTCTGGCACGGGGGTCGTGGATGGTGTTTCACGGGTCGTGGAATGATCCAAAGTTGTGGAACCAGTTCGTGGTTCTCAGACCCTTTTTAAAGGTTGCTAAAGTGAGTTCCATGGATGGTTTCCACAATTCGTGGATTGATCCACGGATCGTGGAACCTCAATCCACGGCTCTTGGAATAAGCTTGTGGTTTCTGATAGTGCTCTACTAAAATGCATGTAGCCTTTTATTTCGGACTCAAATTAATATGCGGTCAGTGGTATTAGAAAGAAGACTCAAAAGTATTTAATTTTATGGATACTAGGACACGTAAATCTTCATATTCTAGGAGGAGTGATCATTTGAAGTTAACCTTTACAAAATCTTATTAGAAAACTCAACGATAAAGAAGCTTTCAACTCGACTTTAAGCTAGAGATTCTTTATGACCTTAATTCATATCTAATACACTTTCCACACTTAAGAATTAATCTTACTACTTATGTACCATTAGAAATCATTAGGTTTGGGTCTAACAACTTATGAAAAATGGTTCAAATCTTAGATTAAAATTTTTGGGGTGTTACAACGTAACATGTACAAGAAAGATTCATAACATCTATTTCTGGAGATGAAGCACATT
The DNA here is from genome assembly GCA_003996215.1 of Jaltomata sinuosa. NCBI lineage: Eukaryota > Viridiplantae > Streptophyta > Magnoliopsida > Solanales > Solanaceae > Jaltomata > Jaltomata sinuosa. The sequence goes on from QJPP01000270.1 coordinate 59,688, forward strand.
CCGACAATGCTAATGGATTGTTTACTTGTTCTTCGGCATGGGAGATAGTGAGACAAAAGAAAAACAAGACTATGACCAATATTCTCACTTGGCACAATCATATTCCATTTAAAGTCTTGTTTCTCTTGTGGAGAGCTCTTAGAGCCAAGCTGCCAACAAACGAGAAAATTACATCTTTTGGATATGAACTCGCTGATTGCTCATGCTGCTACAGACCTGGTCCCGACACTATCGAGAATATTTTTATAGATGGTCATTTTGTTAGGCATATCTGAAAAGGTTTCTCGGATTCTTTGGGTATTTATTTTGCTCATACTCCGTTAAGGAACCTTCTTATGAGGTGGTGGATCTCCAAACATAACAATGAAATTCACAAGCTTGTTCTTCATGCTATTTCAATATTTATTTGTTGGAATCTATGGAAGAATAGATGTGCAAGTAAGTACGGAGGGAAGAAATCCAATCCGGCTAGGGCTAAGTTCTCCATTATTAAAGACATAACCAACCTTCTCAATGTTGCCTTCCCTTATATTAAATGGCCTGCTCACTGGGGCAGATTTGGCTTTACTAGTGGAAAATTGTAAACATGATACTAGTGTGGTTAGAGTCTGTTGGAATAAACCCCTGCCTACTATGGTCAAACTTAATACGGATGGGAGTGCTATTGATAATCCGGGCAGCATTAGAGTTGGTGGCATAGTTAGAGATCACCAAGGTAATTTTATTTTTGCATTTGCTACACCACTGGGAATTGGTACCAACAACCAAGCGGAGATCCAAGCGGTTATCTACGGTCTCACTTGGTGCATTCAACATAGTTCTAGCAATGTAAACCTTGAGGTTGACTCGAAGTTGCTCACTAAATGGCTCAATCATACTAGTAAACCTCCATGGAATATCCAAGAGTATCTGGCAACTCTTCTAAACTTAACCAACATGCTTGAGAATTTTCAATGCAATCATACCTACAGGGAAGCAAATTATGTGGCGGACAAGCTTTCAAAACATAGTCATCAGTTGGACACTCCGCTACATTTCTACACTCATGATCACTTACAGGAGGAAGCAAGGGGCTACTTCAAACTTGACAAGCTCGGAATACCAAACTTTAGAAGGAGGAAGTTGAAAAGGATAAAGCAACCACCTTGAGCTTCTTTATTATTTACTATTCGTACAGGTGATCACTTGTATTCTTTTGGTGTTACTAAATTTTCTTCGGCTAGGCTATTTTTTTTTAGTTATAGCTTTTTCTTAAGAAAGTCTTAGTTTATTTTGATTTTCTTCTTACTTTGTAAGGGGAGAGTCTCCCTTATTTATTGTTTTCCTAGATACTTTGTATTGAGAGGAGTTCTCTCGTAGGTGCATAGTTTCTAGGTTTCCTTTCTAGTATCGGGGATGAGTTGGTCGGTCTTAGTAGGCTAGCCGACTTATGAACCACCATAGGATCAGAGGCAAGGTTTATGTCCCCCTCTTTATATTTTCTGCTTTTTTTTATTTATGTTAAGGCCTGGGGGTGTTGCTAAGCCCATGACCCACCCAAGGGTCATTAAAAAAAACACATTCTGACAGTTATTCTGAAGCTCCTTACAGCCTAAAACAACTTGAGAAAAGAAGCTCCACTTTGTACTAAGTTGTCTATCTCCGTCATATAGTCCAGCTATTTCTTACCTACTTGTTCAAATGATGAACCAAATTACTCGTAGGAACTTATGAACCTGAAAATATTACTAGAAAATGTTAGATCGTGGTCTAAATTTATAATTTATACAAATATTAGATGACAATCTAATATTTTGTCATTAAGGTTGGGATTACATGAATAAATATTAGACCAGAGTCTGACCTTGTCCAGAAGGTAGTTTCCTAAGGGTTATATTTGCATAACTCTTAAAAATAGTAACAAATCTAAACGAATACCTAAAATGGGACAGTTGCGTAGATCAACCTATTGAAACAAATGAAGTAATTTGGAAGATATGAAGTTCATTTGTTAACTTGCATTGTCCTGATAAACGCTTGCTTTGTATTTATTTTTGGGAACCAGAAAAAATCCGCAGCTGCTACTCTTTGGGTGTGCACTGACAAAATCCACTCCTGTGTAATAGCTCGTAAACAATATAGGGGAATTTCCTATAAGGGTTGGTACCCCAACATCTGTAGAAGAAAGGGGAAACTCAATCATGAAACTGAATTTCCAAGCGGAAGAATGAGAAAAAAATCCACTATCAGAAAAATTGATCTTTGACCTCCCTTATGGGATACCACTTGCTTTGTATTGATCAAGTATAATTCTTATTTTTTACATAACAAAGCAAGTTGATAATAACACAAGTAAAAAAATATATTATTACTAAACACATTTTAAATTTGCTCTATTCAGGAAGGAAGTTTTTAAAACCCTACTTTTGCATATTGGGTCCAAAGTGATTAGATTTGTCCTGATTCTCTTTTACGCGTGCATTAATAAACTTAATTAGGAAAGGTATTTAATTATTTTCTCCTCCATTGATATCTAAAAATCATAACTTTATTCCATAATTGAGGTATTTGTAGTTTTCAAAGTTAGCTCACCCTCGCAGGATCGCTGAAAATTTCGAGTAGGGTAGGCTTGGAGTCAAAAGTCCTATTCTTCCCAACCAAATAATTTTTGCTTCGCACCTTTGCTACCGGGCATTCAGTGCCAGTCACTCCTAAATCTACCTGGTATGGACTGTTAAATCGATTCCTCTTGGCTTTTGAGCGCATCCCCTTTCTATTAGTAAGGTTGTCAAATTTCCTTTAGTTCCTTTATGACTATAATATAAATAATAGGCGTAGGGGGGCTAACGAGCAAGAAAAGGGGTGCGCTAAGGCGCAACTTCGCACAGCTGCTATGCCGGATTGATTCAATACCGAATCCTAGATCTCCATAGACGACTAATGGTAGGGACAACATTTTTCGAAAAGAAAGATAGTGGCAAAAGGGCATGTGTGCCTTGTTTCCAAGATAAGGTGGATAGCTTTCATATTCCCTAGGGCTTTCATTCAGATGGAGGGGCAGTCTTAATTCATCAACCAAAGATGAAAGTAAATCGTGCTTATATAGATGTTTTTTATACAAGATTCTTAGTTTGTGGGATAAGAGGATTAGCTGAATTTACTCATTTTTTTGATCGACGAGTAATTGATGCATTCCAGCCTTTCTATCCGAAAGAGAATCCATTATTTCTTGGTCGTGAATATCTGAACTGGTTGTTCCTGGTTGTTCACTTTTTTGGGAATCATTGCTAGGAATAAGGATTGAATTGCACCTGGTTTTCTCCTGTTTGACTTCAATTACCATATGAAAATGGAGATCATTCAACATTATGTTCCAGCACTGCCCCTGTTCTCGTGAAATTGCTCACGAATCAAAGTGTGAATGTCCCTTCGAAGTCTCGTACGCTCTTTTTGATCGGGAGCGGGGTGGGAAATCTATTAATTACAAGGGTGATATGGGAAAAAATAATTTGAGAGGAAATATAAAAGTATAGTGTTATTGGACTTGGACAGAGAAAAGAAACTTGTCCTGGGGATGTCACAGAAATGGAACTTCAAATGCAATTTGAAGGAGACGAAGCCTCCCATGAATACCCAAAATGGCACCAACCCACAAGTCAGACTTCTGATTCAATCTTGACAATTTCTATTCTTCCACCCGAACTCATCAATGAAATCCTCTCGAGGCTTCCGATGAAATTCAGGACTGTTTTAAAATCTTGACTTGCTTTGATCTCATAAACCCTCTCTGGAACCATCATTTGTCTCCATGAATCACTCTTTAAACTATCTATTTTGACCATAACATCATAAGAATGGTCAATGTTGTCAGTAAAGAACATACCTACTACCTTATAGTCATCATAAAGCTCATCATATCCAAACTCGTATCTGTAACGGCCAGCCTCCTTCAATTCAGCTCTAAAATCAGCCAATTTCTTGTATTTTCTAATTGATGTGTTCCAGATAAACAAGCCTTTTTCTACAATGTCAAGACAAATCAATCCATTGGTAGAACCCATAGTCCAAATATCAATAGAAGTGCTTTCCATGGGATAATGAAGTCAAATGCCTCTGTAACAGAGTACTCATTAAGTAAAGACCTAAGAGAAAAAACCTTAGGATCATGCGGAAGATGAGCAGCCCTCAGTATGAACCTATGGTAGGTGTTATCCTTGTTATTAGAATATAAACTGAGATAAGTCTTGAGAAATTCAAGCTCGAGATTAATTCAAGCCAAGATTTTAAAATAGACCTGAATTTCAAGAGTGATTTCACTGAAAGTCTCGAGAGGATTTCATAGATGAGTTCTGGTGTCAGAATATGGATTGTCAAGATAGAATCACAAGTATGACTTGTGAGTTGATGCCGTTTTGGGTGTTGATGGGAGGCTTCATATTCCTCATGCTCAAGTTCCATTTGAAGTTCAATTTTTTCTCTAGAAGGCCATGCGCAAGTGTAATTGTGAGAGCCCTAGGAATACCTTTGTTACCACCCAATTTCTCAGGTCATGATGGCACCTACAACCCCCCAGTAAGCGAACCAATCCCCGTAGCCCAGAACAATTAGTAATGGGCTACTACCTAATCAATACGCACAATAAGCAGAAATAAGCGGAAGCAGAATATAAAGATAAAGACAAAGCGGAAGCAATAACCAGAATATATATATAAGGAACCTACACCAACCCCAAGACTTGGTATCGACAGTACAAAAGCTTCTAATAGAATACAAGTGCTAGAAGTAACAAAATGATAAGTATAACTGTCTCCGAATATATAAAGAGTAACAGTGCAAAAGATGAGATGTGGTCAAGCCCTGATCGTCAGGCGCTCACCCTAGTTTCGAATATCCAAAAGTTGCATGAGTCTCCAACGCGATCAATGGCAAAAGCTCACGCTAATATCTGCACCAAAAAGATGCAGAAGTGTAGTATGAGCATGAATTTCTAAGCAACGGGTATCCAGTAGGCATCATCAGCCGACTGAGCGCATATAAAATATAAAATCAGTAAGTAGCAGATAACAAGTGATACGCCCAAATTACAACTCTAATTACGAAGCGTAAGCGGTCGTCATCAAATATAGAACCCAACAGAGGTTGGGGTCGATCCCACAGGGAATAAGATGCAAATTAAGTCATTAGTGAATTAAATGACTAGTAATCAATAGTTTCTGGTAAAGAGGGGGGTTTGTGTGAACAATATTTGATCAAAACAAAAAATAATGTACGATGAATAATCAATATGAGAGTGAACTGGGGAAGTGTTCACCATGGCGTCGTAACAATGTCGACTCAAAGCTTAACCGGGTTCTTTCTATATGCATGTCACGATGTGATTGAATTACTGGTATCATCTAAACGTTTCTCAACCAAATAGATGAATTTCTTTTTCAATTCTCTCAAACTTGAAAAGGTGAGCTTGCTTATTTCAATCCTAAAACATCAAATAGATTAATCTAGTTACAGCATTAATCATAAGACGAGAGTTGGTAGTCTCAAATCCTCGTAGTTAATCAAATTTCCCAGTTTTAATCTCTTTACTCAAGCAAATTAAACCTAGGCATGTCCTAATGTTTGCAACCACTAGAAACGTTAATAATGAATGATTAACAACGTGACAACATAAATATTGAACCCGACGCTACCCGGAATCTATATTGCTACTTTTGTCATGGCTCCCACAACCCTAGTTGTGGGAAGTTAGTTACTCATGCTATTAGGAGAAGAGAAGAAAATCATATTCATAATAAAGAGAAAAGATTCTTACAATATAATGAACACAAGCTTCAATTATCCAAGAACAAGAAACCAAGATCCCAAGAACAATGGAAGAACAAGATGATGAAGAAGAAAAACGTGTAGTGTCGTGTTTTCTCTCCAAAAAATGCTCAAAAGTCGACTAAAAATATCCTAGAACTATTGGGTAATGAATCATAAAATAACCCTAACACAGGGTATTTATAGTAGTGCAGGAAATTAAGTCCAAAAATAAAATGTTCGGAATTTGCGTCGCGTTGACGGCCCAACCTGACGGACCGTCACAGGCGTGACTGGCCATCATGATGGCCATCACCACTAGGCAGTGGTGCTGCCTCACTTGACGGTCATCTTGACGGACCGTCACCTTGGTGACTGGCCGTCACAGTGGCCGTCACCACTAGGCAGTGTTGCTGCCTCACTTGACGGACCATCACCTTGGTGATTGGCCGTCACGGTGGCCGTCACTCTTATCCAGAGGGTCTTTTTGCTCGTATTTTCTTCCATTTCTATGTTTGTCTCTCTTTAATGCAAACATAACATAAAACATCAAAAACGACGACGATTGCTTGAGAACTTACGGTTATTCTTAGTTTAAAGGAGTCAAATGTGCCGTAGAATAGCGGCACATCAACACCCTCAACTTAGACGTTCGCTTGTCCTCAAGCAACATGACATAAAAGAAAAACAATAAGACGACTCAACTAAGATAACAAACTCGTGTTACTTAGCAAATCATGGCCCTTCAACAGTTCATTAAATTTTTAAATCAAGCCCCCTAGTAGCACACAAATGTATGAAACGTTAACTTGCAAGGATCCAAACATGTCATTCCGATATGGTAGAATGTTCTACATACACACGCGTAGCTATCCTAACAGTCAATAGACAATACAGAAATCTTGGTGCCCTCACCACAAAGAAGTCCCACACACAAGATTTGGGACTAGGTAAGGCGCTCACACTCACAAACGATTTCAAACAATGCACATGCGATGCCATAAGCTTGCCCTTACTATTCTATTTCATTTTTTCAGAAAGTCGCTCAGGATCACTACAGGACTTGTTTTGGCTTGTAATGAGGCTTCGGGTGCAGGTAGGATACGTTTGGGGAATAGTGACTAAACCCTCCTTGGAATCACCGACCTACTATTTCCACTTAACTTTACTCTGTCCATCCTTATTCACCTTTTTATTCCCTTCTTTCTAGCTATAGGTGCGGCCTCTTTATTTTGACAATTCTTTTTATCTCTTTTTCGTTCTTTTTCATCTCTTTTGGTTTCTTTTTCTTTCTTTTCTTAGACACACACCCGACATTTTCATTCTATCCACAACCAATCTTATCCATCCTATTTTTCTTATCATTTACTTCTATAGTAGCCACCCTCAACTTAGGCTAATTGCCTGAGTTGAGGTGCACGATGTCCAAGGAAGGACTAGGGCCAAAATAGGGATTCAACGTTAAAAAGGAATGGTGACAGGTTATTGAAAGAATAGGGTCAATTATGGCTCATACAGGGATCAAAGGGATTATTTGCATTTGGATGGTCTTATAGGCTAAGTGGACTGCACACAAAAAGGGCCTGTGATCCTTTCCTAAGCAACCAACTTCAAACTTAACAAAATAGACCGGGCAAGTTCTAGATGCATGCACAGAGTAAGAATTTATAACAATAAGCTCACACACACTTGGCACCAAGAAACCATACCACTACCAACTATCAAAACATCAGCTTGGCTTAAGCATACTTATTAAAATCACAACCACACAATGACATCCAAGGATCCAGAACAGTCAATCGTTTCAAACATAAGTACAAAATCAACTTTACTTTTTCAGAGGGGGCTCCTTTTAGTTTAACTTTGCAAAACGCCATGCTTGCTATTGACACCAGGAGACAACACAAACAAAATTTAAAATGACAACCTAAACATGCCGGTTCTACTAGATAGCACACCGGAGGAAAAAGAAACACGGCAAAAAAAAACCTCGGTGGTGAAAGACTCACAGGTGTCCCAACACCCTCAACTTAGACTCATGCATTGTCCCCAATGCATACATGTGAACGCTAAAACTATGAGAGAAAGGAATACTTGTGAAGCCCATAGGACTCAGAGTCTGGCAGGATGTTGGAGACCGCCAGGGTCTCCAAAGCATGAGAAATCGATGGAGTAGGTGCCTGCGACATCCTCCTGTTGAGCTCCAACTTTCTCTTTTATCGGCTCCTCAGCTAGTCGAGACAACTTCTTTACTCTTTCTAACTCTTTTTCTTTGTTGGTTCTCTTGCGGCGTTCTTTTCCTTGATTTGTTCTCACCGCCTAGCTCTACAGGTTTCTCTTCTTGTGATCGTAGCATCATTCTCATACCAGCTAGAGTCTCGACACAACCTTTCTCCTCAATATATGTATCCGTAGGGGCTTCATCAACAACATTTATAACCGAGACCACTCTCATGTCTCTTGGTGGCTTCATTAATTTACACGCATCAAACTTGACCAATTCATTGTTTAATCTGAATGTCAGTTCGTTTCTTTCCATGTCGACCAACACTCTTGCAGTGGCTACAATGGTCGTCCCAAGATTATGGGAACTTCAAAGTCCACTTCGCAATCTAAGATCACAAAGTCAGCCGGGAATATAAACTTACCAACCTTTACCAGCACATCAGACAATATTCCCACCGGTCGCTTTACTGAACGGTCAGCCATTAACACCCTCAAGGTAGTTGGTTTGGGCGCTCCCAAACCCAATTGTTTATAGACTGCCAGCGGCATCAAGTTGATGCTAGCACCAAGATCACACAAGGCTTTTTCAAAGTTGAATTTCCCAATAGTACAGGGAACAGTAAAAGCACCTGGATCTTCCTTCTTTTCCACTAACGATCTTGAAGAAATAGCATTGCAGTGGTGGAGGTCATCTTCTGGTTCAAAGCTCGCTGTCCTCTTCTTGGTAATCAAGTCCTTCATGAACTTGTCATATCCGGGCATTTGTTCAAGTGCGTCCACCAATAGGATGTTCACTGATATCTGCTTGAGCATGGTCATGAAATTTAGGAACTTTCCATCTTCCACTTTCAACTTCCTTGCTTTTATCCGAGGGCCTTTTCGTACCATCCTCTGCCACATTTTCATCCGCATCATCACTTTTCTGAGTCTGAATTACCGGATGTGATTCCGATAATATTTTACCGCTTCTTGTAGTGATCGCCATACAGCTCGCGTCATTCCTCGGGTTTTGAATGGTGTCGCTCGGCAAGGTACCTGTCTTTCTTTGATTTAGAGACGCTGAGATTTAACCCACTTGCTTCTCTAATTGCTTGATCGAGGTGGAATGTGAATCCACTACCTGACTCATTATTGATAGTTCGGTCCTCATCTCCTTTACCGCGGAGTCAGTAGATTCCACCTTCAGCAGCATCCTGGCCATCATGTTCTCTAGTTTGGACGTCCTTGTCTCATTAGCTTTGTCACGATTCCCAGGTGGTACATACAACCCACCTCCATCAGTTTTATTCTTCCAGTTCCCCTGATCGCGGTCTCTGTAGCCAGCTTTTTCATAGTAGTTGTCCCTCTGATATTTCCGACCTTGGTTTCCCTGACCATTGGCCTGGAAACCACCCAAATAATTTGCCTCCTCATCAGGTTCAAACTCTGCTGCTCTACCTTGGGAACCCACAACTTTCACTTTCTCAATACCTCCTGACAACAAATGCTTTGTCAGTAGGTCCATTTGCGTCTTCAGATGGGCCATATCTTGGTCCCGCTCTTCCTCCTTCCTGCGCTGCTCTGCTGGCATACCAACTGCATAAGTGCTAGCTTCTACCTCTGTATCACGTGTATGCCAGGCCTTGTTGGTTTTGGTGAGCCTGTCCAAAATAGTTGTGGCCTCAAAAAAAGTGAGACCCATAAATTCTCCACCTGCTGTGTTATCCAATGTCGGCTTGGTAGCCAAATTCAGTGCCCTGTAGAACGTCTGCATCAAAAAATCTTCGGTCAACTGATGGTTTGCGCATTGTGTCAGCTTTTTCTTGAACCGCAACCAAGTCTCATGTAACGCCTCATGAGGTTGTTGTCTGAAGTTGCTAATTTCATCCCTCAACTGTATCATCCTAGAGGGAGGAAAGAACCTTTCTAGGAAAGCTCCTTTCAACTCTCCCCAGGTTGTGATAGAGTCAGGGGTTAGCTCTGTCAACCATAATGCTGCCTCATCAGACAGAGACAACGAAAATAACCTGAGCCTCATCACTGTCTGACTTATTCCAGGCAATTCGAACGACTTGCAGATACCCACAAAATTCATCAGGTGTCGGTTTGGATCATCACCAGCAACACCACGGAACACTCCTCTCAAATTCAATAGCTGAATCATTGTTCTAGTAATGTTGAACTTGGCCCCGGGCGCTAGCGGAGGAAACGCAATAGCGCCTGTGGCACCAACTCCATCTAAATTGATATCCTCATCATTCAAGTGATGTTGAGCCTATTGTTCTGCAGCGAGCCTTGCTACCTCCTACTGTTGTACATTCATGGTTTGCCTTAGCGTTCTTGCGAGCTCGGGGTCGTAGGGTAATATTGGTTCACCCGAGCGTCGGGTATTCGGCATGCACAACTATGTACCCTGTAATAAACAAAAACAACAAATAAAAAAAAAGCAGGAAATATGACTAAGAGTCAAATAAACACACCGGACTTAATAAACAACCGTATTCCCCGGCAACGGCGCCAAAATTTGATACGCCCAAATTACAACTCCAATTAAGAAGCGTAAGCGGTCGTCCTCAAATATAGAACCCAACAGAGGTTGGGGTCGATCCCACAGGGAATATGGTGCAAATTAAGTCGTTAGTGAATTAAATGACTAGTAATCAATAGTTTCCGGTAAAGAGGGGGGTTTGTGTGAAAAATATTTGATCAAAACAAATAATAATGTACGATGAATAATCAATATGAGAGTGAACTAGGGAAGTGTTCACCATGGCGTCGTAACAATGTCGACTCAAAGCTTAACCGGGTTCTTTCTATATGCATGTCACGATGTGATTGAATTAATGGTATCATCTAAACGTTTCTCAACCAAATAGACGAATTTCCTTTTCAATTCTCTCGAACTTGAAAAGGTGAGAAGTAGATTAATCTAGTTACAGCATTAATCATAAGACGAGAGTTGGTAGTCTCGAATCCTCGTAGTTAATCAAATTTCCCGGTTTTAATCTCTTTACTCAAGAAAATTAAACCTAGGCATGTCCTAATGTTTGAAACCACTAGAAACGTTAATAATGAATGATTAACAACGTGACAACATAAATATTGAACCCGACGCTACCCGGAATCTATATTGCTACTTTTGCCATGGCTCCCACAACCCTAGTTGTGGGAAGTTAGTTACTCATGCTATTAGGAGAAGAGAAGAAAATCATATTCATAATAACGAGAAAAGATTCTTACAATATAATGAACACAAGCTTCAATTATCCAAGAACAAGAAACCAAGATCCCAAGAACAATGGAAGAACAAGATGATGAAGAAGAAAAACGTGTAGTGTCGTGTTTTCTCTCCAAAAACTCGCTCAAAAGTCGACTAAAAATATCCTAGAACTATTGGGTAATCAATGAATAAAATAAACCTAACATAGGGTATTTATAGTAGTCCAGGAAATAAAGTCCAAAAATAAAACGTTCGGATTCCGCGTCGCGTTGACGGCCCACCCAGACGGACCATCACAGGCGTGACTGGCCATCACGGTGGCCGTCACCACTAGGCAGTGGTACTGCCTCACTTGACGGTCAGGCTGACGGACCGTCACCTTGGTGCCGGGCCGTCACGGTGGCCGTCACCACTAGGCAGTGGTGCTTTCTCACTTGACGGTCGTCTTGACGGTCCGTCACCTTGGTGACTGGCCGTCACGGTGGCCGTCACTCTTATCCAGAGGGTCTTTTTGCTCGTATTTCCTTCCGTTTCTATGTTTGTCTCTCTTTCCTGCAAACATAACATAAAACATCAAAAACGACGACGGTTGCTTGAGAACTTACGGTTATTCTTAGTTTAAAGGAGTCAAATGTGCCGTAGAATGGCGGCACATCAACAAGAAAGCATTCACTAAAGCAAATAGGGAAGCACATGGAAACTAGCACGGAGAATAGCCAATCAACAGTTATAAGCATACATGCTAGCATAGAAGATATATATAACACAGAACACAGGTGAAGGAAAGAAAAACGCACCTGGAGTCCTTGCAACAATAATATATATAAAGAGAGAGAGTTTAGAAACATGGAGTTATACCGGTAACCTCAAGTAAAAGGGAAAAGAAGGAAAGCAAGCCAACATAATCAACTAAAAACCATACACTAACGGAAACGTGCTTGAAAACGTCAATTTTGAAATATGAATAGGCATAGAACAACCTCTCAAGTATAATCTTAGGATGGAATAACTAAACCACAGTAACCGAGAGCTACTACTCAAAATCATGGTAAAGAATAGGACCAGAAACCTACAACAGCTCAGAAAAACACACAATAGTGCCTCAATAATACTGAACTCACTAGCCCCTCAATAATCAAAGTCCAATAATTGGAGCCTCAACAGGCTAAAAACTACAAATCCACCAAGAACCAAAGACCATAACCAGCTCTATAAAGCGACAGGAGTAATGTAATCTACCTACAGTCCCAACGGCCACCCATACAATCGAGGAACGCAATCAAGTGAATACAAACCCTTCGGACACCCATACAACCGGAGTGTACACTGAGCACACAGCAAACAAGGGTGGAATCTGGTCACAATATGCATGATGATGATGAATCTGGTGTGATAATAGAATCATATGTTACCCCCTTCGGTACCTATAAAGCCCAATAGAGGCAGGACTCATGGAAGGCTCTTTCCCGAGTACCTCTGCTATGTCGTACACCCCTCCTTCCAGTAATCTACGTTGGCCCATAGCATGTGGAGCAGGAACGACAGGGTCTATGGAGGTCTACTCGTAGACCACATACAAAAAAAACCCACGAACCTCAAAGTGTAACTCAATAATCATAACCTCGTAGTACACGCCCGGCTTCGACCCGGGTCTAAATCAGTAGTAGTAATCTCAAAAAAACCCATCACAAGGTGCCCGAAGTATATTCGGGTCTAAATCAGTAATCAAGTCTCAATAACCCTTATAAAAGGTGCCCGGAGCATAGACGGGTCTAAATCGGTAGTAAAACAACTCTAGCGCCCAGCCTCGCCGAGTCTAGTATAGTCTCAAAATCAGTAGTAAAGTAGGTCTAGCGCCCGGCCTCGCCGAGTCTAGTGTAAGTATGAAAAAAAACCGATGATAAAATCACTGTAACATCTCTTTTATAATCTTTTATATCGAAAACGGGCCCCTCGGGCCATGCAAAGTTTAGAAAACGTTTGTAGTAGGCCCAAAGCCAAAACAGTAGTAAAACATGTAGGGAAAAACCTTTTACATAAATGACATGCTCGCAAATAATAGATTAGCCCAAAATGGCTCACAAACATTCCTATCAGTCCTGCATAGGCACAAGCAGCTCTACAGCACAGATAATCAGCCTAAAGTAAGTTCACAATGTCCGGGACTCACGGACATTCCCAAATATCCCACCGTCTATGGTCCAGAGGCATAAACAAAGGTCACACGGGGCCATAAGGGTAATATAGCAATACTACATGAATACTACATCCAATGTATGAAATAAACGGACAGAATAGGCGGACAAGGTCTGAGGGTACCAATCCTAGAAAACCAACCCAAGGATGCTAATTAATACAGTTATAGCCTATATACGCAGAGTCTAGGTAGGGAAAGCCATAACCTACCTGTCGTCTGCTGACTAGCTACATGAACAGTGTCGTCCAAGCTCGAACTGCTCCGATAAGCTCCAATTTATAAAATTACTATCAACACAATAATCTACGCTTCAAAATAAGACCAACAATACCCGTATTGCTATAATAATAGCCAGGTCGAAATCAAGGTCAAAAGCTGGTCCGCAGGGCCCATAACCCAAAACTAGAGATGAAAAAGCACACGACAATCATAACACTCCCACGAGTGCATGCTCCAAAATTGAGCCAACTTTAGCCAATTATAGGGGCCCAAAACAACCCGCAAAGAAGGAGAATTAAAGAGGGAATTTCAAGAATAAAACTGGAATTAAAGAGAGAATTTGCTTACCACAAAGAGAGGAATCAAGTCAACAGAGTGAATTCCTCGAAGTTACGAGCATGCAGTCGCAACAGAAGCAACTACAACCAAGAATTTCCCCAAGCTTTAAGAAGGTCATCAATGGAGGTCAACAATGGAGAAGAAGCTTATTGGGGAAGAAGATGACTTACCCCAAACGAAGAGGGAGAAAGAATAAGCGTCACTTGGTGAATTCCCGAGTCAAGAACTGGTGTGGGAACTATTTAGGAGAAGGGAAATGAGTTTGGAGTGAGAGAGAAATGATAAAATGGTCTGAAAAATTGAGGAGAAGGCTTTATAAGTTGCAGGTCGCAGACCAGCGCAATCACGTTGCTTTGGCGCGATCGCGCTGAAGGAAGGATCACAGACCAGCGCAATCGCGCTGCCTCGGCGCGATTGCGCTAAAGGGAAAATTACAGGCTAGCGCGATCGTGCTGCCTGGGCGTTATCGCGCTGAAGGCCACCAGAAGCATAAAAATCAGCAACAACAAAAACTTCTACGGGGCATTCCGGGCTCAATCAGAATCCAATACTCAAAAACCAATAGAGCTATTAGAGTGGAAACGACGTTCCAGACTCAACAGAATCGACGAAACTTTCATACGAGATCGTCTCGGAGGAATGTTGACCCAAGTCAACACTAACTATAATCAACCAAATACCCAAAATGAGCCCGGCTCACCCGGAACCCAAACCAACCACCTATTTAACCCAAACTCGACATTCCAGAGCTAACAGCGCTGACGGAATTTTCATCCGAGGTTGTCTTCTCCGAATGTTTACCAAAGTCAACCAAACAAATCTAACTGGCTTGAAAACATAGAACGAGAGAGAATTCCAAGCTGAAAAGCTTTCATATCTCGACCAAAGGTCTTACTAGACCAAAGTCCATGCTCCAGAGCTAATAAAACTGTCGAAATTTGATTCCGAGCATGTTCACCAAGAATGTTGACTGAAGTCAACGATTTCCAAAGTTCAAGGCTCTAAAACAAGGAATGGCCATAAAGACCAAACAAACGGTCCGGGCACCGAACTATCAGTCCCAGCAAGCCATAAATGACTTGGGGCCGCTACAGGCAAGCTCTAACAGTACAAGAAAGGTGAAAATGCGTAAATGACCGGAAGGGTCATTACAACTTTTTTTTAGTATAACACTATACTCGTATACTGCGTCTCAAAATATTTGTCCTGCTTTTTTAAAAACTAGTTTAGTGTACGTGTTTTGCATATTTGTATCACGTCAATTAATAAAATTATATACACAAAGAAAAAAATTATTAACAATTGCACACATTGGCGGCGATAAATCAAATAACAAAGAAAATTATAATCAAAGAGCATAATATTTAATATGGTTTGGTCAAGTCAGTGGCGGAGCCAGGTTTTCACTATGGATGTTCAAAATATAAAGAAGCAAACCCACTAAGAAGTCGACGAGGTTCGAATGAACCTCCTCGCCCCTACCCCCCCCCCCCCCCTCCCCTGACCGCTACAACAAAAGGTTGAAAGCTAAAAAAAGAAAATAAAAAATGAACTAGCGAAGAGTGAATCAGACAATCATCTTTGACGCCATCTAACGGGTGGAGACAACGAGGTTTTAAGCAATAATTAAGCACATTTTGGCTTTAAATAAAACTGGTACAATTACTCTCATTTCACAGAGTGGGAAATACATATTTAAATAAATTTAGTCAAACACTTTTAAGTATATATATAAAAATTAATAATATATTAATGATCACAAATATAAACATCTTTATTAGATTTGAAATTTATATGGAACAGCATTTTTCATCATCAAATATTTTTATAAAGAAAATTAAAGAATGTTTTCACTTATTAATATATGTTTCAATGTTTGGTGGGTTTAATACATATTAATTATATTATTCTAATTATATGAATAGTTCATTTATTTATGTCTTTAACATTCTTACTTTTTTCTTTTATAACTGTAATTGTGTAACCTCGATTACTCAAATTTTGAATTTTAAGAAAGAAAAAACAATACATTATTTAAAGATAATAAATGTTTGTGTCATTATCTATACTATATTAAAAGTGTGAAGGACCTTATAATGTGATTTGAACTTTTTTCCTTCATTAAAAGATTTCGCAATAGACAAAATTGTCTTTTCACTTTTTTCCTTTCAATTATTATACCATTGTATTTATAATATTAATTTCTAAAATATACAAGAAAAATCCTAGTAAAATAAAAACTTTTAAACCTAAAATACATATTTATTTTTAATACCTTAATTAATGTCCCTCCATAGGCGTGCTTTTGGTTGTATACAATATTGTGCTGATTCTTATCTATTTTATAGATTTTGTTTTTCCTTGGGATATATATGGTTGATGAAGCATATAATTATGTGGCACGATTTCGATTCTGTAGGTCAATTTTAAAACTTAAATATTGGGTATTAATTTTTTTTTATTTGAGTTATATAAAATGATATATTTATAGATAATAATAATAATCAACCGTTATTAATATATTTGTATTATAGTGAATATCTATTTTATATATTTTTTTGGAGACAAGTTAGGAATTCTAACTTTGGGATCAAACAATTTTTTCCCTATAAATAAAACGTTTTCCTTCATTATAATCAATCCCTCGTGAGAAACAAGAAGCCTTCTCTTTTCTCCCTTTTATATTAATATTCTTCTTATTTTTATTTTATTATTTCGTGACATGTTATCAACATATGTCTCTAAATTTTTCTAAGTTAAAGTTTGATAGTTTGATTGTTGGAGTTGCTTTACTTTAATTGAATGATCACTTGGTGGGTGCTTTCATTAGTTTATGATAGATTTATATGTTTTAGTTCAAGGTTTTTTTTTTTCCTGTTATTTAGAAATTTCTTGACTATAATATTATGGGAGAAGGATAAAAAGAGCCTCTAGGCTAAAAATAATACTACACAAATGGCCCAGGAATTAAAATTCCTAATTTTAGCCATTTCGCTGGCTCTTTTAGTTGGCGGCTCATCTTTTTTTTTCTGTATTGGTTACCTTTTTAAAACTTTGGCGGCTGATGTTCTTTTTGTTGCTTTGTTTTAAAAAAAATGGCTCTCCTATTTATTTATTTATTTTAATTCTACCAAAAAATTAATCACATACAATTTTATAATTTTTTTTAATAATCAAATATAAATTTATAATATTGTAATTATTATTTTTATCAATTAAATACAAAAAATTATATATTTTTATTTGTTATATAAATAACATATATTATACAATAATTATACATAAAAATATTTTATATAAAAATGATACAGTTTTTATACACATCTTATACAGATACATATTCTATACAACAATGATACAATTTTATATAATAATTTTATATTTTTTATACAAATTTATACAATAATTATACATATACATATTTTTACAACAATGGTATAGTTTTATACACATCTTATCATATACATATTTTATACAATAATTATACATTTTTTATACATATTCTATATATTTTTTATATAAATCTTATACAAATAGGTATTTTATACAATAATTATACAATTTCTATACAATTGTAAAAGTATAAATTAATTAGAACTTTCCAAGAAAATAAGATATTATATACTAATACATTTGTTATACATTTTACATAATAAATAAATAAAATAAAATAAAAAGCAGCAAAAAAAGAAATAAAAAAGGCAGTAAAAAGATGATAAAAAAGAGCAACGAAAAAACAATAAGAAAATGAAATTAGAAAAACAGCGAAAAAAAGAAAGAAGAAAGCAAAAACAAAAGTCAACAAAAGCTGCTAATTGAGCTTAGTGGATCAAATTTTGGCCATTTATACTAAGAAAAAATGACACCACATATCGCTTTAAAATTTTAAATTACAAGTTATACATGTACTTTTTCTTATTTACAAAATCAAGTTTTTAATTATAAGTCATACTAGTTTAGGTAAAAAGTTATATTTTTACTGTATTATTTTTTTAATTTTTAATAAGAGAAAAAAATTAATTTTACTTAATTAATGATTAGGATATTTATTAGAAGAGTTTTAAATGGAGAAAAAATCCCTTATTGCTCTCTCTAATAATTGTCTTACCTTGATTATTCACACCAAGGAATATGGTTTCAAATTTGGTATCAACGAAATATTAATTTATATTTTATTTATATTGCTTTTAATACATTTTTCATACAATAAATGATAGTCCAAGTACATTTTATATTAATAAATTTTTGTGTGTGAATGTGGTATTAAATCTGGTAATAATGGAATATTAATACATATTCTGTTGAAATCAATTTTAATATCCTTCTCATACACTAAATTATAGTCTATGTATATTTTCTATTAAAATATTTTGTATTTGAATATGATATTAGATTTGGTATCAATGGAATAACGTAGAAGAAGAATCTGTTAATTGACGATTAATTTTATTTATCTAGGTAACTTTTGGAGAGAATCTATTTGAATTCTGAAAGAGTAAAAAAAAGGAATAACTGTTATTGGAGAGATATGAAGATGATTGGCATCCTTATTTAACCACCAACTATTTTTTAGGGATAATTGTTAAATTAGTTCTAATTTATTAAAATATGAATCTGCATATTAAATTCTTTGTAGTTTTCATTTTTATTAAAATACTTTAATTCTTTTTACTGTTTTGGTATAATTTCATAAAATCCTATTGGTATGAATTGAAAACTAACAAATTATGGTATAACTTGTAATAAAGAATCTTATATTGTGTATATATGTTCTTTTCCCTTATACTAATGGCTAAAAGTTGGAAATAAAATGGCCCGAATGGTCCTATTCTGTCCAACAGGTAAAACATGGGCCATTTCTTTTTAAAATGGTCAGCCATGTCCTTTTCCCTAATATTATCTAGAGAAAATTACAAGACATAACAAACTTAAGCCCTTAATTATAAATCATAACAACACTTTGAAATAATTACCATCCACAACAAAAATAGCAATATTTATAATGGGTCTATTAGTTATACTTCAAATACATTTGAAGGAGTATTAGACTTCTAATATCACTCCCAATTTCTCTCCACTTCCTTTTGAATTCAACATTTTTTCTTACTTTTCCAAAATCTCCATATTATCCTCATTACTATTTTTTTCTTCATGATTTCAACCTCTTTCTCTCTCAAAATTGTGTCGAATTTATTACGTTTTCCCTTATCTTCTACTGTTATATTTGATTTACAGTTCCTCATTACCATTATTCTTCACGATTTTAACATCTTTCTCTTTCAAAATCATGTCGATTTCATTACCTTTTTCCTTATCTTCCATTGTTGTATTCGTTTTACAGTTGTTAGTCGGGATGGAGGTTTGCTTTAACTATAATGGAATTTTTCAATGATGGGATGACAAGATTCAAGGGAGTCGCCAAGATTTATTGTTTTTGCAATTAGAAATGGTACGTCATTGTTGATATCAACACTACAAGAGTAGAAATTATCAAAAGTGAGGCAGATCAAGTGTCCCGGGTTCTAAATACATTCAAAATTTTATTTTTCAGATCTACAATGGCGATTTTCAATTCATTTTTTTCAGATCTATGTACTAAATACATTTGGTTCATTTGTATTTTTGTATTTATTTTATTATTTTTTCTTTACTCTTCAATTGTATTTGTATAGGGGAAGAGTTGTATATGTATCAATATGTACTTAGGTATTTGTATTTTGATTTTCAATTGGAATATACAAATGCAAATGTAAATTGTATTTAGTAGAAGAGTTGTATATATATCAATATGCATTTAGGTATTTGTATTTTGATTTTCAAATTGTAATATACAAATGCAAATTGTATTTAGTGAAAGAGTTCTATATGTATGAATATGTATTTAGGTATTTGTATTTTTTATTTCAATTGCAATATATAAATGCAAATTTTAATAATTTTTCAGTATATATACATACAATTGTTCAATATGTATTTGTCTTATAAATTCAATATACAAAATATGCAAATACAATTTGATACAATTGTATCTGCGTGAGTATGTCATATACAAATTGATTCTTCTCTCGCCTCTCTCCTTTATTTCAATACTAAATTTAACTTTAAAAAAAAGATCTTCCGATTAAAAATATTTTAATTATTATGAAAAATCAATACTTTGATGAAGAAATATGAATTTTGGAATACTATTTTTCTCTTGTTTGAATTTTTTTCATTCAAGTTTCTTATTTGGAAATGGAACATTCATTAAGGATTTTTTCCTTTTTTAACTGAATCTTCATTAAAGATTTTTTTCTTATTTAACTGAATCTTCATTAAAAAAATTATCATTAATTTTTCCAGATCACACTCGTAATATTAGTAGAAATTAAGACTCATTAATGATTTTTTTCCTTTTTTAACTGAGATTGTTACTCAAAATTTACTCTCTCATATTCAATTTGTATTTGTATTTCATTATTACAAAACACATGAAATACATTTAAAATGGCAATATGTTGCCAAAATTATTGCTATCGCTGATAATTATCATATTGTTATTTTCTTTCTTAATTATGGGCTCATGTTTGCTATTTATGAAATTTACCCTATTATCTATACGTTATTTAGCGATTTCACACGAAATTTTCTTGTTTATTTGTCTTCTTTTAAGTTTATGTCCTATAACTTGATCTCTCACTATATCATAATGAGAGAATAAGATTTATCTTTTCATTGTAAAAATCTAATAATGTGATACATACATGCAAAGCATGCATAAGACAAATATGACTCTTTTTCGTGAATATAATATTGTTGTAATTTTAGTTGTAATATAATATACTTCGTTTATTTTTATATGTAATCTTTTATACTGATGTGACACACACGCGCAACGCGCATACACTAAACTAGTTTTCAAAAGGATACGATTAAAACCTTTCTAACTTACTTTTTTAATGACATTTTAAGAGTAATGCTTATTTAAAATAAATAAATAGAAAGTAAAATAGCGGCAACGTTTATATGCCTACAAGCATCAGGTAAAATAATGTTTTTTACACAAAATGCATGTGCAAGGAATCAAACTCAGGTTGCAAGGATCACCCTAAACACCCTTAACCACAAAGCCGCAGTCCATAGTTGTTCCAAGGGTGTTCATTTCGTGATATATAACCGTAACTTTCAAAACTTTGTCTATATATTCGATATAATTTTTCAGCGAAAGCTAACCATCCTTGATATAGTGTAGTTTTGTCTCTGGGTCAAGTGACCTGCATATTGAAAAATATATATTAAAAAATATAAAAATTATTGAGAGAATAATCCCTCTAAATAAAACTCTTCAACGATTACATTGTGGATGTTGTTTTATTATTTATAGTAAAAAGCTTAATTTACAGAAGTCCAAAATTTTTTTTTCAAAAAGAAGTAATCAAATATAAAAGAGATTCTTTCAACAAAGGAATCTTTTGTACCAAGAAAGTAAATTCTAATTATGGTAGAAAATTAGGAAAAACCTAACAAAAAGACACCTAAACTTGGAAAAAGAACAGAAAGTTAGGACTCCTAAATCAAATTTTATAACAAAAAATTAAATAGTTGTAACCTATTACTCTATTATTACGATCTATTCTAATAGTATCCTAACAGTATTCGTACTAATTTTATAACAAGAAGTTAAATAGGTGTAACCTAAGTCTATGAAGGAAATGATTAAATGACTTTTTTTAAATATTAAAAAAATAATTAAATATAATTTTCACGTATAAATAAAATAGTAAATTAAAATTTTGTCTATTACAGAGTTTTTTAATGAAAAGAAAAAGGTTATTACAAAGTAACAATTGACGTTAAAATAAATAATTTATTTATTTAAATGAAATATTTTGACACATAAATAACTCTTTTAGATAATGATCATGAGGCATTTTTTGGGTATGGTTTCAAATTTTTAAAATAATATTTTGTTAGGTTGGATTTTATGGAAAATAAAGCGAAAGAAAATCGACCCAAATCGATAAATTATATACATAAATTTTATAATGATATATATATAAATATAATATTAATTTTATAAATAATTTTAAATTTATTATATACTTTTTGATGATTGTTATAGAAAATTGCAAAATCCTTAATATTATGCTAATAATTAAATGATAATTGAGAAAAACAGTAAATGATAGTAAAACGAAGTACATCTGTTACCAAAAATTTAGGAGATATAATTAATTTTTAAGTTTTATTATATTAAAATTCCTCTAAAAAGGCCAAATTTTCTTAAAATATTTAAAGTTAAAGGGAGATTTTGATTTTTAAAATAAAATTAGGAGTGTAAATAAATTTTGTCTTTGGTTTATAAATGTGTTAAAGACTTTTTAAAAGTAAAACAAAAGGCTTGGAAAAGTAAGTTGCATTTAATTAGGTTGTCTCTTTTAAATTTTGGGCTTTTATGATTAATTCTGGTTGAAATCTAATTGGTGTTTTTTTTAAAAAAAATCCTTAGAACCAGTCTATTATTGTTAGGAAGATTTTTAGTCAATCGAATCTAGCTATTTGCTTAAATAAGAAAAATATTTATAAGGTATAATTTTAATCAATTTTGAAGTCTTAAATATTAGGACTTTCTATATGTTTAAATAAGGAAAGATTAAGTAAGAATTTTTTTAATTAATTATAAATTGTGATATTAGAAAAATAGTAAATGACAATTTTATCTATTTTAGAGTCTTTTAATAGAGGAAATACAACTTCATTCAACATTTCTAAGGACCTTCATATTTTTAGTATAACTAGTCTCTATGTACGTGCGTTGCACGGATGTCTCTCGCTAATCATTAAACTAAAGATGAAAAGCATGTTCTTCCTCCAAGTTTATATTAAAAATAATTTTTTTATCTAACTTTAAACTTTCACAACCCAAAATCACTTGGGTTGTGATGTCACCTGCCCCAACCCAACCATGGTAGGTAAACCTGACTCAATAACTAAAAATACTCGAAGTAAAGGCAACGATAGTCCATACACATAAGTAATAATAATAATGTCTCAAAACATCCTCAACTGATACTGGACAAGGTAATCCGGAATCCCCAAGACTCAAAAGTCATAAGTATAAGAGCGACTCTAAATAAAATATCATAAACGAATAATACAACACTGTCTAAGAAAGTAAAATAAACAGAAAATAAATGATAGGGGAAGTTGGGTCGATCTCTGAAGGTAGGAGCTCACCACATCTTCGACTGATATCTAGAAGCACGAATCCTAACCGCGAGGTCCACTCGTACCAAGATCTGCATCAGAAGGATGCAGAAAACTAGAGGTGAGTACAGTCCGCTTGTACTCAATAGACATCATAGGCTGACTAAGCTTAACCAGATACTATATCAAATAAAGAGTACTAAAATAACCTTGCACGCAGAAAAGTCCCAGTAGTTCAATATCAATAATCACGAGGTATCACTATAGAACACCACAATAATTAAAGAAGGATTCAATGACTCTTTTCAATCATTTGCCGCAAGATGGGACCTATAAAGGATTAGCGAGATCCATATATCATGTCCAGACTTAAATCAGGACTTCCAAATATCCTACTCGGACTCGAATTGGGACTAAAATCAATATCAATTACCTGAACTCAAATCGACATTTCAATAATTCTTGCCTGGACTCGAACCAAGACTAAAACTAGTATCAATGTCCTGGACTCGAACTGAGACTAAATCAAGTATTTCTTTCAATTCATTATTTCCATATACCATGAGATGAATGAATATACATGAACATGACAATAAAAATGAAACCAGATACAACATATATGTCCAAGATCTCAGAATCATAATCAATCCATAAACCCCTACAAGCCTCAATATCAGGCCAGGAATTCAAGTTCCTTATTACCCAAATAATACAAGCCCCAATTTGGACATCACAACAATAATCCATCTCAATTAGTACTCAAATATACAAATCCACCTAACCCATAACATGTTATACACGATAAATTCCCACCCAAGCAAAGTCTGAAGAAAGTTAAGTTATAACCTGCCTCGAAGCCAAACAGCAAGCCACCAAAGATTACAAACTGGCCTTTTCTTTCGAAATGGATTTAGAATGCACTCAATCTATCAACAACAGGCTCTACACATAAATACAAATCCAACAATACTCATATTGCTAAGATTCTAATTCAGGTCTAAAAAGTCGCCCACAAGGGAAAAACTGAAACTTTATTGAAAAATCAATTTATCCAAAGCTTAAGGAGTTCGAATATGAAATTTCATCAAAAGGATTTAAAATTAACTTTGAAATCATCCATTTATTATTCTTTAACTTTACCAGAAAAATCCAAAATTTCAAGTTAAAAAACCAAGATTTAAAAGTGAAATCATGAAATAATCATCGAGAATGTGTAAAAATATGTAATGACCCTTCGGGTCATCTATGTGTGTTCACCTTTATTTTATCATTAGAGCTTTCCTGTAGCGGCCTCAAGTCATTTATGGCTTGCTGGGACCGGTAGTTTAGTGCCCAGGCCATTTATTTGGTCTTTTTGTCCATTCCTGATTTTAGAGCTTTTAACTTTGAAAATCATAGACTTCAGTCAATACTCTTGGTGAACGTGCTCTGAATCAAATTTTGACCATTTTGTTAGCTCCAGAGCGTGGACTTTGGTCTAGAGGGACCTTTGGTCGTGATCCAGGAGCTTTTCAGCTTGGAATTCTCTCTCATTCTGTGTTTTCAAGCCAGTTAGGCTTATTGGGTTGACTTTGGTCAACATTTGGAGAAGACGACCTCTGATGGAAATTCTGTCAGCACCGTTAACTCCGAAATGTCAAGTTTGTGTTAGTTAGTTGGTTGGTTCGGGTTTCGTATGAGCCAGACTCATTTCGGGTGTTTGGTTGGCATTAGCTAGTTTTGACTTGGGTCAACATACTTCTGAAATGACCTCGTATGGAAGTTTTGTTGATTCCGTTGAGTCCAGAACATCATTTCCACTCTAATAGCACTATTAGTTCTTGAGTATCGGGTTCTGATTGTGTTTGAAATGCCCCGTAAAAGTTGTTGGTTGTTGCTGGTTTTTCTGCTTCTGGTGGCCTTCAGCGCGATCGCGCTCCCTTAGCGCGATTGCGCTGGCCTGTGATTTCCCCTTCAGTGCGATCGCACTCCTGTAGTGCGTTAGCGCTGGTCTGTGATGTTTCCTTCAGCGCGATCGCGCTCCTTTAGCGCGATAACGCTGACCAGCGACCAGCAGCTATAAAATTCTTTGGCCTTCATTTTTCCAGCATTGTTCCTCATATTTTTTCAACTCTAAAACACAAATTCTCTCTACCAAATTGCTCCAAATCAGATCTAAACCTTGGGGAATTATTTATTCGTTGATTATCCGTAGTTCTTCGATTATTGGTAAGCTTCTTCCCCAACTTACTTCTTTTGTTTTCTCAAAATCCACCATTGTTGCTCTTACCCAAAGATTGGATTTTTATGGTGGATTCTGCCTCCTAAGCTCGTGCATGATCGTGGGTGTGAAGAATTCTTTGTCTTGGCCTAAATTCTATCTTTGTGGTAAGTAATTCTTGCCCAATTCTCGATTTTTCATTCTTGAAATTCTATCTTTTATCTCCTTCTTGAGCGGGCTATTTTGGAGCCCATTTCATGTCTGTTTCCGCTCAAATTTTGAGCATGTACTTCTGGGATGGTAAGGAACACATGTGTGTTTTTTGTTTCCGATTTTGGGTTGTGGGGCCTACAAGCCCATTTGTGACCCAGATTTCAACTCGGTTATGTTTATGGTATTATGGATATCGTTAGTCTTGTTGTGACTTATAGATTATTGTATTGATAGTGGTTTCGCGAATTGGAGCTTCCTGGAGTAGTTCAAGCCTGTACGACGCCGTCCTCGCAGCTATTTATCGGACGACAGGTAGGTTATGGTTTTCCTTACCTAGACTCTGCGTATATAGGCTATAACTGCACTAATTAGCATTCTTGGGTTGGTTGTTATAGGTTGGTACCTCAGACCTTGTCCTCCTTTCTGCTCGTTTATTTTATTCGTTGATTGTAGTATTTGCATAGTATGTATATTACCCGTGTGGTCCTGTGTGGCCTTGTATTGACTCTGAAACATAGATGGTGGGTTATATGGGAATGTCCGTGAGTCTCAAACATAGAGATATCCTTTTAGGCTGGTTATGTCTGCTGAGTAGTTGTTGGGCCTGTGCAGGGCTGATAGGAAATGTTTGTGAGCCGTTGGGCTACTTTATATTTGTGTGAGAGCATATCATCCATGAAAAAGGTTTTCCCTACATGTTTTACTTCGGTTTTGGCTGCGAGCCACTATAGTGGTTTTTCCTAAACTTGCATGGCCCTGGGGCCCATTTTTGGTATAATCTAGTGATGACATGAGATTTTGGATGATTTTGCACTAATTTCCTACTGATATTAGGCTCTGCTGGGCAGAGTACTAGCCCTGATTTTCTACTGATATTAGGCTCTGCTGGGCAGAGTTCTAGCCCTGATTTTCTACTGATACTAGGCTCTACTGGGCGGAGTACTACACTTGATTTTCTACTGATACTAGGCTCTGTTGGGCGGAGTACTACACTTGATTTTCTACTGATACTAGGCTTTGCTGGGCAGAGCACTAGACCTGATTTCTTACTGATTTAGACCCGAATATGCTCTGGCACCCTTTGAGAGGGTTATTGAGACTTTTATCATTGATTTAGATCCGAGTACACTTTGACACCCTTTGAGAGGGTCTTTTGAAATTACTACTACTATTTTAGACCCAGTTCAATTCCGAGCACATACTTCGAGGCTCTGGTTCACTGAGATTTCACGTTCATTATTGTTTGTGGTCAGGTACCTCCATGGGCTCTCTGTTCTAGGACCTGGCTAGGAGCCAAGCATTCCGAAAGAGGGGTATATGGCGTAGGATGAGGTATAGCGGGCACGTCCGACCATGGGTCCTCCTGCCGATGCGCCGGGCGTGCTGGGGTAGGTGCATACAGAGTTAGTATTACCGTTTCCATCATTATCATTATCATGCATATTTCACTCGGATTCCACCCTTGTTTGTTGTGTGTTCAGTGTACACTCCGGTTGTATGGGCGGCCGGAGGGTTTGTTTTCACTTGATTGTGTTCCTCGGTTGTATGGGCGGCCGTTGGGACTGTAGGTAGTTTAAAATACTCTTGACGCTTTATAGAGCTGGTTATGGTCCTTGTTTCTTGGTGACTTAGCGGTTATTAGCCTGTTGAGGCTCCGGTTGTGGGATTTTGATTATTGAGAGGGCTAGGGAGTCCTATCTTATTGAGGCACTCTTGTGTGGCCTTCTAAGCAGAGTGTGAGTTTCTGGTTCCATCCGTATCAGGGTTTGAGTAGTATCTCTCGGTTATTGTGGTTTAGTGGTTCCATCCTAGGTTGATACTTGCGAGGTTGATCTCTGTTTATATTATCCTCGAAGTTGGATTAGTAATATGTTTTCCTTTAGTATATTGATCCCTTCTTGAGTATGTGAGATTGCTTCCTTCCTTCCTTTTTACTTGAGGTTACTGGTATACCGCCACGTCTTCTAAACTCTCTCTTTTTATATATACTATTATTGCAAGGATTCCAGGTGCGTTCCTCTTCCTTACACCTGTGTTTCTGTGTTATGTATATGGTTGTGCTAGCATGTATACTTGCAACTCTTGGTTGATTGTTCCTTGTGCTCCTTCCTTGCTTCTGTGACTGCTTTCTTGTGTTCTTCTTGTTACTGTTTTTATATCTTATATGCGTTCAGTCGGCCGATGATACCTACAGATTACCCGTTGTCTTGGTGCTCATACTACACTTCTGCACTTTTTGTGCAGATATTAGTTGAGCTTTCACCGTTGATCGCGTTGGAGACTCGTGCAACTTTTGGACATTCGAGACTAGGGTGAGCGCCTGACGGTCGGGGCTTGGCCACATCTCATCTGTTGTACTGTTACTCTTTGTATATTCGGAGACAGTTGTACTTATCTTTTGTTACTTCTAGCACTTATATTCTATTAGAAGCTTTTGTACTGTCGATACCAAGTCTTGGGGTTAGTGTAGTTTTCTTTATGTATATATTCGGGTTATTTGCTTCCGCATTATTAAAGGAGATTTCAATGTTGAAGAATCAGACCATGATCCTCTATTTAACACTTTTGGAGGACAGCCCACAAACCTTTCAGGTTTTTGCGATTTTGAATAGATGATAAGTTAGTAATTTACCAACTTATTTAGCCTTTAATCTTGTACTTTTTCTATCCTAATTGAGAGAAAATAGTGCATTTGACACGATTTGCTTTTACTTTACAGGTGTATGTAATTTAGAAGTGATCGAGTGAGGAATTGGATGAAAACAAATCAAAATGGAGAATTTTTCTGGAAATCTGGGCGAATTAGCGTTATTGCGCTGGACTGGCACGATAGCGCTAAAGGAAATGGTCAGCATCGGTCAATACATGTGCGTGATCACGCCTACATAGCGCGATAGTGATGTACAGTGTGATCACAATTGTGTTGGTTTAGCGCGATAGCATTGCACTGCGCCTGAGTGAGAAACGGGGCAAAATTGACATTTCACACTTATCCCTAATCCACATAAAACACCTCTCAGCCATTGGGAAAGCATCTTTTGCATTTTTCACACAACTTTGGCAAGCTTGGATAGCAAGTTCAATACCCTACATCATTGGACTGGAGATTTGTTACGACCCGATTTCTCAGGTCATGATGGCACCTACAACTCCCCAGTAGGCGAAACAATCCCTGTAGCCCAAAACGGTTAGTAATGGGATACTACCTAACCAATATGCACAATAAGCAAAAACGATCAGAAGCAGGATAAAAGACAGACAAAGCGGAAGCAAAAACCTGAATATATACATAATGAAGCTACACCAACCCCAAGACTTGGTATCGACAGTACAGAAGCTCCTAATAGAATACAAGTTCTAGAAGTAACAAAAGATAAGTACAATTGCCTCCGAATATACAAAGAGTAACAGTATAAGAGATGAAATATGGTCAAGCCTCGACCGTCAGGCGCTCACCCTAGTCTCGAATATCCTGAAATCTGCACGAGTCTCCAACGCGATCAATGGAGAAAGCTCACACTAATGTCTGTACCAAAATATGCAGAAGTGTAGTATGAGCACCAAGACAACGAGTACTCAGTAGGAATCATCGGCCGACTGAGTGCATATAAGATATAAGAACAGTAATAAGCAGAACACAAGAAAGCACTCACGGAAGCTAGGAAGAAGCATAAGGAACTAGCACAAGGATCAATCAACTAAGAGTTACAAGTATACATGCTAGCACAAACATATACATAACACAGAAACACAGGTGTAAGGAAAAAGAACACACCTGGAATCCTTTCAACAATAGTATATAAAAGGAGAGAGTGTCAGGAACATGTCGGTATACCGGTAACCTTAAGTAAAAAGAAAAGAAAGAAAGCAACCTAACATACACAAGATGGAATCAACAAGCATAAGGAAATCATAACACCAATCCAACTTCAAGATAGCATAAACAGGAATCCACCTCACAAGTACAACCCTAGGATGGAATAACTAATCCACAATAACCGAGAAATACTACTCAAATCCTGATAAGAATAGAACTAGAAACTCAAAATCTGCTCAGAAGGCCACACAAAAGTGCCTCAATAAGATGGGACTCCCTAGCCCTCTCAATAATCAAAATCCCACAACTGGAGCCTCAATAGGCTAATAACTGCTAAATAACCAAAAAACAAGGACCATAACCAGCTCTATAAAGCGACAAGAATAATCTAAACTACCTACAGTCCTAACAACCGCTCATATAACCGAGGAATGTAATCAAGTGAAAACAAACCCCCCGGCTGCCCATACAACCGGAGCGTACACTGAACACACAGCAAACAAGGGTGGAATCCAAGTGATATATGCATGATGATGATAATGATGGAACCGATAATAGTGACTCTGTATGCACCTCCCCTCGGCACTTCGGCAGGAGGACCCATGGTGGGACATGCCCGCTATACCTCATCCTACACCGTATACCTCTCTTCCGGCATGCTCGGCCTATAGCCAGGTCTTGCAATAAAGGTCCCATGGAGGTCCCTGACCACGTACAGTAACAAATGCAAAATCTCAGAGAATCAGAACCTCGAAGTACATGCCCAGAGTTGAACCGGGTCTAAAACAGTAGTAGTAATCTCAAAAGATCCTCTCAAAGGGTGATCGAAGTATACTCGGGTCTAAATCAGTGATAAAAGTCTCAATAACCCTCTCAAAAGGCTCCCAGAGCGTATCCGGGTCTAAATCAGTCAGAAATCAGATCTAGTGCTCTGCCCAGCAGAGCCTAAATCAGTGGGAAATCAACTGTAGTACTCTGCCCAGCAGAGCCTAGTATCAGTAGGAAATTAGGTCTAGTGCTCTGCCCAGCAGAGCCTAATATTAGTAGGAAATCAGTGTGAAATCATCCAAAATCTCATGTCATCATTAGATTATACCAAAAATGGGCCCCCGAGACCATGCAAGTTTAGGAAAAACTATCTATAGTGGCTCACAGCCAAAACCCAAGTAAAACATGTAGGGAAAACCTTTTTCGTGGATGATATGCTCGCACACAAATATAAATTAGCCCAACGGCTCACAAATATTCCTACCGTCCCTGCACAGGCTCTACACCTACTCAGCAGATATAACCAGCCTAAAAGGATATCTCTTTGTCCGGGACTCGCGAACATTCCCAAATAACCCACCGTCTATGTTCCAGAGTCAATACAAGGCCACATCGGACCACAAGGGTGATATACAATACTACAGGAATACTACAATCAATGTATGAAGTAAATGAACAGAAAAGACAGGCAAGGTCTGGGGTACCAATCTAAAACAACCCACCTAAGGATGCTAATTAATGCAGTTATAGCCTATATACGCAGAGTCAAGGTAGGGAAAGTCATAACCTACCTGTCATCCGATGACTAGCTACGGGAATGGCGTTGTCCAGGCTCGAACTGCTCTGGGAAGCTCCAATTCACAAAAACACTATCAATACAATATCTACACATTAATACGAGACTTACGATACCCATAATGCTATAAACATAACCGGGGTGAAATCTGGGTCACAAACAGGCTCGTAGGCCCCGCAACTCAAAACTAGAAATGAAAAATACACTGTGTTCCTCACCATCCTGGTAGTATATGCTCAAAACCTGAGCGGAAATGGACAACAATTAGGGCTCAAAATAGCCCGCTCAAGGCAAGAATTTAGGATGGAATTTCAAGAAATAATTCTGGAAATTAATCAAAAGAAAATTACCACCACGAGAAGACGAGCTAAGGGAGTGAGAACTCAAAATCCATGATCATACAAAGCTCAAGAGGGCAGTTACTACAAGAAATTCCAAGCTTTAAGAATTACAAAAATGGTGGTACCAATAATGGAGAAGAAATAAATTTTAGGGAATAAGAACTTACCCCACAACGAGGAAATGAGATTTCCCTATAATTTGATGGATTCTCTAAGCTTTAGGACTAATGGGAGCAATTAGGTGGGAGAACTTGGAGTTTAGAGATGGAAAAAGTGTGAGAAACAAGCTGAAAAAATGAAGGACAAAGAATTATATAGTTGTTGGTCGCTGGTCAGCGCTATCGCGCTAAAGGAGCGTGATCGCGCTGAAGGAAACATCATAGACCAGCGCTATCACGCTACAGGAGTGCGATCGCGCTGAAGGGAAAAATACAGAATAGAACAATCGTGCGATCGCGCTGAAGGCCACCAGAAGTAGAAAAAAACAGCAACAGCCAAAACTTTTACGGGGCATTCCGGGCACAATCAGAAATCGATACTCAAAATCAAATAGTGTTATTAGAGATGAAATGACGTTCCAAACTCAATGGAATTGATGAAACTCCCATAAAAGGTCATTTTGGAAGAATATTGACCCAAGTCAACACTAACTAACGCCATCCAAACACCCAAAATAAGCTTGGATCACTCGAGAACTGAACCAACCAACTACCCAACACAAATTCGGCATTCCAGAGCTTACAGCGCTGATGGAATTTCCATCTGAGGGCGTCTTCTCCGAATGTTGACTAAAGTCAACCAAATAAGCCCAACTGGCCTGAAAACACAGAATGAGAGAGAATTCCAAGCTGAAAAGCTCTCAAATCCTAACCAAAGGTCCCTCTAGACCAAAGTCCACGCTCCGGAGCTAACGAAACTGTCGAAATTTAATTTTGAGTACATTTACCAAGAATGTTGACTGAAGTCAATGATTTCAAAAGCTTAAAGCCCTAAAATAAGGAACGGCCAAAAAGATAAAACCAACGGCCCGAGCACCGAACTACCAGTCCCAGTAATCCATAAATGACTTGGGGCCGCTACAAGTAAGCTCTAACGGTACAAGAAAGGCAAAAAAATAAAAATAGCCAGAAAGGTCATTACATCATCCACTACTAAAAAGACTTTCGTCTCCGAAAGTCAGGAAAGAGGGAAAGACTAGATATTTAAGAACAGCGGATGCACAACCCACACTACTCTCTCGGACAACCCAGGTAGCCTCCTCAACAAGACGGCACCCAATAGAATGAAACCACGAAAGGCAACCAAGCCTACACTTCATACTAGCCAAGCTAGATTCCAAACTTAAACTCCAAAACTCCAAGGGACTGCCAACCCAAACTGAACCTCGAGAATCTTAACCGGAAAGCACCGACACAATATCAAAACCCGAGAAGCAAGGCGATCAACACACAGAACTCGAATCTTCAAAACCACAACCAAGTTTACCAGAAAAACCAAAAACAAAAACTCTAACTCATGAACCCGCTGATCCATAAAACCTTTTTATTCTGAACATAATCCTGTTGCACCACCAACATGGAGCTGCATGCTAGTCGAACACTCAACCACCCTCAAAGTATCAACTGACACACCAAAGATCCACAGTCTTCGCTTATACTCTACCACGAACAAATTCACCCTTTTTACTCAAGTTATATCAAAGTCAAGCTATAGTCTACTAGTCTTTGCCATCCAAGCTAACATCCCATAGCATATCATCGGGAACTAGAGTTACCTGCCCTGACTGACCATTAACCAACGAACGAGAACTTTTGCTAACATCAAAATCACTAACGGAACCCATTTGAACCCGACTGAAGTCCACACACCAAAGTTAGGAAAGGCATATATGAATACCTTGTGTTGACGGGGAACTTCCAAACTGTAGAACGAACCTAACTTCGCTGCATCGTGTCAAGTATGAATCAACTGGAAGCGAATGAACCAGGGAAACCTTTCTGACAGACCCCAACCAAACCAAGATCCTGCAAGTAGTGTGGTAAGCCTACCACAAAGTCCGTAGCTATCACCAAGCTCCAAACTCTAAGAAGCACCTGCTGCTACCCTGAATACTCGAACACCATACGGATTTGAAATTGCTTTCCAATGCTCAACTCAGGAAGGAGTCTACCATACCACGAATATCAAGTCAGAACACCCCATAGGCAAAGGAAAAGGTGTTTGAAGTCCCAAGTCACCATCTAGTTATAGAAATTTGGCATAAATCATCAACTCACCTCTTTGGCTCGAATCAACCGCTCTACTGCATCTGCACACAACCAACCATTTTGAAGCATATATTATACTAGACTTCTATCCCATACTGGCCGAGTCTAACGACACTGGAACCTCATATAAAATACAACCCTTGAAGACCTAACCAAAGTAGCATTTCAAACTCTTAGCAATGAAGGCAACGATCAATCTCAAAATGTCATTAGAACTTCAAATAGCCTCGCTAACCTCAACTCGCACGACCTGATCACATATAGCATACACCACTACTGAATCCCGAACTTACACCGCTGAGTCTATCCAATCATGGTAGAAGGAACCTCGTGCTATCTAGAACACCGCCAAAATTTGGAATGTCCAGCCTAACTCAAAGGTTAGCCAAGAACTAGGTGTCCAAGGCCAACTGTCACTCCACAACTGAAATGGGGAAACTAAGTCATCCGAATTCCATGCCTTCCAACCCAAGAAGCTGCAACTGAAAAGAAATAACCACGAACCATCTGGAGTGGTTTGCTAGCCCACGATCCTGAAACCCAACTTGTAAAAATTGCCAACCCAAGCCTTTTGTTAGACCCGTATGCTGCCAATGAATCCTTAGGAATCGAAGCCAACTAGGCTTGAATAACAAGTTGCCAAAACCACAGTTGCTACTGAAATCTCAAACCAATTGAAGGAAAACCACTACAATCTGTAGACGGCCGAATCAAATCACCAACACATAATCCCAAAGCAAACCTTCATCGTCACCTCAGTCAACTACTAAAACACATAAGCACAAACAAGGAGTCATCTCCCTCCCTTGTCAACTAAACAAAACCTTTCTGTAGCATATACTGAACCTTACAAATTCCTTTCTAAAGATAAGAACCTGGAGCCATTCCCTTAGCTCAAAAACTTATATTGTCAAAATTCAACAAGGCAGGAGAAAATGGGCCGAATGCTTGACTCACCCAGAATGCTATGAATACATCTAAACCACGAGGCTACGGTCAACACTAAAAATGCTAAAGACAAAACTCAATCATAATGCCACAATCAAAGTCTCAACGAGAGGACTACGATCAAAATTCATTCCAACTGGAATCGGGGAAAACAATAAGACAATCCAACCGGACAAGAAACTGAGGGAGACTATGGGAACAACCCACATACATGCCAACCTCCTAAACCAACCAAATAAAGAGGGTCGATTCTAATCACCCAAAAACAAAACCAATCTATGCACACTAGCATAACCAATACTATCCCAACTCAAGAACTTCTAGCAAATGCTAGGAAACAGCCTAGGCAACAACCATCTAGTACTTCTCAAAAAGGGAGACTCGACACAAGCCTAGAGTCACAATGAAACAGGAAACAAACCCAACCAGAAATAGACTAACAAGAACTACCCACGAGCTATAACTCGGGGTAAAACACCTCACAAGGATAACTCACCCCCATCCACTGCTAAGGAATAATCTACCAAGAAAACAATGCAAAGATACTACAATTCAAGTAGTCAAACAACTAAACAAGTAGCAGGTAGGCATATAAGAAATTAAATGACAGAAAGGATAGAATCGCAATGCGAGCAGGACTATCATAAGTCAAAGGTAATAGGAGCCTTACCTGGAGCAACGATATCAAGAACCTCTACCTCAGGCCCACCAAGAGGGGCATAGGACTGACGGGATCTAACTCTGGACTGAGTAGTCGAAGCTAAAGGCTCAACCATTCTTCGCCGGGGACAAGCTCTATAAAGGTGACCAATATCTCCACAATCGTAACAACCAGGCTGACCGGGATACACAATCATGGGGAAATTTCTAGCAAAGTTCCCCTGCACACAACACCAAAAGCAAACCCCACTGAATAAAGTCGGACTAGAAGATCTCACTGAACCTGATCGGCCACCATAGCCTACACTCTCGGAATGCACACCTCAAAGAATCTGACCCATACCATGCCTACTAAGTTCACCATATCCTGTATCACCACCCTTTGGAGCCTGTGGAGCAACGAAAACCAGTCTGGTAGATAAGAAACAATAGAACCTATCTCTGGTGGAGAATCCCCTACTTCGAGTCTGAGAACCTCAGGAACTGTCCTGGCAATGACGTTTCATAGCACTACTTCCATAAGCCTCATGGAATAAACCCTCGATATCCCAAGCATGACCCACTACCTAAAAGAAGGTAGTCCCAACTATAACCAAGTGCTCGGTAGCCAAACGGAGTGGTGAAATCAAACCCCTCAACAAAGCTCTGAATCATATCGAACTTCGAAGGTACAGACCTAGCAGTACACCTAACCATGTCATGAAATCTCACCTCATACTCTAACACCGACAGATAACCTTGCTGATGAACTGGATTCACTATAAATCCAATCAGAGGCTGGGCTGACCCCACACCCCCTATCTGGCGCGGTAAACTCTTATTCCGAAGCCCTAGAACTGACGGAAGCACTGAAGCAACAGGAACAGAAGCCTCGACATCACCCGCTGTCGTACGCGTCTTAGGCATCTTAGAAGGAATGAAACAACCAAAGTTTTTAGAAGTCAATAAAGATAGGAACGCACGATAAGGAGACAAGAAGATGATTTTTTTCCTAAAAATGCCCTGTAGCCTCCCGCAGATAGGATACGGACGTCATTGTACCAATATGTGAGACTCTACTTAGACACTTGATTTTGTACCACGATATCCGTGAACCTAGAGCTCTGATACCAAGTTGTCACGACCCGATTTCTCAGGTCATGATGACACCTACAACCCCCCCAGTAGGAGAACCAATCCCTGTAGCCCAGAACGGTTAGTAATGGGCTACTACCTAACTAATATGCACAATAAGCAGAAACGAGCGAAAGCAGGATAAAAAGATAGACAAAGCGGAAGCAAAAACCTGAATATATACATAATGAAGCTACACCAACCCCAAGACTTGGTATCGACAGTACATAAGCTCCTAATAGAATACAAGTGCAAGAAGTAACAAAATATAAGTACAACTGTCTCCAAATATACAAAGAGTAACAGTACAAGAGATGAGATGTGGTCAAGCCTCGACCGTCAGGCGCTCACCCTAGTCTCGAATATCCTAAAATCTGCATGAGTCTCCAATGTGATCAACGGCGAAAGCTCACACTAATGTCTTCACCAAAAAGATGCAAAAGTATAGTATGAGCACCAAGACAATGGGTACTTAGTAGGCATCATCGGCCGACTGAGGCATATAAGATATAAGAACAGTAATAAGTAAAACACAAAAAAGCAGTTATGGAAGCAAAGAAGAAGCATAAGGAACTAGAACAAGGAGCAATCAACCAAGAGTTACAAGTATACATGCTAGCACAAACATATACATAACACAGAAACACAGGTGTAAGGAAGAAAAATGCACCTAGAATCCTTACAACAATAGTATATAAAAGGAGAGAGAGTCAGGAACATGGGGGTATACCGGTAACCTCAAGTAAAAGGAAAAGAAGGAAAGCCGCCTAACATACTCAAGATGGAATCAACAAGCATAAGAAAATCATAACACCAATCCAACTTCAAGATAACATAAACAGGAATCCACCTCACAAGTACAACCCTAGGATGGAATAACTAACCCACAATCTGCTCAAAAGGCCACATAAAAGTGCCTCAATAAGATGGGACTCCCTACCCCTCTCAATAATCAAAATCCCATAACCGGAGCCTCAACAGGCTAATAACCGCTAAATCACCAAGAAACAAGGACCATAACTAGCTCTATAAAGCGACAAGAGTAATCTAAACTACCTATAGTCCCAACGGCCGCCCATACAACCGAGGAATGCAATCAAGTGAAAATAAATCCTCCGGCCCCTCATACAACTGGAGCGTACACTGAACACACAGTAAATAAGGGTGGAATCCGAGTGAAATATGCATGATGATGATAATGATGGAAATGGTAATAGTGACTCTGTATGCACCTCTCCCTAGCACTTCGGTAGGAGGACCCATGGTGGGACGTGCCCGCTATACCTCATCCAATATTGTATACCCCTCTTTCGGTATGCTCGGCCTGTAGCCAGGTCCTGTAATAGAGGGCCCATGAAGGTCCCTGACCACATACAGTAATGAATGTGAAATCTCAGAGAATCAGAACCTCAAAGTATGTGCCCGGAGTTGAACCGGGTCTAAAACAGTAGTAGTAATCTCAAAAGACCCTCTCAAAGGGTGCCCAAAGTATACTGGAGTCTAAATCAGTGATAAAAATCTCAATAACTCTCTCAAAGGGTGCCCAGAGCGTATCCAGGTCTAAATCAGTTAGAAATCAGGTCTAGTGCTCTGCCCAGCAGAGCCTAGAATCAGTAGGAAATCAAGTGTAGTACTCTGCCCAGCAGAGCCTAGTATCAGTAGCAAATCAGGTCTAGTGCTCTGCACAGCAGAGCCTAGTACCAGTAGGAAATCAGTGTGAAATCATCCAAAATCTCATGTCATCATTAGATTATACCAAAAAGGGACCCTCGGGGCATGCAAGTTTAGGAAAAACCATCTATAGTGGCTCAAAGCCAAAACCCAAGTAAAACATACATGGAAAACCTTTTTTGTGGATGATATGCTCGCACATAAATATAAATTAGCCCAACGGATCACAAATATTCCTACCGACCCTGCACAGGCTCCACAGCTACTCAACAGACATAACCAGCCTAAAAGTATATCTCTATGTCTGAAACTCGCGAACGTTCCCAAATAACCCACCGTCTATGTTCCACAGTCAATAAGGTCACACCGGACCACAAGGGTGATATACAATACTACACGAATACTACAATCAATGTATGAACTAAACTTGCAGAAAAGACAAGCAAGGTATAGGGTACCAACCTAAAACAACCCACCCAAGGATGCTAATTAATGCAATTATAGCCTATATACGCAGAGTCTAGGTAGGAAAAGCCATAAACTACATATCATTCGATGACTAGCTATGGTAATGGCATTGTCTATGCTCGAACTGCTTTGGGAAGCTCCAATTCAGAAAAATACTATCAATACAAAATCTACACATTAATACGAGACTAACGATACCCATAATACTATAAACATAACCGGGTCAAAATTCGGGTCACAAACAGGCTCGTGGGCCTCGTAACCTGAGACCAAAAACAAAAAATACACATGTATTCCTCACCATCCTAGGAGAATATGCTCAAAAATTGAGTGGAAACGGGAAACAATTAAGGCTCAAAACAGCCCGCTCAAGTCAAGAATTAAGGATGGAATTTCAAGAAATAATTATGGAAATTAATCAAAAGAAACTTACCACCATGAGAAGACGAGCTAAGGGAGTGAGAACTCAGAATCCATGATCATGCAAAAGCTCAAGATGGCAGTTACTACAAGAAATTCCAAGCTTTAAGAATTACAAAAATGGTGGTAGCAACAATGGAGAAGAAATAAATTTTGGGGAAGATGAACTTACCCCACAACGAGGAAATGAGATTTCCCAACAATTTGATGGATTCTCCAAGCTTTAGGACTGATGGGAGAAATTTAGTGGGAGAACTTGGAGTTTAGAGATGGAAAAAATGTGAAAAACAAGCTGGAAAAACGAAGGCCAAAGAATTATATAGCTGTTAGTCGTTGGCCAGCGCATTCGCGCTGAAGGAAACATCACAGACCAGCGCTATCATGATACAGGAGCGCAATTGTGTTGAAGGGAAAAACACAGACCAGCACAATCACGCTGAAGGCCACCAGAAGCAGAAAAAACCAGCAAAAACCAAAACTTTTACAGGGCGTTCAGGGAACAATCGGAACCCGATACTCAAAATCAAATAGTGCTATTAGAGTGGAAACGATGTTCCGGGCTTAACAGAATCAATGAAACTCCCATACAAGGTTGTTTTGGAAGAATGTTGACCCAAGTCAACACTAACTAACGCCAACCAAACACCCAAAATAAGCCTGGATCACCCGGGACCCAAACAAACCAACTACCCAATACAAATCGGCATTCCAGAGCTAACAGCACTAATTTCCATCTGAGGCTGTCTTTTCTGAATGTTGACCAAAGTCAACCAAACAAGCCCAACTAGCCTGAAAACACAGAATGAGAGAGAATTCTAAGTTGAAAAGCTCCCGAATCCATGCTTCAGAGCTAATGAAACTGTTAGAATTTGATTTCGAGCACGTTCACCAAGAATGTTGACTAAAGTTAATAATTTCAAAATCTTAAAGCCCTAAAATGACTTGGGGCTGTGTAATGATCGGATCTATCGTTATTTCAAGAACCACGACGTTATGAAATTTCAAAAATGAATCAAAATATTTTTGGTATTAAATGGGGTGAAGTGGCAGAAAATTTCAAATTTTTAAAAATCATTCAGGCTGAGTCATTCTGCTATAACGGTATTTTATATGTTATTGCAGAATCGCTATGGCGAAAAGCCATCCACTATAGCAGAATAATGGGAGGCAGTAGCCTAAGAACGAGCTTTATTAAAAGATTTCTCCTCCTCAGTTGAGAAACATACGAGGGTTTCTCCAAAAACCCTTGTATGCTGCTCCAGGACTTGGGAACCATGGGGAGGAAAGACTATGGCTGAAGGGACGTGGAAAAGCAGATTCCAGGACCATCATTCAGCGAGGAACGCCTTCACAGAGCCAGAAACGTATCCTTGCAGCTGCTTGGCATCCAGGTAGTCTAGGTTTCTTCCAAGAGTAGATTGACCGCTTTCATTTTCTTATTATTATATAGAATGAAAGGGAGAATCCATGGTTAGGCCTTCGGGCATGGAGTCTGGAGGAAGTTGCTGATTTGTTGGATTAGTTTGGAAATGGAAGAATGGGGATAGGGTGTAGTGATAGTCTAGGCATTGCTTAAATTGTGTGGTTTTGCTAATAAAAATATGGGAACTAGAATATTGAGAGGTTCGAGGAACCGGAAAGGGGTTAGTAGTTAACAATGTGTAAGAAATGGAAGTTCTGGAACTAATTGGTATAATTAGGATATTCGTTGGATGTGTTCTAAGGCTGGAAAAGGTTTTCCCAGGTTGTATTTGGTCCTAGGAAGAGAGTCAGGAATAAATGTAATATATTGCATGTTTAAAAGAGGTGAACCGGGGTTAGCCTTCGGACGGGATTTGATGGCTTATTGTGTACCCGGAATGGGGTAGCTGATTATTATTGATTTCTTTATGCATTGTATGTTTGTGTACTTTGGTCTTAGTATTGTATGTGTTGTATGCTTAGGGAATGATTAGGATTGTCTAAGAGTCCGGTGATCAGTCTTGTGAAATGAACCTGGTATATTTGCTTGTTGGTTTACAAGTGTTGTTTATTCATTATTTGTGACAGTGGATTTTCGTGTGACATTCGGTTGGCTCGGGTACCATGCCTGGTATAGGAAATACTAACGGTTGGCTTGGGTACCATACCTGGTATGGGATATGCTAACGGTTGGCTCAGGTACCACGCCTGGTATGGAATAACACTAATGGTTGGCTCGGGTACCACGCCTGGTACAGGTTTAGTTATTGCATTGCATTGTGTAACTTATTTGGTTCCATGAGTGGATCGGGCTGTGTTTATAAATTTGTGATATTACATTTGGTCTTGGTGTAGGCTGGGTTATTATGTTAATTGTTAGTTGGTCTTGGTGTAGACCGGGTTTTCCATGTTAACACCTAGATATGTTAGGGGAATCTGGGTGGGTCTGGACTATGTAAAAGAGGTTATAAGTTCACAAATTGTTGTCATTAAGTGTACCAATGACGGTCAAGAATTGTTGTAGTTAATAAGCTAATGGTGGGTCTTGGTGTAGACCGAGGTAGTTTGTTGAATACTTAGGTGTGGATGGAGGACCCTTGGAGGGTCCGGGTTATGTGATCAAAATAAAAAGGGATTTAGATGTAACTCTGTTATTTTCATTAAAGGTGTCAATGGTCGTTAGTAGGATTCTATATGATTGGTATATTGGGAGAAAGACTGAAAGTCTGGGGTGTAGTTACTGGTTAGTATAAACAGGTTGGAAAGTTGTTCTAGAGGTTCTGGAAAGGTCCAGACAATGGTAGGTCATACTACGGGCATAAGTGGTTTGGTGGGGCAGTTGGCTGAATTAAGTTTGGATATTTAGTCAAGGTAGTTAACTGGGATAAAGGTTAAAGTGAGACTTGGGAAGTCTAGGTGACAAGGAGACCTAAGAAGTCTAGTTATGAGCGAGACTTGGGAAGTCCTAGGATTTCAGGGTCAAGGCTAGGGTGGTGGAGTTGGCAGTGAAAGGTTAGGAAGGTCAGTTTTGAAAGGGGGGATTGATAAAAGTGATGTTGAAAAGGGTGAAGCATTTACCTTGTGCATTTTATCTTGATTTTTATATGATGTTAGGAGTGAATTTGGGTCAGCCGATAATGCCTACTAGTACATGTGTTTGTACTGATTCTACTCTTGTTATATCATTTTTGGGTATAGTCTGGTTGCAGGGTCGGTGATGTTTCACATGTTCAGGATTGTGGTGATCTTCCAGCAGCTCCTACTTCCTTCTATGGTGGGAGTTATGTCCATCTTATGTTATAAGCTCATCTTGTAGAGGCTCTTGTACCAGCTTAGACTAGGTTCTGAGGAGGTTGTGTTACATTGTTAGTAAATTTCTGCAAGTTCTAAAGGTTGTTATTTTTCGAAAGTTGTTGTATGAAGATTTTTCAAATGTTTGTAAAAGGATTTCTCATATATAAAAGGGACTTACTTAATGGTTATTTCCTTTTCTTCTTTGCCTGTTGGTTCGGGTGGTAAGGGTTCTCCTATCTAGGTGGATTAGAGTAGGTGCCCGCACGACCCGGTAGTTGGGTCATGACAGGCTGCTACAAGCAAGCTCTAATGGTACAATAAAGGCGAAAACACGAAAATAACCGGAAGGGTCATTACAAGATTGGAGGCTTCTATTGCAAAAATCTTTAGTTCCTTTC
The DNA here is from genome assembly GCA_003996215.1 of Jaltomata sinuosa. NCBI lineage: Eukaryota > Viridiplantae > Streptophyta > Magnoliopsida > Solanales > Solanaceae > Jaltomata > Jaltomata sinuosa. Next base: position 102,167 of record QJPP01000270.1, read on the forward strand.
TTCAAACTCTTGCTTTGAATTGTTAAATTGTAGGTATAAATGTTGAATTGAGATTTGGTTATTGTATATTAGAGATAATACTTTATTTGGATATTGAATTTTTATCTTGTTCTTTCTCTTGATTAAATTGTGTGGATCTATTGAGTCTTTCAGGCTTTGATTACATAGTTGATGGTTGCAAACATCAACTTAGCTTACTAATTGTGTTCTTGCTTGACAGAGGAGTTTTTTAATTGGGTAAGGGTTCAATAGTGGGGATTTAGAATTTTCCTCATAAATTAAGGCTAGAAATTGCTTGATTTTAGGAAACTCCCATCTAAGAGTCAAATCTAGAGATAGTTTGACTCACCTAAGCTGATTTGATTGTTTTGTTGCCTAACCGTAGAGATTCGAGAGAACCCATGAAGGATAAATGTTTGATTGGTTGAAAAATAATTAAATATATGTTAACCAAGGCTATCTATACTTTAATCTGGTGTAAGTCTAGAGGATTGAATACCCATTCCCAATTCTCCCTTACTATCCTTGCTTGGTGAAAGTCATTGATCAAAATTATCCTTATTTGATTTCCTTTCATTCCTTATTTTAGTTTACAAACAAAACCCCCCAAAACATTTTATCTTTTGTTCTTGGACTTTAGTAAGCTGCTTTAATTCTTTATTTTCTCAATTGCCTTTATATTATTCTTTGTGAATTCGACCCTGACATCCGTTGGGTTACTTATTGTTTTGCTTGACGATTGTTACCACCTCCTTCGGGAGAGTTTTTTTGATCGTCATCAATAGACCATGAAGATTTTAAAATAGTGATACAGCAGCACTGGACAGTGGACTTTGAAGGCTATGCCTTTTTAATTTTCAAGCACAAAGTTAAGCAGATTAAAAGGGCTCTATCATAGTGGAGTAAAGATACACATGGAGATATATTTAAAAACTTAATTATGAAGAAAGAACTATTGAAGATCAAGGAGACTCTGTTTGAGGAAGAACCTTCTCCTTGGACTAAAATGATTATACAGCATGCTTAGGCAGAAATGAAGAAAAACCTTCACTATGAGGAAACATATTGGAGACAAAATGTTGGAGTAATCTGGTTCAGTGAAACGGGATAGAAACACTAGGTTTTTCTATAACCTAGTCAATGGTAGAAACAACAGACTCCAAATAAAGAGAATTCAACATGCTGATAAGGATTGGATAGAGAATGAAACTTGCATGGCCAATGAAGCAGTTAAATTTTACACTCAGCAATTTACTCAAGGGAGGGATCACTACTAAAAACTTATTAAAAATCAATGGTCAAAATGATGAACCTCCATTGGTTTTTTGGTTAAAAGCGATTGAAAATTAACGCAGTCACATTCGTCATATTTTTCCTCATCGCTTTTTGAAATGTGATGGACAACATCATTTAAAAGTGATGGAAAATCGACCTTTTTCCATTGGTTTTTAAAATCAATGGAGAGGGTCAGTTTTTCAAAAAATTCAAAAATATTGAAAAAATATAGCTACTTGGAATCGAAGCCAGGTATTTTTATGACTTTGGACAATTCTACCACTCAACCACACATGCTCTTTAATAAACTATTTTCATGATTTTTATTTATACTCTTCAACTGTAATTTTACACTTAAAAACTTATGAAATCAGTCGATTTTTGTAAAAAGAATAACAAAAAAATAGCGGAAAAAAACTTTTTATACGCATATTTTTGCATGGATAAAAACGTTAGTGTGTCCATCGATATATGCTAAGTGTGATTAAATTGAGAGATTGCTCTTGTGGGAAGATATATACCAACTATCCAATAATATGTCACTTTCCTGGCTAGTTGGAGGAGATTTCAATGTGATATTGGCTAAAGAGAAGAAGATGGGGCGACTTTCTGTTACACCCCAAGAATGTAAAGACTTTGCATATTCTGTGAACTCTGCTAAGCTTTTTGATGTAGGCTTTAAAGGAAGTCGTTATTAAATGGAAGAATAGATGGAGAGTGTATTTTTAAGAAACTTGACAAGATACTTGTGAATCAACCTCTTCAAGATCTAGTTGGCCAAACTGAAGTACATCACTTATTCAGAACTAGGTCAGACCATACTCCTCTATTTATCACTTTTGGAGGACAGCCCACAAACCTTTCAGGTTTTTGAGATTTTGAATAGACCATGCAGATTTTAAAATAGTGATACAGCAGTATTGGACAGTGGACTTTGAAGGTCATGCCTTTTTAATTTTCAAGCACAAAGTTAAGCAGATTAAAAAGTGTCTATCACAGTGGAGTAAAGATACATATGGAGACATATTTAAAAACCTAATTATCAAGGAAGAACTATTGAAGATCAAGGAGACTCTGTTTGAGGAAGAACCTTCTCCTTGGACTAGAATAATTTTACAGCATGCTTAGGCACAAATGAAGAAATATCTTCACTATGAGGAAAAATATTGGAGACAAAATGTTGGAGTAACCTGTTTCAGTGAACGGGACAGAAACACTAGATTTTTCTATAACCTAGTCAATGGTAGAAGTAATAGACTCCAAATAAAGAGAATTCAACATGCTGATGAGGATTGGATAGAAAATGAAACTTGCATGGCCAATGAAGCAGTTAAATTTTATACTCAGCAATTTAATCAAGGGGAGGAGCACTACTAAAAACTTATTAAAAATCAATGGCCAAAAGCGATGAACTGCATTGATTTTATGGCCAAAAGCGACATAAAATCAACACAGTCATATTCGTCATATTTTGCCTTATCGCTTTTCAAAATGTGATGAACAACATCATTTAAAAGTGATGGAAAATGGACCTTGTCCATTGGTTTTTTTAAAATCAATGGAGAGGGTCGGTTTTTCAAAAATATTAAAAAATGTAGTCAGTTTTTCAAAAATATTAAAAAATGTAGTCAGTTTTTCAAAAATATTAAAAAATGTAGCTACTGGAATCGAACCCAGGTATTTTCTATGACTTTGAATAATTCTACCACTCAACCACACATGCTCTTTGATGAACTATTTTCATGATTTTTATTTATCCTGTTCAACCGCAATTTTACACTTTAAAAATCTACGAAGTCCGTCAATTTTTGTAAAAAGAATAACAAAAAACTAGTGGAATAAAAACTTTTTATACGCGTATTTTTGCATGGAAAAAATGTTAGTGTGTCCATAGGTTTCTTTTAAAAAGATTAAAAAATAAAAATTGACAGACAAGGTCGGTTGTCCGTTGGTTTTTTAGACTAATTATGTCCCTTAATTTTTTCTCTGTCAATATTTGCCCTCTTTTTAGTAGTAGAGGAATATGATTTTCATCTATAAGATCACATCCACAAAGTGATAACTCAGCTAGAAATTGATACCCTGTGCCAGACCCCCACTATTGAAGAAGTGAGAAATGTTATTTTTGAACTGAGTAGCTCAAGCACAGGTGGTCCAAAAATTCTAAATGGTGAGTTTTTTCAATCTTGTTAAGACATAGTAGGAGAAGACGTATACAATTTTGTTGTATCTTTGTTTGCATGAGACACTCTTCCAAATCATTTACTCATACAATCTAGTACTGTTACGTAAGAAAGATTTGATCCAATTCTTTTGAGACCTCAGACCCATAAGTTTGAGCAATTTCATCAACAAAGTAATCTCTAGAGTGGTACATAGCAGACTAGAGGTTTTCTTGCCACATCTTATCTCAGCAAACCAATTAGGTTTTGTAAAAGATAGATCCATTATTGAAAATATATTCTTGACTCGGAAAATTGTTACAAATATTAACAAAAGAGAAAAACCAGCTAATGTGGTGATCAAGCTAGACATGACCAAAGCTTATGACAGAGCGCCATGGTTATATCTGACAAGAGTTTTGAGGGAGATAGGTTTCTCAAAGAGGATTATTGATTAGATCTGGAGACTTCTTGCCAGCAACTAGTATTCAGTGTTATTCAATGGGCAACGCCATGATTTCTTCCACTATACTAGGGGAGTAAAACAAGGAGACCCCCTAACTCCAACCCTTTTTGTGAAAGTTGTTGAAGTGCTTTCAAGAGCACTAAACTCTTTATTTGAGAATGGGAAGTAATTGGATATGATCTACCTACATGGAGTGCTAATCTAAATCATTTGGCATACAGATGATACCATTATTTTTGCCTTTGTAGACAAAGTGTCTCTGAAGTATCATGCAGAACCTTAGAAATTATTTGGAGATCTCAAGGCAACAAATTATTGTGAAAAGAGTGTTTTCTTCATGTTCAAAAATGTTTCAGAGGTGGTAATACAGGAAGTGGCCCTGGCAACTAGTTTTGTGAAAGGTACTTTCCAATTTAAGTACCTTTGATGTCCTATTTTCCTCACCAAAAAGAAGAAGATCAATTACAATTATATTATCAAAAAGGTGAAGGACATACTTCAAAACTGGAAGGGCAAACTACTCTCTTATGGTTCTAAGATAGTGCTTATACACATTGTTTTTTAAAGTATGCTTATATATCTTATCAGCCCTTACCCCTACTGAATTCACTATCAATGAGCTTCACAAGATCTTTGCTAGATTCTTATGTAGCAACAAAGAACAAGGGAAAAGTAGGTACTAGGCTGCATGGTTGAAGGTCGGTTATACTAAGACAAAAGGGGACTGCGAATTTAGATCTTTATTTGATGTATTTAAAGACCTTTTTGCAGAGTTATAGTGGAATTTTAGAATAACCATAACCCTTTGGACTAGTTTCATGTGGAATAATTATTGTAAGAGTACATTCCTGCACTTGTTCAATGGAAGAGGGGGTCACAATTATGGATGAAAATGTTAGAAACTAGAGATGAGGTGGAAAAGGAACTTTGGTGGTAACAAAAAATAGGGTCTTCAAATCTATGGTTTGATATTGGTATAGACTTGGCCCTCTTTAGCAATTCCTACCAGCCAATTTCCAGTTTGATGAAAGAATTGAAGACCTACAATACATAATGGAGAATGGTTCTTAGAAGCAACAATTGATGGAGTAGATTCTACCTCTTGACATAGTTGAGTATATATAAATTCGTGTCATGAGAAATATGGGATCAACCTTAGTGGATTGTAAAAGAATCAGGAAAGTTCTCTATGAAAAATTCTTGGGATTTGATGAGACAAAGAGAATAGATGTTATGGTCCTACAGTATGATATGGGTAAAAGGAGTTCCTTTCAAGATATCTTTCTTCATTTAGAAACTATGAAAATAAAAACTACATGTGGATGAGGTTGTGGCTAGATGTGGTTTTCCTTTTATTTCTAGATGTAGGTGTTGTGACATCCCTGAACAGGAAATAAATACACATCTTTTCCTTACTGGGAAATTTGCCAAGGACATCTGGCACGGGTTCACAGCAGCAGTAGGTATACTGGGACCTTTTGTGTAGGTTAACTAGTCCATGACTAAATGGTGAGAGGAAAGTTGTGACACAAAAGTGAAACCTTTGTTTCAAGCTATGTCAGCTTTCACTATGTGGAAGATTTGGAATTGGAGAAATCACACGTGTATAGAGGGAACATGACCAAAGGAAGAGTGATCCTCTGAGATTAATTAGAACATACACATGCTTGCAAAGAACAGATTCCCTTGGATAGACAATATCCCTGCAAATTGGCCATAAAATATCTTGTTTTTTGAGAAGTATAGACCTAGAATCAAGAGCACTAAGATTACTTGGGCTAAACCCCATGCACGGTGGTTTAAATGTAATTTTGATGCTGCTTCCTATGAAAATCCAGGGCAAAGATCAAAAGCTTTTTGTGTTAGAAATAAAGAGGGTGATTATATGTTTATAGGAGCTGGAATTATTCTGAATACAACTAATATAGTAGCAGAAGTCAGAGCTCTAAGCCATGGAGTGGAATATTGTAAAACCTTGAACTTTCGGGCAAAGATTTGAACCATTATAAGTATGTAGTTAGACCTGAACCCAATGAATTTATTGTACCAAGATTTATGTTATTAAGTGTGGAAAGAGAATTAGATATTAATTAAGATCATAAGGAATCTCTAGTACAAAGTTAAGTTGAAAGCTTCTCTGCCGATTAAGTTTTTGCATAAATGGGTCAACTTTAAACGAGTATTCCTCCTATTATATGAAGAGTTACACGTTCCATGACATACCCATATTAAAGGTTTTTTAGTCTTTTTTCAAACACCTTAGGCCGTTTGTCAATCTGAGTCCAAAGCAAAAAGTTATGGGTATTTTTGTGAAGCATTGTCGAACAGTCTCGGCCAAACTGGACTACAAATGAACTCAAGGTTAAAGTCACAATCCGTAAGAGGGTTTCACAGTTTGTAGCATGAATTGTTCTACTTTAGCAGTGAGTGGGAAATTCCCAAGGTTAGTACGGCTTATTTCACGGTCCGTAGAGCATGTATACTCTCTATATATCATATAAAATGGTTCGTATATCAGATTTTCCAAATTTTTTAAGAACGCTATTTGGGGTTTCTCTTCCCATTTTTCATACTTTGTTCGACCCTAATAGCCCCCAAGAGCTCTCTTTGACCCTCTTAAGACTAGGTAAGTCTTCTATATCATTTCTTAAGTTAATTTAATGAATTTTACCCCCAAATAAGGGATTCTAGCAAGATTCCTCATTATGAAATCTTAGGGTTCTTCAAGAATACTTTTTCCTAAGTCCCAAGAATAAAAAATACAAACCCTCCTTCAGCTTTTAAAATGTTCAAGGTATGTAAGGCTAACCTTTGGTGTGAGAACCCTAATCTTCTCCACAAGCATGTCTCAATTTTGGTTTATTTCATGATTCAAAGGTAGGGTATTCATATTGAACCCCAGAATCTAGTTTCTTAATTTATTAATAATACTCCTTGAATCCTTCATAAAATTATTAGAAATCTTACAAATTAAATTTGTTCTAGATTGTACATCCTATTTCACATTCACAGAGTCTAGTTCAAATCTCCTAAAACTTATCTCATGAATTATAGAAGTTATCTCATATTATCTACGAAAAACTAATTTATGATCTTGAAAGTCTACTTCATGAAAGTCACAAATTTCTCTTAGGCATGTTTGATAATTTTGACTGAAAAAAATGTTTTTTATGTCTTGAAACTCAGACTAGTATATTTTCAGAAGATTTAGAGCCAAAGTTCATGTAATAACCCTTCCAGCCATTCCCACATTTACGCTTTTCTTGTACTATTAGATCTTGCCTGTAACGGCCCCAAGTTATTTATGGCTTCCTTGGACCGATCATTGAGTGCCCTGGCCATTTATTTAGTCGTTATGGTTGTTTCCTTATTTTAGAGCTTTAACTTAGGATATCATTAACTTCAGTCAACATTCTTGGTAAATGTGTTCGGAATTGAATTTCGACAATTTTATTAGCTCTGGAGCATAGAGTTTAGTCTAGATGGACCCTTGGTTGGGGTTTGGGAGCTTTTGGTTTGTTTTTGTGTTGGTTTTTTATTTTCTAGCCAATTGAACTTGAAGTTTAACTTTGGTCAACATTTGGAGAAGATGGACTCAGATGGAAATTTTGATAGTATTGTTAGCTCTGGAATGTCGACTTTGGGCTAGAAGGACCTTTAGTTTGGCTCCCGAGGATTCTGGACTCTTTTTAGGCCTTGCTATTCTGTTTTGGAAAAATTGGTCTAAAGTTGGGTTTTGGGCATGAGGCCCACTTTTCATTATATCGACCTCTGTTGAGATTTTTGTTGATTTCGTTGAATCCAGAATGCCATTTTTAGGCTAATAGCTCAGCCCATTTATGTTTGTGAAACCCCGGATGTGTTCCCGAGGGTCTGTCAGAGTAAATTTCTATGTTGGCATAACTGTTGGCAGTTGGTTGTTGTCATGGCACCGGCAGGGCATCGCCCATGCAGGGGCTTGGCTGCGTCCGCACAGCAGCATGCCAGTAGCCCATTTTGCTTGGCCTCCGCCTACGTGATGCCTAGGCTGCGTGTGTAGTGGCATGGCCGTGTGCGCACTGGGCAGTGCCTGGCCTACTCGTGCACCTATGCCGGCCGCATGCACATAGGCCGTGTAGGCAGCGTCATGCCGTGTACGCACAGGCATCGCTGGCAACCTTTAAGTTGGCTTCTTCTTCTTTTTCAAGTCATCTGCAGCCAACCCCGTTTATCCATTAAAAACCAGCTCCAAACTCCATTTCCTTCACCTTTAATCATCCAATTCCTTGGAGGAAGATTATCATTGATTTATGGTTGTTCTCCCGCCTTTAATCCGGTAAGTCTCTTGTTAATTTCTGGAAAAATTCCCTTGATTCCCTCTTTGTTCACTTTGATTTGGGTGGGCTATTTTAGCCCCAATTGCTTGCCCAATTCCTCTAATTTTCTAAGCATGCACTCCTAGGATCATTGTGATCATCGTGCGCTCATTCATTTTTGTCTTTGGGATGCAGGGCCCACAGGCCTGTCGGTGACATGAATTTCAACCCGGCTATAATTATAGCAATATGGGTATCGTTAGTCTCATTTAAAAGCATAATTTATGTTTATGATAGTTTGATTGCATTTTGGAGCTTTTTGGAGCAGTTTGGGCTCAGACATCGTTGTTCCAGCAACTTGTCATTGGATGACAGGTAGGTTATGGTTTAAATCTTTTAGACTTTGCATATATAGGATATAATTGTACTAATTAGCATCCTTGGGTTGGGTTTATTAGCTTGGTACCCCAGACCTTATCCGCTTCTTCATGTCTGACTTATTTTCTTTCTCCGATGAATATAGTATTTGTTGTAGTTGATAGTATCACCCTTGTTGTCCTATATGGCCTTGTATTTAACTCTGGACCATAGATGATGGGTTATTTAGGAATTTCCGTGAGTCTCGGACATCGATATTTATTTGTAGAACTGGCTATATGTGTTGTAGAGCGATTAGAGCCTGTGCAGGGCTGATAGGTTGATTGTGAGCTATTGGACTACTGTTTGTGATTGAGCATGCCATTATCATTCATATAAAGAGATTTCTACATGATTTTACTACGGTTTTGGCTTCGGGCCAACTATTGATGGTTTTCTAAACCCTGCATGACATTGAGGGCCCATTTTTGGTAAAAATGGTTATAAAAGGTTTGGAACTATTTTCATGGATCTTCTTGGGGTAAGAGAGTTAAAAGGATGATTTTATCACTATTTTCATACTTATACTACTCGGCTGGGTCGTAGTTCTAGACTTGATTTCCTAGTGAATCGAGATGATATTGGACTCGGTAAGGCCGAGCATCGAACCTGATTTACAATTATTTTAGACCTGATTATGTCTGGGAACCCTTATTGGGAGTTTTTGAAATATATTTCACTGATTTAGACCCAGAGAGACTCCGAGCATGCACTTTCAAGATTTGGTTATTAGTTTGGATTCGGTTGCATTCCGGACTGTTATATTGAGACTTGAGATTTAGTATGTGGTTAGGAACTCCGTGGACCTTGTCGATCTGGACCAGGGTCTACATGCTGAGTGTGCCAGAGGAGGGGTATACGGTGTAGTTGAGGTATATGGGTCGTGTCTTTTCATGGATCCTACCTACTGGGCCCATAAGCGCCGGAGGAGGTACATATGGAGTAACTGTTCCACATGGTTTTCAGTATTGCATCATATCATTTATTTGTGTGAGATTCTACCCTTGTTTGTTGTTTGCTGATTGTACGCTCCGGTAGTATGGGATGCCGGAGGGTTTGTCTTCACTTGTATGCATTCCTCGGGTGTATTGGCGCCCGTTGGGACTGTAGGTAGAATTATTGTTATTTTCTCGCGATATTGATCCCTATTATGGTTACATTCGATGATTGGTAGTTGAGAGTTGTGTAATATACATTGGTTCTCTTGATGGTTATACTTGGGCTATTGGTTGATTATTCCTGACTTAAGAATGGTATTACTAGTATGACTGGGTTATTAGTCTTGTTTTCGAGCATGATTAGTGTTGTTTCCTTTCCTTCTTCCCTTTTTACTTGAGGTTATCGGTATACTGCTTTCTTCTTAAACTCTCTTTATATACTGTTATTGCAAGGATCCCAGGTGCATTTCTTCTTTCTTCACATGTGTTCTGTGATGTATATTTCTATTAGCTAGCCTAGTACGTTGTTTTGTTCTTGTATCCTTTTGTGCTAGCTTCCGTGTACCTATTCAATGCTTTTGTGACTACTTGCTTCTTTTCTGCTATATTACTGCTCTTATATCTTATATGCACCCAGTCAGCCTATGCCACCTACTGGGTACCCATTGCTTAGCAATTGTTTCTCATACTACACTCTTCATCTTCCTGGTGCAGATCCTAGTGTGGGCCATCGTTGCTGATTCATTAGAGACTCGTGTGGGCTGATCTTTTGGACTATTCAAGGCTGAGGGTGAGTTCTTGATGGTCAGGCTTAGCTTTTAGCTCATCCTTTGTATCTAGTACTCTTTTTGTCATTCAGAGACAGATGTGTATATATTCTTTTTGATCCTTTGTACTCTATTGATGTAGTTCCGGCTCTTCTACTATGATACCAGGTTTTGGGTTTTGGTTTAGATTTTGTATATATTTATATATATTCATGTTTTCCCTTTTATTTACTTATTTCCCTTGCTTTCGCATATTTATATCGTTCTTCCGCTTGCTTATTAGATAGTAGCCCATTACTAACAATTCCAGGCTACGGGGATTGGTTTGCCTACTGGGAGGTTGTAGGTGCCATCATGACCGAGAAATTGAGTTGTGATAGCTTGGTATCAGAGTCTAGGTTCACCGGTGTTATCGGTATAGGAGCCAATGTCTATTAGAGTTATGTGGATTAGGGCGGAGATGTTCGTACTCAATCTTTGGGAGGCTACAGTGGCATCTTAGGAAACATGGACCTTTTCTTGCCTCTATCTCATGCGTAGTATCCTTGAAAGTTTCTTGAATCTCACTTGTTCTAGTTCACTATTCCACAAATGGTTCGTATGAGATTATCTATGTTAGGCAGGGGCGAGCCTTCGACTCGAGCTAAGGGTTGTGGAGGTAGGGGCGAGGATGTGCCTGAGCAGAGACACCAGTTAGAGCTCATAGGGTCAAGGTTGAGCTCGAGTATAAGCTCGAGATTATTCCAAAGCAACAGCCTATGGACTGGGGGATAGCCCAGGTACCACCAGTGCCAGCACCAATTTTTGTGCCAGCTTCATCCCCACCTCCATCGTTAGATATTCGGGGTTTGCTTTTTCAGTTGTTGGGGATGATTGGGGGTCAGCCTTCTAAGGTAGCACAGATATCCACTCAAGGGGAAGCCCTGGGTGTTCAGAGTTCAGAAGAGTAGCCTACAATTATGGCTCCCCGTGCTGAGGTTCTTCCAGTTCCATCTGTTGCATACCCTCTTGCTCCTTGCCTAGCTATGACAGATACGGAGCAAAAGGCTCTGGGCAGATTTCTGAGATTGGCTCTACCTAGATTTTCTGGTACTCTTGGTCAGGATCTGCATGATTTTATCACTACTTGTGAGGAGATGCTAAACCATTTGGGTTTGTTAGAGACTCACGGAGTTGGGTACACTACTTATCAGTTAGAGGGCCCAGCTAAGTTATGGTAGAGGGCCCAGGTTGCTTGCAGACCATCTTCGTCACCTCCATTACCTTGGTCAGAGTTCTATGAGGCCTTTATGGCTAAATTCTTACCACAGAGTGATAGGGAGCATTGTAAGGAGAATTTCACTAGACTTATGCAGGGTTTTATGACCGTATCTGAGTATGAGACTTGCTTTCATCATCTTGCTCTATTTGAGGCTATGATTATCCCCACCGAGCCCGATAGAGTTTGAAAATTCATTTGGGGTTTAAGACTAGAGTTCAGACAGTCAGCTAAGGTGTTAGTTGCTAGCGGTTGATCCTTCTAGGCTATTATAGATCATGTTTGTACTATAGAGGACTTGTACCGCCATGATCTAGGGTCTAAAGATAAGGGGCCTCGACATCAGGGAAGCTACAGTAGTTCCCGTCATATTGGTAGAGGTTCATGCCAGTGGGGCCGAGGTTATCAGTCATAGTAGCACCACGATCAGTCTAGTCGATCAGTTCAGGCTTCGCTTCGAGCTGCTGGTAGTTCTCAGTTGAGCAGGGTTAGAGTACCCAGCTGGGTTACAGTGGTCAGACTCTGAGCGGTTTAGTTTTTGGGGAATCAGGCCGTGGTAGCCACACTGGAGCTGCTAGTTCATCCAGACAGGTTAGGTCGTCAGGGCCTTGTTATGAGTATGGGATCATCGAGCACTATGCTAGAGATTTCCCTCAGCGAGATATAGTTCACCCAGCTGGCTCAGCCTATTCGTGCAGTTCAGCCACCAACTAGAAGAGATGGTGGTCAGTCTAGATGTGGTGCCCAGCGAGGCAGGATAAGTGGTAAGGATGGCGGTCGGTCAGGTGGTGGTTGTCATTAGTTTTATACGGTCCCTAGGAGACCAGAGGTAGAGTCCTCGGATGGTGTGATCACAAATATGATTTATGTATGCTTTCAGTCAGCTTTGGATTTATTTGATCTTGGATCTACTTGCTCATATGTTTCTGCCTACTATTTGTCTTATTTGGGGTAAGCTAGTGAGCCGTTATTTGTGCCTGTATTTGTTTTGACCCTAGTAGGAGTTTCTTTAGTAGTGGATCAGATTGTGAGATCATGTATGATTTCTGTTGGAGATATTGAGACTTAGGGTGATTTGATGATTCTTGATTTGTTAGACTTTGATGTGATTTTTGGCATGGACTGGTTATCCCCTCATTATGTGATTTTGGATTGTTATGCCAAGACCATTACCAAAGTCGTTCCCGGCGCATCCCCAATTATGTGGCAAGGTTCTATTAGCCGCGCACCATCTGGGATCATCTCTTGTCTTCGAGCTAGAAAGTTGATTTCTCATGGGTGTTTGGCTTATCTAGCATATGTTTGAGATGTTAGTGCCGACCCTTCTTCCCCTGAGTCAGTTCCTGTGGTTAGATATTTCGTAGATATGTTCCCTACCAACCTTCCAGGCCTCTCACCTAAGAGAGATATTGACTTTGCCATCGAGTTAGAGCCAAGCAACAGGCCCATTTCTATTTCTCCTTACCGTATGTCTCTAGCTAAGTTGAGAGAGCTTAAGGAGCAGCTACAAGACTTGTTATCTAAGGGTTTTATTAGGCCAAGTAGATCGCCTTGGGTGCTCCAGTTCTGTCTGTGAAGAAGAAAAATGGGTCGATGTGGATATGTATTGATTATAGGCAGCTGAATAAGGTGATTGTGAAAAATAGGTATCCAATGCCACGCATAGATGACTTGTTTGATCAGCTTCAGGGTTCAGCCGTGTTTTTGAAGATTGATCTGAGGTCAGGCTACCACCAGTTGAGGATTAGGGCAGAGGACATCCCTACGACAGTATTCAGGACACATTATGGCCATTATGAGTTCCTAGTGATGTCTTTTGGGTTGATTAATGCCCCCGCAACTTTCATGGACTTGATGCACATGGTGCTTAGCCCGTATTTAAACTCATTTGTGATAGTTTTTATAGACGACATCTTGATATGCTTGCGGAGTAGAGATGAGCATGAGCATCACTTGAGGATTGTACTCCAGACTTTGAGAGATCATCAGCTTTATGCCAAGTTCTCAAAGTGTGAGTTTTCACTTAAGTCAGTTGCATTTCTAGGACACGTGGTGTCTAAGGATGGGATTAGAAAGGACTCGGGGAAGATATCAGTAGTTCATTATTGGCCTAGACCTACTACTACTACTAAGGTTCACAGCTTTGTAGGTTAGCAGGGTACTACAAGAGGTTCGTTGAGGGGTTTTCTTTCACAGCAACACCTTTGACTATGCTGGCTAGGAAGGATGCCCCATTTCAGTGGTCAGATCAGTGCGAGGATAGCTTTCAGAGGTTTAAGGCCTTATTGACTTTAGCTTCAACATTGACTTTGCCAATCGAGGGTCAGAGCTTCTCTGTGTATTGTGATGCTTCCGAGTTTGGTCTTGGTTATGTGTTGATGCTGCAGGCTTAAGTGATAGCATATGCATTGAGACAGCTGAAGGTTCACGAGCGCAACTACCCCACTCATGACTTGGAGTTGGTGGAGGTAGTCTTTGCACTCAAGATTTGGAGGCACTACTTATATAGGGTTCACTACGAGATATTCACTGATCAACATAGTCTTTAGTACATCACGAGTCAGCACAAGTTGAACTCAAGGCAGAGGAGATGGATCGAGCTATTAAAGGACTATGACTTCACCATTCTGCATCATCCGGGTAAGGCAAACGTGGTAGCAGATGCTTTGAGTTGGAAGACAGTGAGTATGGGAAGCCTAGCTTCACTTTCAGTTTCTGAGCGACCGTTGGCCTTGTACATCCAGTCCTTGGCTAACCATTTGGTTAGGGTTGACTTGTCGGATCCTAGAAGAGCTCTTACCAGTATAGAGGTTCGTTCTACCTTGGTTGATCAGATTTAGAGCCATTAGTTTGAGGATCAGGGATTGTGTGATCTTTATGATCAGGTTATTCTGGGTGAGGCCAGTCGAGCCACTCTAGATTCAGATGGGGTTCTGAGATTTGATAGTCAAATTTGTGTTCTAAGAGTTGGGGATTTGATTCAGTGATTCTCTGTGAGGCACATTATTCTAAGTATTCCATCCATCCTGGCACAGCCAAGATGTACAGAGATTTGAGACAGCTTTACTAGTGGAGTGGTATGAAGTGGGACATGGTAGATTGTGTATCTCGGTGCTTGAATTGTCAACAGGTGATGTTTGAGCACATGAGACCTGTTGGTTTGATGCAGCAACTTCCCATTCCTGAGTAGAAGTAGAAAGGTATCACTATGGACTTTGTAGTGGGATTGCCTCATACTTCTTAAGGGTTTGACTCCATTTGGATGATTGTTGATAGGTTGACTAAGTCAGCGCACTTCTTGTTGGTTCAGACTACGTACAGTGTAGAGAGGTTAGCTCAGATTTACCTTTGTGAGATTGTTTAGTTGCATGGGGTCCCAGCTTCTATCATTTCAGACTGCGGCAATCAGTTCACATCTCAGTTCTAGAGGGCTATTCAGCGAGACTTGGGTACTGAGGTACATCTTAGTACTGCATTCTACCCGCAGACAAACAACCATTCTAAGAGGACTATTCAGGTCCTGGAGGACATGTTTCGGGCCTGTGTTCTTGACTTTAGAGGTTCTTGGGATTAATTTATGCCTTTGGCCGAGTTTGCTTATGATAATAGTTTTCAGTCGAGCATTGGCATGGCACCTTTCAAGGCTTTAAATGGTAGGTGTTATAGATCGTTGGTGGATTTGATTGATGGTTTGGAGTCTAGGACTCAGAGTACAGACTTGCTTCACGATTCCTTAAATAGAGTCCGAGTGATTCAGGACAGACTTTGGGTGGCCCATAGTAGGCAGAAGCGCTACGCTAATCGTAGACTTTGTGCCTTGGAGTTCAGTATTGGTGACTTCATATTTTTTCATGTATCGCCCATGAAGGGCATGATCAGATTTGGTAGGCGGGGAAAGCTTAACCCTAGGTACATTGGGCCATTTGAGATTCTTCACAGAGTTGGTAGTGTTGTCTACATGTTAGCCTTGCCTCTGATGTTTTCAGCTATGCACCCAGTTTTCCATATATCGATGTTACGATGGTATATTCCAAATGAGTCTCATGTATTGCAGTGGGATACGATTCAGTTGGATGAGAGTTTGGCCTTTATTGAGGAGCTGGTAGCTATTTTTGCCAGAGAAGTCAGGAGACTGAGATCTAGAGAGATTTCAGTTGTTAAGATTAAGTAGAGGCACCATCCAGTTGAGGAGGCTACCTGGGAGACCGAGAGGGAGATGCGATCTTAGTATCCGTAGTTGTTGGAGCCTTCAGGTACCTCTTTGTTCTTGACTTTCGAGGATGAAAGTCCTTTTTCGTAGTGAATAATGTAATGACCCTTCCGGCTATTTTAGCATTTATGCTTTTTTGTTACTGTTAGAGCTTACCTATAGCGGCCTTAAGTCATTTATGGCTTACTAGGATCAGTGGTCCGGTGCCCTGGCCGTTCGTTTGGTCGTTATGGTCGTTTCCTTATTTTAGAGCTTTAACTTAGGATATCATTGACTTCGGTTAACATTCTTGGTAAACGCACTTAGAATCAAATTCCGATAATTCCTTAAGCTCCGGAGCGTGGATTTTGTTCTAGATGGACCCTTGGTCGGGGTCTGGGAGCTTTCGGTTTGTTTTTGTGTTGGTTTTTGAGTTTTCAAGCCAGTTGAACTTACAGTTTGACTTTGGTCAATATTTGGATAAGACTGCCTCGGATGGAAATTCTGACAGCATTGTTAGCTCCGGAATGTTGACTTTGGGCTAGAGGGACCTTTGGTTTGGGTCCCGATACTTCCGAACTCATTTTAGGCCTTAGTGTTCCATTTTGGAAAAGTTGGCCTAAATTTAAGTTTTGGGCGTGGGGCCCACTTTTCATTAAATGGACCTCCATTGGGATTTTTGTCGATTTCGTTGAGTCCGGAATGCCATTTTTGTCTAATAGCTCTGCCCGTTTGTGTTCATGGGACCCCAGAAGTGTTCCCGAGGGTCCATCAGAATAAATTTCTATGTTGGCATAGTTGTTGGCAGCTGGTTGTTGTCATGCCACCGACAGGCCATCTCCCATGTGGGGGCTTGGCCGTGTCTGCACAGAAGCATGCCCGCCGCCCACTTTGCTTGGCCTCTACCTATGCGATGCCTGGGCCTCGTGCGCATGGCCGCGAGCGCAGTGGCCATGTCGTATGCGCACCAGCCAGCGCCTGGCCTACGCGTGCGCCTGTTCCGGCCGCATGCGCCTATTCCGGCCGCATGCGCATAGGCCGCGTAGGCAGCGCCCTGCCCGTACGCACAGGCATCGCTGGCAGCCTTTAAGATGGCTTCTTCTTCTTTTTCAAGTCATTTGTAACCAACCCCATTTCTCTATTTAAAACCAGCTCCAAACTCCATTTCCTTCACCCTTGCTCATCCAATTCCTTGGAGGAAGATTATCATCGATTTGTGGTTGTTCTCCTACCTTTAATCCGGTAAGTCTCTTGTTAATTTCTAGCAAAATTCCCTTGATTCCCTTTTTGTCCACTTTGATTTGGGTGGGCTATTTTAGCCCCAATTTCTTGCCAAATTCCTCTAATTTTCTGAGCATGCACTCCTAGGATCATTGTGAACATCATGCGCTCGTTTGTTTTTGACTTTGGGTTGTGAGGCCCAGAGGCCTGCCAGTGACTCAAATTTCGACCCGGCTATAATTATAGCAATATGGGTATCATTAGTCTCATTTAAATGTGTAGCTTATGTTTATGATAGTTTGATTGCATTTGGGAGCTTTTTGGAGCGATTCAGGCTCGGACATCATTGTTCTAGCAGCTTGTCGTCGGACAACAAGTAGGTTACAGTTTAACTATTTTATACTTTGTATATATAGGATATAATTGTACTAATTAGCATCCTTGGGTTGGGTTTATTAGCTTTTTATCCCAGACCTTTTCCGCTTCTTCATGTCCGACTTATTTTCTTTCTCCGATGAATGTAGTATTCATTGTAGTTGATAGTATCACCCTTGTGGTCCTGTGTGGCCTTGTATTTGACTCTGGACCATAAATGGTGGGTTATTTGGCAATGTCAGTGAGTCCCGAACATCGATATTCATTTGTAGAGCTGTCTATATGTGTTGTAGAGCAATTGGAGCTTATGCCGGACCGATAGATTGATTGTGAGCCGTTGGGCTACTGTTTGTGATTGAGCATGTCATTATCATGCATATAAAGAGATTTTTACATGATTTTACTAAGATTTTGGCTTTGGGCCGACTATTGATGGTTTTGTAAACTCTGCATGGCCCTGAGGGCCCATTTTTGGTAAAAATGGTTATAAAAGGTTTGGAATTGTTTTCATGGATCTTCTTGGGGTAATAAAGTTAAAAGTATGATTTTATCACTATTTTCATACTTATACTACTTGGTTGGGTCGTAGTGCTAGACTTGATTTCCTAGTGATTTGAGATGATATTGGACTCGGTAAGGCTGGGCATCGGACCTAATTTACTATTGTTTTAGACCCGGTTATGTTCGGGCACCCTTATTAGGGATTTTTGAGACTTATTGCACTGATGTAGACCCGGAGAGACTCCGAGCATGCACTTTCAAGATTTGGTTATTAGTTTGGATTTGGTTGCATTCCGGAGTGTTATATTGAGATTTGAGATTTAGTATGTGGTCTAGGACCTCCATTTTCATGCCCTGAGCCTACACCCTAGATGTAACATGGGACCTGAGACCACTAGTGATCCCAAGCTAACCCTTCTTACTGGTATAATTCAGGAGCAACTAAATAGAAACAGATAACTAAAAAATATTATGCGGAAGCTGAAACATATGCTAAGCTCTTGAAGAGTACTGTAATAAACTAAACTTTTATAAACTAAAATAGAAAGACATTTGAAATTTGATACAACTAACTGACTGACTGTCTATGAATCCTCTACTAACACTGACTATGGTTAGCCGGGACATGACCCCCAACCATCTTTAATCAATGTATAACAACTGAAATAACCGCTATAACTACTAACTGACTGGAGTTCCCGAAAAAGAAGAACTCGTTCCTTGCTGACTGGAAGTTGTGATCTGTCTGACTATGATCCTGGGAGCTAGCACTGAAATCTGCATCATCAAAAGGATGCAGCACAAGAAGGTATGCGGTTAGTACTTTGAATGTACTAAGCATGTGAGATACTGCACTAACTTTAAAAAACATGAGAAAACATGTATATACTAGAAACATAACTGAAACCTAGACTAAGTATGGATATCTGAGAATGCATAAGTCAACGTTGTAAAACATGGGTTCTTTACTAAAGAGTACAAAATGTTTCTGAGTCGTAAATTGTGAGATACATAGACTATGAGATAACTAAGCATGTTGAATGTCACGCCTCGAGGCTACCCCCTAGACGCAACACGGTGCTTAGAGTCACAAGCGACCCCAAGCTAACCCATGGTCTAGCATATCTAGACAATTTGGATTAAAAGCTTATACTATGCGGAAGCTGAAAATAGTTTAAGAACTGAAGTGGGGTAAAGCCCAAAACAAACATGTTTGAATATAAAATATATATGAGTGTAGTCATAACTGAAGAACAACACTATCAACTCAAGTTGAATCTAGTATGTATCTGAAAGCCTCTAACTGATGGGAGTTACTGGGACAAGCCCCCAACTAACTCTAATAATCTGAAAACTGAAATAAGAAGACTGAAAGGTAAAGTATGTCTATCGTCCTCGAACTAAGAGGACTTACTACTGCAGCTGCTAAGTATGGACTGGAAATTGATCTAAGCAGGATCTGGATACTGAGCGCTTGAACCTATATCATAACATGATGTAGCACAAAAGTATGTGTTAGTACTTTGAATATACTGAGAATGCGGGATATGAACTAAGCTTAACAACATAACAACTGAACATGGAAATATATATACTAAAGCATAAACTGAGAAGTAAGATGAGATGCAATGACCAAATAAATATCATGAGTATATCACATGCTGAACTGAGTAACTAAATATAAGGTCAATGCAACATGAGTCTGACTGTGGGAGATACTATTAACCGACATACCCCAAGTTGAGCTAACTATGGGGCCAACCTGTAACCCTAGATGGAAGGGTGTTCATACCTTGCCAAGGGTACGAACAAGTCTGACGTGGATCCACTACACTGATGTCCACAAGGGACAAGGGTGTCAAGCCTAATCTGATGGGTGACCCCTTTAGAACCTACGGTGGCGCCATAGTTCTGGGACTCAGGGATTGTTGCTAAAGGTCTCAGCCTAAACTAGCGGGTGAGCCTTCATCCCTTCGTCCGCTCGGTGCTAAGTTTACTCCCAACTGAATATAAATCTAAAGATGCAACTGTAATATTGGATAGCTCAAAACACTGATAAAATCTGAGAATGCAACATACATATACTGAATGATATGGCATTCGAATTCTGAAGCATGATTGTCTGACTAATCTGCCTAGCAAGCATAATTTATGAAATACTGAAGTTAACGCAAGCTAGGGTTTCTGAGTTGTATGCATGAAACTATGCTAATTCACCAAGAACATGAACTAAGCATCATATATGTTATAGCATCAGAAGAGTAAGGAAATCTCTAGGATTTATACCCTAGGTCTAAGTAATCATGGAGAAACTGCAGCAATTGACTAAGTTCTAGGGACCTGGTGAGTGAAAGGAACTCACTAGTGAAATCCCACATACCTGGAGGAAGATTCTATGGTTGAACCTTTGGATTTTTTGGGAGAAACTTAGAGGAAACCCTCTGCTTTGTTCTTGAGAGAAAGTACTTTGTTTTTGTTGGATGTTGCTAATTGTCGAATGATTTAGGAGTAATGAGGGAAAATAGAGTTAAAAACCCTTTAATTACTCCTAAAATGACTTAATATCGAAGTTAAAAGAATTATAAAAACACCAGAATGCCCCCAACTTAAACTGAAATTTCAAAAAAACTCATAGTCGGATGGGCGTCAGACCTGCTATAGCTCGTCGGCCAGGGCATCGGGATGGGGCAGACTGATGTGCCGCCATTCTACGGCAAATTTGACGCCTCTAAACTAAGAACAATCGTAAGTTTTCAAGCAACCGTCGTCGTTTTTGATGTTTTATGTTATGTTTTCAGGAAAGAGAGACAAACATAGAAACGGAAGGAAATACGAGCAAAACGACGTTCTGGATAAGAGTGACGGCCAGAGTGACGGCCAGTCACCAAGGTGATGGTCCGTCAGCCTGGCCGTCAACTTGAGGCAGCACCACTGCCTAGTGGCGACGGCCACCGTGACGGTCCGTCAAGCATGTGACGGTCCGTCAGCCCAGACCGTCAAGTTGAGGCAGTACGCGACGCGGATTCCGAACGTTTTTGGGTTTATTTCCTGGACTCCTATAAAGACCCTATGTTAGGTTTATTTGATGGATCGATTACCAATACATTACCCAATAATTCTAGGATATTTTTGAGCAAGAATTTGAGAGGAAAACACTACACAATCACGTTTTTCTTCTTGATCATCTTGTTCTTGATCGTTCTTGGGATCTTGGTTTTCTTGTTCTTGGATAATTGAAGCTTGTTTTCATTATATTGTAAGAATCTCTTTTCTTTATTATGAATATGATCTTCTTCTCTTTCCATAAAAGCATGATTAACTAACTTCCCACAACTAGGGTTGTGGGAGCCATGGCTAAAGTAGCGATATAGATTCCGGGTAGCGTCGGGTTCAATATTTATGATTGTCACATTGTTAATCATTCATTCTTCACGTTTTCTAGTGGTTGCAAACATTAGAACATGCCTAGGTTTAATTTGCTTGAGTAAAGAAATCAAAACCGGGAAATTTGATTAACTACGAGGATTCGAGACTACCAACTCTCGTCTTATGATTAATGCTGTAACTAGATTAATCTACTTGATGTTTAGGATTGAAATATAAAAGCTCACCTTTTCAAGTTCGAGAGAATTGAAAAGGAAATTCATCTATTTGGTTGAGAAACGTTTAGATGATACCATTAATTCAATCACATCGTGACACGCATATAAGAAAGAACCCGGTTAAGCTTGAATCGACATTGTTATAAAGTCATGGTGAACACTTCCCTAGTTCTCTCTCATATTAATTAAAACTCGTACGTTATTAGTTGCTTTGTTCAAATATTGATTTCACAAACCCCCCCCCTATTTACCAAAAATTATTGACCACTAGTTAAATAAATCACGAACGACCTAATTTGCACCTTATTCCCTGTGGGATCGACCCCAACCTCTGTTGGGTTCTATATTTGACGACGACCGCTTACGCTTCATAATTTGAGGTGTAGTTTGGGCGTTATCACAGACCTAGATGGCCCTCTGGACCATTCCCATGGGTAGACTCATGGCTTATCGCGTCGGCGACGCCCATGGTGATTTACCCGTTGGGGCAAGGGAGGCTGGGACTGGGGCACTGGTTCCTTCTCATGGGCTCCATTTGGCTGGAGCCAGCTTGGACTGAGTCTCTGCCCCTTTCCCACGGGGACCCCTGATGGGCCGTCGTGTCTACGACGCCCATGGGTCAGCCCATGGGGCTTGACTGGGGATGGGATTTTCTTAAGTTTTGCTGAGTTCTGGGTTTTTAAAGCTGGTCTAAATTCTGGGGTGTTACACTGAAAATACTAATGAGCCGTTTAAAAACTATAAATTGAATCTGTAGTACTCAGGCCCAAGCATAATATCTATAAAATCTGAAAGGCAAGAATATTCTGAAAAATATGATTAAAGGTTGTAAAACTGAACTGAGGGCCTAGTACATAACTACTGAGTCTAATTCTGTGAGAGAGTCTACTAACCGACATAAACCACGTGAGAAAATTATGGAGTTTTATGTAGACGGCCCATCGAGATGACCCAATATACCTTGCCAGGGTATAAAGTCATGGCTGAGGTGATCACTAGTTTTGAGGCCCAACTGAGGGTCTAAATAACCTACAGTGGCACGTAGTTCTAAGACTTTAGGTACGCTGAACCTTAGTCCAACTCGGTGCTAAGTACTACTCCCAAACTGAATGTTGATAGCTCATTTAAAACTGATGTTCTGGAATGCTACATCAGAACCTAATTAATCTAGATGATTTCTGGAAGACTGTATAACTGAAAACTATTCATAAAGTTTGTGGACATATCTAGATGTCATACTAATCATGAAGCTTACTGAGTTTGTAATCATTAATGGCATATCTTGATACCATGCTAATCACAAGACCTACTAAGTTCATCATCATTGATGGCATATGTGGAAAGTTCATATTTAAAATATATTCTTGTAAAACATACTGAAGGTAAACTGAAGCCTGCTAAATCATGCATAGTTCTTTCTTACTAAAATAACTGGATTAAAAATCATGCATACTTATGTAGACTGAATGCTTACAATATGAGCTGAGCTCTGAAGGAGAAGTTAACTCATGAGAAGTTTCGAAGAAAACCTGTAGACTAAAAACTGACTAATTTCATGCTTGAAATGTAATTTAGGTCAAATTTTGAAGAAACCCATTCTCATGAAAATACTACAATTTTAGTCTAAATTCTCGATTTCTTAAAGTTCTTGTAAAGGTTTATGCAAGTCACTAAAAACATGATGCAAATCTTCTAAAATAAGATATAAATCATGTAGCAATCATAAGGATTGAATTCTATAAAATATAGCATGATTGAGTAAGAAACCTAGTTTCACAACTTGTAAAATCATATAAAATCTGAAACGCTGGGCATAAGGTCGAACGAAACCCTTACTGAATACCCACATACCTGGTAGAAGATGATTCTTGAATTAGTGAAGGAGTTCTGATGCTTTGGAGAAGGAAGCCCTAGGTTGAACTTCGAGAAGAACGCTCGTTTTCTTCTTGAAACGACTTGAGAGAAAACTAACTTGTTTAAAGAAAATTTCTTAAAAAAATAAAGTGAAAATACCCCAGGGGTCTTATTTATAGGCAATACCAAATCAAATCTAGATTGGTCTAGGAAGGAAAAATGCGTCCAAAACGGTCTGTTTTGGCCACAAACGGGCCGTTTTCTTAAGCATTTTAACTCCTTGAAATTTTTGAGTTTCTGGTCCTAGAAACGGTTGGAAAAATGGACCATTTTCTCTTCCATTTTAATTCCCAAAATTTGATGGACTTCTAGTCATACAGATGTCTTCTTGGTAAACTGGTCATAACGTTTTACTCCAGACACAGATTAATGCGCGGTCAGCAGCGTTGGAAAGAAGACTCAAAGATCTTTAATTTTGGTGGGTAATAGGCCACCTAACTCTTCATATTCTAGGATTTATGATCATTTGTAGTGACCCTTGAAAAATCTTACACTAAAACTTAATCGGTAAGGAAGCTTTCAACTCAACTTTGAGCTAGAGGTTCTTTATGAACCTAATTCATATCTAATACACTTCCCACACATAAGTATTGATCTCAACACCTATTTACCATTTGAAGTCATCTGGTTCAGATCTAACAACATATGAAAATGATCTGGATCTTAGCTTAGAATTTTTGGGGTGTTACAATATCTCCCCCTTGGGATCATTCATCCTCGAATGAAGTATTACTAAGCTGAGATGGTCGGGAAAAAAATGCAATCCCACCAACTAAGTTTTAAAAGTTGAACTACTAACATGAAAACTGACTTCTAATTGAAATATAAACTGAGCTGAATTCATGAGGCATGTATGCATACTGAGGGCATGAGAACAACTGATGGTACATGAAACTGAATATCCAACATGATAACTGGTTTGGAGTGAGAGTAGGGACTTAGCTGAAACTCATAAAGAACGAACGCATTCTTAGAAATTGTAGTCAACTGAAAGGAACATAAAACTGAGAGGAGTAATTGTACAAGAAAACTATTCTCTTCTATACTGAGCTTACTAGCATGGACTGAACTAAACTTAGGGCCTTCTGGCCTTAAGAATGATTATCGGTAGGTCTAAACTGATCTGATATGAGGGGTCTACTATCTTGCTACCTGAAGCTATTGGACATAAAGTATGATCACTCTGTGCAGGGAGTAAGACAAGACTATTCCCGCCTTACACAATATAGTCGACAACTTTTAAGCTTAGGAACACCCTTTTTAACTACACCAACTTCTCTGAATACCATGCTTACCTTTTGCAACTTAAATTCTCATCAATGCATATATAGATGCTATGGTCTGAGTCTAACTACCTACTTTCACTAGGTTCAAGCCTATCTTGACTAAATCTCTTGCATATGGAGTTATCTCTCAAGAATGATATTCCTTCTTATCACAAAAATTAACTAACCTTGAGTTCTAATCAATGGGTCACTAGTCGCCCAAGGCAAAGGCCCACATGTATTCCATCACGACATTCAAGCCTATCACTATGATAATCTTATGGCTTCTTTATAGCTAACACTATTTGAGACTTTTCCTCTTCCCTCGCATATCTGGAAGCTGCAGCTTCAAGAACTTCTACAACGAGACATACCAAAATTCCTCATCTATTTATTACATAGGAATAATCCTAACCTCGTATTTTTCCCACACTTACAATATAAGGTAGAACCAATACATCAAGGAGAAAATCCAATACTTCCCATCTATGCTACTACTTAGCTCCCTCAACTAACACCTATGACAACATAAGCCAAGATCACTGAAGGAATATAGTGGGAGCATGAGCATCATGCATGCAGGAATACTGATCAGTCTTGACTTATACTTAGCGTGATCTAGCCACTCAAGGTGATATCTGAGAAGTCAAGTGTAAAGGCCTGAGTGTCTCACATTCTGGATATATGAAGCATGGTTAGAATAAGAAAATCATAAGCACAAACTGTTTAAGAAATATAGTCTGAGCATATACATGATGTAGCATGATTTCATTAGCATTAAGGCATATCTTGAGGACTGGACTGAGTACATAGAATTGAGCATACTGTGAAACATGAGTTTACATATATAATGAGTCTCATGGCATAAAGTTGGGATTCATAGAATCATAGAGTAAAACTGGAATCGCTGTCTGGGCAAATTTCTATTTGTTCTAGGACCTGAGCATGAACGTGAATCTATATAAAGTGCATGAAATTGTTCATGAGTATGGCAAAAATACATCTGAGTATAGTGTCATTTTGACGGAAGTGCTAGAAAATCCGCTGGAATAAGACTGGGTCAATATCCCATCATAGCCCTTTATATACTAGTTAAGTCGCAAGACTCAACTTGGTTCTTTATTCTATCATCTCCCCGTTAGATCAAATGTCACCCCTCTAAGTCTGCGGATCTCTCTCCTAAACTAGTTTATAATAACTAACTCATGTAAGGTTTGGGCAACTCTGTATTTCTGGACGCTAAAGTCTCCCCTATAGGCTATAACTGAAGATGCTAAACCCTTGCTAGGTCTTCTTCTGAGACATCTCTTAGCTTTCTCTTTACCCTTAAGGCTATCAAGAGGACTCATACTCTTACTGGCATATATAACCACTCCCTCTAACATTTAGCAATCTGACCTTTGCTTATTCGTCTACTAACATCACATCTCTAATTCCACATCCACCCAATTAAATTGAATTAAACCACACTAAGGGACTCAACATCGTCTATCTATAATCTCCTGAATATCATGCAACAACATACTACTCTGGGTACACCTCTACCTTTCTAATGCTTAAAGCTCTCTTCTTTATCTCATGACTTAGTCACAATTTACCAATCCATCTAGGGGTCATATATACATCTTACCTACACTACCATACTCATTGCAAATTAATCAACTTATTCTCTGTATACATTATGCCAAGCCTACTAGGTCAATTCTATAAAACTAGCATCACGATCTTCATCTTATAGCTACTATACTTCTGAATTTGTACATCTAATTCTAGGGTCATCCTGCTACTTGTGGCCCATAACCTCTCAATTCACACTAACGGTTGAGTGACTATACTACCCAAGTGCTTATGAAACCATACTTTTTTGCTGAGGTGTCATTCATAGGAAAGTTTCTGGAAGAGGGTCTGAGAGCACATTCTATTATAATCTCACCTTGCATAAGTGAAAGAGGATACATACCGTTGAATCAATAGACTTAATGCACTAGTGGGCTCCTCACAAGCCCTTGTGCAGTCTCTTAACCTTTTTGATGACTCTATCTAAGAGCATCTCACTGATAGGAATCTGAACATAATTGTTTCTGCCACCTCGAAGATGAGACATGATTGGAGGAATTGGAGAAACATATGAATCAATATACATTTCATAAGGAACAGTTTAACTGCATGATTTGGAGTATGAAAGGAGTGAAACATTTTCTAAATGCCTTGTAGCCTCCTGATTAAAAGTGTGGTGCACAACACACCCATAAGCAAGACTTTACTAGACACGGCTTCATAGACACCCTATGACACTTGAACTCTGTGCTCTGATATCAAGTTTGTCACGCCCTGAGCCTACAGCCTAGACGTAATATGAGACCTAAGACCACAAGTGATCCCAAGCTAACCCTTCTTACTGGTATAATTTAGGAGCAACTAAATAGAAATAGATAACTGAAAAATATTATGCGGAAGCTGAAACATATGCTAAGCTCTTAAAGAGTACTGTAATAAACTGAACTTTTATAAACTGAAATAGAAAGATATTTGAAAACTGATACAACTAACTGACTGACTGTCTATGAAGCCTCTACTAACACTGACTATGGTTATCCAGGACATGACCCCCAATAATCTTTAATAAATGTATAACAACTGAACTAACCGCTAAAACTACTAACTGACTGGAGTTCCCAAAAAAGAAGAACTCGTTCCTTGATGACAGGAAGTTGTGATATGTCTGACTATGATCCTGGGAGCTAGCACTAAAATTTGCATCATTAAAAAGATACAGCACAAGAAGGTATGCGGTCAGTACTTTGAATATACTGAGTATGTGAGATACTGCACTAACTTTAAAAAACATGAGAAAACATGTATATACTAGAAACATAACTGAAATCTGGACTAAGTATGTATATCTGAGAATGTATAAGTCAACGTTGTAAAACATGGGCTCTTTACTAAAGAATACAAAATGTTTCTGAGTTGTAAATTGTGAGATACATAGACTATGAGATAACTAAGCATGCTGAAAATACTGATGAGCCATTTAAAAACTATAAAGTGAATCTGTAGTACTCAGGCCCAAGCATAATATGCATAAAATCTGAAAGGCAAGAATATTTTGAAAAATATGATTAAAGGCTGTAAAACTGAACTGAGGGCCTAGTACATAACTACTGAGTCTAATTCTGTGGGAGAGTCTGTTAACCTACATAAACCACGTGAGCTAAATATGAAGTTCGATGTATACATCCCATCGAGAGGACCTAATATATCTTGCCAGGGTATAAAGGCATGGCTAATGTGATCACTAGTTCTGAGGCCTAACTGAGGGGCTAAATAACCTACGGTGGCACATAGTTCTGAGACTTTAGGTACGCTAAACCTTAGTCCAAATCGGTGCTAAGTACTACTCCCAAACTGAATGTTGATAGCTCATTTAAAACTGAAGTTCTGGAATGCTACATCAGAACCTAATTAATCTAGATGATTTCTGAAAGACTGTATAACTGAAAACTATTCATAAATTTTGTGGACATATCTAGATGTCATACTAATCATGAAGATTACTGAGTTTGTAATCATTGATGGTATATCTTGATACCATGCTAATCACAAGACCTACTAAGCTCATCATTATTGATGGCATATGTTGAAAGTCCATATTTAAAATATATTCTTGTAAAACATGCTGAAGGTAAACTGAAGCATGCTAAATCATGCATAGTTCTTTCTTACTAAAATAACTGGATTGAAAATCATGCATTCTTATGTAGACTGAATGCTTACAATCTGAGCTGAGCTCTGAAGGAGAAGTTAACTCATAAGAAGTTTCCAAGAAAACCTATAGACTTAAAACTGACTAATTTCATGCTTGAAAAGTAATTTAGGTCAAATTTTGAAGAAAACTCATTCTCATGAAAATACTACAATTTTAGGCTAAATTCTCAATTTCTTAAAGTTCTTGTAAAGGTTCATGCAAGTCACTAAAAACATGGTGCAAATCTTCTAAAATAAGATATAAATCATGTAGGAATCATAAGGACTGAATTCTTTAAAATTTAGCATGATTGAGTAAGAAACCTAGTTTCACAATTTGTAAAATCATATAAAAATCTGAAATGTTGGGCATAAGGGCAAACTAAACCCTTACTGAATATCCACATACCTGGTAGAAGATGATTCTTGAATTAGTGAAGGAGTTCTGATACTTTGGAGAAGGAAGCCCTAGGTAGAACTTTCAGAAGAATGCACTTTTTCTTCTTAAAATGACTTGAGAGAAAACTAATTTGTTTAAAGAAAATTGCTTA
The DNA here is from genome assembly GCA_003996215.1 of Jaltomata sinuosa. Classification (NCBI taxonomy): domain Eukaryota; kingdom Viridiplantae; phylum Streptophyta; class Magnoliopsida; order Solanales; family Solanaceae; genus Jaltomata; species Jaltomata sinuosa. Next base: position 131,110 of record QJPP01000270.1, read on the forward strand.
AAAAACGAAGTGAAAATACCCCAGGGGTCTTATTTATAGGCAATACCAAACCAAATTTGGATTGGTCTGGGAAGGAAAAATGCGTTCAAAACAGTTGCCAAAATGGTCCGTTTTGGCCACAAACGGACCATTTTCTTAAGTATTTTAACTCCTTGAAATTTTTGAGTTTTTCGTCCTAGAAATGGTTGGGAAAATGGACCATTTTCTCTTCCGTTTTAACTCCCAAAAATTGACGGACTTCTAGTCAAACAAACATCTTCTTGGTAAACTTATCATAACCTTTTACGTTGGACTCAGATTAACACGCGGTCAGCGGTGTTGGAAAGAAGACTCGAAAACCTTTAATTTGGTATGTAATAGACCACCTATCTCTTCATATTCTAGGAGTTATGATTGTTTGAAGTCGACCCTTGAAAAATCTTACACTAAAACTCAATTGGTAAGGAAGCTTTCAACTCAACTTTGAGTTAGAGGTTCTTTATGAACCTAATTCATATATAATACACTTCCCACACATAAGTATTGACCTCAATACCTATTTACCATTTGAAGTCATCTGGTTCAGATCTAACAATATATGAAAATGATTTGGATCTTAGCTTAGAATTTTTGGGGTATTACATCCATGGACCTTGCCGATCCAGACCAGGGGCTATGTGCTGAGTGTGACCAAGGAGGGGTATATGGTGTAGTTGAGGTATATGGGTTATGTCCTTTCATGGATCCTACCTGCTGGGCCTATAGGCACCGAAAGAGGTACATACAGAGTTATTGTTCCACCTGGTTTTCACTATTGTATCATATCATTCATTTGTGTGAGATTCCACCCTTGTTTGCTATTTGCTGATTGTACCCTCTGATAATATGGGATGCTGGAGGGTTTGTCTTCACTCGTATGCGCTCCTCAGGTGTATGGGCACCCATTGGGACTGTAAGTAGATTTGTTATTATTTTCTTTTGATATTGATCCCTATTATGGTTACATTCGGTGATTGGTAGTTGAGAATTGTATTATATACATTTGTTCTCTTGATGGTTATATGTGGGCTATCGGTTGATTATTCCTGACTTGAGAAAGGTATTACTAGTATGACTGGGTTTTTGTCTTGTTTTTTATAATGATTAGTGTTATTTCCTTTCCTTTTTCCCTTTTTACTTGAAGTTACCGGTATACCGCCTTCTTCTTAAACTCTCTTTATATATTGTTATTGCAAGGACCCCAGGTGCGTTCCTTCTTTCTTCACCTATGTTCTGTGATGTATATTTCTATTAGCTAGCCTAGTACATTATTTTCTTCTTGTATCCTTCTGTGCTAGCTTCCGTGTACCTATTTAATGCTTCTATGACTACTTGCTTCTTTTCTACTATATTACTGCTCTTATATCTTATATGCGCTCAGTCGGTCTATGATACCTACTAGGTACCTGTTGCTTAGCAATTGGTGCTCATACTACACTCTGCATCTTCCTAGTGCAGATCCTAGTGTGGGCCATCACTGCTAATTCATTGGAAACTCGTGCGAGCTGATCTTTTGGACTATCCGAGGCTGAGGGTGAGCTCTTGATGGTCGAGCTTAGCTTTTAGCCTCATCCTTTGTATCTTGTACACTTTTTGTCATTCAGAGACAAATGTGTATATATTCTTTTGGATCCTTTGTACTCTGTTGATGTAGTTTCGGCTCTTATACTATGATACCAGGTTTTGGATTTTGGTTTAGCTTCCGTATATATTTGTATATATTCATGTTGTTCCTTTTCTTTATTTATTTCCCTTGATTTCTTATATTTATATTGTTCTTCTGCTTGCTTATTAGATAGTAGCCTATTACTAACCGTTCTGAGCTACGGGAATTGGTTCGCCTATCGGGGGGTTGTAGGTGCCATCATAACTGAGAAATTGGGTCGTGATAGTTCACAAGTTGTATATTTCAGATCAATGTGAGCAAAGGCTCAGTAACAGTATATTTTCATGATACAGTTTTGAGCAAAGACTCACTAGAATGATTTCAGTATAGTATGAGTATATATATATATATATATATATATATATATGTTTTTAGAGGACTATTTAGTACCAATAGAGTATGGATTTAGATAACATATGCCCCAAACAACGTTGCCACCACAGGATAGGATTGGGTATCATGAGCTCACATGGAGTATATCAGTTATAAGAAACTCCCTAGATAAAAGAACTCTTTTTTTTCCAGATAGTATGTGTTTGACCGAGGCCACTAGTTTATAAAGAATTTTATAATGCATTCATAGAGTTGATCCAGTTATTCAGTTTCTGTTATACAGTTTACTAACTACTTAGTTTTAAGTTTCATGAAACGTTTTTAAAATATTTTATTTCCAATTTCTTATGATTTAGTCTATGAGTAATCTCATAAAAGGCAGTGTAATAAAGCATCAATATGCACTCATACCATAATAAAAAAAAGAAACTTCTTATAGAAATAGAACAAAAAATCAAGAGCTTCGAGCCAATAAAGACTGAGAAGATTGACCCAAGAACCAATTTTATTTTGAGCTCCATTGTAGAATTCGGACCTAACCATTAAGTAAGAAGTGATGGGAACAACGGAACTTGTTAATGCAAAAGATTCTATTCAAAAGGGAATCTTAATGATTCACTGGTCGAGATGATGAAATGAACCAGAGATTAATTCATGTATTCTGAGATCTGAGAAGTCACGAGTTAACCCTACAAATGAAATAGGGATTGAAAGAGTAAATATTTGCCCGCGAAAACTTTTTTTATTGCAAAATTTAGGATAATGCAATAAAGGACAAAATAAGGATTTGGTATAATAATACAATTATTTATATTTCTATTTACAAAACTCAAAAGTTTAGTTATCTATTCAAACAAGATATTGTCACGACCCAGACCGTCGTGAGTGGCACTCACCCGAAACCCCCCAGATGAGCGAACAAAAACCGATCCAACACTTAGCGAAATCTAAAAGTTCAAAACCAGTTTGGATAAATTAAACTAACATTCACCGTCTCAAATACTATTATAATAAAATCTGTGGAAAATCCTCCCTAGAACCTGAAGGTCACCATACCAAAACATCTACCAAGTCTAGAGTACGGGGATGCAACCCTAAAATCAAAACAGATTCTAAGCCTGAAATAAGTGGGCTACAACTAAGAAGAAAACAAGGTAGCTCGACCAAAGAAGCTCACCCTTAAGGTCTGAAACCGCTGGGACTATAAGTGAGGTCGCGTGTCAGCCGTTAGAAGATTTCCTGTACTCACAAAAAGAAATACAAGTGCAGAATCAGTACACAATCACTGTGTACTGGTAGGATCATCAGCCAGCTCCAATAAACAAATATGAACAGTAAACCAAAACCGAGTAAAGTAAAGTAAACATGTAAATAAACCAATAATATAACCAGACTACAAGTCTCTTCCTTATCTTATCAACCACACTTAATCAAATAACAACCATTGACAATACTCAATGACAACAACATATGTCTTTTCTTCCTATCCCGGACCCACTAAGGATCCCCCTAACTCCACCTAAGTGTTAAACATGCAACCCCGACCTACACCAAGACCAACCTCACATTTAAATACAATTACCCATCCACTCATGGACCATATGCAATAATCACATTACAAGAATACAACTCGGTCCACTCATGGAACCATCGACAAATACAATCAATGCAATAAATCAAACTCGTAACAGGCGTGGTATCCGAGCCAACCATTATCAAACATGTACCAGGCATGGTACCCGAGCCAACCGATATATATCTCGTACCAAGCGTGGTACTCGTGCCAACTAATATGTAACCTATACCAGGTGTGGTACCTGAGCCAACTGATATGTAACTTGTACTAGGCGTGGTACCCGAGCCAACCAAATGTCACACAATTCAACATTCAGCAACAACAATAAACAAAAGCACACTTGTAAACCAACAAGCAACAACACCTAGTTTATTTCACATGACTGATAACCAGACAGTTAGACATTCATAAACCATTCCCTAAGCATGCAACTCATACAATACTAAGCATTAGTACATGAACACATATTGCATATTGCAAAACAAAAACCATCACCTACCTCAAATTATTCAATAGCTCTATTGAACCGGAGCCTTCCCGTTTCCCGAAGCTCTTGCTTATTCTTAGTTTAAAACAACATATAATAACTACAATAAATTTACTAGCATAAAATACATGGATTATACAAAATCCCAAACCCCAGGAAAAACCATGATCATTCCACCCATTCTCGGGCTTTCCCACCAATAATTCACCTAAGTCTATCATTTTTACGGATACGTTTAGAGAATTATGGCTAATTGATCATAACCCAATGTCAAGACCCAAGAACAACTACTCCCTAGAATGCCCTTTTTCCCAAGATTCCACCATTCCTAGGTAAATCTAAAACTTTCCCCAAGTCCACAACTAGCAATTCTACTCCATAGGAATTAAAGTACTAAGTTGGGGGAGTAGAATCCTTTCCTTTGGGACAAAAATGATGCAAAATGGAGTAAGTTCACCTAAAATTGCCCTGCCCTTCTCCAAAACGCAGTTGAGGAAAAAATGAACATTTTGGGGAAGTTTTCTACATAAATCCCAACTTAGTCTGCTATAGCAGTTCGCACTCTGCTATAGCGGTACCGCCATAGTGGAGTCGACCACTATGGAAGAGGTTGACCGCCATTGACTTCTGCTATAGCGATAATTTCTCTGCTATAGCGGAGGTCGCGATAGCAATGTGTCAACTGCTATGGTGGTTGACACGGGAAAAAAAGTCATAAAGTTCCCCAAAAGTGCCCATTTTACAACACACCTTGAATCCCCGACGTCCTAGAATAACCCTTTCACTCAACCTCGATACCAAGAGTTCTACTTACCCAAATCCACTTCCGAAAGTCCCCCAAACTCCTCTATGTCTTAGCTACAAGAAAAACTAGCTCAATATAAGACACATTACCCAATCCTCATCCGGATTACCCTAGACCATACCTCGCTTAGCCTAGCCCAGGATTTTCAACTCCCAAACTCGAAAGTTTTCTAACTCTAAACTTGGCATGAAAGGTTTACCCATAATGACGAACTCATTTATTACAACGGATACTAATTTACCCATCGTTCATCCCCAAATGATCAAACCCAAAAATACAAAAATAAAGGAGGGAAAGTGTAGTACATGAATCCTCAAACAATTGAGGGTACTTGTTCCACATGTCCTTGTCGGTTTTCCAAGTGGCTTCCTCAACCAGATGATGCTTCTATTGAACTTTTATTATATTGATCACCTTTGTCCTTAATTTTTGGATATCCTGATCAAGAATCGCAATTGATTCCTCTTCATACTGAAGATCCTTATTTAGTAATACCTCATCCCACTTAATAATGTATTCCCTATACCCATGGTATCACTTCAACATGGATACATGAAAGACAAGATGGATTCCTGATAAACTGGACGACAGTGCTAGCCTGTAAGCCACTGGCCCTACAATTTTGAGAACTTCAAATGGACTGTTAAACTGGGGGCTGAGCTTGCCCTTCTTACCGAAATGCATAATCCCCTTCATTGGTGACACTTTCAGTAACACTCGCTCACCAACCTGAAAGTCCATGTCTCTTACCTTGCGATCCGCGTACTCCTTCTGTCTGCTCTGGGCTGCTAGCAACTTGGTCTGAATGCCCCTTACTTTTTCCTTTGCTTCCCTTACCAAGTCTACTCCCAGAGGCTTTACATCGCCTTCCTCAAACTACCCTATGGGTGATCTACATCCCCTCTCATACCGTGCCTCAAAAAGTATCATATTGATACTGGAGTGGTAGTTGTTGTTGTATGAAAACTCACACAATAGAAGAAACTGGTCCCAATGACCCCCAAATTCAATCACACATACTCTCAGCATGTCTTCTAATACCTGGATTGCTCTCTCCGACTGACTGTATGTATGAGGATGGAATGTTGTGCTGAAGGTGAGTTGAGTGCCCAACTCTTCATGTAACTTACCCCAGAACTTAGAAGTAAACTACGTAACCCTGTCTGAAATGATTGAGAGTGGAACCCCATGCAGTCTTACAATCTTCTTAACATACAATTTAGCGAACTACTGTGAGTTATAGTCCACTCTGACCAGAATGAAATGAGATGACTTGGTTAGCCTGTCCACAATGACCTAAATTCAGTCGTACTTTCCCAAAGTCTTGGGAAATCCCACCACAAAATCCATGGTTATCCTTTCCCTCTTCTACTCAGGAATGGGGATTCTCTGAAGTAGTCTTGCAGGACTTTGGAGCTCATACTTAACCTGCTGACAGTTCTGACACTTAGACACAAAATCAGCTATGTCCTGCTTCATCCCAGGCCACCAATAAAGTTGCCTCTAGTCCCTGTACATTCTGGTTATGCCCGGATGAATTGAATACAGTGAACCATGAGCCTCTACCAACACCTTCTGAATTATGTCACTAACCGAGGAACACATATCCTCCCCTTAAAGCTCATCACCCCATCAGCGCCCAATATGGAATCCCTGGACTCTCCGGACACTTCCTTGCTCTGAAACTTGCTCAATGTACATCCTGGAACTGCTTGGCCTTTATATCTTCAATGAATGTGGACTTGACCTCAATACTGGCCAACACTCCACCTTGTTCTAAGATCCCAAATTGTATAAACTTAGATTTTAAAGTCTGAATCTCCTTAGCTAGGGGTCGTTTGGACACCCCCAAACAAGCCAAACTGCCTATGCTAACCGTTTTCCCACTCAATGTGTCTGCCACTATATTATCCTTACTCGGATGATATTGGATGGTCACATCATAATCTTTCAATAACTTCATCCACCTCCTCTACCGCAGATTCAAGTCCTTCTAAGAAAATACATGTTGCAGACTGCGATGATCGGTGAACACTTCACACTTGACACCATAAAGATAGTGTCTCCAAATCTTGAGTGCAAAAACCACCGCTGCCAACTCCAAGTCATGGGTTGGATAATTTCTCTCATAAGCCTTCAACTACCCAGAGACATATGCTATAACATCTTGTCCTGCATTAACATAGAACCCAAACCCAAATGTAAAGCATCACAATATACAATGAAATTCTTACCTTCAATCGGTAGTGATATAATGGGAGTTGTGGTTAGAAGTGTCTTGAGCTTTTGGAAGCTCTCCTTACACTTGTGGGACCATACAAACAATACCTCTTTCTAAGTCAATTTTTTCAAGTGAGTAGCAATAGATGCAAAATCCTTAACAAACCTGTGAGAGTAGACTGCAGGCCCCACAAAACTCCTCACCTCAGTCACAGAGCTAGGCCGGACCCAACTCTTAACTGCCTCAGTTTTCTAAGGATCCACCATCACCCTCTTTTCTGACACTACATGCCCGAGGAAAGCAACTGAAGTCAACCAAAATTCACACTTAGAAAATTTTGCATATAGCTTTTGGTGCCTCAAAATATCCAACACAATGCAGAGATGCTCAGCATGCTCCTCTCTACTCTTGGAGTAGATCAAGATGTCATCTATAAACACAATAACGAATGAATCTAGGTAATCCTTAAATACCCTATTCATCAAACTCATGAATGTTGTCGGTGCGTTGGTCAAGCCAAACGACATCACTAGAAACTCATAATGCCCGTACTGAGTTTGAAAAGCAGTCTTAGAAATGTCCTCGGGCCTAATTTTTAGCTGATGATACCTTGACCTTAAGTCAATTTTTGAAAACAAAGATGCATCTTGTAACTGGTCAAAGAGATCATCTATATGGGGTAAAGGATACTTGTTCCGGATGGTAACCTTATTCAACTGCCAGTAGTCTATGCATATCCGCATAATACCATCTTTCTTTTTCACTGTGATGGATAAAACTCTTTTCTAAGAGTTCCTAAAGCTAAGTCTTATGTTCCCTTAACTCTGTCGGAGCCATACGATAAAGAGGAATGGAAATTGGGCGAGTGCCCGGCTCTATATCAATACAAAAATAAATGTCTTTGTCTGGAGGTATACTGGCCAAATGTGCCAGAAATACCTCCTGAAACTCTGAAACAACTAGAACTGACTCAATTGATGGGGACTTCACACTATCATCCCGGAGATGAGCCAAGAAGGCCAAACACCCTCTTCCCACTAGCTTCCTAGCCCAAACAAAGGATATGATTTTAGCCAGCTTAGGCCTGTACACCCCTTCCCATTCTAGCCTATCCTTATCCAGAATTTTTAGAGCCACAGTCTTAGTGTTATAATTCAATACTGCATGATAAGGAGACAACCAGATCATGCCCAAGATATCATCAAAATCTAACTTGTCCAGGATAACCAAATCTACCCAAGTCTGCAACCCCGCAAATACCACAGAACAAGTACGATAAACATAAGTCACTATCACAAACTCTCCAACTGGGGTGGAAACATGGATAAGGGAATCAAGGATATCACAAATCAAATCCAAACCCAACGCAAACTTCACAGAAACATAAGAGTATGTAGAACCTGGGTCAAAAAGTATAGAAGCCAACCTATCACAGACAAGAATTGTACCTGTGATCACTGTGTCTGATGCCTCAGCCTTAGACTTCCCTGGAAAAGCATAACAGTGAGCTCGATCATCAATCTGAGCAATTTACCTTATCGATTGTGCCACTTCTCTTCCCATGCCACCATTACCCATGTCTCTCCGACCTCCTTAAAAGTTACCTCACCCACCATGTGGATGACCTCCAGCATAGCCACATCTACCTGATGGACCCACAGCCTTGGACTACTGTTGAGTCTGATTACCCATCTGTCTGTGAGGGCACTCCTTCTTAAAGTGGCCCAGATCACCATAATGAAAACACCCGTGATCAAGAGTAGGCCTGATGGTGGATGTGTAAGAAGCTCCCTGGCCTCTAGGAGCTGAGAACTGCTGGTTAGCTTCTAGACGACCACATGTGGCAGCTGGCAGAGCTGACTGAATAGGATGGGTAGAGTACACCTATTGATTTTGGCCCCTAGAGTATGAAACACTAAAATTCCCATCATTTTGGGACCTCTTGGCTAACACTTTAGCCTGCCCAACCTGATTAACCCCTTCCAATTTCTTCACATAGTCTGTGACCTTATTGAAGCTCTTCCCTGCTGAAATCATGTGCACTGACAACACCTGCAATTCAGTATTCAATAGAGGAGGTCGTGATAGCAATATGTCAACTGCTATGGCAGTTGACACGAGATAGAAAGTCATAAAGTTCTCCAAAAGTGCCTATTTTACAACACACCTTGAATCCCCGATATCTCGGAATAACCCCTTCACAACAACCTCGATACCGGGAGTTCTACTTACCCAAATTCACTTCCAAAAAGTCCCCCGGATTCCTTTATGTCTTATCTACAAGGACTATCTCAATACAAGACACATTACCTAATCCTCATCCAGATTGCCCTAGATCATACCTCGCTCCAAAACTGGCCGAGACTAACCTAACCCAGGATTTTCAACTCCAAAACCCAGAAGTTTTCTAACTCTAAACTTGGCACGAAAGGTTTACCCATAACGACGAACCCAGTCATTACAGATATATAAATTACTAATAGATTTAATGAAATCTCAAAGAAACTTATGTTTAAGGTATTACTCAGTAAATACACACACACACACACACACACATATATATATATATATATATATATCTTAACTTAAGATTGGGTTTTGTAGTAGAGATGGAATTCAAAAACAACCATCAACTATAACCTAAAAAGAACAAAATTCTGTAAACAACATAGAGGAAGAATTAAGGGAATATCTTATCAAGGTAATCATATTTCTTTCAGTAAATATTCTCTTCAGGCACTTGAACCTGCTTAGATTATATCTTGACAAATAGAAGCAGGCCAATGAGCAATGACTATCCAGTTTAGCCATCTTTCTAGATATTCAGTTCGGTTTGTGATGCAGATAATCAGGATACTTTCATCCTATCCTTTAATTATTTCATGATATTGATTACATATCATACTCATGTCTCAGTTGTTCAGCTTATCAGATATTATTATTGTTTCACTTTAACTATATTACATACCATACATTTTATGTACTGACATCGTTTAGTGCTGCATCATTTTATGATGCAACTTAATGTATTTAGGTTCATGATCAGACCTTTTAGTAGGCTCCATCTCCTCAGCTTTGGGTGATTCCTTATTATTTCCAGAGGACTTAGTTTGTAGTCAAGTTCAATAGTTTGTTTATTTACATAAAGGTAGACCAGAGGCCTTGTCTCGGTAAATAGTATTCACTATGTAAGTAAAGGCTTCATAGATAGTCAGTTGGTCAGTTCAGTCTTATATTTCAGAATTCAGTATGACTATAAATGTTATTATTTTTATAAAAGCATTTTCATGACTTAAAGTACAACTTTTATTACATGATTATTTAGAGCTTTTGCTTATATGTTTCAGGTGTTAGTTATAGTAGTATACTAGACCAAGAGTATGCTCGGTCTAGCAATGACATTGGATTCCAGTCATGTCCAAGGTCTAGGCTTGAAGCATGACAAACTTGGTATCAGAGCATAAAGTTCAAGTGTCTTAGAGAGTCTATGAAGTCGTATCAATAGAATCTCATTTATGGTTGTGAGGGCCTCACTTCTATAAATGAGGGACTACAAATATTTAAGAAAAGTATTTTATTCTTCCAAACTCTAGATCATGCAATAAAGCAGCTCCATAAGAAACTTATCCAGATGCGTGTGTTGTTTCAATTCCACTGACTATGCCTCATTTTTGAGGTGATCAAAATAGTAAATCTCAAATTCTTATCAATGAAGTGCTCTCAGACAAAGCCATCAAAAAGTTTAGAGGTTGCACAAGGGACTAAGAGGATCCCATTGTTGCAGTTAAGTATAATGCATCGTAATAATGCAGTCTTATTTATATAATTTATGTGTTTGAGCATACAATAGAATACGCTCTCTGACCGCTTCCGAAACCTTATTACAAATGACATCCTTGAGGGAGAAAAGTGTGTATCTTAGTGCTTGGGTAGTGTTGTTACCTGAGAAATAGTGTGATTTGGGGTTTTGTGAGCCATAAATAGTAGAATGATTCTAGAGCCAGAAATATGAATTTAGAAGTGTAGTAGTCTAAAGCTAGGGATAGTAGTTGATTGAAGTATGTAGCTATAGTCATGTATCCATTAAGTAAGAAATTGGATGATATGTCCTTAGGTGTTCACTAAGGTGTAATAAGTTTTGTATACATTTCATGGTAGTAGGTAGAGCAAGGATTGTTGGTTAAGATGACTTAGAGTATATTTGAACTAGGGAAGAAGTTCATGATGGAAAGTTATGGTGTTGGTGAACATAAAGTATAATATGTGAACGGGAGGATAGATTAGTCAAGAATTAATAGATTTAGGCAGTACTCTGCAATTTTAGGAAGGAACCTCATGATATTCGTAGGGTTATGGATCCAGTTTAGGCAAAGGATGTATAGGGAATTAGTAAAGAGTAGTAATGATGTTATGAAAGGAGAATGTGCTTGTAGGTTGTAATCGACAGATTGTGTGATTAAAATTGACTGTTTTATCATTGACTCAAATGGACTAGTGCTTCCTTAATTTTTTCTCTAGTAGTTGTAAGCCTATGTAGTATGAGAGAACTTGTATTTTCACCCATGTATAGTACTAGACACTAAGCTTGAACTTTAAATGATCCCTGTGGTGAAAAAGATGATAGTACGAGGGTGATAATGCTAGTTGTATGGAATTGATCTGGTAGGATTGATATAGTGTATGAAAGAGCTTAAGTTGAAATATGTGGCAAGTGTGAGGGTTTAAGCATGATATATACATATATATATATCGGGGCTAGAGATGATTAGGTGATTGGAGGCTAAGTCACTAGATAAAGAAGAGCCTTGAATGTTAGAAAGAAAGATGTGTACCAAGGTAGTATATTGTTACATGAGGTTTTAAGCTCTTAAGTTCTATGTAAGCCTAGCTTAGTATTCTTGAATTACGAAATATGGAGAATGCTAGTATGTATTATATGGTGTAATTAAGATATGAGTTGAGGAAGTTATGGATAGGCGATGTTGAGTCTCTTAGTATGGTGTTGACCCTTTTGAATTATGGAGGTATGATGTTAGTAGACTTATATGGGGCAATCAGATTGTTAGGTGATGAAGGGAGTAGATAAGTGCAATAGTAAGAGTATAATTTATATAGTGATAGCTTTTGAGGCAAGAGGAAGTTAAGAGTTATCTCATAAAGAAGATCCTAGCAAAAGTTTTAGTATCTGCAGATATAGTCTTCAAGGGAGAGTTTAGCATTCATATGTACAGTGGCACCCCAACCTTGCAGAGTTATTTGATTATAGCCCAGTTTAGAGAAGAGTTCCACAAATTGAGAACATCGACATTTGAACTAAGGGGGAGATGATAAGGTGAAAAACCAAGTGAAGTCTTGAGATTCTAATTATGAAAGGTTCCAGCAATAGTAACTATATGATGTCGATATATTCTTGTTCTAGTGTATTCCTTGCCCTTTAGTCAAGATGACACTCTATTCAGACATAATTATGTCATGACCATGCCTAAGGTTCATGCACTCCATACAACTTCACTCCCATGCTCAATTCTTAGAGAAGCAACCGCTTCAAACAGCTATCCCTGTCTTACTCTATGATTTCATGAATTTCAACTTTATGTTATGAAAGTCATAATATATGAACTCATGTCTCACAGTATTCTCAGTCCTATGCACTAAAGATATGCCTCAATGGCTAGTAAAACTACGCTTCATGATGCTCAGATCAGATTTATTGAATGACTCGTGCTTATGATTTCCTTGTTCTAAGACTTATGTACGTTCACCCATAATAGTGATGGGTGGTTATGACACATCTATGCTTAGAATAACCCTCTATTCATGAATTATGTGTCTAGTATGTGAAGTACTCCTGGCTATTGCACTTGATTCCTCAAGCCTCACCTTTAGTGATAAGGTCACGCTAAGTATAAGTCATGATTGAACAGTATCCCTCTTATTCCTAATGCTCATACTTTATTTCTTCAGTAAGCCTCCTTTTGACTTGATAGATAGTAGTTAAAGAAGCTAGGATATGAAAGTATAGGAGAAAGTAGATACTCATTTGATGACAATTGTGATATACTGGTTCTATCTTAGATTATAAGTGTGAATGAAATACGAGGTAAGAATTAGTAATATGTAATAGCTAGATGAGAATATTTGGTGTATCTCTTTGTAGAAGTTCATAAAGTTGCAGTTTATAAATATGCTAAGGAAGACAGAAAAATCCTTAGATAGTGTAAGCTACAAGGAAGACAGGAGATGACTATAGTGATAGGCTTGAATGTTGTGTTGATATACATGTGGACCATTGCATTATGTGACTAGTGATTTCTTGATTAGAGCTCGAGGTTAATTGTTTTTTGTGATAAGAAGAAGTAGTATTCTTAGAGGATAACTCTAGATTCAAGAGACTTTGTTGAGTTGGGTTTGAACGTGGTGAAAATATGCAGTTAGACTCAAACCTTAGTATTTATATATGCATATGTGGGAATCATAAGTTTTATATGACAAGTGTGGTATTCAGAGGAGTTAGAGTAGTTAGAAGGTGTTGCTAAGCTTAAAGGTTGTCAGTCATATCACTTAAGGAAAAAAAGTCCTATTCTTACTCCAATCCCAATGAACTCGTGTTTCATGTCTGATAACTTCATATTGAATACGACTTATGTCCAATTCTATGTCATGTAATTCATGCTTTATGAACCCAGGTTAGATTTTTATATCCAGATGTGTCATGTGGCTTATGCCTACGATTCTTTTTCTTAAAATACTATGAAATTTTCCCATGAGGATCATGTCTAGGATGATAAATGAAGAGTAAGGTAAGTTTCAGGACAGAGTTCCTTTTCCATGCTTTAAGAGGCTAATAGAGGCCAAGTCCATGTTGTTATGCAGTTCTTCAGGTCTATGTGCCTCTCGATGTCCTGTGAGAGTCACGATAGTGTTTCTAGTAAGCTGATAGCCATTTAGAGATTGAGTTAGTCCCGTCAACGAGGGAAACTCTATCAAAACATTCAGAAAATTTCAAAGCTATATCCTATCTATGTCCATGACCATCATTCGAGGATAAATGATTCCAAGGGAGAGATATTATAACACCTTGGATTTTTGAGCTAAGATTTGAACCATTCTAAGTATATAGTTAGATCCGAACCTGACAAATTTTATTGTACCTAGGTTTTAAGATCAATTCTTAAGTATGGGAAGCGCATTGAATATGAATTAAGGTCATAAGGAACCTCTAGCATAAAGTCAAGTTGAAAGCTTCTCTACCGATTAAGTTTTCGTATAAGTTCATACAAGGGTCAACTTCAAACGAGTATTCCTCTTATTATATACAGAGTTACATATCCCATGACCACCCAGATTAAATTTTTCGAGTCTTCTTTCCAATGCCATAAACCATTCATCAATCCTAGTTAAAAGCAAAAATTTATGGGCATTTTAGTGAAGCATGGTCAAACAGTCTCGGCCGAACCAGATTGAAAATGAACTCAAGGTTCAGTTCATGGTTCTTAAGAGGGTTTCACGGTCCGTAACATGAATCGTGCTATTTAGGAAATGCATGAAAACTTTCCAAGGCTTAGTATGACTCATTTAATGGTTCGTACATCAGTTTCACGGTCTGTAGAGCATGTATACGCTCCGCATATCATGTAAAATGGTCCATATATGAGATTTTCTAGTTTTTTGTAAAAATGCTATTTGGGGTTTCTCTTTCAATTTTTCATATTTTGTTCAACCCCAACATACCCCAAGAGCTCTTTTTAACCCTCCTAAGACTCGATAAGCCTTTTCCATTATTCCTTAAGTTAATTTAATAAATTTTACCCCCAAATAAGGGATTCTAACAAGATTCCTCACCATGAAACCTTACGGTTCTTTAGGAACACTTTGCCCTAAGTCTCAAGAATAAAAAACATAAATCCTCCTTCAAGGTTTGGAATGTTCAAGGTATGAAAGGCTAACCTTTGGTGAGGGGACCTTATTCTTCCCCACAAGCATGTCTCAGTTCTGATTTATTTCATGAATCAGAGCTAGGGCTTTTGAATATTACAAATTATTGATAATCTAGTATTTTAATTTATTGATAAAACTCCTTAAATCCTCCATAAATTTATTAGAAATATTACAAATTAAATTTGTCTTTGATTGTACATCCTATTTCACATTCACAGAGTCTAGTTCAAATCTCCTGAAGTTTATCTCATGAATTACAAAAGTTTTCTCATATTTTCTATGAAAAATAGTTTATGGTTTTGGAAGTCTACTTGATGAAAGTTACAGATTTATCTTAGGCATGTTTGATAATTTTGACCAAAAAAAAATGTTTTTATGTCTTGAAACTCGGACTAGCATGTTTTCAAAAGATTAGAGTCGAAGCTCACAACAATATATTTTCATGATACAGTTTTGAGCAAAGACTCATCAATATGATGTCAGTACACTATGAGCATATATATATATTTTGGGAGGGCTATTTATCACTGAGTGAGTCTGGATAACACATGCCCTAAATTACATTGCCATCATAAGATAGGATCGTGGCGCAAGTTCAGACGACTCCTCTTTTATCCCAAAAGAGGCTTAGTATGGATCCATAGTTCAGATAGGTTCTATACCCCAACAAGGTATAGAGCAGTCATGCCAACGGGGGTAATACGTCGGACATCATGAGCTCACATGGTGTATGTCAGTTATAAGAAACTCCCTAGATTAAAAAAAACTCATCTATTTTGTTTCAGATACTATGTGTTTGATCAAGGCCACTAGTTTATAAAGAGATTTTATGATGCATTCATAGAGTTTATCCAACTATTCAGTTTCAGTTATACAATTTACTAACTACACAATTTTCAGTTTCATGAAAAGTTTTTAAAATATTATATTCTCAATTTCTTATGATTTAGTATCCGATTTAGCCATCTTTCCAGATATTCGATGCAGTTTGTTATGCAGATAATCAGAATACTTTTATCTTATCCTTCAATTATTTCATGGTCTTGATTATATATCATACTCATGTCTTAGTTGTTTAGCTTATTAGATATTATTATTATTTCACTTCAGCTATATTACATGCCATACATTTTATGTACTGACATCATTTGGCACTTCATCATTTTATGATGCAGCTTCAGGGATTTAGGTTCATGATCAGCCCTCCTAAGAGCTTAAGGAGGGCATCAGGTGTCCCATGTCATGAGAGAAGGAAACAAAGTGTGATTTTTTTTACTAGCCTAGTTTTTAGTTTTACAAATACAATCAATTTCCAAAATGTTTAAGAAATCTCAGATATAGCTAAAACACTTATCCGAATGGATAAGCAACAAATTCCCAACATCAGTTATAAAATAATAAGAGCAAGAGAACCAGACTAATTGCAAGACATTTCATCATCAGCAACAAAGTTTGTTTGTACAGTTTAGCTAATAGTTACAATAATCAGTTCATAGAGTTCCTCAAGACTCCTCATAAGCGTATTTCTGACATAGATATATTATCCTAACCTAGGTGGTGATATTAACTTCATAGAAGTTTAACCCATCGGGAGAGGTAATAGAAATTATTGTTGGAATTTACATAGTCGATGTCACGCCCTGAGGTTAACCCCTAGATGTAACACGGGACCCAGGGTCACAAGTAACCCTAAGTTAATCCTGAATCTGGTATATCACAAGCATGCTGAATATAATTCTAAAACAAGCGGAAGCATAACTAAGAAATGAGTAAGGCTAAATGAGTGTATCTAATAATATCTGAAAGAAATGTCTGAGTTCAAATAGTACAACCGAAATCAACTGAATAATGACTCTATGTTTGAAAAGCCTCTATTTTTGATGAGTTGCTCAGACAAGTCCCCAGCTAGCTCCAAAATACTGAAACTAACAATATCTAACTATATTAAAAAGTATAGTAAAAATGTCCTCGGAGAATGAGGACTCACCCTTGACTAAGATGATGTGGCACCGGCAGGAACTAATCACCTGGCTGAACCTGAGAACCTGAGCCTGCATCATAATAGGATGCAACATAAAGTATGCGTCAGTACTTTGAATGTACTGATCATGAGGGATATGCAAGGCTGACTAAAATCTAAACATGCTAAAAATATAATGAAAGCTATAATATGAACTAACTGTAGTACATAGGCCCAAATGTATAATCATGCATAAACAGCTGAAATGCAGGAATAACATGAGAGTACGCTGAAAATTGAAAATAAGTGTAACTGAGGGCCTAAAGTACATTACTAAATCTAATATTGTGGGAGAGCTCATTAACCGACATAAATCACGTGAGCTAAACATGGATTATGATGTATACGCCCCATCGAGAGGACCCAATATACCTTGCCAGGGTATAAAGGCATGGTTGTGGCGTGATCATTATATATGATGACCAACATATGGGACTTATACTCCTACATTGGCACGTAGTTCTGGGATCTTAAGGGTACGCTGAACCCTAGTCCAACTCGGTGCTAAGTACTACTCCCAAGCTGAATATAGCTCAATTCAAACTGGCATCCTGAGTGTCTGGGTCAGGACTAGACTAGTGTGAAATCTTTGTTTTTCTTAAATACTGTATTAGGCTAAAAACTAGTTAAATTCTTCTTTTAGAACTCATGCTAACAAGCTAGGTTGAATTTTGAAGGAAAATAACACTTTTAAACAAATGCTACATTTTAGGGTTAAGTCCATGATTTCCAAGATTTTATAAATATCTGAGAAAATACAAGATAATCAGTATGTGATATGTA
This sequence comes from Jaltomata sinuosa, assembly GCA_003996215.1. Taxonomy (NCBI): domain Eukaryota; kingdom Viridiplantae; phylum Streptophyta; class Magnoliopsida; order Solanales; family Solanaceae; genus Jaltomata; species Jaltomata sinuosa. The sequence goes on from QJPP01000270.1 coordinate 148,957, forward strand.
AAATAATTCAAGGATCATACATATACTCATGAATACAAATTCTTGGAACAATATGTAAAAAGACAAGAACCCTGGTTCTATATTCATGAAAATCACTGAAAAGATTCTGCGGTTTTTAGGCATAAGGGCGGACTGGGCCCTTACTAACTCCCTACATACCAGGTGGATGAAAATCCCTACAAGAAATCTGAAGTTGAGGCTTGGAGGAGAGAACCCTACGCTTGGAAATTTAGAGAAGACGCTTATTTTCTGTTTTAGAATTGAACTTAGAAGATCTGACTTGTTTTGGAGGATTAGACTTAATAAAATTAGACTAAGAATATTTATAGTCGGAGCTGAAATAGAAAGGAAATGTCTAAAATACCCCTGAGACTTAAATTAAGAACTGCTGGAAAAAGTCAACTTCAGGAATCACGGCTTAGTTTGACAGGCCGTACTCCTGGACGATGGACCGTCAACTGAGTCGTGTCCTGCCCAAGAGCCTTTGGGGTTCTCTGATCTGAGGGACTACGGCTCCACATGATGGACCGTACTCCTAAGGAATGGTTCATTATGTGGCCCATAGTTCCTGGGACTTTGGCCTGGTCTGGAGATTCCACGAGTCAAATGATAGACTGTGGTTCTAAAGTACGGTCCGTAGTATGACTCGTGGTTTCTGAGACTAGAACTGGGGGTCTTCTGATTAAGGGAAACCACGAGTGACAGGATGGATCGTGTTTTCTAAACTATGGTTTGTGGTCTCACTCGTGGTCCCTGAGACTTGAACTGGGAGTCTACTAGATTTGGGATGACGATTTGAGACGACGGACCATGATTCTGAACTATGGTCTGTGGTCCTAACCGTGGTCCCTAGGGCATGAACTATTGAGCTACTGGAATTGGAACTACGGTTGAGACGACGAAACGTGGTTCCAAACTACTGTTCGTGGTCTTGAACCGTGGTTCCTGGAAACTTGAATTTTTCTGAAATTTTTATTTTCTACTAGTTTTCTGAGCTAAGTCTGGGCTTGGAAGTTCTGGGGTATTACAACATCTCCCTCTTGGGGTCATTCATCCTCGAATGAAGACTAAACAAGATGAGGATGGAGGGAAAGAGTTACAATCCCCTCTAACTGAGTACTAGAAACTGATATCTAACTGAACTGAGTTCCATGAACATGCAAACATGTTGAAATGTAAGTATAACTGAGGGAACAAGGTACTAAGACTGAATTACGCAAGAGTAAACTGGGAGATTGGAGAGGAACTATTACCTCAAGCTGAAACTGAATCGGAGGGAAAGAGGTGAGGGTATTTGGACATCATGGTTGCTTCTGTTTCCCAATTAGCTCCCTCTACGGACTGACTCCTCCACAAAACTTTCACTGAAGTGACTTTTTTGTTTCTCAACCTACGAACCTGATGGTCAAGAATCTTAACTAGAACCTTCTCATAGGTGAGGCTATCCTTCACAGACACGCTCTCTAAAGGTACTATCAATGTCGAATCATGCGCACATTTCTTTAACAAGGAAATGTGAAAGACTGGATGAACCGCTGCTAGTTCTGCTGGCAACTCTAACTCATAAGCCACATTACCAACCCTTTTTAGGATTTTGTAAGGGCCTACATACCTGGGACTAAGCTTCCCCTTCTTGCCGAATCTCATCACCCCCTTCATGGGTGATACTTTCAGGAAAACCCAATCATCAACCTCAAACTCTAAGTCCCATATCCTCACATATGCATAGGACTTCTGACGACTCTGAGCTATTTTTAATCTCTCCCTGATGAGCTAAACTTTCTCCATAGCCTCATAAACCGAATTTGGCCTGATCAAGGCTGCTTCACCTACTTCAAACCAACCAACCAGTGATCTGCATCTGTGCCCATAAAGTGCCTCATATGGGGCCATCTGAATACTGGAGTTGAAATTGTTATTATAGGTGAACTCTATGTGAGCTAGGTGATCATCCCAACTACTCTTGAAATCGATCATGCAAGCTCTCAACATGTCCTCTAAGGTCTGAATGGTATGCTCTGCCTGACCATCCGTCTGTGGATAAAATGTTGTACTGAGATTCACCTGAGTACCAAGACCCTTCTGGAATGATCTCCAGAAATGAGATGTAAATTGAGGACCTCTATCTGAGATGATAGACAGGGGAACCCCATGCAACCTGACTATATCACTGATGTAGAGTCTGGCATAATCCTCCACTGAATCGGTCGTCTTGACTGCCAAGAAGTGAGCTAACTTAGTGACTCTGTCCACTATCACCCAAATGGAGTCACGCTGTCTGCGGGTACGAGGTAAGCCCATAAGGAAATCCATGTTGACCACTTGACACTTCCAAGTAGGAATGCTAATCTCCTTAGTCACACCTCCTGGTTTTTGATGTTCTACTTTAACCTGCTGACAGTTGGGACACTTAGCCATAAAATTTGCAATGTCCCTCTTCATGTTGTTCCACCAATAGACTTCCCATAGATCACGGTATATCTTAGTAGCACCTGGATGAATGGAATATCTGGAATTATGGGCTTCAGAAAGGATCTACTGTCTCTACTCACCCACTTTAGGAACACATAAGCGGCCTTGATAACGAAGCACACCATCTCCCCCTTGGGAGAAAACCTCGACTCTATACTGATGAATTGCACCCTTCAGCTGAAGCAATATGGGATCACTATCCTGTTTCTCCTTAACCTCTGCTACCAATGAAGATTCTGACCCATTCTGAACTACCACACTACCATCTGACGTGTCCATAAGGCAAACTCCTAAGCGAGCAAGCCGATGAACATCTCTGGCTAATTCTCTCTTCTCTTCCTCAACATGTGATATGCTACCCATAGACAGTCTACTGATAACATCAGCCACCATGTTGGCCTTACCCGGATGGTAGAGCACATTTATATCATAATCCTTGAGGAACTCAAGCCATCTCCTCTAACAAAGATTTAACTCCTTCTGGGTGAACACATGCTGGAGGATCTTATGATCTGTGAACATATCAATATGAACACCATAAAAATAGTGTCTCCAGATCTTTAGAGAAAACACAACCGCTACAAGTTTGAGGTGATGAGTCGGGTAGTTCTTCTCATGGGTATTAAGCTTTCTGGAAGCATAAGCTATGACCTTATCCTGCTGCATCAAAACACAACCCAGGACGACTCTAGATGCATCACAATACACCATATAACCATTTTAACCCTCCGGTAGAGTCAAGACAGGGGTTGTAGTCAACCTGGCCTCAGTTCTGAAAAACTTTTCTCACACTCGTCTGACCACTGGAACTTGACCTTCTTCTGAGTCAACTTGGTCAATGGGACAGCTATGGATGAAAATCCTTCTACGAACCTCCTGTAATAACTAGACAAACCCAAGAAACTTCTGATGTCTGTCAGAGAGGTGGGTCTGGACCATCCCTTTACTGCCTCAATCTTCTAAGAGTCAACTCGAATGCCATCACTAGACACCACATGACTAAGGAAAGCGACTGATTTCAACCAGAACTTACACTTACTGAACTTGGCAAATAATTGGCGGTCCTTGAGAGTCTGTAGAATGACCCTCAGATGACTCGCATGATCCTCCTCATTTAGAGAATAAACAAGGATATCATCGATGAAGATAATTATGAACAAATCCAAATATTGTCTGAACACCCTGTTCATTAAGTCCATAAAAGCTGCAGGAGCATTGGTTAGTCCAAAAGACATAACTACAAATTCATAGTGACCATATCGAGTCCTGAAGGCTGTCTTCGGGATGTCACTACCTCTTACTCTGAGCTGCTGATAGCCGGATCTGAGGTCTATCTTAGAAAAGTAACTAGCACCCTGAAGCTGGTCGAACAAGTCATCAATCCTGGGGATGGGATATTTATTCTTGATTGTGACTTTGTTCAACTGACGATAGTCAATGCACATCCTGAGAGAACTGTCTTTCTTATGCACGAACAACAATGGAGCACCCCATGAGGAGATGCTAGGTCTAATAAAGCCCTTATCTAGCAGGTCTTCCTACTGCTCCTTCAATTCCTTAAGCTCAACTGGAGCCATCCTGTAAGGAGGAATCGAAATAGGCTGGGTACCTGGAAGGAGATCAATTCCGAAGTCGATTTCCCTTTCAGGAGGAACTCCGGGAAGATCTTCTGGGAACTCACTCACCACTGGGACTGACTCAAGAGTTGGGGTCTTGGAGTTTAAATCCTTATCCTGAACAAGGTGATAGATGTACCCTTTGGAAATCATCTTTTTGGACTTAAGGTAGGAGATGAAACGACCCACAGGCACTGAGTTACTACCCTTCCATTCTAAGACTGGCTCGTTAGAAAACCGAAACCAAACGACCCTAGTTCTACAATCGACTGAGGCATAATAGGAATGTAACCAATACATGCCTAGAATGATATCAAAATCTACCATTTCTAACTCTACAAGGTCTGCTGAGGTGACTTTATGGAAAACTGTGACAGGGCAATTTCTGTATACCCGTCTAGCTATAACTGGGTCACCAACTGGAGTAGAGACTGAGAAGGGTTCTGGGAGGATTTTTGGACTGACTCCAAAGTTTACTGCTATGAAAGGAGTTACAAAGGAAAGTGTAGCACCTGGGTTTAATAGTGCATAAACATCTAAATGGAAGACTTGCAACATACCCGTGACCACATCAGGAGAATCCTCCTGGTCCTACCGAGTCTGAAGAGCATATAACCTGTTTTGACGCTGGCCACCGCCTGTAACAGATGAGGCACCCTGCTGAGTGAGGCGACTCGTTGGAGCTGCTAAAGTGGTAGATTGAGCCTTGTTACCTCCCTGTCCTTGCCTAGAAGAAGGGCACTCCTTCAACCTATGGCCAATCTGACCACACCAAAAACACCCTTCTCAACCAGCTAAACACTCACCTGGATGGTTCTTACCACATTTAGGGCAGGCTGGAAAAGTACGGTTACCTGAGATGCTGCCTTGAGATTTTGAGCCTGGTGCTCGCTTTTTCTGATCCTGCCGGGGCCTGGGAGATGGATCACTAGCTATTGAAGGTGTTGGGGCTGCCGACCTCTGCTGGAACTGTGAGCAACTCCCACCGCTCGACCTCTACTGAGAAAACTCATAGTTACCTGCCCTAGCCTTTTTATTATCCTTAGTCATCTCCTTAAGCTTATCCTCCTCAACCTGCTGCGCATGGGTCATCAGCCTAGAGATATTCATATCCCCTAATAGCATAGCATTATTGAACTCTGTCTTCACCAAATCAGACAACCCATACAACAACTTGCCCATCTAAGCCCTCGAATCGGCCACCATGTGTGGAGCATATCTGGAGAGCTGAGTGAACTTCATCCCATATTCTTGGACTGTCATGGACCCCTGCCTTAAGTTTATGAAATCCTGGGCCTTAGATTCCCTCAACTCTCTCAGGAAAAACCTATCTAGAAAAGTTCCAGTAAAATAGTCCCATGTCACAGGAGCTGTATTCACACCCATGTTGTCCTTCCACTGCGTGAACCAAATGAGAGCCACATCCTTGAGTTGATAGGATGCTAACTCAACACTATCAGTACTAGTCACTTGCATCACCTCGAGAATCTTTTTCACCTCATCAATGAAATTATGTGGGTCTTCGCCAACCTTCGACCCTAAAATCTCTGGCAGATTCATACGAATAAAATCACGAACCTTGGCTACAGATTATCCACCAATGGGGTTCACACGAACTAGGGCCTTCTGATTAGCCTGATTGGAAATTGTCTGAGCCAACAACTGAATCGCATTCTGGAACTCTGCATTCATAACCTCATGGTCCAGGACTGGAGGAACTGCGTTAGCATTGCGTGCCTTAGCTCTACGAAGAGGCATGATCTGAAACACATAACAATGGATTAGAAGGGAGAAGTTGATTCAAACTCAATCACATGATAATGATAGCAAGAGATGTGAAGTTTTTCTTAGAACACTTAGTAGCCTCCCTCTCATAAGTGTGGCGCGCTTCACACCCATGAGAGAGACTCTACTTAGTGTGGCTTTTAGACATCCTAGGATTCTTAAACCTGATACTCTGATACCAAGTTTGTCATGCCCCGAGGCTAACCCCTAGATATAACACGAGACCTAGGGTCACAAGTAACCCTAAGCTAACCCTAAATCTGGTATATCACAAGCATACTGAATATAATTCTAAAATAAGCGGAAGCATAACTAAGAAATGAGTAGGGCTAAATGAGTGTATCTGATAATATCTTAAAGAAATGACTGAGTTCAAATAGTACAACCCAAATCAACTGAATAATGACTCTATGTCTGAAAAGCCTCTATTTCTGATGAGTTGCTCGGACAAGTCCCCAGCTAGCTCCAAAATACTGAAACTAACAATTACTGAATAAATCAAAAAGCATAGTAAAAATGTCCTCGGAGAATGAGGACTTACCCCTGACTAAGCTAATGTTGCACCGGCAGGAACTAATCACGTGGCTGAACCTGAGAACCTGAGCCTGCATCATAATAGGATGCAGCATAAAGTATGTATCAGTACTTTGAATTTACTGAGCATGAGGGATATGCAAGGCTAAATGAAATGTAAACATGCTAAAAATATACTGAAAGCTGTAATCTGAACTAATTGTAGTACATAGGCCCAAATGCATAATCATGCATAAACAGCTGAAATGCAGGAATAACATGAGAATATGCTAAAAACTGAAAATAAGTGTAACTGAGGGCCTAAAGTACATTACTAAATCTAATATTGTGGGAGAGCTCATTAACTGACATAAACCACGTGAGTTAAACATGGAGTTCGATGTATACGCCCCATCGAGAGAACCCAATATACCTTGACAGGGTATAAAGGCATGGATGTGGCGTGATCACTATATCTGATGCCCAACAAAGGGGACTTATACTCCTATGTTGGCACGTAGTTTTGGGACCTTAAGGGTACGCTGAACCCTAGTCCAACTCGGTGCTAAGTACTACTCCCAAGCTAAATATAGCTCAATTCAAAATTAGCATCCTGAGTTTCTAGGTCAGGACTAGACTAGTCTGAAATCTTTATTTTTCTGAAATACTGTAGTAGGCTAAAAACTAGTTAAATTCTGCTTTTATAACTCATGCTAACAAGCTAGGTTAAATTTTGAAAGAAAATAACACTTTTAAGCAAATGCTACATTTTAGGGTTAAGTCCATGATTTCCAAGATCTTATAAATATCTGAGAAAATACAAGATAATCAGTATGTGATATGTAAAATAATGCAAGGATCATACATATACTCATTGTCACGCCTCGAGGCTACCCCCTGGGCGTAACACGGGACTTGGAACCACGAGTACCCCAAGCTTACCTTTGGTCATAGCATAACTCAGGCAAAATAATTAAAGGAGCGAAAACATAATAAGGAAATCCAGAAATGTAAGCATAGATAGTCAAACTGAATGGGAAAAATATAATATAGAGAAAGGACTCGAATACTATCTATGTCTGAAAAGCCTCTAAGCTGACATATGGAGTTGGTGGGACAAAACCCCAACTAACTCGACAATCTAAAAGAAAGATAAATAATACAACTGGAATGAAAACCCGTCCTCGAACTATGAGGACTCATCAATGCTGACTGGATAACCGGCTCTGACTAACCATGAGCCTGATGGGAAACACCTGAATCTGCATCATCAAGAGCATGCAGCGCAAGATATACGTCAGTACTATAGGATGTACTGAGTATGTGAGCGATGAATGAACATGATAAAAATAGTTTAAAACATGCTTAAGAATGAACTTGTTACGTAAAGGAGGAATCGTGAATAAATATCAAGGTATAAGACATGAAACATGAAGTAAAGCTTTAGTTTCATAGTATAAAATCATATAACTTCATAGCTTGATAATAAACATGTGGGAGTTTCTCTTAACCGACATAAACCATGCTGAGCTACATGGAGTCCAGTGTCATGTACCCTCACTGAAAAAAGATGTCCTAACTGGCCAAAGTTAGAACCATGTCATACCAGGATCCTGTCATAATAAGCCACAGAGGGCAACCTACAGTGGCAACATAGTTTTGGACTTGGGTTCTATTAGAACTCTCGTCTCTTGCTGCTAAATACTACTCCAAAAACATATAACATGTGCTCATATACATGTGGCATATCTGATGTCAAACTTATTCATAACTTGTTCATACCCCGGATCATCATACTACTCATGAATTTTGGTTTAGAAATCGATTCATGAGCATTGATGGAATATCGGGTGTCTTGTCTTGCATAATACTTCATAACATGGAAAAACTTGCATACTTCATGAATTGTAAAATTTGCATGACTCTAGTTCAATTTCATAATACACATATTTTTATAGAACATAGCAACTAGGCATGCACATACTTGGAAATCCATAAAAAACATACCATCAAATCCACTTTGGTTAATTCAATTTCATGCATGTAGAAATTGCCATGATTAGACTTCAAATCATGAAATAAGAGTTCATATGTAAAAATCCATGCAAAATTATACAATTTAGTAGTAATTTCATAATCAAATCATGAGAAGATAATATTTAACAAAATCTATAAGAATTGGGTAAGAACCCTAATTTGAAGATTCATGAAATCAAAATTTGATTTAGGGGTTTTGGGCACAAGGGTGAAAGGAACCCATTGTTGATTACCCACATACTTGAAACATGAAGAACTTCTAGCTAGAACTTTGGGGATGAAGCTTGGAAAAGAATCCTTAAGGTTGGAGGTGGAGACTTGGAGAAGAAATCTGAAAGAAAACTCTTGAGAGACTTCCTTGCTTGAGCTTCTATGATCTTGCTTGCTTGAAACCCTAGGTACCTTGCCGTAGAGTCTTGAGGGAATTCTTTAGAGGTAGAGTGATGTTCTTATGAGGAATAACCCCTTTTGGGTGTTTAAAAGATGAGGGGAAAGACCTGAGGTAAGGAAAGGACCAAACTACCCCCAACTTAAATGCTGGGAAAAAAGCAGAAAAATTGTCGGATGGGGCATCCCACGGGCCATCGTGGCCCCCATGGGCCATCGGACCCAACTGTGGCCCTTACAGGGGGGAAAAGGGCTCACTGGTTGGTTCCCATAGGCTGCCACCATAGGCCATCGTGGGAGCCATGGGCGTCAGCCAGCCCGTCAGAATGAGCCAACCCCGTCGGCCAGCCCGTCAACTTTTGACAGCTGACAGTGCTTCACAAAAATTCCCATAACCTTTTACTCCGGACTCGTATCAATGAGCGGTCAGTGGCATTGGAAAGATAATTCAAATATATTTAATTTGGTGGGTATTTGGACACTTAACTCTTTAGATTGTAGGAGTTATGATCGTTTGAAGTTGACCTTAGTAAGAACTTACATGAAAACTAAATCGGTAGAAGGGCTTTCAACTTAACTTTGAGCAAGGGGTCCTTTATGACTTCGATTCACATCTTATACTCCTTAAAAACATAGGAATTGATCTCAATACTTAGATATAAAGAAAATTTATCTAGTTTGGCTTTAACAATGCATGAAGAACCGTTCAGATCTTGGCTTAGAATTTCTGGGATGTTACAATATCTCCCCCTTGGGATCATTCGTCCTCGAATGAAGACTAATAAGGTGGGAGTGGAGGGGGAAAAGGTTGCCTTCCTATCAACAGAGTTCCAATGGCTGAAGTACTTTATGGTAACATATTTCTGACTGAAATATAAACTGAGATGGATTCATGGAACATGTATGCCTACTGAGAGCATAAGCATAACTGATGGGACATGAAACTGACTATCTACCATGATAATTGGTCTAGATTAAGAGTAAGGACTCGGCTGAAACTCGTAGCGATTGAACACATTCTTAAGGATCATAGTCAACTGAATCAAACTGAGAGAAGTAGCTATATGAGAAAACTATTCTCTTCTAAACTGAACTTACTACCATGGACTTAGCTGAACGTAGGGTCTTGTGGCCTTAAGAATGATTACCGGTAGGTCTGAACTGATATGATATGAGCACCCTGGGCTGGGAGTAAGAATAAGACTATTCCCGCCTAAACAACACAACTGATAACTTTCAAGCTTAAGAACACCTTTTTAACTACACTAACTTCCCTGAATAGCACACTTACCATTTGCAACTAAAATCTTTACCAGCGTACTTGTAGATACTAAGGTCTGAGTCTGACTACCTTCTTCAATCATGTTCAAGCCTATCTCGACTAAATCTCATGCATCTACAGTTACCCTCTAAGAATAATGTTCCTTCTTATCATGAAAACCAACTAACCTTGAGCTCTTAACCAATGGGATCACTAGTCGTACAAAGAGAAGCCGATATATATTTCATCACGATGTTCAAGCTTATAACTACGGCCACCATATGGTTTCTCATATCTTACACTATCCAAGACTTCTCCTCTCTTCCCTAGCATATTTAGGAGGTGTAACTTGAAGAACTTCTACAACGAAACATACCATGGTTGAAGACTTCTAAGCTAGAACCTTGAGGGATGGAGACTTTAAGATGGAGATCCTTAGCTTGGAGCTTTAAGCTTGAGAGAGTGAAATTCTTCCTCTTTTGGAATTTAGAATGAGAGGAATAGGAAAGGTTTAGGCTACTATGGGATAAAATCAAATTGCCCCTGACTTAAAAGAAGGATTGCAGGAAATTTCCTGCCAGACGGGCTACCCGACGGGCGTCAGAACCACGACGGCCCGTCAGACCAGGTCGTATAAAATTTATTTTAAATTATTATCTACTTTAAATCCAAGATGTAAGTTATACGATACATCTGATCAAACTATATTGGTGAAAACTAATTTTACAAGGTCCAAGGTCACCACCGTGAGACCTATTAAGTGGGAAAAAATTAATTTTCCAACTACATGGACTCTAAATTCGGTCATATCCCCAAGTCAAGTAACTGATGCGGTTACCAATTCTGATTATTCTCATATTTCGCAAAATTCAGATGGAAGGATTTGTATTCAGTTTTCTGATAATAGTTATACTTCTCATAGACAGTCATTTTCTAATAATTTTATGCCTACAGTGAGTCCTATTTATAATAGACGTTCTCTATCCAGTCATAGACTTTTGTCAGCTATGCATCATATTTCTCCGGTGGAACCTGTTTATGGTCCAACATGAGATCGTGCTGCTTCATTTCATACCATTGTAACTGATAGTAACTCAATGGTAGAAAAAGTTAAAATTGACCCCCGAACAAACATAATTCAGGTAAATAATGCTAATTCTGATAAGGATATTCCTTCTGTATCCAAAATGGATTTTGACCCAAACGATTCTTAATGATTCCACAACTTCTTGATTTTAGCCCAGGTTCTCTGGCAAGAAAACATATCCAAAAGGAATTTTTTGATAAAAAATGGAATCGGTTTAAAACATGATTTAAACAGCTTATAAAGACTACTGAGAAATCTTTAGCTTTAAATTCATCTGAACAGGCTATTCGTTATTTAAACAAACGTGATATCGATTTATATAAAAATCAGTATAATTACCTTCATATTGGTATGGTTCAGATTGCTTTTAACCCTTTAACTCTTAAAGATTACAGGATCGGGTGTCGGCTGGCGATAATCCACGCTACCAACCAGATCTAGCAACTCAGTATCCTTAAGCTAGCGGTAGTCCGCACTGCATAAGAACTGAAATATACAAGAATTTTCATATAGCTTCTCAGATTGTATGGTAATACTTTTACCTGAGAAAAGGGTCTGTCAAGGATCTAATATATACTTCTTATTGAGCCCATGTGTCTGGTGGTTCTAACCGGGAAAGGACACCTTTTTTTCTCCTCAATAACGGGCTTAGGTCCACTGTTGATCAGACCTAGCCACTAAGGCAAAGCTAATATGAGTAGTGCTAGATTTGACTGTACCTCGATCTCAGAACCAAGTTGAAAAATCATAACAAAATTCCTTTATATTTTAATAAAGCTTAGATCGTTCATGGTCTATATAAGAGAGAAGTTAGTTATTCAACATGGATACGATATCTTTAGCCGGACATCATCCTGGCTAGGAGAGACACAACTAAAAAGAAAACTAAACAATGAAAAATAAAATATACCTTATATGGATGACTGTCTCCAAGAAATAATTCTTGAAATTGATATAAGAGATTTATAATAAGAGAGATTTACAAGAAGAGAGAGCTATCTAAATTTTTCTGATCTTTACAAGTTTTTCTGATGCCTTTCAACTAGACTGAAAGGGCCTTTAAATAGAAAAATTTAAAACATAAAGAATCTATATACAGTAAAAACGGGTCCCATATCTGGGTCCTTATACAATGTATCTACTGTTTAATACAATGTATCTACTGTTTAATACAGTGTATCTACTGTTCCTTGTTGGGGTCCCCGGCGTCTTTACTATTCTGTGGTGTCCATAATGTCTTTATTGTTTGTCTTTACCATGTTTGTTCTCCATGGCTTTGATCTGTTGTAGAAAATCTTCTGTATTCCGAATATCATCGGTAGACAATATTTTGTCTGTTTCGATAGGCTGGGATTTTCCGATATCATCATTGCTTGTCTCACTCCGCATGGAAGTGTTCGATTTATCAATCTGGTTAATCATCAGAAGTAAATTTCTCTTGACCTCTTCTAAATAGTCATTGATCATTTCTTCTTTATCTCCGTCTTGAAAAGAGATATTTCTGGCGATATGCCTGACCGAACTATCGCCTATAATTCCCTTTTGAGAGGCTCCAGTGTATTCTTGGATTCTTAGTTTAATGGAATCCATAAGCTCTTGGCCATGTAAGAATTTTGTTTTGGGATCTATTTTCATCAATTTGTCCCAAAAATTATTATAAAAAGTCCTGTCTAGACAGGGAATATTTTCTTCAGTGAATCCTAATTCAGGAGTCCATTTATGAATCCATGGAATAGAGAATTCAATAAAGAAGTAGATCTGATCATTTTTTTTCAAATTGCAGATATGATCTGCATGATATAATCGGTTCAAATCAGGTGACACTTTGGTCCATTCTTTGTATAACATAAGGAATTGATCGAGCAAGATCTGGATTGTGGGACCGTGGTATGACCACCAATTTAAAAACTAATTTAGGATTGGTTCAACAAATATCTTTGCGCACACCTTTATGAACCAAGTGTGTTTATGTCTATCATTATTATAGTATAGCACCTTATCAAATGCTTGAATATAATCCCAGTATATAAAGTTCATACGAGATTTGTTGAGGCTTATCTGCCTTTCTTTCATAGTAGAGATTCCCCAATCTTCAACATATATAATCTGTTTAATAATGATTTTGGAGAAGTTATAAACATTCTCTTTTGTGTTATAACCAGAAAAGTGCTAAAATTCTGCACTTTTTGTACTTGTCAGGATCGTCTCATAATAAGAACGGGTGTTGTATGACTCACCTGGATAATATAACCCATTTATTAAGTACCTTTGGAGTATCTTCCATGGCTCATCTTTTCGCTGGAGCTCAGAGTTTTCTACGAGAAATATCATTTCTCTTTTTAGTAACTTTTCATAGGACTTGATATCATCATTGTCTTCTTTGGCGATTGAAGCAAAAGTATTACTTTGCTTTTGGGCAGCCTGGGCGGCCAAATATGCCTGTACATGACCGTATAACGGACTATTTTCTGGAATATCTTCCAGATGAATAGATGAAGATTCACCCTTTTGAGAAATCTTCTCATTTACTAAACTCTTTCTTCCCATTTGTATAACTGGGGAGTTTGATGAGGATCCGTATGACGATCCTTGAGAATAGAACTAGGATGATCTCCCTGGAGTTGATCTCCCCCTTCCTCTGTCTCTACCTCGAATCCATGGAGGATCCATCCTGCATACACATCAATCTATGATTATATTAATCTGTCAGAATCATAATAATTTGTCAGATCTTCTCTAACAATTTCTGAGTAATCATGGATTGAGAAATCTTCCTTTACGATGTTATCAATAATTTTATCAATTATAAGACTTTTCAAGTCTCTATTTAATGTAATTACCTTTAAAATGGTAATCAAAGTATTTTCATCGAAAAAGACTTCGTAAAAATTCATTTTATTGGAGGTATTCTTGGGATAAGAAATCCTGCAAAGAATTATCAATTTCTTTTTTATAATGAATTTCAAAATCAAAAGGGGTTAATTGAGCCTGCCACCTTGCGAATATTAATTTAGAAGCATCATGGTTAAAATCTTTGTTAAACATATACCTAACAGATTGGCATCCGTTTTTATCAAAAACTTTTGATTGTATAAATCATCCTGAAATTTTAAAACACATTTCACAATGGTTAGCATTTCATGAGCCACGGTGGCATATTTTCTCTGGGCTTCATTCCATTTGCCAGAGTGAAATTTTATTAAATACTCATTTTGATCGTTGGGATTTATTTATTTCAATATCCCACCATAACCAATATTAAACGCATCTGTCTCAATAATTTTTTGCCAAGCAGGGTTAGCAAGAGTTAAACAAGGCAAAGACTGCATACGGAGTTTAATATTTTGTACCAAAGTGGTATGACTATCAGTCCAAGGTGATTTATAATTTTTTTTCAACCTATCATATAAATGGGCTAAATCACGAGATAGATTCTTATAGAATGGGGATATGTAATTTAAGCTTCCCAAGAACCTTTGTAACTGAGTCCTATCAGAGATGACATCAGGAAATTTTGATGCAAATTCAATAGATCTTTGAATTAGAGTAATCTTTCCCTGACAAATATGATGTCCTAGAAATCGGACTTTAGTTTGGAACAAACTCATTTTTGGTTTTGAGATAGCCAAACCATTCTGAAAGACAATTTTTTAAAATATATCAAGATGCTTTATATGTATTTCATATGTTTTGGAAAAAACTAAAATATCATCAAAATAAACAATGATAAAATCCAAATATTGATTAAAAATATCATTCATAATTTTCTGAAATTCAGATGGGGCATTTTTCAAACTAAAAGGCATGATATTCCATTCATATTGTCCAAATGGAACATTAAAAGCAGTTCTATAAGTATGTTTTTTAAATATTTGTACTTGCCAATAACCTGATTTTAAATTAAATTTAGAAAATATATTGGCATCATATAATCTTGATAATAAATCTTTTTTATTGGGGATAGGATACCTTATCCATTTTAAATATTTGTTCAATGGTTTATAATTAATAACCAATCTAGGAGCACCTCGCTCCTTTTCTGCAGCATTATTAACATAGAATGCAGTGCATGACCAAGGAGATTTAGAAGGTTTGATCAAACCCTTTTGCAATAAATTATCAAAAAAAAATTTGCAAAATTCTACTAATCAACTGATTTTGTTTAAGAGATTTAATCTCTCTTTTTAAATTCTCAATTTCATCTTTTAAATCATCAAAAGAAGAATCTTTTTCGGTGAAAGTATTTTTCATCATAAGACGGT
This sequence comes from Jaltomata sinuosa, assembly GCA_003996215.1. Lineage (NCBI taxonomy): Eukaryota > Viridiplantae > Streptophyta > Magnoliopsida > Solanales > Solanaceae > Jaltomata > Jaltomata sinuosa. Next base: position 164,377 of record QJPP01000270.1, read on the forward strand.
TATCAACCTCCTTTAAAGAATATGGTGCAGAGTATTCAAAATCATTCATCTTATTCTCAAAAAGTTTTGAAGAACTTGAACTAGCCTCATTAGCAGTAGCTAGATTGATAATTTTTTCGCGAAGCTTATTATCAGTAACTTCTTTCAAAAGCTCAATTATATTATCAGAGGTGATAGTGTTAATATTGAAATCCTGAAATTGTGATTGCAGTTTATAAATTTCATCATCATCACAATTGCATTTATTACCTTGGCAAGTGGCGCAAGGACAATCAGTATTTTTATCACTATCAGATAAATCAAGCAGTTCAATATCAGAATCAGAATAAGAGTAATAATCATCTTCAGAACCTGAGGTGTATAACAAACCATAAACTTTATCATAAGTCTCACTATCCAGTTCTAAAGTTTTCAACTTACAATTTGGTGCTATGTGGCCCACTTTCCCACATGTATAACACTTGATTTTGGATAGATCCCTTCCAGATCGATCTTTGGTAAATCTAGTAGACTTACGGAAGCTTTTTCTAGCTTCTCGTTCTTCCTTAGTCCTACGTCTAGATCTCTTTTTCCTGTGGGATCCTTCGGTTCTAAAGGACTTATAATACTTGCTCTTGTTCTTGCTATTAGCAGAAGGTTCGGGTAAAACAAATTGGGTACAAAAGTCTCCTAGCTGAGATTTTTCTTTAAGCTTATCCATATTAAGCTGTCTGGACAAAAGTAATTCATTACACAAGTTTAATCCCTCTTGCGTGCAAGCTCCTATAAGCTTACCATAAGTATAATCCTTATAAGGAATCTCACCATGACTACCCCTCAGAGTTTTTCTAACTCTTTCAGCGAATAAGGAGGGAAGGCCATCTATGAACTTAGCTTTCCAATGTTCAAACTTATTTTCGGGTAATTCCATCACCCGACTCATAAAGATATCTTTATACCACCTAAAATTAGATAAGGTGTTACATCTTAGACCATTAAGGAGGGTACGAACAGTCTCATACTGATTAGTAAATCTACCATTAAAATGTTCTAATATAGTGAGAACAAGGGTATAAACAACATCTTCTCTATTTTTTATTAGAGTCATGCCTAAGTTATCAACGTCATCATCAATAGCCACACCATTTATGATTGAAGTTTTCTCATCAATACTCAAATAGTTATCCCACCAGCCTCGAAGTTGGCCAGTAAAATCAGCAATAACCATTTTTCAAATAGTTCTATCTGTATTTTTAACACTTTTACAGATAGTTGCATACATAAGCATTCTATGAACCAAAATGGTTAATTGTCTATCAGTCAAACCATCAAGATTTCATTCATAAATTTCGGAACCACTATAAGAAGTATTCGTCTGATTCCAATCTCGTTCCTCTATCAAAACATCTTGAGGAGTAGGATGAGGATGAGGATAATAATAAGTCTGCATGCTGGGTTTATTAGCATAACTATTATTTTTTCTAGGATAACCTCTGAGTTTATTAAATTCTAAAGAAACTTGATTTTTATAATTAACAATTGTTTCTATTTTATCCGAAAAATCTTTCGATAAATCTATTGGTTTTATATTTAAACCAGAAAACTTTTTATCAAGAAGTTCTTCTAAATCATTTAAAGATTTAAATTTAAAATTCTGAATCTCAGACGGTCTTTGAACATGAGTAGGGATAACCTGAGCATTAGCTTTACTAGCCGAAGTAGAGGCAACATTTGTTTTAGCCATATCAACTTTTATACCTTTTATCAAGATAGTCAATTCATCAAGTTTTTTATCAAGAGAACTAATATGTTCACCCAAAACTTTAACATATAAACTCAAATAATTATTTTGAGTAATAAGTTTATTAATTTCAGCAATGCTGACTGAAGCAATATCTTCATCAACGAATTTTTGAAATGCAGTAAAAGTAATACTTGTATTATTTGACAATATAAAAGGTGATTGAGGAGGGTAGATGACTTTTATAAGGCTACCATTACCATCTTTATAAGTTCTTTCAATAACATTTACATATAAAGGAAAATAAGTGGTTATAAACCAAGAAACAAAATACATAATTTGATTATACAAAGCACAAGTTTCATAAAACTCTTGAGAGATATTATTCATATCTTCTTTACTATAAGTATCAAAAAACCATGTTTTAAACCGATTTCATTTTTTATCAAAAAATTCCTTTTGGATATGTTTTCTTGCCAGAGAACCTGGGCTAAAATTAAGAAGTTGTGGAATCATTAAGAATCGTTTGGGTCAAAATCCATTTCGGATACAGAAGGAATATCCTTATCAGAATTAACATTATTTACCTAAACTATATTTGTTCGGGGGTCAATTTTAACCTTTTCTACCATTGACTTTCTATCAGTTACAATGGTATGTAATGAAGCATCACGATCTCGTGCTGGACCATAAACAGGTTCAACCGGGGAAATATGATGCATAACTGGCAAAAGTCTATGACTGGATGGAGAACATCTATTATAAATAGGACTCACTGTAGGCATAAAATTATTAGAAAATGACTGCCTATGAGAAGTATAACTATTATCAGAAAATTGAATACAAATCCTTCCATCGGGATTTTGCGAAATATGAGAATAATCAGAATTGGTAACCGCATCAGTTACTTGACTTGGAGATATGACCGAATTTAGAGTCCATGTAGTTGGGAAACCAATTTCTTCCCACTTAATAGGTCTTCTGGTGGTGACCTTGAACCTTGCAAAATTGATTTTCACCAATATAGTTTGATCAGATGTATCGTATAACTTACATCTTGGATTTAAAGTAGATAATAATTTAAAATAAATTCTATAAGATAAACTTATAAGTTCTGAACCAGGCATGTAATTATAACCATGCGTTTTAACATTTAATGTTAAAGCCTCAAGAATATTAACATCAGAAAGTGATAACTGCAGATTAGGTTGCGTATTAAAATACACGGGATCATAGGCCACTGTAGATTCTATCGAACCCATTAAAGACTGTCAAAAATTAAGATTTCTAGCATCTCTGAGAGCAGCTAGAAAAGTCTCAGGCAATCCTTTAAGAGTTAAAGGTTTAAAAGCAATCTGAACCATACCAATATGAAGGTAATTATACTGATTTTTATATAAATCGATATCACGTTTGTTTAACAAAATAATAGTCTGTTCAGATGAATTTAAAGCTAAAGATTGCTCAGTAGTCTTTATCAGCTGTTCAGAAGACAGTTTATCAAACCAACCATAATCATAAATAGTTTTAATCGGGACCTTAGGAATAGTCCATTTGTTTAAGAAATCAAGGCTTTGAGGTATATCAACCTCTTCAAGCCTAGTACTTTTAGTACAAGTTTCTCCCGGATCCATATAATAAAGGTCATATCTATGTCAAATACTTCACCTATATCTCATATATACCATGAAGGTTCTAGGCTCTGAAACCAGATTACGAATTCCAACTCAGCACCTTTTGAGTGAGATTTTGAGAAGAGTTGCTCTTTGGAGAGCACAATACGATGAAAGTTGTAAGCTGTGTTCGGGGGGGAGTTATTGTCTATCGTTGGCCTCTATGGCAGACTTTATACTGATAATTTAAAATAATAAAAATTATATTTTTATAAAACAAAATTATTTTTCAAATAAAATAAATATATCTAAAATATGACTCTATTTTAAGAAAAAATCAACTTACTAAAAATGATATTAAAATTAAACTTAAACTCTATTTATTATATTTTTTCTTTTGAATGAATGAATCACTCCTCTATGATACTTTATTAGTATAAGATACATATCAGATTGGTTTTATAGACGATTGATAAATATTTTAAAGGAAATAATCAGTCTATATGTTACCATGATAATATATAGATATATTGACATGGTATCAAGAAGGACTGAGGAGTCTCACCGAAGGACTGAAGCAAATCTCAATGATATCATGCTGGTATATAGATATACTGTGATGATATACTAAGGATTATCTCATCGAAGGATTGAACCAGTTCTCCATAAGTATCATGGAGAAATGAAGAGTGTCAAAGACTGAAGCATACTTTGATGAAAAAGAACAGAAAAAGTGAATGAAATTAGATTATGGAGAAAAAAATAATAAAAAAAATAATTAAATAAAATTAGAAAAAAAAACACAAAAATTTAAAAGAAATGAGTCAATATTGAATATGAAATTAGTTCATGATAAAAAAATAAAGAATAATATGATTTGAGAAAAATTGAATGAAAAAGGATGAAAAAAATAAAGAATAAAGAAATATACGAGAAAAAAAAGGAGAAAGAAAGAAAAAAAGAAAAGGAGTAGATAAAATTAAAAAAAAATTAAATGAAATAATTAATATTTTTTCTTAATTATTTCTTGTTTATAATATATAAAATGCGTAACACACACTAAAACCCTAACACTAGCCAAAAACCCCTCTTTGACATCAATGGTGAATCCTATAACCGTAAAGGAAAACTTGCATTGTTTTTAAATCTGTGAAAGGCCATCAATGGAGATGGATTCATCTGAAGGTATCTCCAAAAACGCTGAGGATACGTTACGCAAAGTCACAAGTGGTCCTTTGCCATCAACGGTTGCAAAGCTCTCTGGTTCTTCAAGAGGAATACCCACCGATAGAGACTTCCATTTCTACAACAATTTCAGCGAATTCAGGACACCCATTTCAGAAATCGACAAGAAATCCAAGGAAATCTTGGAGAAAGTCGGGGCATTATCGCAATTATGGGGAAAACCCATGTTGTTTCCGGAGGATCCAGATGACGAGGATAACGGAGACTGGCTGGTGAACATAAATGACGACGTTTTAGAGAAACTTGCTTCGTCCTTAGATGAGTTTAAGTTGTTGAGAAAGAAAGAAGAGGATACTGGAGTGAAGATGGAGGATTCTGAAAGTGGGTTTCAAGTGGTCTGTAGGAAGAAGAATAAGAAAGCAGATAATGCAAGTGTGGAGAAGAGCGAAGACAAGGCCGAGGGGGTGAAAGTAGCTATGAAAGGGAAGCTAAAGGTTCCATTTCATATACCCACCATCCCGAGGCCGCAGGATGTGTATAAAATAATTGTTAACAATACAAACCAGCCATTTGAGCATGTTTGGTTGCAGAGGAGTGAGGATGGTTCCACGTTTATGCATCCTCTGGTTAGTTCCACATTAACATCCTCTACTTTTTGACTTTCCTGCCCTTTTGCTTTTTAAAATTATAGTATCTTGAAACCTAGGTTAGGAAATCTTTGTGAGGTTTATTTTGTACATAGGAAATGTGGACATTGTATGTTTATCTTCGGCATATCTACTCCTCCATGTACTTCTTTTTCTCTGTGGTTTCTACAAGGTTTTTAGTTTGAGAACACCCCCTCTTGGCCTCTTCAAAGGAAAAACAAAAGTAAGTGATATATATATATATATCCTCACAGAATAACTATTCAACTGAACTTATTATTTCTTGAAGTAGATTAACAAATTCACTCTTGTTTGAAGCTAAACTAATAAAGGTTATCACATTTTTGGTATTTAAGTTTCCTACAACATTAGGTAAATACAATAATATTAAGAGCAAAATTGGAACAAAAAATTTAACTTTTGAATGATAGCACTGTTCTTTATAACAATAAGGAAGGCTTGTGTAAGGAAATATTAAGTTAGAATGGAGGTCTTATATAGTTTCCAACTAAAGGAGGGTTTTGTTTAGTTTAGATAAACTAGAGTGGATGTCTAAATATCACCTGATGCTTTTGATGGTATAGTGTAAGCTATTCCATGACATGGCTCCGCGTTACGTGCTGCAAGGAGGGTGTCCTAATACATGTCCATTTTTACCAATGTGTTCTACTCCAAAGTCTACATAGAGTTTGTATCCAACTTCCTAAGTTGTAGATATAATTTCAAATAAATAAATGCATGATAAAATAAATTAAAACGATTTGCTTGCTAATTTCTCTAGCTATGCAATGCAGGAGAAGTTCGCTCCCTCAGACTTTGTTGAGAGTGCTGGCATCATTGAGCCTGTCAAACCTCCTGCATTAGAAATTACTCCATTCACGCTTGTGGAAGAGGTCAAAGATCTGAAGCAGTTAGCAACCAAGTTGTCTGCTACGGATGTGTTTGCGGTAGGCTTCTGACTATAGCATCATATTTGTGTTGGTTTTTTTGAGGATGTAATATGAAGATTTTATCTCCTTAAGAAATTTGTGTTATTTGCGTAACTTAGCATTATTTATACTAGCAAGTCTGAAACATGCTATGCTCGTGAATAGTAGATTGTAGTTCTAAGCTAAATAAGATTAAAGAGATGACAAAAAAGTTGTATTCTGGATGCATAATCTGCATTTAGATTGAAGTCTCAAAAGCTACTTCTGGAAGATGTTATTTCTATATTATTTGAAAGCTCATACCTTGCAAATTTCTTCTTACAATTCTGTACAAAGGCAGTGATGCGTCTACTTATATGCATAGTTTGACTTGCTGTTTGAAACAGAGAAGAAAACAAAAGTTTTTGATGTTGTCAGATAGGAAGAAGATGAATGTTCCAGAATATGAATCTTAAAATTAAGATCAGTTGGAGCATGCTGCTTTGTCTGTTGTTACTAAAATCGATGCTAACTTTGATGAATTTGGTAGATTATGTTGGCATGTAATGTATCTATGAAACACCCAATTAAGATTAGAAGTTTAAATTACTCTGAGGTGATAAAAGTCTTTGGATTGGTAAGAAAAAAAGTCTAATAACTTTACTGTTGAAAGAAGCTTTAAATAACCTGGAAAAGATATGCTAGCTTAATTGGACATTGCAATACGTTTAAATGAGTTTCTATCAAGTTGATAACTTTAGGAAAAAAGTACTTGGGAAGCCGGTGATGTGATATCTGTTAGATTTGTGTATAATCTGGATAGACTGAAACACAATTTTTATTGTTACAAAGTTGGTGAGTAATTATGGTGGGGGGAAAACTTTTTAGAATTAGGGGATACAATACAAACAAGTCTGAGGCTTTTTGGATATTTCTGTGATAATAGAATTGGGGCCAACTTGCGTGCACGTTGAAGATCCACCTGATATGTGCTACTTCCCACTAGTAGAGTATCATTTTGTCCATCAAGGTTTAGGCAAATGAGAAAAATTAACTTATTGTAACCTTTGCTAGGATTTGACCTTGGTTCTCAATTTTGTTATTTTAACTGGTGGGCCACCCGTGTTTTGGGGGGGGGGGGCTGCAGCCTAGACTGAAAAGAATTCATAATCATAGGTATAAGTGAAACGCCAGAATACATATCTCGGAATCTTAAAGAATTCAAACCTGATGTCATACAAGAATTTATAGGAACATCTGAAGATTGATAAAAATATCAAAATACAATACTAAAGAAGGTTTCAGACAAGACTCTCTATGCTTTGCAAAATGTTTTTGTGGAAGATAGACATTCTAGTGCAACACTGGTGGCTAATAAAGTGAGAAGGCATAGAAAGCAAGGTGTACTAGGTGTGTTGTGCAAATTGGATCTTGAGGAGGCTTATGCTCATCTGAATTGGGAGTTCTTAGATTTCATAATGATGAAAATGGGCTTTGGTGTTTTTAGTCGAGGTGCGGGAAAGCTGGCTCAGACACCACGGTCATTAAAAAAAAGAAGGGCTTTGGTGATAGATGGACAAAGTGGATCAAATATTGCATCTCTACAATAAAGTATGCAGTACTTGTGAATCGCGATCCATGTCGATTCTTTGCTAGTTCGAGAGGTCTGAAACTGGGAGACCCGTTCTCCTATGTTGTTCATACTAGATATGGAGGCATTGATCAGGATGATGGCTAGGGTGGTGGCCTACATATATTTGTGGGGTTCCAAAGCTGCAGTTGGGGGCTGTGGTACTGTGAGGGTCACACATTTATTTTTTGCGGATGACGCTTTGGTCTTTTGCGATGATCTGACTTGGCGGGAATACTTATGACCTGTGTTAACATGTTTTCAAGTGGTATCATGCTTCAAGTTCAACCTCGGAAAATGTGAGATCATTCCCGTAGGTGATGTCGCGGCTATTGAGACGCAAGTTATGAATTGCAAGGTTAGGGCTCTTCCCACGACCTACCTTGGATTACCACTAGGTGTTTATTATAAGGATCAAGTAACATGAAATTCGGTACTACAGAGGATTGAGATAAGGCTTGCAGGTTGGCTGAAGAGGTATTTGTCCAAGGGAAGAAGGAAGTCCTTATTAAGAGCAATACCCAATTACTTTATGTCCATGTTTCAGTCTCCGGTTTGTGTATTGGAAAAGGTGGAAAAACTTCAAAGAAATTTTTATGGGATTCGTCGGGAGGTACAAGTTCCACCTGGTGAGATGGGGTACTGTTACGACTTCTAAGTGTTGGGGTGCACTTGGAATTAAAGATATACGGGTTTCAATAAGGCCGTACTAGGGAAATGGTTATAGAGGTTTGGGATAGGTACATGCTTTTTCGGGGGAGGTGATAGTAGAAAAAATATGGGGCCTTGGAGGACTAAAAATATAACTGTGCCTTATGAATGTGGTCAGTGGAGAATCATTATGAACATTATGAAAGGATGGGAGGAGTTTACTGGTTTGTGTCTTTTAGGATAGGGAATGGGATAAGGGTAAGCATTTGGGGGCACAAATGGTGCGGGGACAACATCTTGAGACTCACTTTTCCAAATATCTATAGAAATTCATGCCAAACGGAGATGATAGTCCAACGAGTCAGGATGATACACGATGGAGAAACATTTTGGGGTTTGAGGTTTGGGAGGAATTTCAAGATTGAGAAGTGTCAGAGTTCCAAGACCTAGTTGAATTACTTTTTAAACAAGGAACAACAAACAAATAACAACAACAACATCATACCCAGTGTAGTCCCACGAAGTGGAGCTGAGGAGGTTGCATCTCCACACTGATCGATTTGGATTCCAAAGGTGCTGAGGAAGGCACATTTTTTTACTTGGCTGGCAACGAGAGGGGTGATGTAGACGGGTAAAAATCTGGGGAAGAGGAAAGTTGCGTACGTTAGTTGGTGTTTTATGTGTAAGGACGCAGGTGAAGATGTTAGTCACCTTCTGCTCCGTTGTTTGAATTTCAATAGCATCGAGGTTATGGTGGGTGATACTCTGTTGGTTTGGATTATCTTGGGTTATGCCAGGCACTGTGGAAGAATTAATGTTTAGTTGGAATTGCGGAAGATGGAAGTGAAGACGAAAGACATGGAATATAGCTCCATTAGCTCTTATGTGGGTCGTTTGGAGAGAAAGAAATGTGAGAGCTTTTGAAAGTGTTGAGATGAACTTTCTATTGCTTTTTGGTGCACCCATAGGGTTCCTGTGTGTATAGAAGATTGGGTGTCAATCGCAGAGAACCATATCTTTTGGTATTCTCCTTGTATACGGGTGCTTTTATTATGTGTGCCCAGTTTCCTGTTTTAGTAAAATTATTACTTTATAAAAAAGAGACAATATTAAACGTCTAAAATTGATCAGTACATGAATTGGGATCCCATTGTATTCTAACGTATATGAGAATGTCCTAAAATAATTTTAGGTGTGCTGTGTGCATCTTATAATTTGATTCTGGAAAAGAAACAATACCCGCTCTCTTTGAGAATTTTCTGCAAAGTGGAGGACTTGTACGAATATTTCAAAATTATCCTTAACCTGGAATACATAAAACATGCTATAAATATGAGAAATGGAGAAATAAAGACGTGAAATTTCATTGGGTATTGGGTGCTTGTTCTATATTTTGTAAAAGGATTTGCTCCCTCCATGGTTCCCCTTCCATTCGATTTTCCTTCCTACAAGGCAATGAATAAAACGTGAACACACAGACAATCTGTTTTTACCCTGATCGGTGACACAATCTTTTTCACAACTCTTAACTACTCGCAGCAGCAAATATACTGTGAAAGCAAGCTTCTGAAATTCTCTCAGTGATTTTTGTCGTCTTCTCATGCATTGCGTCAAGTCCTTTCTAGTTATGGTTTCTTGGAAGAGCTGTTATGGTACTTCATTCTTGGAAGAGCTGTTATGTGTTTGGCACTGTTTGCTGTATGCACTTCTTACCTTCCACTTCCTACGCCACAGATAGAGGAGGAGGAAAACTTCAACTTGAAGCAAGAATGATTAGTTCAGCCTTTGTTACTTTATATCTGAACCAATATTGCATGTTCACAAGGCTTGATGTTAATTCTATCTTCTGTCTTTATTTAGGTTGATTTGGAGCATAATCAATATAGATCCTTTCAAGGATTGACATGCTTGATGCAAATATCCACTAGAACTGAAGATTTTGTTGTTGACACTCTGAAGCTTCGTGTTCACATTGGCCCACATCTGAGAGATATTTTTAAGGACCACAGGAAGAAAAAGGTAATTATCTGAATCATATGCCATTCCTGTATCTGGCAAAGAATTATCCTGAGAGCACTTTACTTACTAGGTGATGCATGGTGCTGATCGAGATATTGTGTGGCTTCAACGTGACTTTGGCATATATGTCTGCAATATGTTCGACACTGGCCAGGTTTTACCTTAACCTTTTCTGGACCTCGATCTAGAGATAGTTTCTTTTCTGGGGGATGGGGGTTGCACACTATGCAGGGATAGAAAGCACACGAGAGACAGCTACGAACAATGGATGGTAGCAGCCTTTATTCTTTTAATGCAAATCTGCAGAATCAATGACAGCCAAAAAGATGCAGGAGGTTGCATTTTACTATGTGTTTCTTCTATAAATAGAGAAATAGAGAGGTGTTTATAATGTCGATGTCGATTTTTAGTGCGAAATAGTCATACTTGTGCGGATTGAAGATTCCCCCTACATACAGTCTTACAGAAGGCATTGCTAAGGAAATGAAAACTGATTGTAACAGATTTGGTGTTTGATCTGTTTTATGTAAACATATTTAGGCTTAACATTTTCAGGTGTTTTTTGGGGCATGGGAGATGGTCTGCGCATCTGCTGTGAAGCATGCAGGCATCAATTTTGTTGTTTTGCTGTTGTTTTATAGAATTCTCCGTTCATTAATGCAGACTGTATAATTCATGTCAGCATATCCAGGAGGATATTTTTTCATTGGGTCCATGAGGGTATTAAAGTTGTGCACTGCTACATATTACTATGTAATATTATATGTGCTGGGATAGGCTTTTTTGATTAATATAATGGTAAGTATCTGTCTTCAGAAATAGAGAATGGTAGCCTGTATACAGAAAGACTAAAGAAGCAATTTTCTACTCATAAGGAGTGAGAAACCAAGATATGAAAAAACAATAGCACTGATAATTTGCAGCAAAATGATGGGGTATTATTACTGTGATTAGTCACTCAATAGAGATAGGAAATGGTTCTGTTATTCAGTGAGTGTATTTGTGAAGATTTAGGTTCTATGCCGCACCTCCCTGTCATTTTTTCTCCTTGGTTCGCTTAGTATACTTAGCATAAGCACGCTCAAATGTCTGCTTTATGCTCTTGTCCTGCTTCTGTTTTAACAATGAGATGGAGTTTTGATGGATCCTTATTTGATCATTTTTTGGGTATAATAAGATTAATATTTTGTAAATCCTTAGGCCTCAAGGGTTTTGCAACTGGAAAGAAACAGTCTGGAGTACCTGCTACAACATTTTTGTGGAGTTACGGCAAACAAAGAGTATGGTCTACCTGTAATTACAAATTGTTCCTACTTCTCAAATCATATGGATATCATCCTCCAATTATCAGATGAACAAAGAAAATGAATCTCCTCACCCCTGCTTTCTATAACAAATAAGTGGATTTCTCTCTGAGATATCAAATCATGGATAATGGGATGCCAAAAGGAATAATGCTTATGGTTACCTCGTATATTTTCTTGCAGATATCAGAATGCAGATTGGAGATTACGCCCACTTCCTGTAGAGATGATGAGGTATGGTGTGTCTAATTTTCTAGTTTGCTTAAGACTATGCTTCATATTATTGTTCTAATGAGTGTTTAACCTATCCAAAAATACATATACATAATACATGTTACATATTTGTCAGTTTGAGGTGTTAACAAGTTTTTGAATATCTGATGTACCTTTTTTTCGCAGTACGGCAAGAGTATATAGGATAATGCTATTTCTTCTTATTTTGACGTAGATAACTTTGGATTAATATCACCATTGCTTTGAGATACTTTTTAATGGTGTAAACCTTTTCTTCTCTTAAATCTAGTGTACTTATAGGTCCAAATCTAAACAAAAAGTACATTTATATGTACTCTACTTTTTCTTATCAAAAAGTTATTTAGTATAGGTTTATAATGTACCGCGAAATACTCTTGGAGTTCGGACACTTCAACATCGGACTTATTAATGATCGAGGTGGCTTTAATTCTTTGAATTACTCGAGTATGTAGCTTCTTGTCACTTTCTTGGGTTAAAGGAAATGGAATCAACTTCCATGGATATGTTTCCAGTTAGGTGCCACTCCTTTAAGGAGATTCAGATGATTGTCCAGATTACTGATTCATTGACTGTTGCGTCTCTGTACATGATTGCCTTTTCCTCTAATACTATATTAAGAACTCTGCAAGTATGACATATTTCAGTGGATTGTTCTTTTCTTCCCTTGTCTTGCATAACCCTCTGAAGCTTTCTCTCGTCTTCTTCCATTTAGGATTGCTTAGTGGCTTTCTGTGGTCTTTTTCTTGTAGTAGATTCAAGAGAAAGACAAACAATAGTTAGTGGTCTGCACCTAATAAGAATAGTGTCACCTGTTCATCTAAGCCGCTTAGGGAGACTCTTTTTTTAATTCTTACTGTTTGCTTTGCTTCAAGAGCTTTAGTGACAGCAATTTGAATTTTCTTTTTGTACACTACATTACTTTGGATTGTGATGAAGCTTCTTGTTGATTAAGCGAAATTCTTGGAAGTTTTTTAAAGATATTCTGTTTGGTAAGTGCTAGGCCTCTTCTAGGAATACCTAGACCAATAGTTGTCTTCATTTTGGAGGAGGATGCGGGGTGGGGTATTGGTGGATTCTCTTTTTATTTTTATTTTTTGAGAATGGTAAGGTTGTTCCTTTTTCTTGTATGTATGGGATGCTTCCTCTAGTACTTGTTATATCTTCTTTTCTTCTGTATGTTCTTTGTTATCCGTTACCTGAGCTTGGGGTCTTTCGGAAACAACCTCTCTACCTCGGTGAGGTAGGGGTAAGGTTTGTGTACACCCTACCCTCCCTAGACCCCACTTGTGGGAATACACGGTGTATGCTGTTGTTGGTAAGGTTGAATAAATGGAGCACACAAGTTGTGCTGAAAAGGGTATCGTTGGATTCTCTCTGATGTAGTGCTAGATCCTTTTGATGAGATTGTCAACTGTCTAAATCATTAATTAGTGTTTCTCTCTTTTATTCCTTCATGCAACTTTTCGCTTGCTTAATCGCTGCAGGTTTTCATCCAAACAATCCTTTATGGAAATAGCTTTTTCAATCTAAACATTAGATAAAAAATTCTCAAACGCAAGTTGAACATAACTGGAAATGAGTATTGAATTGTCATCTGTAATAGTGAGCTGAGACTGTTCTCAACATGAATACAAGTTATTGAATGAAATATGTCATGCCTATAGCCTACTGATTCATTACTTATTTTCATTGTATTGTATAAATATAAGGGAAATAACTGATTTTTGCTGAGTCTCTCACGTTTGCTTGGTGTGGTGGTGGTGCCCTGGTGGATGACTCAATGTCATTTCGACTGTAATTTAACATTTCTGACTATGTTGGATGATACATGTAGAAGACTTCAATCATTGCGAATCTGTGTTTATCTGTTGTTTTAAACCATTTTTTGGTGACTATCATTTTCTACTCAAATCAATCAGGACTGAGTGATTATGTGTTGGTGTTACTAGAATGGAACTTCTTCTACAATTTTGTAGTGATTTTGCTTCTATACTTACTGTTTTTATATTACCCATAAGTATACAATTTAAGTTTATTATGAATTCTTGCACTTATTTATTAAAGTGCACACATATAATGTAGATATGCTAGAGAAGATACACACTATCTCTTGTACATTTATGATGTTATGAGGATGAAATTGCTCTCTTCATTTGCTGACAATGGATCTCGTGATGCTCCTCTAGTAGAGGTAAGTGCCTGTGCTTTTGTTATCCGAGATTCCCAGTTGCTCGGGGCATCAGATTTTTCTTGTTATATTAAGCATCCTCGAGATGATTATAATTCATTTATATGTCGTGCTGGACTTCACCTTTTCTTTGTTTCCTTCTGAATACTCACCGTGTTCCATTTTATATAACACTATTACTACTTCAGGATTCTTAACAACATTTTCCTTGACTCTTAACTTTTCATATATTTTTAAAATACTTTTAATTATAAAAATTATAATTGTTAGGACTTTCTATGCAGTTGCTAATTATGTACGTTTTATCTTAAAAAGATTAAGAAATTGATGTTCAAATTGAGACCAATAATTTGGAAGTTCAACTCTCGCACTCCGAACCCCTGCATTCTATTTAAAATGTAGGAGGTACTAATTATTGGGTGACATGCCACACCAATGGTGTGGGCCTAGTAATCAATGAAGTGGATTAGAAAACCATGAGGTATCAGGTTCGAATCTCAGTTGAGGCAAAAAACACTGTGATTTCTATCTGGTCAAGCCTTGGTGGACCGAGTTACCCGGTACCTGTGTTGCTGGGGAGGTAGCAGGTACCTCGTGAAATAGTTGAGGTGAGGATATCACCAGTGGCGTACGCAGAATTTTCAGCAAGGGATGTCGATATTATAGAAGAAAGGATAGAAATTTAAGTATTACATGTATAAATAAAGATATATCCTTAGTCCATTGGTTTAGCTTAATTTTAAGCTAGAAGAGGTCTTGGTTCAATACTTCATAACCACATTTTCAAGCAATTGTAATATTTTGCAAAAAAAAAAAAAAGCAAATGTCAAGGTTCAAACCCCCAACCTTCGAGCACAAAATCGTTCTCTGAAACAACGCATCAACTGGTGTCTTTAATCAAGCAAAATCATTTCATTTAATATATCTGTTTATACATAATATTAATATATATATTTAGTAATTTTTTTCGACGAAGCAGTGTCTGTTGACACCCCTTCCCTCATCCGCCCCTGGATATCACGGCTATAATTTTTTTTACAAGGAAACATGTTGGCTAGACTTGCAGAAACTCTCATGAGCTACCTTCTGTTGTTGTTTCAACTTCTGACCAAATTGATGGAAGTGCTATATCTTAATTCTTATCTCTGTCTTACAAGTAATCTATTTTGTTTTTCTTCGGTTTGTCTATGATCTGCTATTGCTTGCAGGTGTACAAGCGCAGTTATGATATATGCATGCAGCTTTATGAAAAAGAACTTTTGACTGATACCTCATATCAGCACATATATGGGTATGGGTTTTACCTGTTATTTTACTATATTTAACGGACTACGAAGTTATGTTCTACACTTCCTCCCATTTTCCATCGATGAAGAGTTTTTACATTTTATTATCGATTTGGTATCTCTGCGCCATTCTATCTCTTTCATTGTATTGTTTTAACATTTAAGGCAAACTCTTTCACATGCAATTGCAGATTACAGGGAGCTGGCTTCAATGCGCAGCAGCTTGCAGTTGTTGCTGTGAGTTTTTGCCTACCCACTGGTCATATTATTTTTTGATTTTGGGACTGGTGGTACTAGTCAGCTCTTGGCATTTCCTGTGATCCAACATTTGAATCTTTCAGGGTCTGCATGGCTGGAGGGATGTTATTGCCCGGGCAGAAGATGAAAGTACTGGCTATGTTTTACCAAATAAAACCCTTATTGAAATTGGTACGTCTAAAAAGTCTTCTTCCTGTGTACACCAGCTTATAATCCGCAGATGTTCTAAACATAATACTTTGTTGCAAAAGCTAAGCAGATGCCTCTTACCCCAAGCAAATTAAAGCGATCAATGAAATCAAAGCATCCGTATGTTGAGCGTAATCTTGGTGCTGTTGTCAGCATCATTAGGTACTCTGTTCAGCATTCCGCTGCATATGAAGCAGCTGTGGAACATCTGAAGGAAAGGCGCTTAGAATTAGTAAGTAATGAGTTGACACATTTTGTTTGTCTAATTCATCTCCGTGCCCGTATCCCTTTCCCTCTCTTTTCGTTAGGCATTGGGAATTAAAAAAAAATTGGTTTCTCTAGAGTAGTTAACACAACTTTTCTTCGTGTGATTTTCTGGATTTATGAAAGCACTTATACCAAATTTATTTTGTTTAATCCTTACTTTGCATGTTATAAGGTGGATTCTATGCCAATGACCTGCAGATGATTTACTGTGTTTCTCTGCATGTCAGATTATGAGTTGTTTGGATTGACTTAGAAGTTGGTCAAACCAGCTTTTCAAGCCAAAAGCCACAAATTGGGCATCCCCAACTTGTGGCTTTTCAGCTTAAAGGTATTTGGGTTTGAACAAGCAGTTTAACATTCTTGTCCCGTACATCTTTTGATAATTGTCAATATATCCTTCTCTCATAAGAAGTCCTAAGCCAATCCTTTTTCATTTCCATTTGTAGCAAGCATCTATGTTCTGAAATTATACTGTTTATATTAGTGTGGATCCCTTTTGACATCTTTGCTTGTTAAACAAACATTTGTGGCTTGAAAGAAATTACAAATGTTTTAATGGTGTTTCAACTCCTATTAGTATCCTGAAAGGAAGATGTTTAGCTTACCCTGTTTAGGTAGCTTTTGTCTATTTCTTAGAGCTTACTTTTTCTCCATCTTTTGTAATTTATGCATCTTCTTGATGCTTTTAATGAGGGGGAAATGGGGATCTAGCCCATTACAATTTTTTTTTAAGTTTTATGACCTTTCTACAAGAGATCTTCATTTTTTACACATAAGAGATTTTATTTTTACACATACGAGATCTGAAAAGACCACTTACTTAATTTCAAAGTGTAAGTGGTTTTTTTACCACATTTCCTCCTTTTTTTAAAATGATATCTCACTTTATCAAAAAAAAAACATTTGTCATATTACGTTGAAACAAGTGTATTTTTTCTCTATAGTTGTCTATTGCTCGTTGTATTACAAATGCAAAAACAACGTACCTTTCTCCAAATATTTTACATTTGATAGAACTTTTACCTCGTATTTTCTGAACTCCACCAATTATTATGCATCCTAAGTACGTTGTCTGCATTTCATGCAGCCAGCTGAAGAAAATATTATGGCTACTGAGGGTGCTGAAATGTCAGTTGAAATTACTGAGCCACTGAAAGCAACAAGAGGGACAGAAACTTCAAATGTTTGTAGTTCACGTGATGCTAGTGTCGCTTCAATACAGCAACAAAACTACTCTCTGAAACCAGAAAGTGCTGTCACCAAAGCTGGTTTTAGTGGACCTGGTGACACCTCTGAATGTTGTAATGAATATGGTGGTTTAAAAGCTACTTCTTCGGGACAGGTTGATGAACATTTGTTGAGTCTTGGTTTCCATCTTTCTTGTTCATGGTTTACTTAAATAGATGCTTCTCATCTCAGGTGGAAGTAACTATTCAGGCAATTGAGAAACCCAGCCGTGGTCTTGGGATGTTACTAGGGAGTACAGCAAAGAGGAAGCTGCATCCTGATAAAAAAGTACCCTCTGCAACCTTGAATCATATGATTAATTTGTTTCTCTTATTAAGTAGCTTACACTGTTGCATTGTCAAATACTAAGCCCTGGAAGTTCGAATTGCTCTTATAGTTGGACACACTTTCTGTACC
Source organism: Jaltomata sinuosa (assembly GCA_003996215.1). Classification (NCBI taxonomy): domain Eukaryota; kingdom Viridiplantae; phylum Streptophyta; class Magnoliopsida; order Solanales; family Solanaceae; genus Jaltomata; species Jaltomata sinuosa. Next base: position 182,141 of record QJPP01000270.1, read on the forward strand.
TATTTCCTTTATAGCTATGATCAATTGTGTTGATGCCTCCCAAATTCTTTAAACACGCAGGAGCCGGAACAGATCCAAGTGCAGCAGATCAAGTCTTTGGTGAGCCTTCCATTCCATCCATTTTCAGGTAGGATTGAGCAGATACAGCAAGCTGAAACAGGCCCTGCTAAACCATTGGAAATTAATCATAGAGAGGAACCTGTTGCTACTAATTCCAAGTTAGGCATTATAACCCTGGAGACTGATTCAGATGATGGGGAATCAGTAAAAGGTGACCTATCAACCGGAGAACAGGAAAACTTTTTTGCCATGCCGGTAGCTACTTCAAAGTTAGAAGATGTTATCTTACTGGACACTGATTCAGATATTGAGGAACCAGTCAAAGATGATTCAGAAGCTACTAACAATCAGCCTGAGTGTGGGGAAAACAAAAATGCAGTTTCTGTTGAGGAGATGGATGAAGGGGGTGAGAATATGTCCTTGTCTAATCTGTCCTCTAGCTTCGAGAAGTGTTCCCATTCGATAAGTAAAAAAGGTAAGGCGAAGCTTGCTGAGAAACCACAAGCACATGAAGGTCAGTTGAAGGTTCAGCCTTTTGACTATGAAGCAGCAAGGAAGCAAGTGGTATTTGGAGAAGATCCAGCAGGTAAACAACCGGAAAGAGAAGGTGATGAGTCTCGTAGGAGTAGGAATGATAAAGGTGATAAGAAGAAGGATTTATTCTTAGGTCAGCCACCATTGATTGAAGGGACAACAGAGTTTCAGCAAGGTAGAAGGCGTCAAGCTTTTCCAGCTTCGGGGAATCGAAGCTATACTTTCCGTTAGCAGTTGAAAAGCTATATGAACTCGTAAGTACGGTACGAAATGAGTTTTGTCTACAAAGCAAGTAACCTCATCTTGCATGCTTTTGGCAAAGCTTGCCAGTACAAGCAGGAGGGGGAAAATCATAGTTTGATGTTTATATATGGAAGTAAAAAAGTGGAATTAGTTGCGGTGTTACTGTTAATCTGCATTTGCTGTGTGGTGCAGTATTCTATACAGGTGCAGCCCCACTCTGCTAAACTCGTAGGTACGAGAAACACTGTCATGAAGAAGGTATAAGGATTTGATGGCTTGATATGCTGGCAATGATGAAACATATGATCTTGCAAGTTAATTTTACAAGGAAAACAAAACAATCATTGAAAATATGATGGTGCTAAGAAAGAAAAGTTTAGTGTCAAAAAGTTAAAAACATAATGTGCTCCCCTTTAGTTTGCAGGGAAATTATGGAATTGGTAAAAATGCTTTTACAAGAAAGACCTGCTTGAGAATAAATAGTCATGCAACAGGCCAAATCGACACAATTTAGACTCAAAACCTTTATTTTCATTATTGTCAGGTGTACAAGAAATGATAGAGGTCTATGATGCAAATTATCTTTTCATATTGGGAATTACGAATGGGGTGGAAAGGGACGGCAACAATGTTGTTTAATTTGGTTGTAATCTTCTTTTCTTTCGCCTTTCTGAATGTGAATAGTTTATTTATTTCTTCACATAAGAATATACAATCCAACTATAAAAGTAACTAAATTCTAAAAAAATAAAATTTAATAAAAAATAAAATATTTATGTTTGCAAATTATGGTAGAGATGATTTGTAGTGGTGATGATTGATGTTACTGGCAAGTAATGATAGTGGTGAGAATTGTTACGATGGAAGTGGTTGGTATTGTAGTGATTTGTATGATAGCGGCGGTTTGTAGTCGTGGTGACGGTTGTGGTAGTGAAGTTGGTTGATGTAAGTAATTGGTGGTGTTGATAAGGGTGGCTGAGGAATGTGTGGTGGTTGATGGGTGTTGGTGGTAGTTGATGACAATGCTAATTGTGATGGTGGAGATGATTGATACCTGTATATTGACTGCAATTGAGTTAATACTAGATAGTGATGGTGGAGGTGACAATAACATTGATAGTGGCGATTGCTAGTAGTGAGTATAATTATATTGATGGATGTTTAATTTTAATAATGGATGTGACAGGTGTAGTTGCGATTGACAATAATGGTTGACAACGATGATGATTGGGATAACAAAGATGATTGTTGATGGTGGTTGGCGAGTAATGGTTCATAATGATGGTTGTGATTGTGATGACAGAGGTGGTGGTTGGTGAAAATTATTCACCCAAAAGTATTTCTTAGTGATATTAAGGTCTTATTTGTTTGTATTTAATGGAGATCTGAGTATGAATGATTAAAGTCTTTACATTAAGATTTAAGGTCACATTTGTTTCATTAAGATTTAAGGCCACATTTGTTTAATTAAGATTAAGACGTCAAGATCTGAATACACATTTGAATGATCAAGATGTTATTTTTATATCTGAACTAAATGATTAAGACTTTGTTTTTCAACATTTGAATGTGCATAATTTATTTGTAAACATAATAAATATACAATTCAAATAAAAAATTAATTAAATATTAAAAAAATAAAAAATTAATAAAATAAAATTAATAAAATAAAATTATTCTTTGATAGAAAATGAATATTTATATCCGCTAGTGAAGGATGGTGGCCATTGATAGTGGTGATGGTTGTAATGGTGAAATTAGTAGTTGACGATGTTGATGGTGGTAGATAAAAAATATACAATTCAAATATAAAAGTAATTAAATACTAAAAAATAAAATTTAATAAAAAATAAAATATTTATGTAGGGGTGACAAAATCAAACCCAATCCGCCCAACCCGCTCAACTCATTTAGGTTTGGGTTGGTTATTGATCCGCCCATTTGTTAGCTCAACTCATTTCAATCCAACCCATTTTATATGTAACCCAAATTGACTTTTGAAAATCTTTTCAAAAAATTTTAATTTTTTTTTATATGTTATATATAGTTATAATATAAGAATTTTTTTTATTAGGTACTAAAAACTTATAAAATAACAAATAAAGCAATTAAAACTTAGTAAAAATTGAGCAGGTTGAGTTATGACCCGTTATCTATTTTATTTTGACCCAATTCATTTTGACCCAAGCAAATTTGGATCAGGTTGGGTCTTGACCCATTTTGACCTGCCCAAATTTAACCCAACTCGTCCAATTGCCACCACTATATTTATGTTCACAAATGATGGTAGTGATGATTTGTAGTGATGATGATTGATGTTAGTGATATGTAATGATAGTGATGAAAGTTGTTACGGTAGAGGTAGTTGGTATTGTAGTGACTTATATGATGACTGTGGTTCATAATCGTGGTGATGGTCGTGGTAGTGAAGGTTGATGTAAGTAATTGGTGGTGTTGATGATGGTGATCGAGGAATGTGTGATGATTGATGGATGTTGGTGGTAGTTGACGATAATTTTAATTGTGATGGTGGAGATGATTAGTAGTAGGTATTGACTGCAATTGAGTTAGAGCTTGACAATGATGATGGAGGTGGCAACAATAGTGATGGTGGCGGTGCTAGCAGTGAGTATAATTATATTGATGAATGTTTAATTATAATGATGGATGTGATAAGTGTAGTTGCAATTAACAATAATGATTGACAGCGATGGTGATTGTGATGAGAAAGATGGTTGTTGATGGTTGGCGATTAATAATTTATAATGGTGGTTGTGGTTGTGATACTGTTGAATTTTTAGCAAAGAAAGTAGAGAAATAACAAAGAGATTTAGAGAGAGAAAAATACTGCAGTGTTGTCAAAAGAATTTTTTTTATTCAGCTTTGTTGAATACATTTATAAGAACAAAACCAGCAAAAAGATGATAATAAAATAGCCTAGAATATCTCTGCAAAATATATCTTAACTAACTAATTACAATAAAATTACTCCAGTTCAAAAGCGCAATTCTAACAATGACAGAGGTGGTTAGTGATGGTGGTTGATGAAACTTATCCACATAAAAGTATTTCTTAGTGATATTAAGGCCTTATTTGTTTGCATTTAATGGAAGTTTGAGTATGAATGATTAAAGCCTTAGGGCATAAAGTACATTTGCTTACATTATAATTTAAGACCACATTTATTTCATTAAGATTAAGACGTCTGGATCTGAATACACATCTGAATGATTAAAATGTTATCTCTAGATTTGAGCACTGAATGATTAAAACGGTTTATTTTTCAATAGCTAAATATGCATAATTTATTTATTTATAAACATAATAAATATACAATATAAATAAAAAATTAATCACTTATCAGAAAAAAATAGAAATTTAATAAGATAAAATTATTATTTGAAGAATTGAAACATTTTATGTTTGCTAGTGATATTGAAGATGGTTTGTAGTAGTAGTGGTGGTAGTAGTAATAGTTGGTATTGCAGTGAATGTCATGATGGTGGGGATTGGTTATAGTGATGGTTGTGATGGTGAAGTTAGTTGATGTTAGTAGTTGGCGGTGTTTATGGCGATGAATAAAACTGTATGATAATTGATGATGTGTTGACATGGTAGTTGACGGCGGTGCTAGTTGTGATGATGGAGGTGATTGGTAATAGGGATTGATCGCAGCGGTGATAGTTGTTGATAGTGATGGTGAAGGTGGATGAAGAATGTGTGGTGATTGACGATGTGTTGGCGGTAATTGACAATAATGCTAGTTAAGATGGTGGAGTTGGTCGATAGTAGAAACTAATTGCAGTGGTGGTAGTGGTTGGTAGGGGTGGAGGTGATGGTGGTGACAATAGACATAATTATAATGATGAAGGTAATAGGTGTAATAGCGACTGTCAATGATAGCGGTTGTGATGACAGAAGTGATTGGTGGTGGTTGTGATGACAGAGGTGGTCAGTGGTGCTGACTGATGATTATGGATAGAGAGTGATGGTGAATATTACTCACACAAGAATACCTCTTAATAATATTAAGATTTTGTTCAGAATCTTAATAGTATTAAGACCTATTAATGAAGTGCTTAAATCTTAATGAATATAAATATACTTAATAACAATTAAAATTTTGAATAAAGTCTTAATATCTTTAAGAAGTATTTTTATATGAATAATTTTCCTACCATTTGATCCACAGTCACTAATCACCACGACTAACTATCCCTGCCATTACAACTACAGTCAAACTCGTTATAATAATCATTTATTATAACAACTAGGGGAAATGGCCCGTTCTATTATAAGAATTAGAACTATTAATATATCTTTATCAAAATAATAATTAGAATAAATATAGAGTAAATATACATCGCCTATTTTTGATATATATATATATATATACTATTGCTGTTCTAAATAAATTCTAAAATGTCGATAATTTAAGAATATATTAAGCATTGGGGAAAGATGTTTTTCAACTTTATAGTTGATTCTAGGGTCCACATCTTATGATATTTGCAAATAGAAATGTTCAATGGGTCCCATCGTATTTTTCAATGACATTTCTTGAAGGGCATGGTCTATAATTAAATAAGAAAGGATGAGCCACCTTTTTAGAGCTTTTGATGAGGTCCAAATAATAAAGTAAAAAAGACCAACAAGGGTTGTGGTGGAGTGGTAAGTACTCCTTCATCCTTAACCAAGATGTCTCAGGTTCGAGCCCCCTTGGGTGTAGAGTCGCCTTTGTTAGGGAGGGCTTTATCCCCCAATGTGAAGCTTTCCGGCGCGAATTCAAATTTAGTCGGACTCCAATGCGGGTACCAAACACCAGTAAAAAAGATAACTTTTCTAAGCAAGTTGATTTTGCAAATCTTTTAAAGATTTTAATACCCTCAAACTTTTATTTAACGCCAAAAAATTGACATGTTGAAACTACTCCTTCTATACTATAGAAATATTTAATTATAATGGTTTAATTTTCTTTGGAATTATTTTTTCATTTAAACATTATTTCTCTATAATAATATTTTATCTATGACAACAGTGACATTCATTATGCACTATAAAATTATCCTCTAGAATAATTATAATCAAATATTGTGTAATAATATTTTGTAGTTAAGAAATATATTATATATAAAATATTAAAATATTTATGATAATCATTATTAATGTCATGCACAAGTAAATTTCAAGAATGAATATTTAAGGGAAAAATATTTTAAATGGTGCTCATCAATTATAGTTATAACTTTACGAGAAAATGCTAGTGATATTTTCCTTTTTTATATTCATACTCTTTCTATATATTTTTTTGGTTAACTTGGTTAACAAATGCATTACTTGTTTTTGGTACACAAAATTATTAAACTAATTTTTTTTTGTATTTTTGTTTATGACAGCTAAATGAGATCTAAACGTTAAATGTCAATATATATATATAACGACACTTCACTATAGTACTTATGAAATTTTCACATGAACGTTGCCACTATAACGAGGTTTGACTGTACCGCCATCATTGTCAACAATCATTACTGTCGGTAACCACCAACCATCACCATCAACCACAACATGCAATCACCATCGCTGTTAAACCATTACTGTGAAGTTTTATCACACCTACCACCTTCACCATTATAAATATGTCCAGTTCCATCACTACCACCATCATTAGACACTACAATCACTGCGGTGAATTCGTACTGTCAATCACGACCATCACAACTAGCATCGCCTTCGACTATCAATAATATATCATCAATCACTACACATTCGTCATTTATCACCATCAACACTGTCAACTACTAACATAAATCAACTTCACCGTTATCATCACCATCACCTCTATCAATCGCTACCGTTATGCCAGTCACTACAATACCAACTACCTCAATTATCACCACCATTATACATTGCCAACTACTAGCTTCACCAGCACCTCTACAAACCTTCACTATAACATCAATCATCTCCATCATCACAACTATCATCACCATCATTATTATTCACTTACACAAACTATACCACCATGTCACGTTCGAAATCACATTCTGGCGCAATATGTATCTAATGCTAAAGAATCACATCGAAAGCACCTTATAGACATGATAATTCACATTATATATATGTGTGTATATATATATATATATATATATATAAACAATTAAATTGTATGTAAGTACAGGGTACTCAATAAGTGTCTTGGGGAAAAAATTTATATAATAAAAATAATTATAATGATAATAATAATGAAGATAAGACAATTATAGTGAACCATTTTAAAATCCAGTAGCACAACAAAGTTGTATAACTCAGATAACAATCATCCAATAAGAATAGTCAATTTCACATTTTCATGTTCAACAACCATGTAAGAAAAATCTTTCCAAATCAAATCAATTAAAATCATCATGCCACTCAAGGGTAAACGCAACACAGAAATATCATCCCACTCATGGAGGTAACCCAAATCATCTTTCTAAATAGCATCCACATAAGGTTGACATCAGAAAATAGTGACACCCGCATAAGTGCATCCCAACATAGAGGTAATCAAGGTGGCATCCCAAGGAAAAATCAATGGTGTCAACTCAAAACAGGGACATGCCAAAGTACGGGTAATCAATAGTGTCTTTCAAAATAGGGGCATCCGCATAAGGGCATCCCAAAAATAGAGAAAATCAATAGTGTCTGTCACGCCCCAAACTCGGAGAGGCGCGATTCACATCTTGTGACTAACTTGACCGAGCGAACTAATTGAAACCAACCCAAACAACATAATCTGTGACAAGTGGAGGCCGATGAGACCCAAACAACACCAAGCATTCATAATATAAAAGCAAAAAGAATAACAGAGTAAAACAACAAGATCATTTTAAACCACAATCTGCATGAAAGTAAGCCCAATACACAAATATATACACAAGGCTTCTAGGGCCATTGTTTGAAAATCACAATTAACAACACGACAAACAAGGCCACGATTGATCACAAAAATCACAAAGACGTTAACAAGCCTCTAAGATGCAAACTTGCTAACACCTAGTTGGGACAAGGCCCCGACATACCCATCAGCTACACAAATCAAAATGGGACTGTAGACTCAACAACTCCAGAAAGAATAAAGCATACCAACCTTCAGCTGCACTTACCACATGCAACGAGGATCCCTGTTTACTTGATAACCTTCAAGCAAGAATGCAGTGCCCCTCAGAAAATAAAAATGTTAGTACAAAATAATGTACCGAGCATGCAAGGTGATAAAATAATCAAAACAACACACTCAGAACAAAAACCACAATATGTCAGACGTAATATGCACAAAATAAATAGTCCACTGAAATCACACTACTTGCTTGTAATAATCCTCATAGTGATTTTAAATTTTTAGTGCATTTTAATCATTTTACCCCTCTTCATAATTTTATTATGGTATTTGTGATTAGTGGAAGTGGGTGACACGGTCCTCGAGGAGGTTGATTGAAAATTATATAAGTTTTTCATTTTAAAAGGTTAAAAAGTTGTTATGATTAACTTTAATCAACATCCATAGAAGCTGAGCTCGTATCAAAATTTCATCAACAACGTCAACTCCAGAATATGATTTTTGGGTTAGTAGGACTATTGGTTTGACGCTCAAAATATTTAGATGAGTTTTAAAAGAGTTTTTGAGTTTTAAAAGTTGAAAACTTAAGAGAGTTGACCAAAGTCAACCTTCAAGGTTAGAAAGGTCATTTCTGAGTTTTGATGACTCCACTAGATTCAAAGGGTAATTTTTAGTCTAGTTGAATATCACACCTTGGAGGCAATACTGGACCTAGAACCACAAGTGATCTCAAGTTAACCCTTGGCATAAGCATGACCCTAAGCATGAACATAAATATACAAAACGGAAACTTAACTGAAGTAATGATCAACTAAATCTGTATAATAAATAAGTCTGAGGATAACAATAATCAATGAATACTAACTGTTTGACTATGTCTGAAAAACCTCTAAAAATTGATAGGGTGAGTTGCTGGGACAAGATTCCCAGCTAACTGTAAGTACTGAAAAGATTATGAAGAAAAAAATAACTAGAAGATCATAAGAAGTCCTCGAATGATGAGGACTCACCAAATATAACTGGAAGTCCTGCTGTATCTAACCACGAGTCTGTAAATGAGCACCTGAATCTACATCATGATAGGATGCAAAAAAAAGAGGTATGCGGTCAGTATTATGGCATTGATGGAGATATTAAGGATCTGAAGACCCTGCATTGGTTGGGTAAGCCTAACGGTCTCCTTCTCTATATTTTCGGTAGGATTTTTGGCGGAATCCCTACCGAATACACTTGAGTAATTCAGCACGAATGTACTGAGTATATGAGATATGCATATGTCATGGTAAAAATATACTTGAAAGTATGCTTAAATCTGAAATTATATAACAGTAGTAAAAGCTGTAGTACAATGACTCAAAGTAAAATCATAAGCTGAAAACATGTTTTATAGTTATAAGCCATAAAGTAATAAGTCTGAACTTGAAAGTTAATAGTCATGTAAAGTTATTAAACTTGAAGTCATTTTAGTGGGGAGTTTATCGAACAAACATAGACCATGTGACCTACATGAAATCCAACTTCTGAACCCTAGTTGGCAGAGCTACCCTATACCTTGTTGGGGCACAAGATCATGGTTAGAATGAAACCACTATCATGAGCCCATTGGGCTAGAGGAGACGCTCTCAACTAACAAGGACCCTCTTAACCTACGCTGAAAACGTAGTTCTAGACTTGGATTGTCTAGAATTCTTATCCGCTCGATGCTAAATACTACTTCCATAAACCATATCATAGAGCTCATACATATCATGAAAATATATCTCTTAAAGTATAGCATGACACTAGTTCAAATACATGTTCTTGCTAAATTTCATAACTTGAGGAACTAGATATGCTAATTTTCTGAACACTTGAGGTCATATTATCTGAACATGTCAAATTTTCTTAAAAACAGATAATAATGTCAAATTATGATAGATTTATCTCTCAAATCATGGGGTTAAGGAATGCATGTAAAAACTCATGCAAAATCATATAAATAGAAATAGAAATCATAGTGTGAAATGTGAGGGGCATGAATGAGCCCTTCAAACAGAGGGAATTGGGAAAATATTTATATTTTTATGATCCTATTTTCATGATATGACACAATTTCGGGACAGAACAAAAAATAATAATTAATTATTTTAAAAAATAATTTAATAAGAGAGTCGCCACCTAATTTTAAGAAAATCAGGAAACCTTTTTATTAAAGAATAAATTTTAGTCTACGAAACCAGTTAGATTCTAGGTAAGAGTTCAAGTTATTCCGAAGGAAAGGGGTTAGGCATCCTTCAGAATCGACAACGGTGGTTCCTGGCTGAATTTATTTTTTCAATTGAGGAGATAAAATAAATGTTCTGATTCTTCAGAGTTAGAGAAAATGACTCTCCAAAACTAGAAGAATCCGGAAAAAGCTTTTACGAGATGACCTAATATTTACCAATCGTTAGTAATAAATAAATAAATACAATAAAGAATTTAAAGATTTTCAAATTTTAATTCGAGTGTCTTCTTCGGAAAGAAACTCCAAGTACTTGTAAACACACTTAGTAAAAGTGTTAGTAATGAACGAATATTAATCAAAATGAATCAATGAAATAATAAATAAAAGAATAAAATCCATCTTATACATTGGAGGCCTTGAAAATCGACGAAAATTTCTTCATCGGCCATTTAGATTGATATTCGATATAAAATAATCAAACTCAAAATAAAATCCATCTTTTATTATGGAAAGAACTCAAAAATCCAACGGAGAGATTCTTTCATTGACCAATTAAATTGTAATATTTTTCAAACATAAAATCACGTAAAAACCTACAAAGGGCAACACAAAAGTGTATGAAATAAACAACAAAACGTAGCCAAAATGGTAACAACAATCAACTCGCTGGAAAATTCTTAGAAAATGGATAAAATCAATCCAACTAAACCAAAGGCACCTGGATATAAACAAAAATAGAAAAGCACTGGACAAATGAAGCAAACACAAAATCAAATTATTACTAAAAAATGGAGAAAAATAAAACAGTCACATACATTATCAAAAATGCTGAATGAAACAAACCTAAATGTAGAAGTGAACCACGAACACATATTTAGAGTAGCATCAAAACAAGGTTAATCAACAAATTAATTAAAAGAAAATAGATAACAGACCATTAAAGTTGTCGCTTGAACTTGGTCGGAGTTAAGACGGTGGTTCATCGGATCTCCTCGTCGGTGCTATGGTGGTTGAGCTGTTGGGTTTTATGGTGGTGTGTGGTGGTTTTCTGGGTTGTTGTGTCTGGTTCGATGGTGGAGTGGTGGTGAGAGTCTCGCCAACAGTGACGCAGTGAAGAGGAGGGGAACGGAGTGAGAACAAATCTATGTTCTTGCCGGAGCTTGGAGCTCCAACGTGGGTGGTGGATTCTGGTGGTCGAAGATTAGAGAGAGGAGATCTGAGGTGATGGAGATGGAGAACAACGGTGGTTGGGGTGGTGGATCTTCAGTGAGCTTGGCCGGAGAAGACAATCAGAAAAAGAAAAATGATTAGGCTGTTTTGTGGATTTTTGCCTATTCTAGAAATTTTCACCGAGTGTGTTGAGTGTATGAGACACTTTATAGAAAAACTTTAAAACCTTAAATTATCTATATGACAAAACAAAAGCATGGATTACCAAAATCTTGTGCTCAAAATCATGATTTACCTAAAACTATGGACTATTTATTTATATGTGTAAAAAATATCTTCTTCGCCTTTATGTATTAACAGACTGTGTTTAAAAATAATAAAAAATATATTTAATAACATGTAAAAAATATAATTTTAATAAAGACGACTGATATTTTGATAAAAAATGAAACAATATTTATTTACGTGCAAATGATTGCGACAAAAATTAATAAAAAATAAAATTAACTAAAAATGATAAAAATTTGATAAAATATCATTATTTTTTTAAAAATGAGGATAATTATCAATAAATTGTATGAACATTGAAAAAATATGATTAAAATTGTATTCTGTGCAATTTAAGAAAAAAAGGGTTTAAAAATATTAATTTAAAAACTATCAGGCCTAAATTGGGTGTCAACAATTGACCCTCTTCGTTCAGAGATGATGAAAGAATCTAGTCTGGTTGGTTCTTTGCACCTAGTTTTGGTGTAGCAGCTATATTTCTATTCATCCTTGAACGAAGACGTTGACGTGTAGCCAATTTTGGCTCGTCAAAGAAAAAGAATGACATATGCACAGAATGATGGCAGACTTTGATAGAGCTTTGAAAATACTCTTCGTCTGCTGGTGAGGTTGAATTATTTATAAAAGAAAGATGATAAACGAGGAAAAAATATTCTAGAACAAAAAACAATCACGTACCTTTGACATTATTTTCTAAAATCACCCAGTATCAAATTGTGAGATGCTGGGGATATAAAATTGTGTACCTGTCTCATTGAAAGGCGGACGACCCAACTTGTCTCGTTGATAGGAAGACGACCCAATCTTATTCTTTGAATGGCGAACAACCCATTTGATATGTCACTTTAAACGAGGTGGCAACCCAACATGTCTCATTAAAAGGCGGATGACCCAACTTGAATTTGATATGTCACTTTGAATGAGGTGACAACCTAACATGTCTCATTAAAAGGTGGATGACCCAACTTGAATTTGATATGTCACTTTGAACGAGGTGATAACTCAACATATGTCACTTTGAACGGGGTGACAGCCCAATGTGTCTCATTGAAAGGCGAACGACCCAACTTGAATTTGATATGTCACTTTGAACGAGGTGACAACCCAACATGTCTCATTGAAAGATGGACGATCCAACTTAAACTTAATATGTCACTTTGAACGAGGTGACAACCCAACGTGTCCCATTGAAAGGTAGACGACCTAACTTAAATTTGATATGTCACTTTGAATGAGGTGAAAAGCCAACATTTCTCATTGAAAGGCGGACGATCCAACTTAAATTTGATATGTCACTTTGAACGAGGTGACAACCCAATGTGTCCCATTGAAAGGCGGACGACCTAACTTGAACTTGATATGTCACTTTGAACGAGGTGAAAACCCAACGTGTCTCATTGAAAGGCGAATGACCTAACTTGAATTTGATATGTCACTTTGAATGAGATGACAACCCAACATGTCTCATTGAAAGGCGGACGATCCAACTTGAACTTGGTATGTCACTTTGAACGAGGTGACAACACAACGTGTCTCATTGAAAGGCAGATTACCTAACTTAAATTTGATATGTCACTTTGAACAAGGTGACAACCCAACGTGTCTCATTGAAAGTCAGATGACCCAACTTGAATTTGATATGTCACTTTAAATGAGGTGATAACCCAACGTGTTCCATTGAAAGAAAGACGACCTAACTTGAACTTGATATGTCACTTTGAACGAGGTGACAACCCAACGTATCTCATTGAAAGGCGAATGCCCTAACTTGAATTTGATATGTCACTTTGAACGAAGTGACAACTCAACATGTCTCATTGAAAGGCGGACGACCCAACTTGAACTTGATATGTCACTTTGAACGAGGTGACAACCCAACACGTCTCATTTGAAAGGCGGATGACCTAACTTGAATATTTAGAGTCACCTTGACACCAAATTTGAATAATTGGAGTCACTTTGACACCAAAGATTGAATAGAGTCACTTGACGCCGGTCTGGATAAATAGAATCACTTTGACACCGAAGATTGAATGAAGTCACCTTGATGCCGGTCTAGATAAATGGAATCACTTTGATACCAAATATTGAATGGAGTCACCTTGACGCCTGTCTGGATAAATGGAATCACTTTGAAACCAAAGATTGAATGAAGTCTTCTTGATGCCGGTTTGGATAAATGGAGTTACTTTGACACTGAAGATTGAATGGAGTCACCTTGACGCCGAGCTAGATAAATGGAGTCACTTTGATACCAAAGATTGAATGAAATTACCTTGACGCCGGTCTGGATAAATGAAATTACTTTGACATCAAAGATTGAATGGAGTCACCTTGATGCCGGTCTGGATAAATGAAGTCACTTTGACACCAAAGATTGAATGGAGTCACCTTGACGCCTGTCTGGATAAATGAAGTCACTTTGACACCAAAGATTGAGCGGAGTCACCTTGACACCGGTCCAGATAAATAGAGTCACTTTGACACCAAAGATTGAATGGAGTCACCTTGATGCCAGTCTGAATAAATGGAATCACTTTGATACCAAAGATTGAATGGAGTCACTTTGATGCCTGTCTGGATAAATGAAGTCACTTTGACACCAAAGATTGAGTTGAGTCACCTTGATGCCGGTCTGGATTAATGGAGTTACTTTGACACCAAAGATTGAATGGAGTCACCTTGACGCTGGTCTGGATAAATGGAATCACTTTGACATCGAAGATTGAATGGAGTCACCTTGGCGCCGGTTTGGATAAATGATCATTACCTTAATGATCTGGTTAAATTATCATCACATTGATGCTAGTCTGGAAAGTGAAGTCACTTTTACTCTGATTTGAATAAGTGGTCATCACCTTGATACCAATTTGAAAATAGAGTCACTTTGACGCTGATTTGAATAAATGATCGTCACATTGATGATCTGGATAAATGGTCATCACCTTGATGACGGTTTGGAAAGTGAGGTCACCTAAATGCCGGTTTAAATGTGACTTTGAACGGGGTGACTTCCCAACATCTCATAATCATCTGCACAAAACTTATTAGTAGCAAATGTAATATTTCACAACAAAAGAGGTGATGATTCAACATAACATATCACAAATACAAAAGTGACGATTCAACTAAAAAAACACGTCATTTTAAATGAAAAGACAACCTAATTTTAAAAAAATATATCAATTTGACAAGGTAACAACTCAACATGTTAGTTTGACAAGTTGACAATAACTTTAACAAGAAAATACACTTGACATGTATTTAGAAAGGTGGGTGCTTGCCCCAATTTTATTTTGAACAATGAAGCATGTGAAGAGACAATCAAGTCTTGACTGCAGTTGGTACCAATAATCAGTATTGCATAAAAAATAATTTCTCATTTACTTCTCATTTAACAGAGATTGACTTTGAGATAATTCTTATAGTTTCAAGTGGTACCTCAAACATACCTATGTATCGATAAAATTTATTCGTCTTGCTTCAAACAAATGTTTTGAACTATACATATCCTCATGTTTCAAGTGCCCTTACTTTAAAGAAAGTCCTCATTTGCACATATCTGAAGTATTTGATTTGAGGATATTTTCAAAGAACACTCACACTCAAAAAAATATTCAATGCATGCAATTATGATGCCATATGTTTGGCATTCATGTAAATCTCCACTAACGTGAGAACATTTGAAATGAGATCATGTAGGACTTGTTATTGGCTTGTAATGCAGGCTTAGAGATGGGTAAGATATTCATTTGGGATAAAAGTGACTTAGTCTCTTCTTGAACGTTGAACTGAATTTAAGCCTTTGTTGCACTTTTGGCGCTTGAACTTTTCGTTGTCCCTTTTTTTGTTTTGACTTCTTTTGAATCTTTGCTTGTCGGAGTCTTCTCTCCCTTTGTCTAACACTTTCTTCTTTCTTTTGAAATTTCTCCATTATTGTTGGAGATTTTTCTTCGTTGTTTCTTTTGAAATTTCTCCTTGTCTTGACCTTGTGGAGATTTTTTGACTCCTTTTTTGTTTTTGAAGTCGTTTGTATCTTTGACTTTCAGGGATGCAACATCTTTTGCTTTTGATAGCTTCAAATTTGAATCTTCTTCTATAATTTGTACATCTTCAGTGCGCTCAAGGAGGTCAGGCCAAGAGAGGATAGTGCATGTAAGCACTCAGAAGGGTATTGACTAAGATGTGGTTGTCCAAAGAAGAGGCTTTAGGATAAAAGGGGGACATGCTAAGGATTAATGTCATTTGCTAGGCAATGAAAGGCACAAATGGGTCAAGAAAGGCCTACGATTCTTTCCCAAATCAAATATTACTCAGCATTTTGCCTCAACAAACATTCAAGCCAAGTTCTAGATCAACAATGTGATGCAATTGAATTTAATCTAAAATCTCATCAGACAATGCACATGAAACAATGAGGTTGATTTTATTCTTATCTTTGATGCATGCAAGAGAATTTTTTCTAGTTTCACAAAGATACAACTAAGAGGTACCAAAAGAATTTATGGTTCACCAGAAGTCAACATTCTCAATCAATTATTTTACACATTTCTAACTGTTTTGGCATCAATCAAGTCAAAGATGTGATTATTAAAAGAAAACTTTTGTTATTATTTTTTGACTAAGGAATACCAAACCCAAGAGGGCTGCCTACGTATCTCACCCCGAGGGATGAGAATCAGGTGTGTGTAGTTCTTGCAGATAGGTCATAAAATATATCATTTTTGAAAAGATGTCAAACATATGCACAAAAATTAATGCAAAGAGAAATGAGTGAAAACAAGATAATCATGAATAAAATGGAAGAGTGTTACAATTCAATCAAAAGCTCTCCTGATTTGTCTTTGTTTGAGGCTTTATGGAGTTCAACATCAGATGTTGCTCGCTTTGCTGTTCTGGTGAAATTTTTGAGGATCTTTCTAAAACATTCTGTCCTAGTTTCAACTTCGACAACTCTGTATATTCAATCTTGTAGAAAATGTAATCTCCCAAATTTTTGAGACCTTCTCAAATATTCTGTCCTAGTTTTCATTGCAAATAATTGAAAAGCTTACGGGAATATGACCGAGCCTGTAAGGCGCCTACGTATCCCATTGAGCCAGGAATTAGGTCAAACGTAATTCCAACCTTTGGAGTAAATAAATCATATCTACAGTAAAATATGTACACAAAAATCAAATAAGTATGAAAAAAAAATTAGGCAGCATTTAGCACATAAATAACGCATAACGCGTCCTAGTATACCTGTGACCTTTTAAGCCAAAGGTAAGCCTAATGATTGAAGAATGTGTATGTCATTTGTGAAATGCTCCATTGCCCCAAAAATATATTTATACATATTTATGAATAAATTAAATGGGAATACCAAATGTGGGAGGGATGTACAAATAAATATCAGTCCCTCGCAGGGGTATAACCTAAACTAAGCCACCTTGGAGGTCCTCCAATCTTGAATCTCTTGACATCTCTGAACACCATTCGGATGAAAATTTTCTTTTGATTACAATAACAAATTCTATTTATAAAAATAGCAAATTTTCAAACTCGAGGGACAATGGTTCGTACAACTTGATATACACATTCTTCAAGTTTAAATAAATAGTTGGATGATTGTCCGTTTAGGTTGTAGGCCTATTTGGACACAAGGTAATCTCACTAATGGACCCAATACCACTTGAGTATCGAATCAACTTAGGTCAATGCTTAATTAAATGATTTGTCTTCGCTCTACGCTAGGTAGACTAGAGTTGATTTATTGAAAATGATCGGGAACCCGGACGAACAACCATGGGCTAAAACAACAAGTGACCGTTAACCGACTGCGGGTTAACTACTTCACCTGTCTATTTTGAGAAAGTGTGTTTTTAGTGAAGAACGACTGCGAAAACTCGCATAATCACCCGTTTTTCCTAATGCAAACTAATGCTTTCCCAGGGAGGCGAAAGATGTCATGAAAATTCAATAATAATAATAATATAAATAAACAAATAATGAATGAATAATTAAGTAAGGTAAAGAATATACAATTCACAAATAACCAAAAAATATACAAGGTACGAATAAAGAATTAATTAAATAATGAGTAAAAAATTATAAAAAAGTAAAAGCTCCTCAATTGAAAAAATGAATCCATAATGGTTAAAACCTTTTAATACCCAGTAGAGTCTCCATTCTGTTATGATCCTATTTTCACGATATGACACAACTTCGGGACTCAACAAAAAATAATAATTAATTATTTAAAAAATAATTTAATAAGAGAGTCGCCGCCTAATTTTAAGAAAATCAGGAAACTTTTTTATTAAAGAATAAATTTTAGTCTACGAAACCAGTTAGATTCTAGGTAAGAGTTCAAGTTATTCCGAAGGAAAGGGGTTAGACATCCTTCAGAATCGACAACGGTGGTTCCCGGCTGAATTTATTTTTTCAATTGAGGAGATAAAATAAATGTTCTGATTCTTCAGAGTTAGAGAAAATGACTCTCCAAAACTAGAAGAATCCAAGGAAAAAGCTTTTACGAGATGACCTAATATTTACCAATCGTTAGTAATAAATAAATAAATACAATAAAGAATTTAAAGATTTTCAAATTTTAATTCGAGTGTCTTCTTCGAAAAGAAACTCCAAGTACTTGTAAACACATTTAGTAAAAGTGTTAGTAATGAACGAATATTAATCAAAATGAATCAATGAAATAATAAATAAAAGAATAAAATCCATCTTATACATTGGAGGCCTTGAAAATCGAAGAAAATTTCTTCATCGGCCATTTAGATTGATATTCGATATAAAATAATCAAACTCAAAATAAAATCCATCTTTTATTATGGAAAGAACTCAAAAATCCAACGGAGAGATTCTTTCATTGACCAATTAAATTGTAATATTTTTCAAACATAAAATCACGTAAAAACCTACAAAGGGCAACACAAAAGTGTATGAAATAAACAACAAAACGTAGCCAAAATGGTAACAACAATCAACTCGCTGGAAAATTCTTAGAAAATGGATAAAATCAATCCAACTAAACCAAAGGCACCTGGATATAAACAAAAATAGAAAAGCACTGGACAAATGAAGCAAACACAAAATCAAATTATTACTAAAAAATGGAGAAAAATAAAACAGTCACATACATTATCAAAAATGCTGAATGAAACAAACCTAAATGTAGAAGTGAACCACGAACACATATTTAGAGTAGCATCAAAACAAGGTTAATCAACAAATTAATTAAAAGAAAATAGATAACAGACCATTAAAGTTGTCGCTTGAACTTGGTCGGAGTTAAGACGGTGGTTCATCGGATCTCCTCGTCGGTGCTATGGTGGTTGAGCTGTTGGGTTTTATGGTGGTGTGTGGTGGTTTTCTGGGTTGTTGTGTCTGGTTCGATGGTGGAGTGGTGGTGAGAGTCTCGCCAACAGTGACGCAGTGAAGAGGAGGGGAACGGAGTGAGAACAAATCTATGTTCTTGCCGGAGCTTGGAGCTCCAACGTGGGTGGTGGATTCTGGTGGTCGAAGATTAGAGAGAGGAGATCTGAGGTGATGGAGATGGAGAACAACGGTGGTTGGGGTGGTGGATCTTCAGTGAGCTTGGCCGGAGAAGACAATCAGAAAAAGAAAAATGATTAGGCTGTTTTGTGGATTTTTGCCTATTCTAGAAATTTTCACCGAGTGTGTTGAGTGTATGAGACACTTTATAGAAAAACTTTAAAACCTTAAATTATCTATATGACAAAACAAAAGCATGGATTACCAAAATCTTGTGCTCAAAATCATGATTTACCTAAAACTATGAACTATTTATTTATCTGTGTAAAAAATATCTTCTTCGTCTTTATGTATTAACAGACTGTGTTTAAAAATAATAAAAAATATATTTAATAACATGTAAAAAATATAATTTTAATAAAGACGACTGATATTTTGATAAAAAATGAAACAATATTTATTTACGTGCAAATGATTGCGACAAAAATTAATAAAAAATAAAATTAACTAAAAATGATAAAAATTTGATAAAATATCATTATTTTTTTAAAAATGAGGATAATTATCAATAAATTGTATGAACATTGAAAAAATATGATTAAAATTGTATTATGTGCAATTTAACAAAAAAAAGATTTAAAAATATTAATTTCAAAAATATCAAGCCAAAATTGAGTGTCAACATATATAAGCATAAAATAAACTTTGCTGGTATACTGGAAACCAAGGTAAAGGAGAGGAAATTTGATCAAAGAATTAATAGAATAGTAAGAGGCTGGAATAGGGCACATAACTACATTGCAGCTGGGAATGGTAGGATCTGGATATTGTGGCAAGGAACCAATATTACAGTGCAAATTCAGGAGACTGAATCTCAATTTATACATTGTGTACTAGCTGATAGAAGTTTAGACTTTACAAGTGCTTTGACAGTGGTATATGGGAACAATTCAATGGAGGAAAGGAAAGAGTTATGGGCAGGACTACACAACATTAGTCATACGATTATAGGTCCTTAGTGCATAGCAGGAGATTTCAATTCTCCTTTGTTTCATGATAAAGGGAAGGAGGAAATCCTATTGCAGATCCTGAGATAAGAGACTTTCAAGAAATAGTTGATGCACTGAACTTAACAGATATGAAGGCTACTGGAATTTTCTTCACATGGACTAATAGGCATGTGAGGAGTAGAATTGACAGAGCATTATGTAATAGTGATTGGATTGTGCAATATGGAGGTATTACTGCTCAATTTAAAGAAAGTCACTTCTCTGATCATTCACCGATTCACTTAGAGTTCACCACTACTCAAGCTCAAGCGAGAAAACCTTTCAGATTCATCAATGTGATTGCTGAAAATGAAAATGTAACACCCCAAAAATTGAACCAGATTTTTAAGTTTGAACTCTAAAAAATTTCATGTTCCCAGGAATTACGAGTCCAAACCACGGACCGTGGTTGGAACCACGACTCATGGAATGGAACCGTGGAATGCCTTCTGCAAGTTAGACTTTGGTCTGAGAACCACGAGTTGGTTCTACAAATCGTAGTTCATTCTATGGACCGTAAAGTCAACTCGTTGAACTTGATTTGAGGGTTGCCTGTTTCCTCAGGAACCACGAGTGACTTCTACGGACCGTAGTCTGAACCACGGACCGTAGTGTCCACTCGTGGTATTGAATCAGAGACCAGCTAAGTCCCCATGAATTATGACTTGGGTCTATGACCCGTGGTCCATTCTACGGGTCCATCCTGTTGACCCGTAGTTTGGTTTCTGCAGCCTATCTTTCTGGCCAGGAACGACGGATGGAAACCACGAGTCGTGGTTTGATCTACGACTCATGGAATCCGTCCGTTGTCCCTGAAAGTCAATTTTTTCCAGCTTTTTTCTAATTATGTCTCAGGGGTATTTTAGTCATTACCCACTCTTTTAACCCCTAAATGAAGTCGTTTTGACAATTTTTGCATGATTTCTAAACCTATTAGCCTATGTCCCTTCTCATTACCTCATTCATCTCCCAAAAAGGAAAAGAACTCCTTCAAGCTCCAAGTTCAAGTCTCTCTTTCTTTTCAATTACAAGTGGGTTAGCTTCAATCAAGGTATATGGGTATTCAATAAGGGAATACCTTCACCCTTATGTCCAAAACCCCAATCTTCTAAATTGAATTTATGGATTTCTAAATTAGAGTTCTTACTCAAATTAGGAAAACGTTATGGGTCTTCTTCTAAGACATCACTTCATGATTTCTTATTATATATCTATGATTTAATTGAAGTTCCTTAGTTGATTTCAAAAGCCCATATGATTATGATGAATTTTAGCATTTTTTCATTGAATTGCATGTCTTCAAGTAAAATTGGTATATATGTCCAGGTAACATGACCTCTATTTTCATGAAATTGCATACCTAATTCTTCAAGCTATGATATTAGAAGGGAAAGTATATTTTGAATTATGGTTTTGCAAAGCTTTAAGATTCATGACTTGTGAATTGCATGATACCAGATATGTCCTTATGCTTTTCCAACAGTTTTGGACATTAGATATGTCCCTATGTTTTATGAAAGGTTTGCCATCCAGATATGTCCACCTAAGCTATGAACAGTTTTGACATCAGATATGTCATAAGCATTATGAGCTATATGTATATGGTTTTGGGAGTAGTATTAGCACCGAGTTAACAGGGTGAAAGTACCCTTAATCCTAGAACTACGTGCCCCCATAGGTTCTAAGTCCCCTTAGTTGGGCATAAGATTTAGTGATCACGCTACAGTCAGGCCTCTATACCCTGACAAGTTATATTGGGTCCTTTTGATGGGGCGTATACATTAGATTCCATATAGCTCACATGGTCTATGTCGGTTAGAGAACCTCCTACAGAAATAGTATCAGGTTTTAAAATGCATTGACTCTTTGCTTTAGTTTTCAAGACTATTATAATTACTATGATATTTGTATAACTTGCTTTGGCATCGTATTGAGCCTGTTGCATTTTAGTTTTACACTCATAGCATGATTTCAGTTTTACAAGTTTATTTAGCATGCTTATCTCAAACTCCTGTTTATCTCACATATTCGGTACATCCTATAGTACTGACGTATTTTGTGCTGCATCCTTTTATGATGCAGATTCAGGCACCTTCTCTCAGACTCGTGGCTAGACTACGCCAGACTTTTAGTTGATCAGTGGTGAGTCCTCATTCTTCGAGGGCTAGAGTTAGCGAGCCTATCTTTATGTTTTCATTTCAAATTTCCGAGTTAGCTGGGGTCTTGTCCTAGAAGCTCTTATTGATAGTTAGAGGCTTTCCAAACATAGACAGTATTCAGGTCTCCTTTTGGATGTGTATCCTATTTGACTTGATTATCTATATGTTTGATTTCGGATCTTCCTATTATGCTTCCACTTATCTATTGATTTATCTGAGTTATGCTATGACCAAGGGTTAACTTGGAACACTTATGGTACCGGGTCTCGGGTTACGTCTAAGGGGTAGCCTCGGGCATGACAGAAAAGTTCTTACAAGTTGTGGTAGGGGGTAGCCTCATGCTCCTATTCACTCCGAGAATTAACAAGGATGTCATCTATAAAGGCAACGATGAACATATCAAACTACTATTTGAATACCCTATTCATCAAGTCCATAAAGGCCGCAGAAGCATTTTTTAGTCCAAAAGACATAACCACAAAATCATTGTGACCATAACAAGTTCTGAAGGCTGTCTTTGGAATGTCACATTCTCTCACTCTGAACTGAAGATAACTGCATCTGAGGTCTATCTTGGAAAAATAACTGGCACCCTGAAGCTGGTCGAACAAGTGATCAATTCTAGGAAATGGATACTTATTCTTGATTGTGACTTTGTTCAACTAATGGTAGTGTATGTACATTCTGAGTGAACCATATTTCTTATGCACGAAGAGAACTGGAGCACCCCATGGAGAGGTGCTGGGTCTGATGAAGCCTTTATCTAGAAGGTCTTTCAACTAATCTTTCAATTTCTTAAGCTCAGCTGGAGCCATTTTGTAAGGAGGAATAGATATGGGCTGCGTATCTGGGAAAATTTCTATCCCAAAGTCAATCTCCCGTTCATAAGGGAATTCAGTTAGATCCTCAGGAAACACTTTAGGGAACTCATTAACTACTAGAACTGACTGGAGAGATGGGGTTTCAGACTCAGAGTTTTTGACCTGAACTATATAATAGTTGTACCCTTTAGAGATCATGTTCCTAGCTTTGAGGTAAGATGTGGAATAACTCTTTGACATTGGAGGACTACCCCACCACTCTAAGATAAGCTCATTTGGAAACTAAAATTTTATGACTCTGGTTATGCAGTCGACTGAGGCATAACTTGCATATAGCCGATCCATGCCAAGGATGATGTCAAAATCTATCATGTCTAACTCTACTAAGTCCGTGGAGGTGACCCTATGGAGGACTGAGACTGGGCATTTTCTGTACTCCTCTTTGCTAGAACTGACTCACTGACTGGAGTGAAAACAAAAAAGGGTTCAAGGAGATGTTCGGGACTAACTCTGAATTTACATGCAATATAAGGGGTCACAAAAGATAATGAAGCCTTTGGATCTAGTAAAGCATAAACATCAAGAGAGAAGACTTGAAACATACCAGTGACTAGATCAGGTGAGTCCTCCTGGTCCTGATGAGATATCATAGCATAGAGACAGTTTTGGCGCTGACCGCCACCTGTGCCAGAAGTAGTACCTTGCTGAGCTGAGTGACTTGTTGGAGTTATTGAAGTATTAGCCTGGATCCTTCTACCTCCATTGTTCTATTTGGCTGAAAGGAAGTCCTTAATCCTGTGACAGATCTATCCAAATCCAAAGCATCCCCATGTGCCATAAAGGCACTCCCCATGGTGATTCTTACCACATTTATTGTAAACAGGGTAGAAAGTCTCTTTTGCAACACTTCCCTGAGAATGAGAGCCTATCTCACTACCTACCTGATCATGTATGGGTCTGGGTTCTAGGAAAGAAGCACTAGTTGATGATGGTACTGGTCTTGATGACCTCTTCTAAAAGGAAGACCAGTTTCCACCTCCGGCAATATGTTGGTTGAACCCTAAATCATCTATTCTAGCCCTTTTGTTCTCCCTTGCCCGCTCTTTCAGCTTCTCCTCTTCAATCTGTTGGACATGGGTCATAAGTATGGATATATCCATATCCCAATCAATATAGCAGTCCTACACTCTTTCTTCACCAAGTTAGAGACACCAGAAACAAACTTACTCATCCTGGCCCTTGGCTCGGCCACCATTGCTGGAGCATACCTAGAGAGCTGAGTGAACTTCATCCCATACTCTTATACCAACATCGATCCTTGCCTCATATTAACAAACTCCTTAGCCTTTAGCTCCCTCAGCTTCCTTGGAAAGAACCTATACAGAAAATCCCCAATGAAGCAGTCCCAAGTCATAGGAGCTACATTCTTGCCCCTATTGTCCTTCCATTCGATGAACTAGATGTGAGCCACATCATTGAGCTGGTAGGAATCTATCTTAACACTGTCAGTACTAGTCACCTATATCACCTCAAGAATCTTCTTCACCTCATCAATAAAGTTTTGTGGATCTTCACCAACCTTTGACTCAAAGAACTCTGGCAGATTCATACGGATAAAATCCCTAACTCTGGCAGAAGCTGACCCACCATTTGGATAAGAAAGAACATGTGCCTGTTGATTAGCCTGAGCAGTCATAGCTTGTGCCAACATCTGGATGACATTTTGAAACTTAGCGTTCGTGACCTCGTGGTCTGAAACTGGAGGATTAGCATTGCGAGTGTTGTTTTTGCGTGGAGGCATTATATGAAATGCATAAAGAACAGATTAGAAGGGAGAAATAGAGTTAAACTCTATTGAATGATATTGAACATGAAAGAACTAGAGTTTCCTTAGAACATCTCGTAGCCTATCCCTCATAAGTGTGGATCGCTTCACACCCATGAAAATGACTCTACTTAATGCAACGTTCATACATTCTAGGACCCTTAAACCTAATGCTCTGATACCAAGTTTGTCATGCCTCGAGACTACACTCTAGACGCAACACGGGACCTGGAACCACAAGTGATCTCAAGATAACCTTTGGCATAAGCATGACCCTAAGCATAAACTACATAACAGAAGCTTAACTGAAGTAATTAGCAACTAAATCTGTATAATAAATAAGTCTGAGGATAACAATCTGAATCAATGAATATTAATTGTCTGACTATGTCTAAGAAATCTCTAAAAACTGATAGGGTAAGTTGTTGGGACAAGATCTCCAACTAAATCTATGTACTAAAAGAAATTATGAAGAAAAAAAATAACTATAAGCTTATAAAAAGTCTTCAAATGATGAGGACTCGCCGAATCTGACTGGAAGTCCTGCTGTATCTAGCCACGAGTCTGGAAATGAGCGCTTGAATTACATTATGAGAGGATGCAGTACAAGAGTATGCGGTCAGTACTATGAAATATACTAAGTATATGAGATATGCATATGTCATAGTAAAAATGTTCTTGAAAGTATGCTTAAACCTGAAATCATGCAATAGTAGTAAAAGTTATAGTACAATGACTCAAAGTAAAATCATAAGCTGAAAACAAGTTTTATAGTTATAAGTCATAAAGTAATAAGTCTGAACTTGAAATCTAAGATTCATGTAAACTTATTAAACTTGAAGTCATTTTAGTGGGGAGTTTCTCGTAACAAACATAGACCATGTGAGCTACATGGAATCCAACTTTTGAACTCTAGTTGGCAGAGCTATCCTGTACCTTGCCGAGGTACAAGACCATGTTTAGAGTGGAACCACATGAATGGGATAGAGGAGACACATTCAACTAACGAGGACCCTCTTAACCTATGTTGGCAACATAGTTCTGAACTTGGGTTGTTTTGAACCATCATCTGCTCGGTGCTAAATACTACTCCCAAAAACTATATTATAGAGCTCATACATATCATGAAAACATATCTCTTAAAAGTATAACATGACACTATTTCAAATATGTGTTCTTGCTAAATTTCATAACTTGAGGAACTAGTCTTGCTTATTTTTTGAACGCTTGAGATCATGTTATCTGAACAATTTTCTAAAATATAGGTAACAATGTCAAATTATGTTAGGTTTATCTCTCAAATCATGGAATTAAGGAACACTTGTAAAAATTCATGCAAAATTATATAAATAGGAATATAAATCATAATACAATGTACGGAAATCGAATTGATAGGAAAATTGCATAATTGGGTAAAAACTCTAACTTCATAAGTTCATAAAATCAAAGTAAAACTTGAGGTTTTGAGAATAAGGGTGAAAGAAAATCCTTACTGAATACTCATATACCTGAACTTGAAGATTTACTAGCTAGAACTTGAAGGTAGAGAATTGGAGAAGAAGCCCTATGTCTTGGAGCTTGAGAGAATGATTCTTTTCTTTCTTTATGAGTGTTGATCGTGAGAATGCGGGGGAATTGACTAAGTGTGAATAAACCCCTCTAATTAGGTCTAAAACGACTTAGTTTAGGAGTTAAAAGAATAAAAAAGGTTCAAAATACCCTTGGGAAACGTATCTAAAAAACTGCTAAAAGATTTGACACAGGGTTCCACGGGAAAGAACCACGGTCCGTGGACCAGTCCATGGCCTGTGGACCTGGTCCGTAGTTCTTCTCCATTTTGTCAGGTTGCAGGACTGACTTCCACAAGGGCCAACCATGTTCCATGGTCTGATCTACGTTTCGTGGATCCCTCACAAGGATATCATACCTGAGGTTGGTCTGTAGGTGTTGTTCCACGGATGGCATCCACGGTTCGTGGTCTGTTCCACGGTCTGTGAAACCCATCCGTGGTTCCTATCTGTCACTTTACAACTTTACACTTAGAATTTTTATCTTGATTTTAGCTTAAATTTTTTGGGGAGTCACATTGAAGGTTTAATTCAGTTCTCGAGGCTTTTGGATGAGTTTTGGGCGGTTGTTTGAAAATTTGGAGATTTCTAAGTTAAGAGTTGACTTTGGTCAACATTCAGTTAAGATGACGTCATTTGGGTGTTTTGATAATTCCATCAGTTCTTGAATGTATTTATAACTGGTTTGCACTATTAATTTGTGTCCAGAATATCTCGGATGAGTTTTGGATACTTGTTCAAAGTTTAAAGTTTTTACGTCATTGAGCTTTAATAGTACCACCTGTTTTATCCCTTTTCGAAATGAATTTTTTAATTCAAAAGAGAATGGTTTTTGGCACTTTAAAATCATTTCAAACTTAAAAGAAATTTCTAAAATAATTTTAAATACAAAAAAAGTCGCCACTTAATTTTTATAAAGAAATTAAAGAAAACTTAAAAGAATTTCAAAGACTTAAAAATAGAAATAAATCTTTAAAATTAGAAAAAATGAGTAAGAGTTTAAATAACGTCTTAAAAAGGGTTTTAAGACACTTAAGAACGTCCGTTTAAAACGGTTGACCAAAGAATAATTTTTGACTAACTTAAATAAAGATGACTTTCGAAAGAGTTGGATGAAAATACTAAGATTTGTTATAAAGAAGAAATGTGATTTTAAGAAAATGACATCATTTAATTCAAGGCAAAAAAAATAGTTTATTTTGGTTAAACGAAAATTCATTTGACAAAATTTGAATTTAAAGAATTTGCAAATTTATTTAAATAACTATTATTCAAAGCAAAGACTATTCAAGTTTAAAATCTCTTTTCGAACCAAGGATTTTCTTAAGGGACTAATTTTTACTAACTCATGCAATATGAAGGAAAGAATTTTCTAAAAGACTTATTTTATTAGCTCAAGTTATTGAATGGAAAATAAAACCCATGTTTTTGAAAGAGCAAATATTAATTGAAGAAAAATTTACTTATAGGCAAAGTGTCGGGAATTGAAAACTTTCATTTTTAGTTAATTTAAAAGAATAATGATCAAAAATATCGTTTTAACTAAGTAAAAGGGATATGTTCTTGAAAAGGTAATTTTTAGTAAATCCTATCATTTATAAACAATGATCCTAAATAATAACTAATCATTTGCAAGAAAATAGGTATCCATAAAAATGGGATTATTTTGGAAAATAATTTTATTATACCAAAGTTAAGGGAATATTATCTTGCAAAAAGATGAAAATAAGAAATTAATTTAGTTTTATAAAATGTTTAGAGTTATAATGAAAGGAGACTTTTAAAAGAAACTTTACACAAATGGGATTATTCCTTTTGAATAAGATCTCATAACTAAAATTTCGAAGGGGATGGGACATTTGCTTAAATTAATTTAAAAGAATTGACAAAGCGAAAAAGATCTTTTAGGACCATAAGTAAAGTAATCTATATGTGGGATTAACTAAAGGGAAAAATCATTTATTTGAAAATTAACACAAGAGTTCATTCCATTGTTTCATTTTTGACAACTACGAACTAAGCAAGAAGTCCAAACAAGTAAAAGAGAACACTAGGATAAAGAATAAAATGACAGTACTTTAGGGGATTTATTTGGGTTTGATTAAATTAAAGTTAGTTAATACAAATAAATAACATAAATGAATTACAAGTATGCAAAAGAAAAAGTTGAGATTTGGGCTCTTTTGCCCTATTTTCCACTTGTCCAGTTCTGGACTTTGAAATATACTTGCGCCTAGAACCTGTATACTTGCTTCCATTCGTCACATTTCCCATGTATACCATTGAATACTTCCTGTTTTCCCTTGCATATCAGTCCCTTTTTGACTCGATTAAGGCTCGATTCAAGGATTTGGCTTTGACCCATCGAGATGTAGGAGGTTAAAGTCCAATTGGACTCGAAAAGGGGTGTTCATGCAAAAGAAAGAAAGGATAAGCATTAGGAACAAATTCAATTCTAATTAAATGAAACAAATCCAATTAGTAAGGCATTTAAATTGAAATGATATCCACTCGTTTAAGGATTTTTCCAGAAAAAGATGCAAGAACAAGGCGCACACACATCAAACTGAAAATTCTATGTTATGCCAATTTCTCACACGAATCTGGATGACAATGTTGACACAAGAACTCATAAAAGTAAACAACTACAGCTTAGCATAAAAAAACTTTAGGATAAATAGGGCGAGACTCATTATAAACTTATTCCCATTATGAAATGAAGGGCTAAAAAAGCCGAGACAACTTCCCAACGAATCGTAAATGGACGGAGGGCATAATTGACTGTCTTAGAGAGGAATGTGATGAGTCCAAGCTTTGTAGCTGTACATTTCCTAAGATTACAGATACTGATCAATAAATTAAATTACTGAAAAATTTAATTAATGATTAATTTCCTTTAGAGCAATACTTAACTTATTTCATATGTCGGATTCATAAATCCACCGGCCGGGTTTACACATGAAAACTTATAAGCTTCTCATAAAAGGCGTATCATCAATGGATGGGCACAAAATGCTTCTCGATCAGCTGAGAGTTTAAACCAATTACCAGGAGCATTTGTCCCTGAATCTTTACCACAAAGAACAATATGCACAAAAAAAACTAAGCACAACGACTTCTTCACACTTTTTTTAATCTCCTTAGACTTCAAAAGATCAAGCAGCTGTTTTTCCTTGCAGTGCTTCTTTCCCATCACATTAAGAATTTGTTGATATCTCTTATCTGTCTTAGCTGACTTGGCAACATGATGATGAGGTAAATTATAGTTCAAACCAGTGATAATGACGAACTCTTTCATGCCAAAACAAATAGGCATGTCACAATAACTTATCCGCAACTCATCTGTTCTCTCGCTTATAATTCGGCGTCGAAGAAGTTGTTATACCAACTTCATTTGATAATTCAAAGAGTTTAAGTCAGAAACAGAGAAACGACATGGAAAATATATCTAGTCACTACAATCTGATTGTGGTGGAGAATACGTCTCCACAGAGTTCATTAGTTACTTATCAGAACAAGGAATTACATCTCAAATGTCTGCACCAAAAATTCCACAACAGAATGGTGTAGCAGAAAGAAGAAATCGGACTCTTTTAGAAATGGTTAGATCTATGATGAGTTACTCTGATTTGCCTTTTTTATTTTGGGGATATGCACTAGAAACTGCAAATTATATTTTGAATTTAGTTCCTTCTAAGTCTGTACCTGTGACACCCTTAGAACTGTGGACTGGGCACAAACCTAGTTTGAAACATATTCAGATTTGGGGATGTCCAGCACATGTGCTGAAAGGGAAGGCAGAAAAATTGGAACCAAGAACAGAAGTATGTATTTTTATTGGATACCCTAAAGGAACGAAAGGTGGTTTGTTTTATAATCTTAAAGAAAAGAAGGTTATTGTAAGCACCAATGCCAAGTTTCTAGAAAAGGATTTTTTAACAAATCACGTTCCCAAAAGTAAACTAGTTTTACGGGAATTAAGCAAAGAGATAATGAATCAATCTACTAACAATAATGAAAACCCAGATGTTAGAATTAACATACCATTGCCTTTTAGTAGTGGGAGAGATGTTGATGAACATACAGTTCCACGAGTACAAGTTTTCAAAAATTTATTGCATCAAAGTAGTGAGAATGGTATTGAGGAAATTGCACTAGAGGAAGAAGTCGTTGATATTCCCACACCGCAAGGTGCTGAGAATAACATAGAAACTCAAGATCCTATAAATGATGTGGTTCAACAACAAGATCATACTAGTGCACCTCTTTCAGTACATGCCCCTCCTATAGTGCCTCATCATAGTGGGAGAGAGATAAGAAAACCAATTCGGTATGCACTCTTGGAAGAGTCTTTTGACAGAATCCCTGAAGAGTTGAATACTGAATCCATGAATTACGATGAAGCGCTACAGGATAAAGATGCAGAAAAATGGATTGATGCTATGAAATCAGAAAGGGAGTCCATGTATTCCAATAAAGTGTGGGATCTTGTAGAACCACCTGTAGATGGAGTCAAACCCATTGGATGCAAATGGATCTATAAGAAAAAGAGAGGAGTAGACGGAAAAGTGCAAACTTACAAAGCTAGGCTTGTTGCAAAAGGGTTTACTAAAAAAGGAGGGATCGATTATGAGGAAACTTTTTCGCCACTAGCCATGCTTAAGTCTATTAGAATTCTCTTATCCATTGCTGCTCATTATGATTATGAGATCTGGCAAATGGATGTCAAGACAACTTTCCTTAATGAAAGTCTTGATAAAAGCATTTTTATACGGCAACCAGACGGTTTCATTCAAAAAGGTCAAGAACACTTGTTGTGAAAGCTTAAAAGATCCATTTATGGATTAAAGCAAGCTTCTAGAGAATGGAACACTTGTTTTGACAATGCGGTTAAAACTTTTGGTTTTGAGCAATGTCTTGATGAATCTTGTGTGTACAAAAAGTGGAATGGGGATAAAGTGGTATTTCTGATATTGTATGTAGATGATATCTTGCTCATAGGAAATAATGTGGGCTTGTTGAATTCAGTCAAGGAATGGTTGTCCAGTAATTTTGATATGAAAGATTTGGAAGAAGCTGCTCACATCCTCGGGATCAAGATTCTATGTGATTACAAGAAAAGGATGTTAGGCTTATCTCAAGCTCTTTATATTGATACTATTCTTACCAGGTTCAGCATGCATGATTCCAAGAAAGTATTTCTTCCTTTCAGACATGGAATTTCTCTATCTAAGGATCAATGTCCTATTACAAATAAGGAGACAGAAAACATGAAGGAGGTTCCTTATGCATCAGCTGTAGAAAGCCTCATGTATGCGATGTTGTGTACTAGACTTGATATCTGTTTTGTTGTAGGTATGGTTAACATATTTTAGTCTAACCCTAGATGAGAACATTGGACGACAGTTAAGCATATAATCAAGTACCTGAAAAGGACTAGGGATTACATGCTAGTCTACTATTTGAATGAGTTAGTGTCAATAGGGTACACAGATTCATATTTCTAGTCTGACAAGGGCTCTTGTAAGTCAACCTCTGGAAATATGTTTACTTTGGGAGGTGCAACCGTTGTTTGGAGGAGCATCAAGAAAACTTGTGTTGCTGATTCCACTATGGAAGCCGAGTATGTAGCAGCCTCTGAGGCAGATAAGGAGGCGGTATGGCTCAGAAACTTTCTAAAAGACTTGGCAGTAGTCCCTGCGATAGAAGCCCCACTTACTATTTATTGTGACAATAGTGGTGCGGTTGTAAATTCAAAGGAACCACGAAGTTATAAGAGGGAAAAACACATTGAGCGTAAATACCATTTGATTTGAAACATAGTGGTGAGAGGAGATGTGATGGTTGCAAAGATTGCATCAGAGAACAACCTGGCAGACCCTTTCACAAAAGCCTTGCCATAAAAGTCTTTTGATAGGCATGTAGAAGTAATAGGCGTTAGAGTTGTAGGTGCATGGTTATGAGTCTAACTGGGAGATTGTTAGGATATACTATTAACCATGTGTTTTGATATAGTATTATTTATTGAATGATTATTTATTCATTTATTTAATTCAATAAAGTGTTACATTAAATAAATTATTTTGTCATATATGTGTCCTCAACTTATATAGTAGATGATTTGGTGTATAGAGTTTAAGCTTATACACAGAAGATTAAATCATCAGTTCTTATAAGTTAAAGTTATAGTTCACAATCGTAGATGGAAATTTAGACAAACCATCAGAATGATTGTAGCACGAGATTAAAAGTAATTTATCTTGATTACGAGAATAGTATAGTTCTAACTTCTCGTGCTAGTGCATTTTGTAAGTATTGAACAGGACCGAGTAGAGATAGATGTTTTAGACTGACTGACAAAAATATATTCTCTAAACTATTAAATGTACTTATATTCTCAATCTTGATATACTATTATGAGCTGTATATATTAATTATCATTTTGATTTATTAAAAGGTAAGATTCTGAGATGGATCAATATGCCTGATAGATTGGATGATAATAATATATATTGATGAAATAATAAGTTAGTTGATAGAATCCATGTCTCGGTGTAGAGATGGGGTCAAGAAATCTATTCTCTCATATTGAAGTATCTAAAGAGTGCTGCGAGTCCAACTGTTAAGACCAGTAACCTTTATGGCTTTCCGTGGGCTTTTATGGTAAACTTTTTTTCTTTATAAATTATTTTTCATTTATTATCTTCTTGATCATTTATGATATGATTGTATATAGGCTTGGGCATTTGAAGCCATTCCTTATATTCGAAAGCAATTTAAGGAGTTTGATGAAGAAGTGTCATCTCCAAGGATCCTTAGATGGTTAGCGGCGATCAATAACAATAAAGTTGAGACTTATGAGTTAGAAGACTCGATCGGTAAGCCTCATTCTGTTACTATTGTTGTTTGCAGAAGCTGCTGCAGTTGTTTAGCATTTGCAAAAATATATATGGTAACTGCTTAACAAATCTTGAAACTGACTTCTAAAACCTACATGACAGCTGCAGTTGTTTTGGTTATTGTTGTACTTTTGGTGAGAAAAATATATCTTTGTTGATTTGGTTGTTATTGTATTTGTGGTGAGAAAAATATATTCTTGACTGTGTTGTTGGTGTATTTGTGGTGAATAAATCACATGGTTATTGAGGTTGTTGTAGCAAGTCTGTTAAATTACTAAAGTTTCTGAAGTAACTGCTGATGTAACTACAACAACTGCTAAATTTTCTACAGCAACTGCTAGCAACTTCAGCAGTTGCTTCATCAACTTCAACAGTTACTGCATCAACTTGAAAATATCTAAATAATTGCTGCAATAAGTTTACAATTTGCTACAAGGACCTCAATAATTGCTGAAATTTCTGTAACAACTCACTCATTTGTGAAAAAAAATTAATATTTTGTGTACTTGTTTGATCAACTGTTGTAATTTTATTTCCTTATATATTTTGAATGATTAGTAAAATTAACTAATAAATTTTATTTTGTATCATGTGTGTAAATAAAATGATTTTAAAGTATTGAGCTTGAAAAATGTGCATATGCTGCAATAATCTCATAACTTGTTGTGAATAGATGAAGCAGTTGCTGAGATTGCTATAGCAAGTCTGCTAAATTTGTTACAGCAACTGCTATGTAGAACAATTGCTAGAGTTTCTGTAGCAATTTCAGCATTTGCTGCAACTGTTGCTTTATCAACTTCAACAATTGCTTTACTTTTCTCTTTATTTAGAATGATTGGTTAAATTAATAGATTATTTCTATTTTGTCTCAGGTGTGTAGATTAAATGGCTCGAAGTAAAAGAAAAAATTCTAGAGATGATGTTCCTACTAGAAGTTCAAAAAGAAAGTGAATTAGTATACAAAGAGAGAATGAAGAACAACAAAAACAAGGACATGGATGAAACACAGTTGGCAAATCTTGCTGAAAATGCTGTTGTTGAGAGTGAGACACCATCAAGTCCTAGGCAACTGGATGAGGGTTTGGAGCAGTCTATAGAAGAAGAAGAATCTGAAAAAAGGATGATTCTTCCAAAGATGTAGATGATTCTGCTTTTGCTGACAATTCAAAAGATATTGAAGATGATGGTGAGGCTGCACAAGATGTAGATGAACAGGACGAGCTTAGATCAAAAAGTCATCATGACACACCTGTAGCACAGTCAAGAGATTTATCACAGCAAATGTGTTCCAACAACAGAAGCAAAGAAAATACTTTAACCATCATATCAAGCTACTGGACTTAATCGTAGGTGTCTTAAAGGTATTATTTTTTCTTTTAAAATAGACCTGGAATTTTAAAGATGTAGAAATTGACCAAATTCATCAAGCTAAACTAGAAGCCAAAATAGTTTAGGAGATTACACCAAAGGGTGATGCTTATACTCTATAGTTTTCGACAAACCAAGGGAAGCAAACTGATGTTGTCATTCAATAAACATGAAGTAAAAAAAATGTTCAGGTCGATAGACACACTTAAACGGTTAAGCCGAAGCTAAAGACCAAATCTAGACTTCATAGGTACGCAAAGAGATTAAATCAGTAGTTACTATCAAAGAGTCATGAATAATTTAAACACAATCTATCTTTAGTTAACAAGGCAAGTTACGAGAGATTTATGAATAGTAACCCCACCCCATTCATGAATAATCACCCTATATAATCAAAGACCAAATCTGCCAGATATTCAAACATCCACTGACTCGGGATTTTAAAAATCATGAGTGGGACTTTCAATTTCTAAAGATTTCACGGCTGGCTGCTCTATGACACCACACATGAAAATGAAAATGTTGCTACAAACCCACACAAGTTTTATCAATAAGCAAGCTTGTTTAGACAGATTTAGGGAGGCAGTAAGTTATTATCATTCAGTTACTTGTAACGAGTTCTTAATTAAGCTCAAATACCAGTGGACAGCATACAAAACACATCTCATAATTGCTTAACAAGCTTGTTTCATTCATTAGGGTTCAATTTTGAATAGATATAGTTATTGATCCAATATTAGACCATAAAGGGGAGAAATGGACGCAATTATGGAGCATGAACTAGGAGACATATACATACATGAAAAAAAATTGAACCTCAAAACTATTTGTTCAAATACCAAATTTTGCACATAAACCTCAGGTTGTTTCACGATTTAGCCGAGAACCAAGTTTAATATACTAACATCTAAACTAAGGAATTTCAAATAGGCAAACAAACTATATGTAAAAACAAGCAGTGATCGAATAGAACATAAAGATAAAGAAAAATTAGAAGAAAAGGAATTCATTACCTTTTGTCGTGCAACGTACCGGGACAACGAGCCTTGATCGACTTCCACCGACTTTGAAATTCCGCGAAGATAAATTTGTTGATTTCAAAGATGGAGTCTTTAGAGCAAGCCGTCAATACCATGATATCTAAGAGGGGTATCATTCCATCATCAAGGGTTTCATCGCCATATAATCCTTTTCGACTACAAAAGAGGAGAAGAGAAATTTCAAAGGCACTGGTAAGTGCCAAGAAAAAGGCAGCGGAGAGTACAAAGGAGCAACAACCTACAGATGTGGTGGAGAATGTAGATTACTCAGCAACTGCTGTATCTGTTTCATCAGTTGTTGCAACAAGTACTGCAATAGATTCACCAATTACTAAAACTATTCAACAAGTTTTGAAAATAGATGTAGCAACTGCTGAAACATATTCAACAGTTGCATCTGGTTCAGCAGTTGCTGCAATTGATGAATCAGTTGCTGAATAATATTTCAATTATTGTTGCATATTTTTCAGCAACTGCTCAATCTATTTCAACACCTGCTGCAGCAATTGCTGAAACAACTGCAGCAGTTGCTGAAACTGCAGAAACAGCTGAAACAACAGTATAAAATACGAAACTCAGATGAACAATACACACAAAAACTATATGAATTCACTCACCAAAATGATTAAAAATCACCTCTCAAGTAATTTCCAAAGCTACACGAACAAAATTTAGTCCAAAATTGAGAGAAATTATTTTTTTTCTCTATAAATTTTTTCAAAAAACAAGCTCCCACTCCAAAAGCAACACCAACACCAATATGAGAATAGCAAAATAGAGAAGAAGAAGAAGAAGAAGAAAACGCAGAAAAAGAGAAGAGGAAGAAGAAAACGCAAGTGAGAGAGGAAGAAGAAGAAGAAAAACGCGGGTAAAAGAATGGAAAGAAAATAACGGTTGTTTCCCCCCCAAATTAGGGTTTTATTTTGTTGGGTTAAAGTGTAAAAAATAAAACTTGAGGACTTATTTGAATATGGTCAAATATCATTAAATCTTAACCATAAAATTGTCACCTACACTCAATTCTTAAGAGTTGAGTCACTTTTTTTACATTTCAACACTTTTTTGTCACCCTTAATTCAAAATCCCGAAGGTGAAGAGGTATGGGTTGTGCGCGTGTGTTCATGAGGCAGAGAGGGGGCGTGTGTTTATAGGATAGTTCTCCAGTCATACTCTAAATTACATAAAAATAGAGAATAGTTTCTCCAACCACTCTCTATTTTACTCCCTACTCTTCAAAAATAGAGAAGATGAATAGTAGTTCTCTAAATATAAATAGCTACTATTCATCCTCTCTATTTCACTATTCATTATTTTATTATTATTTTTAATATTCAATATTTTTATTTTACATGTTTTAAATTATATAAGGCCATTAATTAAGTCCCTAATATTCGTAATTATTTTTAATATAATTTTAAATTTATATTAATTTATGTAATTTTTAATTTAATTTTCATAAATAATATTTTTTTTAAGATATAAGTTAGTTTTATTATAATTTATAGTTGTAAAAAAATATCATCACATAAAAAATGTACGTATAAAATGAGTAACTAATTTATAAGTTAATCTAAAACTGATGCAATTGTTAAATTAGAATAGGGGAACATGATATTGTTAAAAATACAATTGTGCAAACTATTCATGAGCCACGTTCCCAGAGAAAAATATTTTGCGATGAAACAAGAATCATACCAAAAAAATATTGAACGTGCATTCGAGATTTTGCAATCACGTTTTGCAATTATCGCTGGGCCATCATATTTTTGGAGAAAAAAAGTGCTCCATGATATAATGACTACATGTATTATATTGCACAACATGATAATCGAGGATGAGCGTGCTCTTAATTTATATAATATTTGCTTAAAAATTATTTTATTTAAAATTTGAGGTAAAAATAATTTTATATTACATGAAAATTTTGAAAAAAATATGAATAATATGTGGTGATTATGTTAACATAGAAGAAATAATTTATTTTAAAATATAAAATTATAATTGAAATAGAAATAATAATATAATATTGAAGAAAGATAAAATAGAGGGTAAAATAGAGAGTTATTGGAGTTGCTCCATTTACTCTCTATATTTAAAGATTAAAATAGAGTGTGGTTTGGAGATGCCCTTTTAAGGGAGAATAATATGAGATATTTGTGAGTGAGTGTATATGTCTGATGAGGGTATATATACGGGTGAAAATCAAATTCAACTCGTCCAACTCGCCCAACCCATTTAGGTTTGGGTTGGTTATTGATCCGCCCATTTGTTAGCTCAATTCATTTCAACCCATTAAAAATTGGGTTGATATGTAATCCAAATTGACTTTTGAGAAGTCTTGTCAAAATATTTTTTAAAAAACTTTTATTTTTGATTTTATATGATATATATAGTTATAATAAAGAAGAAAATAATTTTATTAGGTACTAAAAACTTATCAAATAACAAATAAAGTAATTAAAACTTAGTAAAAATTGGACGGATTGAGTTATGACCCGTTATTAACTCCTTACCTAACTCGTTTTGACCTAACCCGTTTTGGCCCAAGCAAATTTGAGTCGGGTTGAGTCTTGACCTGTTTATTGTCTTGACTCATTTTGACCCGTCCAAATTTAACCCAACCCGCCCAATTGCCACCCCTAGATATATAGAGGGTGTTGGGCCGAGTATTGGGGGAGAGGTTTAGGCTCGAAATTGGGCTAGGGGAAGTAATTAATTGGGCTAGAGAAGCTGAAAGGATAAGAGTAGAATTAATTAAAGATTCGGCCTTTGCTTTGCTAATGTGGCCAGATTTGATTGAAATAATAACCAAATTGATTTAAATCATTGCCAAACAATTAGAATTAAAGAATCTAGGTTGAAATTCAAATAAATTAAATCTCTAATTAATTTTAAAGCTTCTATCTTTAATAATTAAGCATAATTATTTTATAAAAACAACATAATTAACACCATTTAAAATCAAGGAAACCAATTATTTAATTCTTCATTTTGAATCAATTTTAATAGACAAATAGAGCATTTTTTTCAACTTTAAACATAGTTTTTGCTTGAAATAATTTTTAAAATGTTTATTTAAGTAAAATTTATATACTTCTATATAATTAAATATAGAGTATACGTATTTACCTAAAAATTGCCAAGTTAATTCTAAATTAATTTTGAAAACCTTAAAAATCTTATAAAAATAATTATTTTAAAATTATTTAAAATAATAAAAACTCGAAATTAATTGGTAATGTGGAGGGAAAAAATTGAGTGTTAACACCACCTAAATAAAATGAGCTCTATTTGGTATTTGGATGAAACTATTAGATTCGTATCTTAATTTTGGAACCAACGCAAAAAGTATCATCGCATTTCGAATCCATATGAGAAAGTTATGCCATTTTTAGTGAAATTTATCGTTGTTGGTGCTGGTGCATCGCCGCTGTAAGAAAAAGGGCCACAAAAGCGGAAGGTCCGCAGGTACGATGGTCCGAATGCAACTACAAAGCCGTTGGTGCCGAAAATGGTCTATGGAAGCGGAAATTGCCGAGTCTAAGTCATAAACCACATCTATTTCATATTCTTGACATTTTGGGAGTTAGGAAGCTTCGATTGACGTGATTTTTGATGTGTTTTTCTCGTATGATCATTGGGTACGTATTTATATCCTCCTTTTATTTATTTTTCAAGATTATCCTTTTTGTGTTCATGATTTTTATTCTCAAAGTTGAGATTTAAAATCTCAAAGTTAAGAAATCATAAATTTTTGGTTTGAGCATCAATTTGTGATGCGTTTTTGTTGATTTTTTGAACATGAGGTTCTTGTAGTATGGGTAAACTAATTTTAATGTTATTTTACTGATTTATCGATAATTTATTTTTAACCGCGTATGAACATGAAAATTTGGGGATTTTGGGGTAAAGTTAAGAGATGGTATTTTGATGTTTTGAAAGACGATTTTAACTCAGTTTTTACTAAAAATTTATATTTGAGTTTCATAAGTTATGAGTAACGTGATTTTTAAATAAAATTCCAATTTTTTCCTTTTGAGCTCGGGGTTAAATTTTGGGTTGATTTTTTAAACTCGGAGTAGAAGTATAGCAATATGAATATCAATAGACTCGTATTCATGTGTAGAACTTGTTCTTGATAGATTTGAGGTTAAATGAGGTTGCTTAGGAAGATAAGTCATTTTGGTGGTGGCTCGTGATGCGTGTGTTCGACTTTGAGGTAGGTTATGGCTTAACTTTCTTTAGACTTTGCTTGGGTTGGGACTTATCGTGTAAATCATGTTATGGGGTGGACGAATTAGTGAACTTTAATATTTAACGAGATGGATTGCTGTTGTGATGCCTTAATTAGGACTTATATCATTTTAGTGATGTGAAAATTGAATTTCTAGTTGATATCGAGGTTTGTAGTTGTGTTCATGAGTTGATTAATATTTTGAGGTTTTGGGCATATCTGTTATACCTGATTTTTTTTATCATCATGATCATACATATTCATTCATCTCATGGATTATGAAAATTATTGAAGGAAATAACTTATTTTAGTCTTGGTTTGAGTTTGGGCAAGACTTGTTGAAATCTCGATTTGAGTCCGGATAAATGATAATGATTTTAATATCGATTTGAGTTCGAGCATGATATTTAAAAGTCCCTATTTGAATTTAGGTAGGATATTTGGAAGTCCCGATTCGAGTTCGGGCAGGA
This sequence comes from Jaltomata sinuosa, assembly GCA_003996215.1. Classification (NCBI taxonomy): domain Eukaryota; kingdom Viridiplantae; phylum Streptophyta; class Magnoliopsida; order Solanales; family Solanaceae; genus Jaltomata; species Jaltomata sinuosa. Next base: position 222,668 of record QJPP01000270.1, read on the forward strand.
TATTTAGAAGTCCTACTTTAATCCGGGCATGACATACGAATCTCGTGAATTCTCTGTGAGTTTATTATATTAAACTCGCATAATATTTGTTGTTATCGCAGTTTTATGCTGAGAGGCCATGCGCGTATTCTGGTATTCATGAATGCTCTACAAAATTTATCATAATTTCATAGGTGCGGCACCACTCCACACTCATACAGGTCCAATCATCAAGTATATTCTCCAGAGCAATACACTATCTATGAAGGATATGAATTGGATTAAGAGTTTAAATCAATTCTTACTTTGCCTTGCAGTATTGCACTATATTCACACATCATAGGAGGGACATAATTTTATAGTGCTTACTTGATCAACTAATGACTTGTTATTATCCCTATGAACTTAATTCATGAAATCTCCAGTGACATAGGTTGGGTTAGCATCATTGTTGATCCTCTCAAATTGACTAAAATTTCACTCTCCTTGATGTTTCTTTTAGTCTGTGAATTGATCAAATTCACCTTTGACTACACATAATTTATTTACATAAATAATTTTATTTTACAGCAGCTACTTTACCACATTATGTTTTAAATTGCCAATGAAAAATTTAGTTCCACTACAACTATTATTTCTTGGCAACCACAATAATATAAACACAAAATTAATATATTGGTTATTTTTCAATTGAAATGCTCATTAAAAGGTCTTTTGACCCTCTAGTCTCATTACCAAGTAACTTTAAATCATCAAATTTATATTTCATGTTATGACACTCACACACAGGATAAACATATAACCATGTGAATTTTAAAATTCACTTTACATCATTGTACCCATTTAGTACAACAAAAAGTTTAATTAATTTAGTACCATAATTATGGTACTTCTCATATATTATCGATGACTTTTTTCTAAAATAATGTATCTCTTTACATTGTTTTCAATAAGATAAGTGTAAGACTATCATCCAAAGATTTTTTCTCCCTTGAAATCACAATTTCCCAAGATCATTTCAAACAACACAAGCATGAAAAATATTATCACTCTTTCAAAGAAAAAAAATACCCTTCAACAAAATCAACATTTTTTTCCACTATAAGGTTGCATTGAATAACACAACTATTGATTATCATAAAGTTGCAGTGTTCTAAACAGTGTTCTCTGAGTTTAGACGTTATCTCATCATGAACTCTTAAGATTTTGTCCTTAAACCATTGTGAGAGAAATAACTAATTCGTGCGTGATGGTTTGACTACGCATCTTCTCACCTTGAAAAGCCTCGATAGAGAGGCCGGGTATAAAATGTGATTTACTTGATGTACATGTTGGTTCTTTGAGTTGAAATGGGCTTAGATCTTTACTTGATGTACATGTTGGTTCCTTGAGTTGAACCGGGCTTAAATATTTACTTGATGTACATGTTGGTTCCTCGTGTTAAATCGGGCTTAACTGTTTACTTGATGTACATATTGGTTCCTTGAATTGAACCGGGCTTAACTGTTTACTTTATGTACATGTTGGTTCCTTGAGTTGAACTGGGCTTAACTATTTACTTGATGTACATGTTGGTTCCTTGAGTTGAACCGGGCTTAACTGTTTACCTGATTATGTGCTTAATTTCTAAGGGAGTTTCTCAAGTGAAAAAGGGGGAAATAGGTGAGAAACCCATTTCTCACCCTTAAACTATTGGCTTTCGCTATAGCGGTCCTCTCCCGCTATAGCGGGACCCAGTCTCTCATAACATGAAAAGTTATTTTTATCTGTTATGATTGAAATCTTTTCATTCTGGTATATTGACAAGGCCCAAATTACTTGGGCACTCGGGGAAAGGGTTGCTCTTCTTAGTTTCATGTGACTCAAAGGAAGGAAGATTCCTTGATGGAGCAGACTAGCAATAAGTTTTGGCTAAATTTTTTAGTATATCGAGGGAACTAAATTTTTGGTGATTCACATAAGTCTGTAAACGCATTGCCATAGTGAGGGCGTTAAGGTTCAAAGTTTGACTCGTACCATTATTTTTCTAATGGTGATTGTTTGGGGATGAATGATGGGTTAATTGGTATCTGTTATAATGACTTATTTCATCGTTACTGAAAATATCTGTGGTAAAGGTATACGAATTTCATTCATCATAGGGTTAGGATCAATTCCTTGGTATGTGAGTGCATTAATTATGAATTAAGGTCATACAATGCCCCTAGCACAAAGTTAAGTTGAAAGTGTCCTTACCGATTTAGTTTTGGGCTAAGTTTAAACTAAGGTCAACTTCAAATGAGTAATCCTCCTAGAATATAAGGAGTTATGGTCCTGATACCCACCAAACTAAAGATCTCTGAGTCTTCTTTCCAATACTATCGACCGTTTATTAATCCGCTTTTGGAGTAAAAAGTTATGACTATTTCATTGAAGGCTGTCTGTGCTTAAAAGCTAGGGCTGCTACAATGGGCTACGCATAGTTTAAATGCAATTTTTAGACCTAAAACGTTATTTTACCCTCCAAACTTGTACAAGGTCACGCTAGGGCAAGGGAGGGGAAATTTCTTCAATTCTATATTGATTTTCTCCTTCAAAGTAAGTTCTTCCATCAATCTAACACTCGTTTGATTCTAAAATCCTTAGAGTAACATTAGATTGATCATGATGGGGGTAGAAAGTTAACATAGGTGGAATTTTCTGGTGTAAAATGAATTAATAGGTTGAAATCCCTTGAATTTGAGTTAATGTTGATAGATTATGTCCTTGGGACTAAAAATTGGTCTAACTATCCCAAGATATAGAGATTTTGAGTAGATTGAAGGGTAGAAAACCTTGGAATGACAAGTTTAGGCATGAGCTTGGGCTAAAATCAATGAAAGTTAGGTTATATTCCTAGAAATGGTAGAACAATGATTGAATTGTTATTTTATTATTATTGTTAGATCGAGATCTAGTTGAGCAGCAAGAAAAGGCAAGGCAACCATGTAATAGTGCACTCTGTAGCAACAACTTGATTCTAAGGTAGGTTATGTGTCACGCCCCGAGGCTAGCCCCTAGACGTACCTATAACACTCCGAGGCTACCCCTAGATATAACCTTGCTCAGAGGAAGAAGGAATTTAGTTTGAAGTCTTGAGTTTCTATCCCCACTGGGGTTGACGTTGGTGGAGGAACTGGATCGAAAAAAGAGGGATTCTAGTTGTAAGATATCTAATGAAACCGTCGCTGGAATTGAGATCTTATTCAAAGAGAAAGATCTCAAATATCTGGAGTTTCTTTTTATATACGCTTACTTCTTCCTTCAACCCTGAAAAGAGCATATGCATCCTGGGATTCTCTCCATCTCAGAAGTGGCTTCCCCTGCAAGGGTACTTGAGTATGACTACGGTTATGAAAAGCTTATCGAAAGAGGAGGAAAAATGGACAAATTCCTTTTCTTAAGAACACATACAAAATTCGTCACTACAAAAAGGATAATGGTAACCCTACCATTAACTACTTCATTTATGAATTTCATAGTAATAGAAATACATGTCCTACCGAGACAGAATTTAGAACTTGCTATCCTCTTGCCTAGAAGGCAAAGATTTACCTCCGTGGAAAGGATGATTCATTCGGATCAACATGAGAGTCCAACTACATTGCCAAAATAGGTACTTTTTCAGACCTATTGCCAATACTAAGTAGCAGTCAAAAATTTGTATCCATTTTTCCTGATATTATGCATGGATCAGGTGTATCATGGCGAATTATTCAGAAAAAAATGTGTCTTCCATCACGGTGCTCAGTGTCACAAGTGAGACCAAGCTAACCCATGGTCTGGCATATCTAGACAATTTCAGTTAAAAATATATACTGTGCGGAAGCTAAAAACAATTTAATATCTAAAGTGAGAAAGAGCCCAAAACATGTCTGAATATAAAAATATATATATCGAGTATAGTGATGACTGAAAATAATACTAACAACTCAATAGCTGAATCTAGTCTATGTCTGAAAGCCTCTAACTGATATAAGTTATTGGAACATGCCCCCAGCTAACTCTAATAATCTGAAACTGAAAAGTAAAGACTGAAAGGTAAAGCATGTCTATCATCCTCGAACTATGAGGACTCACCACTGAAGCTGCTGCATAAGGACCGGAAGTCGATCTAGGCACAGTCTGGATGTTGAGCGCCTGAACCTACATCATAAAATGATGTAGCACAAAAGTATGCGTCAGTAGTTTGAATGTACTGAGTATGCGAGATATGTGCTAAACTGGACAACATAGCAACTGAATAGGGAATATACATACTGAAGCATAAATTGAATAGTAAGCTGGATGCAATGACCAAGTACTAACATGAACATATAATATGCTGAGCTGAATAACTGAAATAAATACTGAGTACATGGTCAATGCAATATAAGTCTGACTGCGGGAGATACTATTAACTGACATACCCCAAGCTGAGCTAACTATGGGGCCAACCTGTGACCTTGGATGGAAGGGTGTTCATACCTTACCAAGGGTACGAACAAAGCTGATATGGATCCACTAAACTGATGTCCACAAGGGACAAGGGTGCCAAGCCTAATCTGACGGGTGACCCCTTTAGAACTTACGGTGGCGCCGTAGTTCTGGGATTCAGGGACTGCTACTAAAGTTCTCATCCTAAACTTGGGGGTAATCCTTCATCCCTTCGTCCGCTTAGTGTTAAGTCTACTCCCAACTTAATACATAAGCACTAAAATGCAAGCTGAAATACTGGATAGCTCAAAATACTGATAATCATCTGAGAATGCAATAATACATATACTGAACTGATGGCATTCTAATTCTGAAGTATGATTGTCTGCATTATCTGCCTAGCAAGTATAAATTATGCATACTGAATTTAGGACAAGCTGGGGTTACTGAGTCCTTTACATATGACTATGCTAATTCTCCAAGAAACATGAAATAAATATCATTTAAACAATAGAATCTGAATTGAAAGAAATCCCTAAGATTTAAGAACTCCAGGTCTGAATATTTCATGGAGAACTGAAGAATAGACTGAATTTTAGGGACCTAATGGGTGAAAAGAACCCACTAGTAAAATCCCACATACCTGGAGAAGAAACTATGGAGGAAAACCATGGGCTTAGGGCTGAGCTTGAAGAAGACCTCCCGCTTGTTCTTGAGAGAAAACTGTCGCCTCTTTTGCTTCTATTCTTTCTATGTCTGATGATTTTAGGAGAATAGACAATTTAGGTACTTTTTGACTAATAAACTAGGCTTAGAACAACCAAAACATCGTAGCTTAGGCATTAAATGAGGTAGGAAAAGTCTGGAATGCCCTTGGGAAAATTAAAAGAAAACTGCTAAAATTCGCGACTCAGGTTCCACAGATCGGAACCACGACTCGTGGAAACTTCCAAGGCTCATGGAACCCTATTGTGGTTCCTGGGTCTTGAAATCTGGGCTACTGTAAAGGGGTTCCACGAGGGTGGTGAACGACTTGTGAAAACTTCCATGGGTCATGGAACCCACTCGTGGATCCTGGGCACTTGGTCTGAGCTACTGGAGTTGGTTCCATGACTTGGGTTCATGACTCGTGGATCCTTTCACGGTCCGTAGAACCCAATCGTGGGTTTTAGAAATGGCTGGCCTCAGGTCTGGTTCCATAACTTGGGTTCATGACTCGTGGATCCTTCCATGGTCCATAGAACCTAATCGCGGTTCTCACATAATTCTTCAAGTCTCTGATCACCTTCCACGGGTCCAGTCCACGACTCGTGAAAACTTTCACGGGTCGTGGATCCAACTCGTGATTCTAGCTGATAGTTGGAAAAAATATTTTTCTTCTGGTTTTATGAGCTAAGTCTGGGATTAGAAGTTCTGAGGTGTTACAATATCTACCCCATGGGATCATTCGTCCTCGAATGAAGACTAAACAAGCTGAGTTTGGAGTGAAGGAGCTGCAATCCCAACCAACTAAGTACTGGAAACTGATATTTAGCTGAACTGAGTACCATGATCATGAAAACATGCTGAAATGCAAGGAAAACTGAGGGAACAAGGTACTGAGACTGAATCACACAAGAGTAAACTGAGAGACTGGAGAGGAACTATTACCTCAAGCTGAAACTGAGTCGGAGGGAAAGAGGTGAGGGTACTTGGCCATGGTTGCTTCTGCTTCCTAAGTAGCTCCCTCTACGGACTGATTCCTTCACAAGACCTTTACTGAAGCGACTTCCTTATTCCTCAACCTATGAACCTGACGGTCAAGAATCTCAACTGGAACCTCCTCATAGGTAAGGCTATCCTTCACAGCCACACTTTCTAACGACACTATCAATGTCGAATCACCCACACACTTCTTTAGCAAGGAAATGTGAAAGACTGGATGAACCACTGCTAGCTCTGTTGGCAACTCTAACTCATAAGCCATATTATCAATCCTCTTCAAGATTCTGTAAGGACCTACATACGTGGGACTGAGCTTCCCTTTCTTGCCAAATCTCATTACCTCCTTCATGGGTGACACTTTCAGGAAGACCCAGTCATCGATCTCAAACTCTAAGTCCCTTCTCCTCACATCTGCATAGGACTTCTAACGACTCTGAGATATTTTCAACATTTATCTGATGAGCTGACTTTCTCCATAGCCTCATGAACCGAATCTAGCCCAACCAAGGCTGCTTCACCTACTTCAAACCAACCAACTGATGACCTGTATCTATGCCCATAAAGTGCTTCATATGGGGCCATCTGAATACTAGAATGGAAATTATTATTATAGACGAACTATATGGGAGGTAATTGATCATCCCAACTACTCCTAAAATTGATCATGCAAGCTCTCAACATGGCCTCAAGGTATGAATGGTACGCTATGCCTGACCATCCATTTGCAGATGAAATGCTGTACTAAGATTCACCTGAGTACCAAGACCTTTCTGAAATGATCTCCAGAAATAAGATAGAAACTGAGGACCCCTATCTGAGATGATAGATAAGGGAACTCCATGTAACCTGACTATATCACTGATGTAGAGTTTGGCATAATCCTCTACTAAATCTGTAGTCTTGACAGCCAATAAGTGAGCTTACTTAGTAACCCTGTCCACTATCACCCAAATGGAGTCGTGCTGTCTGCGAGTACGAGGTAATCCCGTAATAAAATCCATGTTGATCACCTCCCATGTCCAAGTAGGAATGCTAATATCCTGAGTCACACCTCCTAGTTTTTCATGTTCTACTTTAACCTACTGACAATTGGGACACTTAGCCACAAAATCTGTAATTTCCCTCTTCATGCCGTTCCACCAATAGACTTCTCGTAGATAACAATACATCTTAGTGGAACCAGGATGAATAGAATATCTAGAATTATGGGCTTCAGTAAGGATCTGCTGCCTCAACTCACCCACACTAGGTACACATAAACGATCCTGGTAGCGGAGGACACCATATCCCCCTAGGGAGAAAACCTCAACTCTCTACTGATGAACTGCACCTTTCAACTGAAGCACTATGGGATCACTGTCCTATTTCTCCTTAACCTCCGCTACCAATAAAGATTCTGACCTATTATGGACTATCACACCACCATATGTCGTGTCCATAAGGCAAAATCCTAAACATGCAAACCTGTGAACATATCTAGCTAGTTCTTTTCTTTCTTCCTCGACATGTGACACACTACCCATGGACAGTTTGCTGAGGGCATCATCCACTGCATTAGCCTTACTCGGATGGTAGAGGACATTCATATCATAGTCTTTGAGGAACTCAAGCCATCTTCTCTGATGAAGATTCAACTTTTTCTGGGTGAACACATACTGGAGGATCTTATGATCTGTGAAGACATCAACATTAACACCATACAAGTAGTGTCTCCAATTCTTTAGGGAAAACACAACAGCTGCAAGCTCAAGGTCATGAGTCGGGTAGTTTTTCTCATGAATCTTAAGCTCTCTGGAAGTATAAGCTATGACCCTACCCTTCTGCATTAAAACACAACCCAGGATGGCCCTAGATGCATCGCAATAAACCACATAACCGTCTAAACCTTCTGGTACAGTCAAGACGGGGGCTGTAGTCAATCTATTCTTCAACTCTAGGAAACTCTTCTCACACTCATCTGACCACTGAAACTTGACCTTCTTCATAGTCAACTTGGTCAATGGGGCAGCTATGGATGAAAATCCTTTAACAAACCTCCTATAGTAACCGGCCAAACCCAAGAAACTTCTGATATCAGTCAGAGAGGTGGGTCTGGGCTAGTCCTTTACTACCACAATCTTCTGGGAATCAACTCGGATGCCTTTACTAGACACAATTTCTCAAAGCATTCAGACTTATGTCGCAATAAATAAATATATCCATATTTTGAATAGTTATCAGTGAAAGTCACGAAATACTCATAACCACCTCTCACTTGAATGTTCATCGGGCCACACAAATCAGAATGAATTAACTCTAGTTTATCATTGGCTCTATTCTCTTTTGAGGGAAAAGGTCTCTTAGCCATTTTTCCTTCTAAACAAGATTCACATGTTGGTAGTGCCTCCACTTTTAATGAACCTAAAGGTCCATCTCGAACCAACCTTGAAATCCTGTCTAGATTTATATGACATAGACGCAAGTGCCATAAATAGGTCTCATTAAATTCAGAAGATCATTTTCTTTTATTAGAAAGGCTAATATTATTTAGTTCAATAGTTTGTTGCAGTTCAGGAGAGACATTAATAATAAAAATACCATCAATCAATGTATCAGCAGAGATAAAATATTTATTATAGCTAATAACACAACTGTTATCTGAAAAATTAACATTATAACCATCTCTTAAAGCTCTAGAAACTGAAATCAAATTTCTTCTAACAGGAGGTGCATATAATACGTCTTTTAAAATTAAAACTCTACCACTACCAAACGAGATATTAATATCTGCTAATGCTAAAGCTGGAGCTGCTGAGTCATCCATTTGAAAAACACTAACTTCACCTCTAATCAACTTGCGTGTTTCTTGAAACATCTGCATTGTAGTGCAGATGTGATCAGTGGCTTCTGAGTCTACACACCATGATGTGGTAGAAACAGCCGCTAAACACATTTCAACGACAAGTGAAAGTGAGTTATCTAACTTGTTTTTCCGCTTGGCTAAGAAAACTGGACAATGTGGCATCTAATGGCCTGACATCTTGCAATGAAAACACTTGTCGTTAGGCTTTTTCATGCCTCCAGTTAGAGCTACAACTTTCTTAGCATTGTGAGTCTTTTTCTTCTTCTTTTCACCTTTCGATTTAGAAGTAGAACCTTTCTGAATAAAGTTATGACCCTCAAATTTATTATGACTCATAATAGTGCTAAGGGAGGTAACAGGAGACATATTGAATCTAAGATTGAATTTTTTTTATAATAGATCAATAAAATAGTCATATAAACATTGAATAATTAAATTCAAACTCATCACATACATGTATATTCATGTATCTCAAATAGCCAATCGATGAGATTGGAGAACTACTCATGCAAAACACATATATAATGACCGATTATTTACTCCATAAGCTTTTACAGACCTAACTCAGATGGAGAGTATACTGTTAGTTTAAGTCAAGTGAAAAATCAAAACTCTAGTTACATTGATCCAATCATATATTACTCAGTTTAGGAGAGTTAATACATATTATCAAACTAGCAATTAAATACGTAGTGACTTGTATTAAGTTCATCCGATACGGAGGAAGGTCTAAGCCAGCACATAAACTTAATACTTCATTACTATTTAATCTTGGTAATCATGGGGAATAACCCTTATTACCAAATAAATTATTTATTTATTTTTCGTTCATAATTCTTATCACGTATTATGATTAAAGTACAAAAAAAAAAAATGAATCAAGAATTAATAATGAAAAAAATTTCCAGAAAATTAATACCAAATTCTCTAGTTCATTCTGTATATCATCTCATATATATATATATATATATATATATACTCATGCATCTCAAATAGCCAATCGATGGGATTGGAGAACTACTCATGCAATACACATACATAATGATCGATTATTCACTCTATAAACTTTTACAGATCTAACTCAGATGGAGAGTATACTGTTATAGTTTAAGTCAAGTGAAAATCAAAACCCTAGTTACATTGATCCAATCATATATTACTCAGTTAAGGAGAGTTAATACAAATTATCAAACTAGCAATTAAATACGTAGTGACTTGTATTAAATTCATCCGATATGGAGAAAGGTCTAAGCCAACACATAAACTTAATACTTCATTACTATTTAATTTTAGTAATTATGGAAAAGAACCTTGTCACCTCTTAAAGTTTTTCGTTCATAATTCTTATCACATATTATGATTAAAGTACTAAATATGTGAATCAAGAATTAATAATAAATTAAAAGAAAACGTGTTTCTTCTCCTAAAACAAAACCAATTGTTCCATAACAATTTTTGTTTCTTTTGCCACATATAAGACAAAACAAGGCAACATACGACAAAACTTCACATGATTTTAAATAAAAAATCATGAAACAGATTCTATTTTATCGCACTCATGTACGTGGTGTCTGGATTATCTATAAAGATGTAAGCATGACTCATGATGTCAATTGTTGAAAAATAGTACACGCAGCGAAAACATTCAGGAACATACTGCTTACATGAATAATAGATAACAAATATCAACACGTAGTACACATAAAGCGTGTTGAAAATTAACCAAAAATTACCTGTTGAAGAGTGAGCAGAAATCTTGAAGCAAGTCTAACTTCAATTCTAAGGTCTTCTCTGGTGATCCCAAAGTTACAGCCGAACTCTCTCAATACTTGGGTGGACAAGTATTGTGCAGAAAACTAATTGTGTGTCTCTCTTGTTTTTTTCTAGGTTGGAAGAACCCTACTTATAGGGACTTCTTCCAAATTCAAAAGGGAAAAACCAACCATACGTATGTTTTCCTTTTCAAACTAGAAAACATACATTTGTTTTCTTATTTTATTCCTTTTCTCCTAGAAAATAGTATTCTGAGTTCTAGTTAAATATGGGCACGATAGAGACCACAAAATTAATTACTGAGGCTCCCTATTATGGAAATAATTTAAAATATTAATTTAAATTATTCTTACCATAATAAATTATAAATCATTCCACTAGAAATTCGTAATTGCACTCCTCTATTTATATTTCGAAATTTCCTATTAAACACTTATGTAATTTTCCATGTTAAGATTACAGATACTAATCAATAAATTAAATTACTGATGAATTTAATCAATGATTAATTTTCTTTAGAGCAATACTTAACTTATTTCATATGTCGAATTCATAAATCCACCGGCCGGGTTTACACATGAAAACTTATAAGCTTCTCATAAAAGGCGTATCATCAATCTCTACACCGAGACATGGATTCTATCAACTAACTTATTATTTCACCAATATATATTATTATCATCCAATCTATCAGGTGCATTGATCCATCTCAGGATCTTACCTTTTAATAAATCAAAACGATAATTAATATATACAACTCATAATAATTATATCAAGATTGAGAATATAAGTAAATTTAATAGTTTAGAGAATATGTTTTTGTGAGTTAGTCTAAAACATCTATCTCTACTCTTTCCTGTTCAATACATAAAAAATGCACTAGCATGAGAAGTTAGAACTATACCATTCTCGTAATCAAGATAAATTACTTTTAATCTCGTGCTGCAATCATTCTGATGGTTTGTCCAAATTTCCATCTACGATTGTGAACTATAACTTTAACTTATAAGAACTGATGATTTAATCTTCTGTGTATAAGCTTAAACTCTATACACCAAATCATCTACTATATAAGTTGAGGACACATATATGACAAAATAATCTATTTAATGTAACACTTTATTGAATTAAATAAATAAATAAATAATCATTCAATAAATAATATTATATTAAAATGCATGATTAATAGTATATCCTAACAACTTCTACCTATTTACATCAATAGGTCACGCGTTTAGAGTCCCAATTAGACGGAACCTTAACTACACAGAAGGATTGCATGATATCGAATGAAGGAGGAATTCCTGAAGAATTTGCTAATCAGTTTGCTCCTCAACCACAGGTAAGAAGAACATTGAAATTTCTATTTTGTGCTATATAAACCTTTTGATGCATTATCTTTTCTTTTGGGTTGGTAAAATTATTGAAACACAATAAACATCTTGAACTGCCTAAGTCAACTTGATTTTATCTAAGAGTAAATGAATTTTAGTTAAGTCTTATAAGCTTTATTTGAATTGTGTCTCAAGTATCAATTTGTTTTAATCTTAGCTTAAAACGCACAAATTTGTTAAATTCAATTTAGTTTCTTTTAAAACTTAATTAGGGAGAACCAGTTTCTACACATTTTTATTAGCTCATGTGTATAGGCTATTGAGATAGACTAATAACTACTTATATATGTCTAATTCTCTTGTTGCAAGTATATTTCAGTGTGTTGAGATGTATGTTTTATTTGTGAAATCATATGTAGAAAGAATTTGTATATACTTGACCATATTTTCATTAAAAATGATGTTTCTGAATGAAGGCATTTGATATGTAGACTAACACTTTAATTTCAGGATATTGCTTGAAAAAAGGAAATTCATCAGTAGTAGTATCTCTTTAAAGTTTAAAGTTCAATTTTGTTTATTATCAGTTTCTTAAGCACATAAAACTCCAGTTGCTAAATATCATGATGAAAAACTTTTTTCTTGTGATTTTTTAGCAGGATATACTCTTCTTGTACCAGTGGCTTAGTTGAATGACATAATCTGTCCCACTATTAGTCATGACTAAAATGAAAATGGATGATGAGTAAACAAACATATTGTACCATAAATATTAAAGCTAAGTGAATCTCCTTCGAACACAACAAAATTAAATTCTTTCACTCTTCTAATAGGTTGGTGAGTGATAATTTTTTGTGTGTAGCTTACAAGTATAACATTACTATTTATATAGAGGACTGGAGCATTGGAAAAAATCTTAGATTCAAAGCCTAAGGTCTAACGAAGAGGCATATTCATCTATCTAACATAACAATTCTTTTCACTTTTTTTTTATTTAAAAAAACTAGTTTACTTTTTTATGTTATCCTTTACAGTTGTTCAAAAGTATTCTGTTTATCATAAATTTGAATCACATTCCTTATCCTAGTGCTCCATTTAACTTGATTTAGATATCTAATCAGTTAGCCACTATTTTTTAGATTTTTTATCATTTTTTTTTATTATTTCAATCTAGCGATGATGCAGGGAGTAGACCTACTTCATAAGTGAATATAAAAGGATCATCAAGCAACATCAATGGAAATCATCAAGCAAGTACTTATAATTTTATTTATTTATTGTGAAATTTTTGCTTTTCTGAATTTTAAATAGTAATGATTAGCAAACATTAGTTTATATTACTTTAGTTTGATATGTCATACTTGAATTTATGACTTTGCTATTATGGATATTTTTAATAAAATTTGATTATGTTACATGTTATTTAGTAAATTATTATTTATTTATCAGGCATATGATTTTGCAAGTTTGATTTTATTTAATTATGCAACAAAATAAATATTATGAAATTGTGATGACAATTAACCCCCATAAATTAAATTTTATGAAATAATGAAATTATATTATGGTGATTGCCAACAAAACAAATTATTTTTAAATATAGAGCTTATATTGTGGTGGTTATACATCACCACTAATTATTTTTTCAAAAACTTCAAATCTTATAGTGACAGTTACAAAACACCATAAATTAAATATTTTAGAGCAATATCATATTGTGGATGTTATAGACCACCCATAATTGACTTTAAAACCCCCACTAATTATAATTTTAATTTGCGGAGGTCATCATGGAGGTTCTTTAAAAAAATCTCACAAAATGTCTCGTGGCAATTATATATGTGGCGGTTCTTAAAACCTCCACAATTCTCTTTGAGGGGGTCGAAAACCGCCACAACATTTTAAAAAACCCTCTAGAAATTAGGTGTTCTCTTGTAGTGAAGAGAAAATTAAGGAAAAGATTAGTTTGTTAGGCTAAAGGCAGAGGGATTAATAGAACTTTAGAATGAACTAATCATCATATTTATACTAGGGAATTCAATCGCACTTCGTGCGGCCATAAAAAATTGAGTGAAATTAATAATTAGATTTTTTTTAATAATACTAAATTACAATTAATTAGACACAAACAAATGAAAGTTCAAAATGCACTTCTAACGTACCAATTAAATATAAGCAAATTTTAGAGTTACTTCAGGAAAGAAACCTAAACTTAATTAAGAGACTATTTCTGTTTGATGATGGGGAAGGAAGCGAAACTATACTTCTAGTGCTTTATTGCTTCACTATTTTTTGTACAACTTCAAAGTTCTATCAACATGTCTCTTCCGTTACTATAAAAAATTACTAAAATTAACAAGAAAATGAATTCATGACAGTAATTGCCTAGTTTTGTTGATGATCCACTAATAGCACCATAGCTAAGACTATCACTAGCAAGTATTTTAAAATTTATAAGAGGAAAAACTGATGAAGACCGAATGACATCAGAAAAAAATGAAACAATTTTTTTTAGACTTAGGGAGATATCAAGGGTGTCTATGGTATGAAGAAAAATATTTTTTATGAAAAATGTAAATTAATCAGCAGCTATTTACTTTGTCATTCTCTTCCACATTCAAAATATTGGTCTGTATATTTTGTGGAGCCAATGAAATAAATTAAGGCCTCTTAAAATTAAAATACTTTTTTTTCTTTGGAATATGAAGGACTGACAAAATAGTTACATTATTAAAGTATCCCTCTTTAATGTATTTAAGCACATCCAAAATGCTTTAAGATAGTCCGTCTCAAAAGTTTTATGTGAAAGAATTTTGTTCTTAAGAGAGTAAAAGGAGGGTTAGCATTTATGTTAGAATCAGGGGTGACTTTTTAGTTTTTTCTTTAAAAAAAGAAATAGAACATAAATGGAAAAAAAGAATGAAAAATGTCAAAAAAAAAAGAAGAAGAAGAAGAAAAGAAAAATAGGAATGTTGATAATAGAGAGGTGTCACATCACCTCATCTGTAATTTTATGAAAAATTACAGATTATTGAAGCCAGAAAACCATAAAGAAGTCTACTGATCATAGCAACAGAAAGAATTTTAATGTTTTGAGTGATGTAAATCCACCAGTTGAGTATATTAGTTGGTTTTGTTGGTTATTGCTTGCAATATATTCTGATACAAGTGCCGATTCTACCGCATTTTGAATTATAACTCCTCCGTCACCTTAGTTCAATATTCGATCTTAATCATCTTTCTATTTACCATATATTAGGTCTTTAATTGAGATATATGCATTGATAATATGTTATTTTTAAAGTACTTAAATTTATATAATAATTAAAAGTAGTAAAGAGGGTGATAAACATTGAGTAATTGCAAAAGATGAGTAATATAGATTAAGGAATTATAATGGCATCAATATTAAGTGTATTACTTGTAAATAATTAATAGTTAAAAGTTTATCTATAATAAGAAAAAATGAATTTTGGAGCAATTTTTTTTAAAAAAACTAAGAGAACATGTATTAGGACTTTTTTTCTCTCCAAAACTATTAGGACATATTAAAATTATATGTTCTTTTAATCAACTTGCCAATGCTTCACGCGATCATAAAGGACTTTATTAGACTACTAGAAGTATTTTATCAATTATAAATTCATCATTATTGAAAATATAATATTGACCAAAAAAAATAAAAATTGATAAATATTATTTATTACTATAGTCATGGGCGGAGCTACATGTAATTGAGGGGTGTCGATCGACACCCCTTCGACGGAAAATTATACTATGTAGCTAGGTGAAAATATTTATTTTATGTATATATATATATTACGTATTGACACGCCTTGGCTTCTTCGTAAATTTACTTCTTTATATTCTGACACCTCTTAGTGAAAATTTTGGCTCCGCCACTGACTATAGTTACATGCAGTAACTCATATTACCTTGATCACACAATTTTTATTTGACGTTTTAATATTTTCTACAGTTATCCTTTAACGAAAGTAGAATATATATATTAGTAGTATCAACAGCAAAAAAAGTACCCCTAAACGAATTAGCAAAAACAATATTAAAATCAAATACAATCAATTTATATTTTTTTACAAATTTATACAAGAGAATTAAAATTATGATACATCCATCACTTTATCTGGTGCAGATCCTAGTGTTGGCCATTATCGCTAGACCGTGAGATTCGTGCTTGGAGATTTTTTGGACTATCCAGACTGAGGGTGAGCTCTTGGCGACCGAAGCTTAACTTTAGTTTATCTTTTGTATCATGTACGCTGTTACTACTCGGAGATAGTTGTGTATATATTATTTTGGATGCTTCGTACTCCTTATATATAGTTTCGGCTCTATACTATGATACCAAGTTTTGGGGTTTGGTTTAGCTTCCGCATATGTATAGATATTCCTATTATCTATCTTTTCATTTTGTTCCTTTGCTTCCGCTTGATTATATAGTTTCTTCCGCTTAACTATTAGCTAGTAGCCCATTCCTAATCATTTCGGGCTACAGGAATTAGTTCGCCTACTGGGGAGTTGTAGGTGTCATCAAGCGAAAGCAAAGGAACAAGACGAGAAGATAGATAGAAGGAATATATATACATATGCGAAAGCTAAACCAAACTCCAAAACCTGGTATCATATAGTATAGAGACGAAACTACATATAAGGAGTACGAAGCATCCAAAATAATATATACACAACTGTCTCTGAGTAGTAACAGAGTACTTGATACAGAAGATAAACTAAAGCTAAGCTCCGGTCGCCAAGAGCTCTGCCTCAGCCTGGATAGTCCAAAAGATCACCAAGCACGAATCCCACGATCTAGCGGCGATGGCCCACACTAAGATCTGCACCAGAAGATGCAGAGTGTAGTATGAGCACCAATTGCAAAGTAACCAGTACCCAGTAGGTATCATAGGCCGACTGGGCACATATAAGATAAAAGAGCAGTAATAAACAAAATAGAAATAAGTAGTCACAGAAGGCAATGAATAAGCACACGGAAGCTAGCACGGAAGGAATCCAAACAAGAAGAACATACATGGCTAGCTACTATAACA
The DNA here is from genome assembly GCA_003996215.1 of Jaltomata sinuosa. NCBI lineage: Eukaryota > Viridiplantae > Streptophyta > Magnoliopsida > Solanales > Solanaceae > Jaltomata > Jaltomata sinuosa. The sequence continues at coordinate 239,800 of QJPP01000270.1, forward strand.
CAATCACAGGAGAAAGGAAGAAACACATACCCGGGATCCTCACAATAACAAGTATATAAAGAGGAGTTTAGAAAGTGGGCGGTATACCTGTAACCTCAAATGGATAGAAAAGGAGAGAAAACATAACGATAATCATGCTTGTATACAAGATACGATAATCCCAAATAGACATACTAATATCAAGTCAAAATCCCACAGTTAAAAGCCCAAAAGAAATCTTAACAATCTCCAATCTCACTAGAAACCATGGCAGGAACCAATATCGCTATGTAATAACAACAAGTCTAAGTATAATCCCATGGGCGCCCATACAACCAAGGAATACAAGCAAGTGAAAACAAACCCTCCGGCAGCCCTTACTACCAGAGCGTACAATCAGAAAACAACAAACAAGGGTGGAACCTCACATAAATGAATGATATGCTAAGATATTCCAAACCAAATGTAACCGCAGTGTCAGTATGTTACCCTATCGGGTGCCCCAAAGGTCTAATAAAGGCGGGATCCATGGAAGGGCCTCTCCCGAGTACATCTACTCTGCCGTACACCCATACCCCCGATCACCATTTTGCCTGTAGCACTTGGTCTGGGATGATAGGGTCCATGGAGGTCTACTCGTAGACCACATACTACACTCTATCCTCAAAATATTAGTCCGGATTGCCACCGGATCCAAACTAGTACTCAAATGCCTCAAATGCTTGCCTGAATTCTATCCAGGTCTAAATCAATGAAATAAGTCTCATAAACCCCCTTCAAGTGTGCACGGGCATATTCAGGTCTAAAATAGTAGTAAATCAAGTCCGATGCTCAGCTTTACCGAGTCTAATATCATTTTTCATCCATAACATGGTCAATCTAGCACCTCGATTTAATCGAGACTAATATATAGTAGGGAAACTATAACAAATCTTTCTTTTAACTTTACTTACCCGAAGAAGATCCATTAATATGATACCAAACCATTTCATAATTAATTTTACTGAAAACAGGCCCCACGGGCCATGCAAGATTTAGAAATCATCAATAGAAGGCCCAAAGCCAATACTATAGTAAAATCATGAAGACAATCCTTTTATATGTATGATAATAACATTATCAATCACAATCAATAGTCCAACGGCTCACAATTAACCTATCGGCCTTGCAAAGGCTCCAATCATTCTACAACACAAATAGCCAGCTCTATAACAATAATAATGATGTCCGGGACTCACAGACATTCCCAATATCCCACCATCTATGTTCCAGATTCAATATAAGGCCTCACAGGACCATAATGGTGATAATATCATCTATCGCAAGTACTATAACCATCGGAGGAAGAAAAGGAATCGGACATGAATAAAGCTGTAAAACCCCAAAAATTGAATCAGTTATCTAAGTTTGAAACTCTGAGAAATTCCAAGTTCCCAGGAATTGCAGGTCCAAACCATGTGCCATGGTTTGAACCACGGGCCGTGGAATAGAACCGTGGTTCAATTCTGTTGGTTTAGTCTCTAGTTTAAGAACCACAAGTTGGTTCTATGGACCGTGGTTCTAACTATGCCCCATCCTGTCAATTTGTGGAGTCAGATCAGAGGGTTGAGAAGTTCCCCAGGTTTCAAGACTGGGTTCTAAGGCCCGTCATCCAAATGACGGACCGTCCTGTTAATTCGTAGAAATTGATCAGAGGGATGCATGGTTTCCAGAAACTACGGCTCAGGTCTACGAACCGTCATTTCATTGACGAGTCATCCTGTTGACTCGTGGTGTACCTTCTGCAACCTAACTCTTTGCCCAAGAATGACAGATCAAAACCACGAGCCGTGGTTTGGTCTACGGTTCATGGAACTGATCCGTGGTCCCTAAAAGTCAACTTTTTCCAGCTTTTTCCTAATTACATCTCAGGGGTATTTTAGTTATTTCCTACATTTGAACTCTTAAATAAGGTTGTTTTGACTATTTATAGAAGGTTTTTTACCATCATTAGCCTAAGTGCCTTCTCAAATCTTCATTCATCTCCCAAAGAGGAAAATAACTCCTTCAAGCTCCAAGATCAAGTCTCCTTTTCTTTTCAAATTTAAGTAGGTTAGCTTCAATCAAGGTATGTGGGTATTCAACAATGGGTTCCTTTCACCCCTGTGCCCAAAACCCCAAATCATTATTTTGATTTCATTGACTTTCAAATTAGGGTTCTTACCCAATTCTTATGGATTTTTCTATAAAGTGCCTTCTCATGATTTTATTATGAAATTTTATTAAATTTCATAATTTTGCATGGGTTTTTGTATATGAACTCCTATTGCATGAATTGAAGGCTAATTATGGTAAACCCTACATGCATGAATTGATTTAAGTAAAGTGGGTATTGGATAGCATGTAACCTCACAAATTTTCAAGCAAGTGCATGCCTAGTTCCTATATTTTATGAAGGTATATGTTATTATGAAATTGAACTAGTGCTATGCAAATTTTCAAGTCATGAACTATTATGCAAGACAAGACACCGATGTACCATCAATGCTCATGAATTATTTTCTAAAACCAAGGTTCTTGAGTAGTGTGAAGATCTGGGTTATGAACATGTTTATGAACAAGCTTTGACATCTAGATATGTCACATGTATGTGAGCTCATGTTATATGTTTTGGGAGTAGTATTTAGCACCAAGAGATGAGGGTTCTAGATAACTCAAGTCCAAAACTACGTTGCCACCGTAGGTTGCCCTCTGTGGCTTATGAAAGGATCCTTATGACATGGTTCTAACCTTGGCCGGTTAAGACAACCTTTTTTAGTGTGGGTACATGACACTGGACTCCATGTAGCTCAGCATAGTTTATGTCGGTTAAGATAAACTCCCGCATGTTTATTTTCAAGCTAATAAGTTACAAGATACTCTAATTTGAATCTTGACTTTATTTCACGTTTTATGCCTTATATCTTTATATTACCTTGTACTATTTCTTTATATACACGAACTCATTTCAAGTATGTTTTAAGTATGTTTTTGTCATGATTATGCATATCTCACATACTAGGTGCATCCTATAATACTGATGCATATTTTGCACTGCATCCTCTTGATGATGCAGATTTAGGTTCCCTCCCTTAGGCACGTGGCTAGAGACTGCAGACCATTTTCAGTCAGTGTTGGTGAGTCCTTATTGTTTGAGGGCTAGTTATGATTCTAGCTAGTTGTTGGTTACTTACTTCTGTACCTTGAGTTAGCTAGCGTCTTGTCCTAGCAACTCCTTATGTCATGTGTAGAGGCTTTTCAGACATAGATAGTATTCGGGTCTTCTACGAATCATGATCATCGTGACTTTATCTTATGGATTGAGTTATCTAGTTTATTATGCTTTCGCTATGCTTATTTGATATGCTTGAGTTATGCTATGACCAAGGGTTAGCTTGGGGCACTTGTGGTCCCAGGTCCCATGTTATGTCTAGGGGGTAGCCTTGGGGCGTGACAAACTTGGTATCAGAGCCTCAGGTTCAAGAGTTCTAGGATGTCTGAAAGCCGTATCGAGTAGAATCTCTTTCATGTGTGTGAAGCGCGCCACATTTATGAAAGGGAAGCTATGAGATGTCTTAGAAAAACTTCACTTCTTTCATGATCATATCGTGCGATAGAGCTTAACTCTAATATCCCTCTAATCCTTCCCTTGTATATTTTAGATTATGCCTCGATGTCCTATGCCTCACTGAGCTGCTCAGAATGGTGTTCCTCCAGTTTCGGCCCCCGAGGTCACGAATGAGTAATTTAGGAATGGCATCCATATGCTATCCCAGACCTTGTCCGCTCAGGCCAACCAACCAGCTTCTATCCCCATCTATCCTCACGGTGGGATAGCGGCCCGAGTTCGTGATTTTATCCGTATGAACCCACCAGAATTATAGGGTTCAATGGTTGGGGAGGATCCGCTTAACTTTTTGGACGAGGTGAAGAAAATATTTGATGTTATGCAAGTGACTGGGGTTTATAGTGTTGAGTTGGAATCCTATCAACTCAAGGATGTAGCTTATATCTGGTTCACGTAATGGAAGGAAGCTAGGGCTAGGGACGAGGTCCCTATGACTTGGGAGTTTTTTGAAAGGGCTTTCCTCGACTGATTCTTCTCGAGAGAGTTAAGGCAAGTGAAGGCCGAGGAATTTGTTAACTTGAGACAGGGATCCATGACAATCCAGGAGTACAGTTTGAGGTTCACTCAGCTCTCTAGATATGCTCCTTCTATGGTGGCTGACCCAGAGGATCAAATGAGCAAGTATATCTACGGAGTCTCAGACTTGGTGAAAAAAGAGTGTAGATCTACAATGTTGTTTAGTGACATGAGTATCTCCAGACTTATGACTCATGCTCACCAGATCGAGGGGGACAAGCTTAGGGAGATGGCTAGAGAGAATAAGAGAGATGGATCCGAGAGATTAGGTTTTGGCCATCAGAGGTCCGGTGGCAGACATCGCTTCTCATTTCAGAAGAAGTCATCAGGACCCATTCATTCTTCTTCTAGTGCTCCTACCCAGGCCTTGAGGCCTCCTCATGATCAGATAAGTAGAGGATCTGGTTCTTATTCGTAGTCTCATAGGAGTGTTGCTGAAGGATTCTCCCATCCTAATTGCAGCAAGTGTAGGAAGAATCACCCGGGAGAGTATCGGTTGGGCACGGGTGCATGCTTTAGGCGTGGATAGGTTGGACACATAATTAGAGATTGCCCTTCGGCTAAGAAGGGGCAGGGAGCTAGTAGGGCTCAGTTTGCTCCAGCAGCCCCAGGAGGTTGACCAGCCCAGCAGGGCACTGCTTCTAATTCTGGTGGCCAGCGCCAGAACCGCCTTTATGCTATGTCCTCTCGTCAGGACCAGGAGGGTTCCCCAGATGTTGTTACTGGTATGTTGAAGTTCTTCTCTTTCAATGTGTATGCTTTGTTGGACCCCATGCATCCCTATCTTTTGTAACCCCTTATGTAGCATGCAAATTTGAAATTTGTCCTGAATTGCTTTTAAAACCCTTTTGTGTTTCTACTCCTGTTGGTGAGTCAGTCCTAGGTAAAAGAATCTACTGAAAATACCCTATCTCTGTCCTTCATAGAGTCACTTTACCGGATTTAGTAGAGTTGGAGATGACTGATTTTGATGTTATCCTTGGTATGGATTGGTTGCATGCTTGTTATGCTTCGGTTGATTGTCATACTCGGGTTGTCAGTTTCAAGTTTACATGTGAGCCTGTCTTAGAGTGGTAAGGTAGCCCTCCATCCTTGAAGGGTCATTTCATATCTTATCTTAAGGCTAGGAAGATAATTTCCAAGGGTTATGTTTATCATATAGTTCAGGTTATGGACACGGAGTCCAAAACCCTATCCCTTTAGTATGTTCCTGTTGTGAATGAGTTCCCAGAAATGTTTCCCAAGGATTTGCCCAGAGTCCCTCCCGAGCGGGAAATCAACTTTGGGATAGATCTTCTCCCAGACATGAATCTTATCTTTATTCCTCCCTATAGAATGGATCTCGCAGAATTTAAAGAGTTAAATGGTCAGTTGAAGGACCTTCTTTATAAGGGTTTTATTAGGCCTAACATTTCTCCATGGGGTACTCCAGTCTTATTCGTATGAAAGAAAGATGGTTCCCTCAAAATGTGTATTGACTACTATCAGTTGAACAAGGTTACAATCAAGAATAAGTATCCCATTCCTAGGATTGATGACTTGTTTGATCAGCTTCAGGGTGATAGTTTCTTCTCCAAGATCGACCTTAGATCCGGTTATCATCAGCTTCATGTTCGAGAGTGTTATATTCTGAAAATAGCCTTTCAGACTCGGTATGGTCATTATGAATTTTTTGTTATGTCTTTTGGTCTAATAAATGCTCCTGCAACCTTTATGGATTTGATGAACCGCGTGTTCAAATAGTATTTGGATATGTTTGTGATTGTTTTTATTGATGATATTCTTATCTATTCTCTGAGTGAGGAGGAGCATGCTGACCATTTGAAAGTGGTGTTGCAAACTCTTAAGGACTGACAATTATTTACTAAGTTTAGCAAGTGTGAGTTTTGGATGTAGTCTGTTGCCTTTCTGGGTCATATCATGACTAGAGATGGTATACAAGTTGATTCCCAAAAGATTGAGGCAGTAAAGAACTGGCCTAGACCCACTTCCCCGTCTGATATTAGAAGCTTTTTGGGTTTAGCTGGTTACTACTAGAGATTTGTGGAAGGATTTTCTTCCATTGCTGCCCCCATTGACTCGATTGACTCAGAAGAAGGTAAAATTTCAGTGGTCTGACCTTTGTGAGAAGTACTTTCAGGAATTGAAGACTAGATTGACCACAGCTCCAGTGTTGGCTCTACCTGAGGGCCTAAATGATTTTTTTGTGTATTATGATGCTTCTAGGATTGGTTTGGGTTGTGTTTTGATGCAGCGTGATAAAGTGATTACTTATGCTTCGAGACAACTTAAGATTCATGCGAAGAACTACACCACTAATGATCTTGAGTTAGAGACCGTGGTCTTTGCCTTGAAGATTTGGATATACTACTTGTATGATGTGCATGTGGATGTTTCCACCAATCATAAGAGTCTTCAGTATGTGTTCACTCAAAAGGAATTAAATTTGCGACAAAGGAGATGGCTTGAGCTTCTTAAGGATTATGATATGAGTGTGTTTCACCATCCGGGTAAGACCAATTTTGTGGCAGATGCACTTAGTAGATTATCCATGGGTAGTATGTCTTAAGTTGAATACGCGAAGAAGGAATTTATTAAGGAGGTTCATAGGCTTACTCGGTTGTGAGTTTGCCTTATGGACTCGATAGAAAATGGTGTTATTATTCAGAATGGTTCCGAATTATCTTTGGTAGCTGAAGTGAAGGCAAAGTAAGATAGTGATCCTATTTTGCTTCAGCTAAAGGGTGCAGTCCATCAGCAAAGAGTTGAGGTTTTCTCCCAAGGGGGAGATAGTGTGCTTCGTTATCAGGGTCGATTATGTGTACCAGATGTAGATAGGTTGAGACAATAGATTTTGACTGAGGCTCATAGTTCCAGATATTCCATTCACCCCGGTGCCACCAAGATGTATCGTGATCTACAGAAAGTCCATTGGTGGAATAGGACGAAGAGTGACATAGCCAGTTTTGTGGCTATGTGCCCCAACTGTCAGCAAGTAAAGGTAGAGCATCAGCGACCGGGTGGCATGATTCAGGATATTGACCTTCCTTCTTGGATGTGGGAAGCGGTCAATATGGACTTCATCATAGGTTTCCCTCGTACTCGAAGGCAACACGATTCAATTTGGGTGATCATTGAATGGATGACTAAGTTATCCCACTTCTTGACCGTTAAGACTACTGATTCAGCAGGTGATTATGCCAGACTCTACATTCGAGAGATAGTCAGATTGCACAGTGTTCCTTTGTCTATCATTTTAGATAGAGGTACTCAGTTTACCTCCCAGTTTTGGAAATCATTTCAGGGAGGTCTTGGTACTCAAGTGAAGCTTAGCACAGTTTTTCACCCATAGACAGATGGCCAAGCAGAGCGTACTATTTAGACTTTGGAGGATATGTTCAGGGCTTACATAATTGACTTCAAAGGTAATTGGGATGATCACTTACCTCTTATCGAGTTTGCCTACAAAAATAGTTTTCATTCTAGCATCCAGATGGCTCCTTATGAGGCCCTTTATGGCTGGAGGTGTAGGTCTCCTATTGGTTGGTTTGAGGTAGGTGAGGCAGCTTTGATTGGTCCGGATTCAATTCATGAGACTATGGAGAAGATCCAGCTTATTAGGGAGAGGCTGAAAACCGCTCAGAGTCGACAGAAATCATATGCGGATGTGAGGAGAAGGGAATTGGAATTTGAGGTTGATGATTGGGTTTTTCTTAAGGTGTTACCCATGAAGGGTGTGATAAGATTTGGCAAGAAAGGAAAACTTAGTCCCCGTTTTGTAGGTCCTTATCATATTCAAAAGAGAGTTGGTAGCGTTGCTTATGAGTTGGATTTGCCATCGGATTTAGAAGCGGTTCATCCGGTTTTCCATAATTCCTTATTGAAGAAGTGTGTTGGTGATCTGACCTTGAGGGTTCCTTCGGAGGATGTGGGTGTGAATGATAGTCTCACTTATGAGGAGGTTCCCGTGGAAATCCTTGATTGTCAGGTTCAGAGGTTGAGAAACAAATAAGTCGCTTCGGTAAAAGTTCTTTGGAGGAATCAGCGTGTTGAGGGAGCTACTTGGGAAGAAGAAGCAGCCATGAAAGCCAAGTACCCTCATCTCTTTCCTTCTGATTCCGTTTCAGCTTGAGGTATTAGTTTCTTCCTTAGTATGTCCCTCCGAACCTATTCAATCAGTTTCCCTCCTGATCTTAGTATGCACGCATGTTTTTCAAAGTTGATTCAGTCATGTTTTAAGTTATAAGCTCTGTTATCATGTTTGTTCTTCAGATTTGTATTGTTGATTGGTTGGGTTATTTTCTCTTTAGTTTTCCTTTGTCTAGTCTTCATTCGAGGAAAAATGATCCTAAGGGGGGAGATATTGTAAAACCTCAAAAATCGAACCAGTTATTTAAGTTTGATACTCTGAGAAATTCAAAGTTCCTAGGAATTACGGGTCCATACCACGGGTCATGGAATGGAATCATGGTTCCCTTCTGTTGGTTCATTCTCTGGTCTGAGAACCACAAGTTGGTTCTACGGATCGTGGTTCTGACTACGGCCCGTCCTGTCAACTCGTGGAGTCTGATCAGAGGGTTGACAAGTTCCCCAGGTTTCACGACTGGGTTCCACGGCCCGTCGTTCAAATGACAGACCATCCTGTTAATTCATAGAAATTGATAAGAGGGCTGCATGTTTTCTAGAAACTACGGATCAGGTCTACAAATCATCATTTCATTGACGAGTCATCCTGTTGATTCGTGGTTTACCTTCTTCAACCTGACTCTTTGCCCAGGAATAACAAATGGAAACCATGACTATGGTTTGGTCTATGGTTCGTGGAACCTATCCGTGGTCCCTGAAAATCAACTTTTTCTAGCTTTTTCCTAATTACGTCCTAGGGGTATTTTAGTCATTTTCACCTTTTTAACCCCTAAATGAGGTTGTTTGACTATTTCTAGAAGGGTTTTCACCCTCATTAGCCTAAGTTCCTTCTCAAATCTTCATTCATCTCCCAAAGAGGAAAAGAACTCCTTCAAGCTCCAAGTCTCAAGCTCCAAGATCAAGTCTCCTTTTCTTTTAGAATTCAAGTGGATTAGCTTCAATTAAGGTATGTGGGTATTCAACAATGGGCTCTTTACACCCTTGTGACCTAAGAAGTTGGTAATCTACCAACTTATTGAGCCTATATCCATGAATTATTGCTATGTTTTGAATAGATTCAGAGGTTATTATGTCCTTTATTGATGTCTATCTAGGTACTTTTGATAAAAGATGAAAAACAAGGATATGGACCCAAAAAGAGCAAAAAAGGATCTAAGTGTGAAGAGTTGAGAAAAGCTGAAGAATCTGGCCTGCGGTGCGGTGGGTGTGCGACATGCACAAGCCGAGGTACGGTTCGCACCTCCTCCGCATAAAGCTGCAAAAGACTTTGAAGATTTTGCAAAAAAGGCAGTCGCTGTGTGATGCGCACATCCCATGGTGCGAAACGCACTATATCCGCACGAAGCTCTCAAATGCAACTGAAGTCGCTGGTTGAGTTGAAGAAGGTGTGCGATGCGCACATCGCGATGTACGAACTGCACATCGCATTGCACACCGCCCAAAGGGCATTTTTGTCCTAATTTTTAGTGACGTTTTGGGAAACTATAAAAGGCCTTTTCAAGCATAATTGTAAAGAACTTTTATCATTCTGAATATTTTGAAGACTTTTGAGCTTTGTAAACAATTTTTCTACCTCCATTGAGAAGAGGGTTTCAATCCAAATCTCTTGGTTAACAATTTGTGTGCCTAAATTGATTCTAGAACTTGAGATTCAGGTATAATGGAAGAGATTTTGAATTACCCAGATGGTATCTCTTCTTCTCTTACTATGAGTGGCTAAATTCTCTAGTCTAGGGGTGTATTGATGATGGGTGCTTAGCTAATGGGTGTGGGTGTTGTTAATTTATCTTTATAGTTGCATATTTGACATGGGTCTAGTAATATTACCATGTTTTAATCCTAAAATTGGTGGTTACAAACATTAATTTACATTACTTGACTATGTGATTTCTTGAAAGAGAATTTCATGGTTGTGGATGTGAAATTGCTAGTGGGTACTTGGGAATCCATCTAGATTTGAGGCTAGAAATATCTCTTATCATAGGAATCTCCCATTTAAGGGTCTAATCTAGAGATAATGTGACCTCCCCAAGCATACGTTGGTTGAATGTTGATCAAAGTGATGATGTTCTACCCTAAATTGTCAGAAATATGGATGTTGATCGAGAGATAAGCATTCCACACCTATGACCAATGCTACTTATGCCAATAAGTGAGAATAGAAGTGAATTGATGATCTCCTTATCCCATAAGTGACGCCCCATAGGATATGCACCCCTAGTCATCTAAATCACTTGGTACACCCGCCTTTAGTTTCTTGCTTTTAAATTGAATTTTGATCGTAGTGACAACTTTCCCAATTTCCCCCAACCTTTTACTTTTTGTTTTGGGCAATTAATCTCATCTTGAATTCAATTCGTTACAATCAAAATTTGCCTACCCCAAGTCCCTTGGGTATGACCCCGACACTCGTTGGGTTTATAAATATTGTTTTACTGCATGATCACCGTGGCCTCCTAATTGGAGAGCACGATTTGAGCGTTCATCAAAAATTACGCCGTTGCCGGGGACTTGAGTTGATAGCTATTTTTGATTGTTGTCTTGAAATCACCTTGAGAGTACTTGTTTCTTTTACTTTTGTCTGTTGTTTGTTGTTGATTTCAGGTACACGTCAATCAAACATCAATGCCTGTACTTCTCACTCTACCCAGTTGCACTTGATTTTACTACTGTGTCAGACCATAAGTTGGATCTTTGGGAGCCGAGGGAGCAATGGGTGTGACCTCCACTAAAGAGATTAAGGATTGGTTAAAAAATGATGCATGGAGGAATAGAGAGTTATCAATCACTTCCACACTCCTTGAATTTATGATAAGGAGTATCTTAAACGAGCAAGTTGAAACCATTAGCACTATTGCTGCTCTTGGGGGTATGAGAACAACAGATGATGGTTCGAGTTCAAATGATGGTAGTGATGAAGTGCTTACAGCTGTCCACGAGGTGGGTTCCCATGTCAACCCTCATAGTTTAGGTAGATGTGAGCATGGGAATCAAGGTCGGAATGAACAATATAAAGACTCTAGAATGGAAAGTATGCTTGTGCAGGTGTTAGAAAAAGTAGGGGAAACCTGCGAAGTCATTGAGGAGTTGATCCATAACCTTGGAAATCTTTCCCAAACCATTCAATCACACTCCGTAGCCATTGAACATCTTAAAGATAGAATGCTTTGGCTAAATTCACAATTCAAATCTAGGCAAGCCGAGAATGAAGTTAAGGGTAGTGGTGTTGAGAGCTCCCTAGACCACATTGAGGTTACAATGCCAAGGATACGCAGGCCTTAGAAAATGCAAATTTGGGGAAATGGTGTGACCCAAGTTGTTCAATGTGAGAGAAAGGATAATAAAGTTCTAAAACCATTCCCCACTTGTCCGCCTCCATTCCCTAATGACTTTTGCAAGAAAGAATGGATGAGAAGCCAAATAATTTTGAGTCTTCATTGAAAAGAATCACCATCAATGTGCTTGCAAGCACCGATTTTAACAAAATGCCTGAGTATGCTAATTTCGTGAAAGAATTATGCACCACTTGCAACTTAGAAGATATTGGGGTGGTTCAGCTATCTCCATTTAGCAGTGCAATTGTTGTGAGAAATTTCACCAATAAAGCGATGTTGCCAGGTGTACACATGGTTTGTGATTCGAAGGGAGTTCATAAGTCCACTATGCTGGTGTGCGATGAAAACTCAAGTGTCAACTTGATATCGTTGGCTACTTTCAAACGAATGGAGTTGGGGCATCCCATTGACACAAACTTGGAGTTCATCATGACAGACCGGTCAATAAGGTACCCCGTGGGAATTATTTGTGACATTTTGATCAAGGTAGGGTGAATGGTGTACCCCGTGGACTTCGTGATACTTGATTGCAAAGGAGGCTTTGAGATACCCATCATCTTGGGGCATCCTAGCCTAAAAACAGGGCACACCTTGAGCAAAATGAACTGGGGAGAGTTAAAGTTTCAATTGAATGATGAGGAAGCCACCTTTGACGTGAATAGATCTATGAGGCAACCAAGTGATCTCCAAATGACGTTCATAATTGAAAAAATCAAAGAAAGTGTCGATTTGTACATGAGAGAGGGATTCATTTGATGAAGCATTAGAAGTGGTACTATTAAATCATGATGGTGAAGGTATGGAAGAATTCAACGATGTTTGTTGTGCTTTAGTGGGTATGGGATCTTACTCTTATCCCCCAAAGAAACTTGATCTCGACATGAAGAACACGGAGACCCCACTATCTAAACCCTCAATCATTGAACCTCTTATCTTGGAGCTCAAACCATTACCTTCCCATTTAAAGTATGCATACTTGGGTGCTAATGAGACTTTGCCGGTCATTGTTTCCAACAAACTAAGAGACAAGCAAGTGGAAGCCTTGCTCAAAGTGTTAAAGAAGCATATCAGAGTTCTAGGGTGGACCATAGCGGATATCAAAGGTATACCTTCGGGAATATGCACACATAAAATAAACCTCCAAGAGGAAAGTATTCCTTCCATTGAGCACCAATGATGTCTTAACCCACCAACGCAAGAGGTGGTAAAGAAAGAGATCATTAAATGGTTGGACGCAGGAGTGGTCTTTCCCATATCCGATAGCACTTGGGTGAGCCCAGTACAATGTGTGCCAAAGAAAGGGGGAATCACTGTAGTTCCAAATGAGAAAAATGAGTTGATCGCACTTAGACTGGTGACCGGTTGGTGAGTATGCATGGACTACCAGAAATTGAATTCTTGGACAGAAAAAGACCACTTTTCTCTCCCGTTCATGGATCAAATGCTAGATTGGTTGTCGGGATGGGGCTTTTATTGTTTTCTATATGGTTACTCCGGATACAATCAAATCTTGATCGCTCCGAAAGATCAAGAAAAGACCACTTTCAATTGCCCATATGGAACCTTTGCCTTCAAGAGGATGCCCTTTGGGCTTTGCAATGCCCCGACCACCTTCCAAAGGTGTATGATGTCGATATTCTCAGACATGGTGGAAGACACCATGGAAATTTTCATGGATGACTTTTCTGTTATTGGAGATGAGCTTAGCGATTGTATGGAACATCTAGAGGAGGTACTTAAAAGATGTGAGGAGACAAATTTGGTGTTGAATTGGGAAAAATGTCATTTCATGGTAAAGGAAGGGATAGTCTTGGGGCATAAGATCTCCCAAAAGGGGCTTGAGGTTGATCAATCCAAAATTGAGGTTATATCAAAACTACCCCCTCCAAAAATTGTGAAGGGCGTCCGGAGTTTTCTTAGCCATGCTGGGTTCTATAGGCATTTTATCAAATACTTCTCAAGAGTGGCCTATCCATTATGCAAGCTACTAGAAAAAGAGGCCAAATTTGGCTTTGATGATCATTGCATGATAGCGTTCCTTACCTTGAAAGAAAAGTTGACCTCTACTCATATTATCATTTCTCCAGATTGGTCAAAACCATTTGAGCTTATGTGCGATGCCAGTGGTGTATCTTTGGGGGAGGTGCTTGGCCAACGAAAAGAAAAGATTTTCCACCCGATCTATTATGAGAGTAAGACCTTGAACACAGCACAAACTAACTACACTGTTACGGAGAAAGAATTATTGGTTGTGGTGTTTGATTTTGAGAAATTTTGGGCATATCTGTTGGGAACTAAGGTGGTGGTGCACACTGACCATGCATTTCTCAGATATTTGATGATAAAATAAAATGCTAAACCACGACTAATCCGATGGGTGTTACTCCTTTAAGAGTTTTATTTTGAGGTGAAGGACCGGAGGGGGTGTGAAAATCAAATGGCTGACCACTTATCGCGTTTGGAAGAAGAATGAAGTCCTGTGGGGGAGCTTAAAATCAATGAATCATTCCCAGATGAGCAAGCCTTGGCTGCTTCTCATGATTTGACACCTTGGTTTGCAGATTTTGCCAATTACTTGGCAAGTGATCTACTTCCGGAAGGATTGAACTCGAATGAGAAAAATAAATTCCTCCACGATGTTTGGAAATATTATTGGGATGAGCCCTACTTGTTCCGGATTTGCGCTGATGGGATGATACGGAGGTGTGTACTAGAAATTGAAATGTTACCCATTCTTAGAGCTTGCCATTCGTCACCCATTGGTGGACACCATGGGGGCATATGTACGGACTCTAAAGTGTTGCAAAGTGGATTCTATTGGCCTACCTTGTTCCAAGATTCCCATGATTTGGTAAAGGAGTGTGACAAGTATCAACGCAGAGGAGTAATATCTCGGTGTCACGAGCTTCCACTAACACCTATCCTCAAGGTAGAGGTGTTTGATGTATGGGGTATCGATTTTATGGGACCTTTACAAGCTCACATGGAAAAACCTATATTCTAGTGGTTGTGGACTACATGTCCAAATGGGTCGAAGCGGTGGCTTTACCAAATAATGAAGGGAGAAGTGTGACTGCTTTTCTAAAGAAGAACATCTTTGTGAGGTTTGGCACACCTCGTGCCATCATTAGTGATGGAGGATCGCACCATTGATACAAGTTGTTTAGCACACTTCTTGAGAAATATGGTGTCAAGCACAAAGTCGCCACTCCGTACCATCCACAAATGAGCGAGCAAGTTGAGGTGTCCAATCGGGAGATTAAGTCCATCCTTTCAAAGTCGGTAAATGTTTACCAATTGGATTGGTCATGCAAATTAGACGATGCGTTATGGGCTTATAGGATAGCCTACAAGACCCTAATTGGAATGTCCCCCTATCAATTGGTTTTTGGCAAGGCTTTTCATCTCCCGGTCGAATTGTAACACAAAGATTTGTGGGCCTTGAAGAAGCTAAACTTGGATTGGGAGAGAGCCGCTCATACTAGATTGGAAGACCTTAAGGAAATGGATGAATTCGGAATGCGAGCTTATGAAAGTGCCCATATCTACAAGGCCCGAATGAAGCGATATCATGATCAATAAATCTTGAGGCGTGAGTTCCACCCGGGAGATTGGGTGCTCCTATTCAATTATACACCTTGGCTTTTTCTGGGAAAGTTAAGGTCCAAATGGTCGGGTCCTTTCAAAGTGCATCAAGTTTTCCCCAATGGAGCCATAGATTTGGAGAATGAAGATGACTCGGTATTCAAAGTCAATGGGCAAAGAGTGAAGAAGTACTTGGGAATTCTGATGTGCCAGGATTCTACGGCACATTTGACGCCTTTAACTAAGAATACTCGCGAGTTTTCAAGCAAGTTTTATGGTTTTTGAGGTTTTTATGTTGTATTTGCAGGAAATGGAGACAAGGATAAAAAGGAAGTGAAAAAACCCTCAAGCTAAGTAACATGGGTTATGCTTGACGGAGGGCCTGACGGCTCGTCACACAGGTGACTGACCGTTAGGGGAGCCACCAAACCTGGCAGCAGTTGAAGGAGGCACTGGATAGTGGTGACAGTTGGCGTGATGGCCCGTCACACCCGTGACTGACCGTCAGCCAAGCGTCAAGTTAGAGCTCAAAGAGAGCATGCACTGGATAGCGGCGACGGTTGGCGTGATGGCCCGTCACACCCGTGACTGCCCGTCAGCCAAGCCGTCAAGTTAGAGCTAACGGATAGCATGCACTGGATAGTGGCGACGGCTTGGAGTGACGGCCAGTCGCATGGGTGACGGTCCGTCAAGCGACCCGTCAACGTGAAGCGGGACTCCGAAAATTCTATTTTTGGGCTTTATTTCCTGGACTACTATAAATACCCTGTGTTAGGGTTATTTTATTTATTCATTAACGAATATTTTGTGCGAACATTTTGGACGAGTTTTAGAGAGGAAAACACGACACAAACACGTTTTCTTCCTCTCTTTTCATTGTTCTTTGGATTTTCACCATTGGTGCTCGGATTTTACGAAGTTCAAAGTTAAATATTAATTTTCTATTGTAAGAATTCCTTCTTCTCATATGAATACTGGTATTTCTTTACTTCGCTTTTCTAACATGAGTGGCTAAACTCCCCACAACTAGGGTTGTGGGATCCATGGCAAGAGTCACAATGTAGATTCCGGGTAGCGTTGGGTTAAATTTATATGCTGTCACGTGGTTAATCATTCGTTATTTACGTTTTTTAATGGTTGCAAACATTAGAACATACCTAGGTTTGATTTGCTTGAACAAAGAGATTAAAATCGGGAAAGTTGATTAACTACGAGGATTCGAGACTACCAACTCTCGTCTTATGATTAATGCTGTAACTAGATTAAACTACTCGATGTTTAGGATTGAAATAAGAAAGTTCACCTTTTCAAGTTCGAGAGAATTGAAAAGAAAATTCGTCTATTTGGTTGAGAAACGTTTAGATGATACCATTAATTCAATCACATCGTGATATGCATATAGAAAGAACCCGGTTAAGCTTTGAGTCAAAATTGTTACGACGCCATGGTGAACACTCCCCTAGTTCATTCTCATATTGATTAATACTCGTTGAAACTCGCAATTAGTTACTTGCATTGTTCAAATATTGATCACAGAAAATCCCCCAATTTACCGAAAACTATTGATTACTAGTCAACTAATTCACTAACGATTTAATTTGCATCTTATTCCCTGTCGGATCGACCCCAACCTTTGTTGGGTTCTATATTTGATGACGACTGCTTACGCTTCGTAATTGGAGTTGTAATTTGGGCATATCAAATTTTGGCGCCGTTGCCGGGGACTACGGTTGTTTATTAAGTCCGGTGTGTTTAATTGACTCTTAGTCATATTTCCTTATTTTACTTTTATTTGTTGTTTTTGTTTGTTACAGGGTACTGAGTTGTGCATGCCAAGTACCCGACGCTCGGGTGAACCAATATTACCCTACGACCCCGAGCTCGCAAGAACGCTATGGCAAACCATGAATGTACAACAGCAGGAGGCAGCAAGGCTCGCTGCAGAACAGCAAGCTCAACAGGATCAGCATCACTTGAATGTCGAGGATCTAGAAGATGATATTGCATTAGATGGAGTTGGTGCTACAGGCGCCATTGTTCTTCCTCCGCTAGCGCCCGGGGCTAAGTTCAACATTACTAGCACAATGCTCCAGCTGTTGAACTTAAAGGGATTGTTCCGTGGTATGGCTGGTGATGATCCAAACCGACACCTGATGAATTTTTTGGGTATCTGCAAGTCGTTCGAATTGCCTAGAGTAAGTCAGACCGCGATTAGACTTAGGTTGTTTCCATTGTCTCTGTCTAATGAGGCAGCATTATGGTTGACAGAGCTAACCCCCGACTCTATCACAACCTAGGGAGAGTTGAAAGGAGCTTTCCTAGAAAGGTTCTTTCCTCCCTCTAGGATGATACAGTTGAGGGATGAAATTAGCAATTTCAGACAACAACCTCATGAGGCTTTACATGAGACGTGGTTGCGGTTCAAGAAGAAGCTGACACAATGCCCGAACCATCAGTTGACCGACAATTTCCTGATGCCGACATTCTACAGGGCTCTAAATTCGGCTACCAAGCCGACACTGGATAATGCAACAGGTGGAGCGTTTATGGGTCTCACCTTTATCGATGCCACAACTATTTTAGACCGGGTCACTAAAACCAACAGGGCCTGGCATACACGGGATACAGAGATGGCTGCTAGCACTCATGCAGTCGGTATGTCAGCGGAACAGCGTAGGTAAGAGGAAGAGCGGGATCAAGATATGGCCCATCTGAAAACGCAAATGGACCTACTGACAAAACATTTGCTGTCAGGAGACATAGAGAAAGTGAAAGTTGTGGGTTCCCAAGGTAGAGCAGCAGAGTTCGAGTCTGATGAGGAGGCAAACTATTTGGGGGGTTTCCAGGCCAATGGCCAAGGAAACCAAGGTCAGAACTATCAGAAGGACAACTACTATGAAAAAGCTGGCTACAGAGATCGTGATCAGGGGAACTGGATGAATAAAACTGATAGAGGTAGGTTGTACGTACCACCTGGTAACCGAGAAAGAACTAGCAATGAGACAAGGACGTCCAAGTTAGAGAACATGATGGCAAAGGTGTTGTTGAAGGTGGAATCTACTAACTCCGGAGTCAAGGAAATGAAATCTGAATTATCATCAATGAGTCAGTTAGTGAATTCTCATTCCACCTCAATCAAGCAGCTAGAGCAACAAATGAGTCAAGTCTCGGCGTCTCTAAATCAAAGAAAATCTGGGACATTGCCGAGTGACACCTTTCAAAACCCGAGAAACGATGGGAATTGTATGGCAATCACCACCAGAAGTGGTAAGACATTGTCGGAATCACATCCGATAATTCAAACTCAGAAAGGTAATGTTGCTGAGGAAGATGAGTTAGTAGATGCTGACAATATGGTCGATGAGGGTGTGAGAATATCTGTTAAAGAACCTGGTGTGGTAAAAGATGCTACTCAAGTGCTCACGGATAAAAGCAAGGAAGTTGAAAAATTTCCAACTATGATGCCTCGGCCACCACCTCCTTTCCCACAACGGTTGAAAAAGAAAGTGGAAGATAGCAAGTTCATGAATTTCATGACCATGCTCAAGCAGATATCAGTGAACATCCCTCTGGTGGATGCGCTTGAACAAATGCCCGGATATGCCAAGTTTATGAAGGACTTGATCACAAAGAAGAGGTCGGTAAGTTTTGAACCAGAAGACAACCTCTACCATTGTAGCGCCATTTCATCAAGGTCGCTAGTCCAAAAGAAAGAAGACCCGGGTGCGTTCACTATTCCTTGCACCATAGGGGAGTTTAACTTTGCAAAAGCTCTTTGTGACTTGGGGGCTAGCATAAACTTGATGTCGTTAGCCATCTACCGGCAGTTGGGCTTAGGAGCTCCCAAACCGATGACTATGAGATTGTTGATGGTTGATAGATCGGTTAAACGCCCGGTGGGTATTTTGTATGATGTACTTGTGAAGGTGGGGAAGTTCATATTTCCGGCAGACTTTGTGATTTTGGACTGCGAAGTGGACTTTGAAGTCCATATTATTTTGGGACGACCCTTCTTGGCAACCGGAAGAGTATTAGTAAATATGGAGAGCAACGAGTTGACTTTCAGGTTGAACGACGAAGTAGTGAAGTTTAATGTGTGCAAGTCAATGAGGCAACCGAGGGACATGAATGTCGTCTCGGTTATTGATGTTGTTGCCGAATCTGATGTGATTGTTTCTGTTGAAGAGAGACTTGATGTAGAGACGTTGGCAGCAGTCATGATGAACTTCGATGATGATGACATCGAAGATTATGAAGAAATTGTAAATGCTGTGGTTGGAATGGGGTCATATTGTTACGCCCCAAAGAAATTAGATCTCGATTTAAAGAACAGACCGACACCTCCTGCAAAGCCTTCTATTGAGGAAGCGCCGGTATTAGAGTTGAAAGAGTTGCCATGCCATCTGAAGTATGCATTTTTAGGTGACAAAGATACCTTACCTGTAATCATTGCGACAGACCTTGTGCAATCTCAAGTTGAAGCTTTACTATCCACACTGAGGAGACACAAGAGAGCAATCGGCTGGACCATTGCAGATATTATTGGCATCCCACCAGGTATTTGTACTCATAAGATACAGTTAGAAGAAAATTGCACTCCCACCATCGAGCACCAGCGGAGACTGAATCCGCCAATGCAAGAGGTGGTGAAGAAAGAGATCATCAAATGGCTCGATGCTGGAGTGGTTTACCCAATTTCTGATAGCAAATGGGTAAGCCCGGTGCAATGTGTTCCTAAGAAGGGAGGAATGACTGTGGTAGCAAATGACAAAAATGAGCTGATTCCATTAAGACCTGTCACGAGGTGGCGAGTCTGTATGGATTACCGGAAGCTAAACTTCTGGACTCTTCGTGATCATTTCCCCATGCCCTTTATGGATCAGAGGCTGGATAGATTAGCTGGCAGGGGTTGGTACTGCTTTTTAGATGGATATTCGGGGTACAACCAAATATCTATCGCCTCGGAAGATCAGGAGAAAACCACTTTCACCTGTCCCTACGGTACGTTTGCTTTTAGACGCATGCCCTTTGGTCTTTGCAATGCTCCTGCAACATTCCAAAGATGCATGATATCTATCTTTTCTGATATGGTGGAGAACACATTGGAAGTCTTCATGGATGACTTTTCGGTAGTGGGTGATACATTTGATAATTGCTTGACTAATCTGGGTCAAGCATTGTGATACGCCCAAATTACAACTCCAATTACGAAGCGTAAGCGGTCGTTGTCAAATATAGAACCCAACAGAGGTTGGGGTCGATCCCACAGGGAATAAGGTGCAAATTAAGTCGTTAGTGAAGTAGATGACTAATAAGAAATAGTTTCCGGTAAATAACGGGGGGGCGGGGGGGTTGTGCGATCAATAAGCGAACAAAGCAACTAATAACGTACGAGTTTTGACGAGTAATAATCAATATGAGAATGAACTAGGGAAGTGTTTACCATGGCGTTGGTAACAATGTCGACTCTAAGCTTAACCGGGTTCTTTCTATATGTATATCACGATGTGATTGAATTAATGGTGTCATCTAAACGTTTCTCAACCAAATAAATGAATTTCCTTTTCAATTCTCTCGAACTTGATAAGGTGAAGTTTCTTATTTCAATCCTAAACATCAAGTAGATTAATCTAGTTACAGCGTTAATCATAAGACGAGAGTTGGTAGTCTCGAATCCTCGTAGTTAACCAAATTTCCCGGTTTTAATCTCTTTACTCAAGCAAATTAACCCTAGGCATGTTCTAATGTTTGCAACCACTAGAAAACGTTAATAATGAATGATTAACTATGTGACAACATATATATTGACCCCGACGCTATCCGAAATCTATATTGCTACTTTTGCCATTGCTCCCACAACCCTAGTTGTGGGAAGTTAGCTACACATGCTATTAGGGAAAGAGAAGAAAATCATATTCATAATAGAAAGAAAAGAGTCTTACAATATATGAACACAAACTTCAATTATCCAAGAACAAGAAACCAAGATCCCAAGAACAATGGAAGAATAATGGAAGAGAAGAAGAAAAATGTATTGTGTCGTGTTTTTCTCTCCAAAAACTCGCTCAAAAATATCCTAGAACTATTGGGTAATGAATAATAAAATAACCCTAACACAAGGTATTTATAGTAGTGCAGGAAATAAAGTCCAAAAATAAAATATTCGGAATCCGCGTCGCGTTGACGGCCCACCCTGACGGACCGTCACATGTGTGACTGGCCGTCATGGTGGCTGTCGCCACTAGGCAGTGGTGCTGCCTCACTTGACGGTCCTCCTGACGGACCGTCACATGAGTGACGGTCCATCATGGTGGCCGTCGCCACTAGGCAGTGGTGCTGCCTCACTTGACGGCACTCCTGACGGACCATCATATGAGTGACTGGCCGTCAGGGTGGCCGTCACTCTTATCCAGAGGGGATTTTTGCTCGTATTTCCTTCCTTTTCTATGTTTGTCTCTGTTTCCTGCAAACATAACATAAAACATCAAAAACGATGACGGTTCCTTGAGAACTTACGGTTATTCTTAGTTCAAAAGAGTCAAATGTGCCGTAGAATGGCGGCACATCAACACCCTCAACTTAGACGTTCGCTTGTCCTCAAGCAACATGACACACACAAAAAAAAAATAAGACAACTCAACTAAGAAAAAAAACTCGTGTCACTAGCAAATCATGGTCATTCAACAGCTTATTCAACTTTAAATCAAGCCCCCCTCGCTAACACACAAATGTATGAAACACTAACTTGTAAGGATCCAAACATGTCATTCCGATATGATAGAATATTATACATACACACGCACAGCTATCCCAACAGTCAATAGATAATACATAGATCTTGGTGCCCTCACCACAAAGAAGTCCCACACACAAGATATGGGACTAGGTAAGGCGCTCACACTCAAAAACGATTTCAAACGATGCACATGCGATGCCATAAGCTTGCCCTTACTATTCTATTTCAGTTTTTCAGAAAGCCCGCTCAGGATCACTACAAGACTTGTTTTGGCTTGTAATGAGGCTTCGGGTGCAGGTAGGATACGTTTGGGGGATAGTGACTAAACCCTCCTTGGAATCACCGACCTACTATTTCCACATAACTTTACTTTTTCCATTCTTATTCACCTTTTTGTTCCCTTTTTTCTAGCTACAGGTGCAGCCTCTTTATTTTGACAATTATTTTTCTTTCTTTTTCGTTCTTTTCTTAGACACACACCCGAAATTTTCATTCTATCCACAACCAATATTATCCATCCTATTTTTCTTATCATCTACCTCTATAATAGCCACCCTCAACTTAGGCTGATTGCCTGAGTTGAGGTGCACGATGTCCAAGGTAGGACCAGGCCAAGATAGGGATTCAAAGTTAAAAAGAAACGGTGACAGGTTATTGAAAGAATAGGGTCAATTATTGCTCAAACAGGGATCAAAGGGATTATTTGCATTTGGACGGTCTTATAGGCTAAGTGGACTGCACACAAAAAGGGCCTGTGATCCTTTCCTAAGCAACCAACTTCAAACTTAACAAAATAGACCGGGCAAGTTCTAGATGCATGCACAGAGTAAGAATTTATAACAATAAGCTCAAACACACTTGGCACCAAGAAACCATACTACTACCAACTATCAAAACATAAGCTCGGCTTAAGCATCATTATTCCAATCACAACCACACAATGACATTCAAGGATCCAGACAGTCAATTGTTTCAAACATAAGTACAAAATCAACTTTTTCAGAGGGGGCTCCTTTTAGTTCAACTTTCCAAAGAGCCATGCTTGCTATCGACACCAGAAAACAACACAAAAAAAAATAATTTAAAATGACCACCTAAATGTGCCGGTTCTACTAGATAGCACACCGGAGGGAAAAGAAACACAACAACAAAAACCCTCGGTGGTGAACGACTCACAGGTGTCCCAAGACCCTCAAATTAGACTCATGCATTGTCCCCAATGCATACATGTGAAAACTAAAACTGTGAGAGAAAGGAATACCTGTGAAGCCCATAGGACTCAGAGTCTGGCTTGATGTTGGAGATCGCCAGGGTCTCCAAAGCAGGCGAAATCGATGGAATAGGTGCAAGCTACACCATCCTGTTGAGCTTCAACTTTCTCTTTTATCGGCTCCGCAGCTAGTCATGACAACTTCTTTACTCTTTCTAACTCTTTTCCTTTGCTGGTTTTCTTGCGGTGTTTTCTTTTTCTTGATTTGTTCTTACCGCCTTCCTCTGTAGGTTTCTTTTCTTGTGATCGCAGCATCATTCTCGTAACAGCTAGAGTCTCGACACAACCCTTCTCCTCAATATGCACATCCGTAAGGGCTTCATCAACAACACTTATAATCGAGACCACTCTCATATCTCTTGGTGGCTTCATCAATTTACATGCATCAAACTTGACCAATTCATTGTTTAATCTGAATGTCAGTTCGTTTCTTTCCATGCCGACCAACACTCTTGCAGTGGCTAACAATGGTCGTCCCAAGATTATGGGAACTTCAAAGTCCACTTCGCAATCTAAGATCACAAAGTTAGCCGGGAATATAAACTTACCAACCTTTACTAGCACATCAGACAATATTCCCACCGGTCTCTTTACTGAACGGTCAGCCATTAACACCCTCAAGGTAGTTGGTTTGGGAGCTCCCAAACCTAATTGTTTATAGACTGCCAGCGGCATCAAGTTGATGCTAGCACCAAGATCACACAAGGCTTTTTCAAAGTTGAATTTCCCAATAGTACAGGGAACAGTAAAAGCACCTGGATCTTCCTTCTTCTCCACTAACGATCTTGAAGAAATAGCACTGCAGTGGTGGAGGTCATCTTCTGGTTCAAAGCTCATTGTCCTCTTCTTGGTAATCAAGTCCTTCATGAACTTGGCATATTCGGGCATTTGTTCGAGAGCGTCCACCAATGGGATGTTCACTGATATCTGCTTGAGCATGGTCATGAAATTTAGGAACTTGCCATCTTCCACTTTCTTCTTCAAACGTTGTGGGAAAGGAGGCGGTGGCCGAGGCGTCATGGTTGGAAGTTTTTCAACTTCCTTGCTTTTATCCGAGGGCTTTTTCGTACCATCCTCTGCCACATTTTCATCCGCATCATCACCTTTCTGAGTCTGAATTACCGGATGTGATTCCAATAATATTTTACCGCTTCTTGTAGTGATCGCCATACAGCTCGCGTCATTCCTCGGGTTTTGAATGGTGTCGCTCGGCAAGGTCCCGGTCTTCCTTTGATTTAGAAACGTCGAGATTTGACTCACTTGCTGCTCTAATTGCTTGATCGAAGTGGAATGTGAATCCACTACCTGACTCATTGCTGATAATTCAGTCCTCATCTCCTTTACCCCGGCGTCAGTAGATTCCACCTTCAGCAGTATCTTGGCCATCATGTTCTCTAGTTTGGACGTCCCTGTCTCAGTGCTAGCTTTTTCCCGATTACCAGGTGGTACATACAACCCACCTCCATCAGTTTTATTCTTCCAGTTCCCCTGATCGCGATCTCTGTAGCCAACTTTTTCATAGTAGTTGCCCCTCTGATAGTTCCGACCTTGGTTTCCCTGACCATTGGCCTGGAAACCACCCAAATAATTTGCCTCCTCATCAGGTTCAAACTCTGTTGCTCTACCTTGGGAACCCACAACTTTCACTTTCTCAATACCTCCTGACAACAAATGCTTTGTCAGTAGGTCCATTTGCGTCTTCAGATGGGCCATATCTTGGTCCCGCTCTTCCTCCTTCCTGCGCTGCTTTGCTGACATACCAACTGCATAAGTGCTAGCTGCTACCTCTGTATCACGTGTATGCCAGGCCCTGTTGATTTTGGTGAGCCTGTCCAAAATGGTTATGGCCTCAATAAAAGTGAGTCCCATAAATGCTCCACCTGCTGCGTTATCCAATGTCGTCTTAGTAGCCAAATTCAGTGCCCTGTAGAACGTCTGCATCAAAAAATCTTCGGTCAACTGATGGTTTGGGCATTGTGTCAGCTTTTTCTTGAACCACAACCAAGTCTCATGTAATGCCTCATGAGGTTGTTTTCTGAAGTTGCTAATTTCATCCCTCAGCTGTATCATCCTAGAGGGAGGAAAGAACCTTTCTAGGAAAGCTCCTTTCAACTCTCCCCAGGTGGTGATAGAATCGGGGGTTAGCTCTGTCAACCATAACGCCGCCTCATCAGACAGTGACAGCGGAAACAACCTGAGCCTGATCGCTGTCTGACTTACACCAGGCAATTCAAACGACTTGCAGATACCCAATAAATTCATCAGGTGTCGATTTGGATCATCACCAGCAACACCACGGAACACTCCTCTCAAGTTCAAATGCTGAATCATTATGCTAGTAATGTTGAACTTGGCCCCGGGCGCTAGTGGAGGAAGCGCGATGGCGCCCGTATCACCAACTCCATCCAAGTCGACATCCTCATCATTCAAGTGATGCTGAGCCTGTTGTTCTGCAGCGAGCCTTGCTGCCTCCTCTTGTTGTACATTCATGGTTTGCCTTAGCGTTCTTGCAAGCTCGGGGTCGTAGGGTAATATTGGTTCACCCAAGCGTCGGGTATTCGGCATGCACAACTATGTACCCTGTAACAAACAAAAACAACAAATAAATGTAAAACCAGGAAATATGACTAAGAGTCAAATAAACACACCGGACTTAATAAACAACCGTATTCCCCGGCAGCGGCGCCAAAATTTGATACGCCTAAATTACAACTCCAATTACGAAGCGTAATTGGTCGTTGTCAAATATAGAACCCAACAGAGGCTGGGGTCGATCCCACAGGGAATAAGGTGCAAATTAAGTCGTTAGTGAAGTAGATGACTAATAATCAATAGTTTCCGATAAATAACGGGGGGGGGGGGGGTTTGTGCGATCAATAAGCAAACAAAGCAACTAATAACGTACGAGTTTTGACGAGTAATAATCAATATGAGAATGAACTAGGGAAGTGTTTACCATGGCGTTGGTAACAATGTCAACTCTAAGCTTAACCGGGTTCTTTCTATATGTATATCACGATGTGATTGAATTGATGGTGTCATCTAAACGTTTCTTAACCAAATAGATGAATTTCCTTTTCAATTCTCTCGAACTTGATAAGGTGAAGTTTCTTATTTCAATCCTAAACATCAAGTAGATTAATCTAGTTACAACATTAATCATAAGACGAGAGTTGGTAGTCTCAAATCCTCGTAGTTAACCAAATTTCCCGGTTTTAATCTCTTTACTCAAGCAAATTAACCCTAGGCATGTTCTAATGTCTGCAACCACTAGAAAACATTAATAATGAATGATTAACTACTTGACAACATATATATTGACCTCGACGCTACCCGAAATCTATATTGCTACTTTTGCCATGGCTCCCACAATCCTAGTTGTGGGAAGTTAGTTACTCATGCTATTAGGGAAAGAGAAGAAAATCATATTCATAACAGAAAGAAAAGAGTCTTATGATATATGAACACAAACTTCAATTATCCAAGAACAAGAAACCAAGATCCCAAAACAATGGAAGAATAATGGAAGAGAAGAAGAAAAACGTATTGTGTCGTGTTTTTCTCTCCAAAAACTCGCTCAAAAATATCCTAGAACTATTGGGTAATGAATAATAAAATAACCCTAACACAGGGTATTTATATTAGTGCAGGAAATAAAGTCCAAAAATAAAACGTTCGGAATCCGCATCGCGTTGACGGCCCACCCTGACGGACCGTCACATGTGTGACTGGCCGTCATGGTGGCCATCGCCACTAGGCAGTGGTGCTGCCTCACTTGATGGTCCTCCTGACGGACCGTCACATGAGTGACAGGCCATCATGGTGGCCGTCGCCACTAGGCAGTGGTGTTGCCTCACTTGACGGCACTCCTGACGGACCGTCACATGAGTGACTGGCCGTCAGGGTGGCCGTCACTCTTATCCAGAGGGGCTTTTTGCTCGTATTTCCTTCCTTTTCTATGTTTGTCTCTCTTTCCTGCAAACATAACATAAAACATCAAAAACGACGATGGTTGTTTGAGAACTTACAGTTATTCTTAGTTCAAAGGAGTCAAATGTGCCATAGAATGGCGGCACATCACATTGCAAAGGTGTGAAGAGTCAAACCTCGTGCTGAATTGGGAGAAATGCCATTTCATGGTGAAAGAAGGCATTGTATTAGGGCACAAAATATCTATGAGAGGTCTAGAGGTGGATAGAGCCAAGATAGAAGTCATCGAGAAACTACCTCCACCCATTTCAGTAAAGGGTGTGAGGAGCTTTCTTGGTCATGCCGGTTTCTACCGAAGATTCATTAAAGATTTCTCTAAGGTTGCTACCCCATTGTGCAGGTTGCTTGAAAAGGAGACTAAGTTTATATTTGATGCTGAGTGTTTGAGGGCGTTTAAGTGCCTGAAAGAAAAGTTAGTGGATGCTCCTATTATAATTGCCCCGGATTGGTCCAAACCGTTTGAAGTAATGTGCGATGTGAGTGGTGTTGCACTTGGAGCTGTTCTGGGACAGAAGCGAGATAAAAAATTTCACCCCATTTATTATGCTTGTAAAGCATTAAATGGGGCGCAAAAGAACTACACAGTGACAGAACAGGAGCTGCTGGCTGTTGTATACGCTTTTGAGAAATTCAGAGCGTACTTACTTGGTACAAAAGTGGTGGTGCACACAGATCATGCAGCCTTGAGGTATTTAATGACCAAAAAGGATGCAAAACCTCGACTAATCCGATGGGTGCTATTGTTGCAGGAATTTGACTTTGAAGTCAAAGATCGGAAAGGGTGTGAAAACCAGGTAGTGGATCATCTGTCCAGGCTTGAGAGGGAGGAGAACGTAATAGATGAACCGGAGATTGATGATGCATTCCCGGATGAGCAGGTGATGGCTGCATCACCTGATATGGTGCCGTGGTACGCTGACTTCACAAATTATGTGGTGAGGTATACGATCCCGGATGATTTGAACTTCCACCAGAAAAAGAAATTTCTCCATGATGCAAGTAAGTTTTTCTGGGATGAGCCGTATTTATTCTGGTTGTGTGCTGACAACATAGTGAGGAGATGTGTACCGAAAATGGAAATGACAAGCATCTTGCAAGTTTGTCATTCGTCCCCAGTTGGAGGACATCATGCGGGTAATCGAACCGCCCGAAAAATCTTACAGTGTGGTTATTATTGGCCGACAATCCAGAAAGATTCATATGAATTTGCCAAGTTCTGTGATCAATGCCAACGAAGAGGAGCAATCTCTCGCCGACAAGAGTTGCCCATGTCCACTATTTTGGAGGTTGAGTTGTTCGACATATGGGGAATAGATTTCATGGCCCCTTTTGACAGCTCTTATGGGAACCGTTACATCTTGGTAGCGGTGGATTATGTTTCAAAGTGGGTAGAGGCGGTTGCTTTGGCCGATAACGAAGGGAGAAGTGTGGTGGCATTTCTAAAAAGAAACATCTTTGCTCGGTTTGGCACCCCTCGCACAATCATAAGTGATGGAGGTTCACATTTTTGCAATAAGGTGTTCCGGGCTGCTCTAGCAAAATATGGGGTGAAGCAACACAAGGTAGCCACTCCTTATCACCCCCAAACCAGTGGGCAAGTCGAAGTGTCGAACCGTGAAATTAAAGAGATATTGGCAAAGTCTGTGAATGTGAACCAGAGAGATTGGGCAAGAAAGCTGGATGACACACTCTGGGCCTACCGAACAACGTTTAAGACGCCAATAGGTATGCCTCCTTACCAATTTGTTTTTGGTAAAGCTTGTCACTTTCCCGTGGAACTTGAGCACAAAGCCCTCTGGGCGCTCAAAACGTTAAATCTCAGTTGGAGAGAGGCATCGTAACTAAGGTTGGAACAATTGAATGAGATGGACGAGTTCCGATTGCGAGCATATGAGAGATCCGCTCTCTACAAGGAACGAATGAAGCTATACCATGACAGAAAAATTGAGAAAAGGGAGTTCAAGGTTGGGGACTTGGTATTGTTGTTCAACTCCAGGTTTAAATTATTTCCTGGGAAACTCAAATCCAAATGGTCCAGACCATTCAAAGTACACCAAGTGTTTCCATCCGGTGTGGTCGAACTCGAAAATAAAGATGGTGAGTTGTACAAAGCCAATGGGCAGAGGGTGAAGCAATATCTGGGCCTCCCGAAGGAGGTACATGTTCTGTCTCTGGTGTATCTTGATGAAGTCTGAGTAATCAAGACACCCGCATCGTGCCGCAACGTTAAATGAGGCGCTGTATTGGAGGCAACCCATGAATTGTTGTTGTATTATGGTCTTAGAAAAATTTGATTTGTTAGAATTGGTTAATTTGTGCGTTGAGTGTGCAGGTATAAAAAGGTGGAAGTAACAGCATGTTCTGTCTATGAGTGACGGTTCCTGTTGGTGGGCCGTCAACTGTACGACGGACCGTCACACAAACCGTCACAGTTGGACAAATATTTATCCCCACTGTTTGGTAGTGACGGTAAGAGTGACGGGCCGTCACTGCCCTTGTGGACCGTCATTCCAGGCCATCACCAAGGCACTCACAAGGGCTCACTGTCTATGTGAGACGCACCAAGTGACGGACAGCCAAGTTGTTGACGGACCGTCACTTCGGCCACCACATCAGGTAAGTTTTAATTTTTTGTGCCCTGACCCAAAACCAACCCGACCCGCCTGAATATATTGAAATCATCTTCATCATCTTCCCACTCATATTCTACTCTCAAGCTCCAACCCTCCATTAAAACAAAAATCCTCTCTTCCCCAAATCCCACATCCCCATCGTCTTTCACCATTCGTCCAAAACGCAAGAACCAACAATTCCCCGTCGAAGAATAGGGTTGTCCATCGATTCTTGTAAATCATAAAGGAATATAAGTTTTCTTCTCACCAACAAAATCAAGGTATGATTCTAAACTCTTCCTCATTGGGATTATTTGAGTAGCATTATGAAAAAATACCGGAGAAAATTGTTGGGTTTGTATATGTGTGAAGTGGTGATAATGTAAATGTTGTTGGATATGAATGGTGTTGTTGTTTGAAATCGTAAAACTTGACATGGATGAAGTCTTGAGTAACCCATGAGATTAAATACATGATGGGTGGTGACTTTGTGAAACCAAATCCCACAAAAAATGGGAAAACCCCAAATAGAGCACAAGGTGTTCGAGGAAATGCCTCAAAGAAAGTAAAACACGCTGTCTTAAAGTGACGGTTGGCATGACGGCCCGTCACACACGTGACTGCCCGTCATCCAAACCGTCAACATTAAACAGTTCACTGTCTTTAAGTGACGGCCGATGTGATGGTCCGTCACCCATGTGACTGACCGTCACCCAAACCGTCACTCTGAGACAGTGGCAATAGTTGATTGTTTTCCTGTTCTCATGTGTTTGAACTTGTTCACGTGCAGGTACATGGCCCCCAAACAACAACCACCTCGCGGTCAAGCACAAAAGAGGAAAGAAAGGACCGCTACCACTCGGACCCTAATAGATTAATCGAGTAGCGAAGAAGAAGCAGTTGAAGCCCTGACTTACCAGACTAGGCTATCCAAACGAAGAAACACCCAAGTCTTCCAGTCTGAAGAGGAGAGTGGGCCATCTAGCAGTAGGTCGGGGAGTGATAGTGTATCTGAAAAAAGTGGTAGCTCCAGCCCTAATCCGGAGGATGTAAGTGGTACTGAAACCACCAAAAATGCAGGGAAGGCACCCATGGATAGAGAATCGATCCGGTGGGCATTTGAGGGTGCTCGAAAGCACTATCTTGATGGTCTTACCAAAACAATGTCGAGAAGCCATAAAAGACCGATAGCCAAAGTGCAAATCATTACCACGGATCTACCAGAATACCCAGTTCTTCATACACAGTTTTAGAGGTACCAGCTTGAGTGGATAAGCACACCTCCGGGATTCTATTATCCAGAACTGGTCTGGGAATTCTATGCCAACTATTTGGCACTGTTGGAGAGCAAATGTGAGAAAGGAAAAGGGGTTAAATAAGCACCAAGGCAGGACCTGGTACCGGTTCGGGGTAAACAAGTAGACATCTCCCGAGAGACGATTAACAGAGTCCTCTTCGGTCCTGAATACATTCCTCCACCTGATATGCCGGAGTTTCATGACAAAATTGCCAACATATACTCGCATAGACCATGGTTAGCACGGACATTGACTGATGGCTCACCATCTTGGCTAACTCAGAGGGGACGGATATCGAAGTAATCACCAAGCTTCGTAGTAATGTTTTGGTGGGCTGTTGTGCGGTACAGGCTATTTCCAACAGGTGGAGACGCTAATTTGGATGAGGGAAGAGCCATACTTGTAGCGAGTTTGATAGCCGGGTACGTCATCAACTTCGGAATGATAATTGCAGATGAGATGCGAACCAGGGCCATAAAAACTACTTCTTCTTTGCCGTTACCGTGTCTGGTTACTGAGTTATGCAGGAGTGCAGAGGTGCCGATATTGGATGGTATTGATGAGCAAGTGATAGCGTCATCCACACAAAATATTGACAAATCAAAGGATGACACTAAGTTTGACATGAGGATTCATAAGCCTCAGATCTTTGAGGAACCAACCACAACCACCTCCGAGGCAACCGACACTCCATCAGGCACAGAGATGCCACTTGCGGTGTTTGATCCGAAGATTTCACAAACAACGAGAGCTACTGCCGAAAGCTCTGGCACTGCGGTAAGGCCTCCTCTACTACCAGAATATCACATAAATCTCCAAAATTTTGCTAAAATGGTGCAGAAGCAGAAACAGTTGGATAAACAAATTGCCGCTTGGACGGACTTGTTCAAACCCGCCATTGATGAAGCAATACGGAAGGATCTGAAGCCATTTGAGGGGCTGCGTGCAAGGGTCGATGCGATGGAAACCCGGATGGAGGCAAGGCTAAACAAAATGAGCATCCCGGACCTGGCAAGATTTGATGTGGAACTGAAGAAGGTGAAAAATGATATCACCGTCCTCAAGCAAGAAAAAGCTCTTTATGATGAGACTTCAGAGTTCGTGGACTTGGATGAAGAAACCACGATAGTGGATTTGATGGGTCGGCCACTGAAAATTAATGAACCCCAAGCAGGTGAAACTGGGGTAAAGAAGTCAAAGAAGAGGAAGCAAAAAAAGATATCAGTTGAGGAGGACGAGTTAGAGGTTGCGAAGAAGCGGTCGGTAGTAGATGAGCAACTGCGATAGGAAAGAGTTCATGCCCAAGCAGGTGGGGCATCATCCAGTGCAGTACCGGAGTCTGGAGAGACTCCAGATGTTGATGAGTCACGTACGGAAACCTAGGTTTCCTAGGTACCCCTATGCCTTTGTTCTGAATATCTGTTTCCTTGAGCATTGAGGACAATGCTAAATTCTTTTGTTAGGGGTAGGAGTACTACCACTGGAGGTTTTTGTTGCCGTGTTTCTTTTCCTTCGGTGTGCTATCTAGTAGAACCGGCATGTTTAGGTTGTCGTTTAAATTTTGGTTGTGTTGTGATGTCTGTAGCAAGCATGGCTTTTTAAAAGTTGAACTAAAAGGAGCCCCCTCTGAAAAAGTTGATTTTGTACTTATGTTTGAAACGATTGACTTTTCTGGATCATTGAATGTCATTGTGTGATTGTGATTGTAATAATTATGCTTAAGCCGAGCTGATGTTTTGATAGTTGGTAGTGGTATGGTTTCTTGGTGCCAAGTGTGTGTGAGCTTATTGTTATAAATTCTTACTCTGTGCATGCATCTAGAACTTGCCCGGTCTATTTTGTTAAGCTTGAAGTTGGTTGCTTAGGAAAGGATCACAGGCCCTTTTTGTGTGCAGTCCACTTAGCCTATAAGACCGTCCAAATGCAACTAATCCCTTTTGATCCCTGTTTGAGCCATATTGACCCTATTCTTTCAATAACCTGTCACCGTTTCTTTTTAACTTTGAATCCCTATTTTGGCCCTGGTCCTTCCTTGGACATCGTGCACCTCAACTCAGGCAATCAGCCTAAGTTGAGGGTTGCTACTATAGAGGTAAATGATAAGAAAAATAGGATGGATAAGATTGGTTGTGGATAGAATGAAAATTTCGGGTGTGTACCTAAGAAAAGAAAGAAAAAGAAACGAAAAAGAAAAAAAAAAGATAAAAAAAGAATTGTCAAAAGAAAGAGGCCGCACCTGTAGCTAGAAAGAAGGGAATAAAAAGGTGAATAAGGATGGACGAAGTAAAGTTAAGTGGAAATAGTAGGTCGGTGATTCCAAGGAGGGTTTAGTCACTATTCCCCAAACGTATCCTACCTGCACCTGAAGCCTCATTACAAGCCAAGACAAGTCCTGTAGTGATCCTGAGCGGCTTTCTGAAAAACTGAAATAGAATAGCAAGGGCAAGCTTATGGCATCGCATGTGCATTGTTTGAAATCGTTTGTGAGTATGAGCGCCTTACCTAGTCCCAAATCTTGTGTGTGGGACTTCTTTGTGGTGAGGGCACCGAGATTTCTGTATTATCTATTGACTGTTGGGATAGCTGTTGTGTGTGTATGTAGAATATTCTATCATATGAGAATGACATGTTTGGATCCTTGCAAGTTAGCGTTTCATACATTTGTGTACTACCGGGGGGGAGGGGCTTGATTTAAATTTAATAGACTGTTGAGTGGCCATGATTTGCTAAAGATATGTGTTTGTATTCTTAGTTGAGTCGTCATTTTGTGTTTGTTGTCATGTTGCTTGAGGACAAGCGAACATTTTAAATTGAGGGTGTTGATGTGCCGGGATTCTACGGCACATTTGACGCCTTTAACTAAGAATACTCACGAGTTTTCAAGCAACGTTTGTGGTTTTTGAGGTTTTTATGTTGTATTTGCAAGAAATGGAGACAAGGATAAAAAGGAAGTGAAAAAACCCTCAAGCTAAGTAACATGGGTTATGCTTGACGGAGGGCCTGACGGCTCGTCACACAGGTGACTGACCTTCAGGGGAGCCACCAAACCTGGCAGCAGCTGAAAGAGACACTGGATAGTGGCGACGGTTGGCGTAATGGCCCGTCACACCCGTGACTGACCGTCAGCCAAGTGTCAAGTTAGAGCTCAAAGAGAGCATGCACTGGATAGTGGCGACGGTTGGCGTGATGGCCCGTCACACCCGTGACTGCCCGTCATCCAAGCCGTCAAGTTAGAGCTAACGGATAGCATGCACTGGATAGTGGCGATGGCTTGGAGTGACGGCCAGTCGCATGGGTGACAGTCCGTCAAACGACCCGTCAACGCGAAGCGGGACTCTGAAAATTCTATTTTTGGGCTTTATTTCCTGGACTACTATAAATACCCAGTGTTAGGGTTATTTTATTTATTCATTAACGAATATTTTGTGCGAATGTTTTGGACGAGTTTTAGAGAGGAAAACACGACACAAACACGTTTTCTTCCTCTCTTTCCATTGTTCTTTGGATTTTCACCATTGGTGCTCGGATTTTACGAAGTTCAAAGTAAAGTATTAATTTTCTATTGTATGAATTCCTTCTTCTCATATGAATACTGGTATTTCTTTACTTCTCTTTGCTAACATGAGTGGCTAAACTCCCCACAACTAGGGTTGTGGGATCCATGGCAAGAGTCACAATGTAGATTTCGGGTAGCGTTGGGTTAAATTTATATGCTGTCACGTGGTTAATCATTCGTTATTTACGTTTTATAATGGTTGCAAACATTAGAACATACCTAGGTTTGATTTGCTTGAACAAAGAGATTAAAATCGGGAAAGTTGATTAACTACGAGGATTCGAGACTACCAACTCTCGTCTTATGATTAATGTTGTAACTAGATTAACCTACTCGATGTTTAGGATTGAAATAAGAAAGTTCACCTTTTCAAGTTCGAGAGAATTGAAAAGGATTTGTTACGACGCCATGGTGAACACTCCCCTAGTTCATTCTCATATTGATTAATACTCGTTGAAACTCGTAATTA
This sequence comes from Jaltomata sinuosa, assembly GCA_003996215.1. Lineage (NCBI taxonomy): Eukaryota > Viridiplantae > Streptophyta > Magnoliopsida > Solanales > Solanaceae > Jaltomata > Jaltomata sinuosa. Next base: position 274,938 of record QJPP01000270.1, read on the forward strand.
GTTACTTGCATTGTTCAAATATTGATCACAGAAACCCCCCAATTTACCGAAAACTATTGATTATTAGTCAACTAATTCACTAACGATTTAATTTGCTCCTTATTCCCTGTGGGATCGACCCCAACCTTTGTTGGGTTTTATATTTGACGACGACCGCTTACGCTTCTTAATTGGAGTTGTAATTTGGGCGTATCACATTCCGAAAGAAGTTGTAATGGTAGAAGCCATTTACTTAGATGAGACTTGAGAGGGAGGTACCTTCGTCGAGCCATGACGTTAAACCAATCACTTCTTGGGAGGCAACCCAAGCTCTTTTTCTTTCTAAGTTTTTCTTGTTTTCTGGTTTTATTTTATGTGTTGTTTTTTTAGCCTTGTAGTTGGGAGTCGAGCCAAAGATATGGGAACAATGATCAAATAGTGCGACGCTTCATGCGGTCGCACCACCCAGAGTGCACATCGCACATCAGGTCACAGGATCTTAGCAAAAAACTGACAAGTCAGACCAGACAATGTGCGACTAGTGTGCAATCGCATGAGCAGTTGTCCACGTCACACACCAGGTTCGCACCTCATAGCAGAAACCTGGCAGTTTTTCTCAGAATATCGCACCACTATGCGATCGCTGGTGCATTTTATATACCTTGAAATGTGGGTCCCACAGCCGACGCACAAGCAACAATCATATTGAACTTTAAATTATCCATTTTTTATTATGTGACTGAGATGCGGCCGCACCTCCCGGAGTACGTTTCGCACAACTGCTTCAGGGAGTGTTCTATCTTCTCTAGCTAATATCATTGGGGGCAATGCTACGTTTCGGTTGGGGGTATTTAGATATCGCCTTGTTAATAGTAGTTTAGAAATAAACTCTGAGGGTTTTCTTAATACCACGGTTCTTTCCCAAGGAGCAAGAGTTTTGATTATTTTCTTTTTCTTCTCTTTTGTTTTTGTGTCGAATCGGGTTGGTGTTTCCCTATGATAGATTGACAGGCGACTTTCTTAATAAAAAATGCAAAGTTTTAGTTTAGAATCGAGTCCGTAGTTGCTTGTCTCAAAATGGGCCCACCAAAAAATGTCTCGTGGCAAATTATTTTGAAAATAAAAGGAAGAAGGGATATAATTTTTTGAGGAAAAGCATTATCTTGTCATGACTTACACACTCTCTCTTTGGCTTGATTGACTCATAAACGAGTGTGTAATGAACTCAAAATAGCTTGTCAAAAATCATTTGCCCCAATTGATTGTGAGACTAATGAAAGAAGTCTTGTGGCATGATGCCTTGTGTGGTGAGGCTTTACCTTGATTCTTGTGCATAAGTGTCTTCTAGAACTTGCCCCGAATGTGATTCAAGACAAAATTCTAGGTATGACCAAGCTTGGAAGATGAACGTAGGCCCTTTTTGATAGCTATTTCACCCAAATGACTTCCCACGATATCAGATCCTGGTGAACCCCTTTGAGATTGTGATCATTCTTTGGCACCTTGTAACCTTGAAATTTTTGGAACCTCTATTTGGGAACCCATCCTCCCTAATTGCTTGAAAATGAAACATAGGCTAAAAGCTTAAGTTTGGGGGAAAACATAATACAACATAGACAAATGCCTAAGTTTGGGGGTGCATGTGATCAAATGAGGAGAAGAAAAGAAGTGCACTTCAAGTGCAAGGTAGCACCTTAATTTACAATTGAAAATTGCTCCCAAATATCAATCCAATGAGCAAATTGAAAAGCAAAAATAGGTGCTACCAAGTGAAGGTGGTTAAAGGAGTTTGAATGATCATGAGTGAAAAGAAGAAATCTTGGGTTGTGTGAGGGAGGAATAAGGTAAAGTTGAAATTGAAAATGTGAGTAGTGTTCGAAATGAGAATAAAGAGAATTAGGAAGGTGTAGTCACTTGATCCAAATGATATCATCACCTTGACCTTAGACAACATCATAACCCGCAAGTCCTTGGTGATTCCAAGCTTGGCTACCCTACATTAGTGGTGATATACATGAAGGTCAAGCCCATGGTTCGACGCGTATGCACTTGAACTTCCTTGAGAGAGTGAGAGTCTTCTTGGTTCTCCTATAATCCCGTATTTTGTGAATTGAATGATTGTGAATGGGATTCTCTCTTGTGGTGAGTGGCATCATTTGAATTGAAACGTAGAGTCTCTAATTTAATTGAGGGGAATGAATGAGATAAGTTGTATGGAAAATCTCGAGGCAAACCATGACGGTCCATGCCAATGACTTGATAAGCTTAAATGTCTTGTTTTAAATGACAAAATTCCCTTGCGTTTGAATGAGAAATGATGTCCTTTTGAAAAAAGTTTTGAAATGACCAATTGCCTTGAGTTTGTGGTGGTCCAAATTGAGATAAGCATAGCTATTTGGGTCTTTTATTTATTCTTTTTCTTAATTTTTAGTGTAGAGTATTATTTTGTGTCTTGATTGAGCCTAGAGCATAATTCATTCCTTGTCTTGTAAGTATTTTGCTTGAGGACAAGCAATAGTTCAAGTTTGGGGGTTTGATAAGTAGGTAATCTACCAACTTATTGAGCCTATATCCATGAATTATTGCTATGTTTTGAATAGATTTAGAGGTTCTTATGGCCTTTATTGATTTCTATGCAGGTACTTTTGATAAAAGATGAAAAACAAGGATATGGACCTAAAAAGAGCTAAAAAAGAGCTAAGTGTGAAGAGTTGAGAAAAGCTGAAGAATCTGGCCTGCGATGCGGTGGCTGTGCGACACGCACAAGCTGAGGTGCAGTTCGCACCTCCTCTGCATACGGCTACAAAAGTCTCTGAAGATTCTGCTAAGGATTGCGGTCTCATCCCATGTAGTGAATCGCACCATCTCCGCACGAATCTCACAAATGCAACTGAAGTCACTGGTTGAGTTGAAGAAGGTGTGTGACGCACACATCGCGACGTGCAAACCACATGTCACGTCGCACACCTCCTAAAGGGAATTTGTGTCCTAATTTTTAGTGACATTTTGGAAAACTATAAAAGGCCTTTTCAGGCACAATTGTAAAGAACTTTTATCATTCTGAATATTTTGAAGACTTTTGAGCTTTGTAAATAATTTTTCCACCTCCATTGAGAAAAGGGTTTCAATCCAAATCTCTTGGTTAACAATTTGTGTTTGTAAATTGATTTTAGAACTTGAGATTCAGCTATAAGGGAAGAGATTTTGACTTACCCCGATGGTATCTCTTCTTGTCTTACTATGAGTGGCTAAATTCTCTAGTCTAGGGGTGTATTGATGATGTGTGCTTAGCTAATGGGTGTGGGTGTTGTTAATTCATCTTTATAATGGCTTATTTGACATGGGTCTAGTAATTTTACCATGTTTTAATCCTAAAATTGGTGGTTGCAAACATTAATTTACATTACTTGACTATGTGATTGCTTGAAAGAGAATTTCATGATTGTGGATGTGAAATTGCTAGTGGGTACTTGGGAATCCATCTAGATTTGAGGCTAGAAATAGCTTTTGTTATAGAAATCTCCCATTTAAGGGTCTAAGCTAGAGATAGTGTGACCTCCTCAAGCATACGTTGGTTGAATGTTGATCAAACCGATGATGTTCTAGCCGAAATCATCGAAAATATGAATGTTGATCGAGAGATAAGCATTCCACACCTATGACCAACTCTATGTATGCCAATAAGTGAGAATATAAGTGAATTGATGATCTCCCTATCCCATAAGTGACGCCCACTCGGATATGCACCCCTAGTCGTCTAAATCACTTGGTACACCCGTCTTTATTTTCTTGCTTTTAAATTGAATTGCGATCGTAGTGACAACTTTCCCAATTCCCCCCATCCTTTTACTTTTTGTTTTGAGCAATTACTCTCATCTTGAATTTGATTCGTTACAATCGAAATTTGGCTACCCAAATCCCTTGGGTACGACCCCGACACTTGTTGGATTTATAAATATTATTTTGCTGCATGATCACCATGGCCTCCTAATTGGAGAGCACGATTTGAGAGTTCATCATGCCCGAAATCCCAAATATTTATTTTGATTTCATTGACTTTCAAATTAGGGTTAAAGTGCCTTCTCATAATTTTATTATGAAATTTTATTAAATTGCATGATTTTGCATGCGTTTTTGCATATGAACTCCTATTGCATGAATTTAAGGCTAATTATGGTAAACCCTACATGCATAAATTGATTTAAGTAAAATGAGTATTTGATAGCATGTAACCTCACAAATTTTCAAGCAAGTGCATGCCTAGTTTCTATGTTTTATGAAGGTATATGTTATTATGAAATTGAACTAGTGCTATGCAAATTTTCAAGTCATGAACTATTATGCAAGACAAGACACCCGATGTACCATCAATGCTCATGAATTATTTTCTAAAACCAAGGTTCATGAGTAGTATGAAGATTCGAGTTATGAACATGTTTATGAACAAGCTTTGACATCTAGATATGTCACATGTATGTGAGCTCATGTTATATGTTTTGGAAGTAGTATTTAGCACCGAGCGATGAGGGTTCTAGATAACTCAAGTCTAAAACTACGTTTCCACCGTAGGTTGCCCTCCGTGGCTTATGAAAGGATCCTTATGACATGGTTCTAACCTTGGCCGGTTAGGACAACCTTTTTCAGTATGGGTGCATGACATTGGACTCCATGTAGCTCAGCATGGTTTATGTCGGTTAAGTGAAACTCCCGCATGTTTATTTTTAAGCTAATAAGTTACATGATACTGTACTTTGAATCTTGACTTTATTTCATGTTTTAGGCCTTATATCTTGATATTTACTTGTACTATTTCGTTATATGTATGAACTCATTTCAAGTATGTTTTAAGTATGTTTTCGTCATGATTATGCATATCTCTCATACTCGGTGCATCCTATAGTACTGACGCATATTTTGCACGGCATCCTCTTGATGATGCAGATTTAGGTTCCCTCCCTTAAGCACGTGGCTAGAGACCGCAGGCCATTTCCAGTCAGTGTTGGTGAGTCCTTATTATTTGAGGGCTAGTTATGATTCTAGCTAGTTGTTGGTTACTTACTTCCGTACCTTGAGTTAGCTAGGGTCTTGTCCTAGAAACTCCTTATGTCATTTGTAGAGACTTTTCAGACATAGATAGTATTAGGGTCTTCTTCGAATCATGTTCATCGTGACTTTATCTTATGGATTGAGTTATCTAATTTATTATGCTTCTGCTATGCTTATTTGATATCCCTGAGTTATGCTATGACCAAGGGTTAGCTTGGGGCACTTATGGTCCCAGGTCCCGTGTTACGTCTAGGGGGTAGCCTCGAGGCGTGAAAAAAGAGGTCAAGGTCTGTGGTACCAACTAGTAAACCCAATCCAAGGATGCCCATTAATATAATTTTATTCTATATATGCAAAGTCTAAAGAGTTTAAACCATAACCTGTCGTCCGACGATAAGCTGCTGGGACAACAATATCTAAGCTCGACTCGCTCTGAGAAGCCCCGAACGATGATCAAACTATCACAAACATGAATAATATATCAAGACGAGTCCAACGACACCCATATTGCTATAATAATAGCTGGGTCAAAATATGGGTCACCGGCGGGCCAGTGGGCCCCACAACCCAAAACCAAAAATGAAAGCGCACAATATGATCAACGCACTCCAAGGTATGCATGCTCAGATTTTAGCGAGAATTTAGCCAAGGAATTGGCTCAAACCAGATAGCCCACTATAAGAACAATGAAGAATCAAATGAGCGAATTTAATGGAATAAAGTTGATAAAACTTACAAATAACAATGGAGGAATGATCAAGGCCAAGAAGTTAGCACCTCAACACCAAGAATCGACTTAATACTGAGTTTGGATGAGTTTTGATCTTACAACAATGGAGAACTCGTATTTTTGGGTGAAGAAGACGAAGTTAAGAGTTTATATACTGCCCAGGGGTCCCTCATCACTATCGCGAAGGGACCCTCACAGTCGCAAGGACCACGCTGGCTAGGCCATTGCGATCGTGAGGACTAACCATGCGGTCGCGAAGAACAAAGGGGGAGAGGCTTCATCGTGATCGCGATAGTCGATCACGCGATTGCGAAGAACAAGGGACCAAGTGCTTCATCGCGATCGCAAAGGGAGAAGCTCGCGATCACGATTAAGGCCTGAGGCCTGCACCTGCAACAACAAAAATCTGCAACTTTTTCAAAACTCTACGGAGCATTCCGGGCATAATTGGAAACCAAACCAATAGTGCTATCAGCGTAAAAATGCCATTTCAAACTCAATGGAAAAGATGAAACTTCTATACGAGCTCGTTTTGGAGAAATGTTGACCCAAGTCAACACTAACCAACACGCAACCAAACAACCAAAATGAGTTCGGCTCACCCAGAACTCGAGCCAACCATATTCCTAACCCAAACTTGACATCCCCGAGCTGTTGGAATTGTCAAATTTTGAATCTGACACTCCGATCATTGAAACCCGACCAAAGTTACACTTTCTACTCCAAATGGCCTGAAAACAGAAAAAGTAACACAAAACCCACTCCAAAAGTTCTCACGCCTCAACGAAAGGTCCAACTAGACCAAACTTAATGCTCCGGAGCTAACAGAACTGTCAGAATCCTATTCCTAGCATGTTAGCTAAGAATGTTGACTAAAGTCAATGATATTCTAAGTTAAAGCTCTAAAACAGGAAAACAACCAAAACAACCAAACGAATGACCAGGGCACCGAACTATCGGTTCCAACAAGCCATAAATGACTTGGGGCCATTACAGAAAAGCTCTAACAATACAAAGAAAGCGTAAACACGAAGATGATCGAAGGAGTACCTGAAGGCTTGAACAACTACGGATACTGAGAACGCAACTCACTCTTGGTCTCCCAAGTAGCCTCCTCGATCGGATGATGCTTCCACTGAATTTTCACAATCGGAATCTCCCTAGATCTCAATCTCCTGACGTCTCTGGCCAGAATAGTTATCGGCTCCTCAACAAAGGATAAACGCTCATCTAACTGAACCAAATCCTAATGCAACATATGAGACTTATCTGGAATATAACAGCGCAACATCGAGACATGAAAAACTGGATGCACACCTGAAAACATCGGAGGTAAAGCTAACATGTAAGCAACAATGAATATGGGGATAAGCTTGCCCCGCCGACCAAATCTCATCACACCCTTCATGGGTGATACTCGAAGGAATATGAAGTCACACACACTGAACTCCAAGGCATGAAGTCTACAATCAGCGTAGCTCTTCTGCCTACTCTGGGCTGCTCTAAGTCTGTCCTGGATCACACGGACTCGTCCTAAGGAATCTTGAAGTAGATCTGTACCCAGAGGCCTAGACTCCAAGACCTCAAACCAACCAACTGGTGATCTGCAATGCCTACCATACAACCCCTCGAAGGGTGCCATGCCAATTCTAGAATGGAAGCTATTATTATATGCAAACTTGGCCAAAGGCACAAACTGATCCCAAGAACCTCCAAAGTCAAGAACACAGGCTCGAAGCATATGCTCCAGGACTTTAATGGTCCTCTCAGACTGTCCATCTATCTGAGGGTGAAAAGCAGTACTAAGCTGAACCTCTGTACCCAAATCTCGCTGAATAGCCCTCTAAAACTGAGATGTGAATTGAGTGCCACAGTCTGAAATGATAGAATTTGGGACCCCGTGCAATCGAACAACCTCACGAATGTAAATCTGAGCTAAGCGGCACCGTAAGAAGTCTGAACTGGAAAGAAGTAGGCTGACTTAGTCAGCCAATCCACAATCACCTAAATGCAATCTAAACACTAGGAAGTACATGGCAAACCAACCACAAAATCCATGGTAATTCCTTCCCACTTCCACTTAGGAATGGGAAGTTGCTACATCAAACCGCCAGGTCTCATGTGCTCGATCTTTACTTCTTGATAGTTCAAGCACCGAGATACAAACTCTACTACATCCCTATTCATACCACTCCACCAGTAAAGCTACCTCAGATCTCTATACATCTTCGTTGCACCAGGATAAATGGAGTATCTAGAACAATGTGCTTCACAAAGTATCAACTGAATTAAATCTCCAACCCTCGGAACACAAAGATGACTGTTGAACCTCAGAATACCATCAGAACCAAAAGTAGCCCAGATGGCCTCACCCTGAACTACCTGATCATGAAGGTTACACAAACTCTAATCCTCAAACTGTAGGCTCTAAATATAATCAACTAGAGTAGAATGAACCTCAATACTGGCAAAAACTCTACTAGGATCTGATAAGTCAAGCCTAACCAAATGGTTAGCCAAGGACTGGATGTCCTAGGCCAACGGTCACTCAAAAACTAAAAGTGAAGCTACGCTGCCCATACTCACTGCCTTCCAACTCAAGGCATCCGCTTCCAACTCAAGGCATCCGCTACCACATTTGCCTTGCCCGGATGATATAGAATGGTGAAATCATAGTCCTTCAGTAACTCTATCCATCTCCTCTGCCTCGAGTTCAGCTCTCGCTGACTTATAATGTTCTGAAGACTATGATGGTCGGTGAATATCTCACAATGAATCCCATATAAGTAGTTGCTCCAGATCTTGAACGTGAAAACTACTGCTGCCAATTCCAAGTTATGAGTGGGGTAGTTGCGCTCATGAACCTTCATCTGCCTCTACACATATCCTATCACTCGACCCTGCTGCATCAACACACAACCAAGACCGACCCCAGAAGCATCACAATACACAAACAAACCCTGACCCTCAACCGGCAAGGTCAACACAGGAGCTGAAGTCAACAAGGCCTTAAGCCTTTGGAAGCTATCCTCACACTGATCTGACCACTGAAATGGAACATCCTTCCTAGTCAGCATAGTCAAGGGTGATGCTATGAAAGAAAATCCCTGAACGAACCTCCTGTAGTAACTTTCTAACCGTACAAAGCTGCGAACCTCAGTGGCAGTAATAAGTCTAGGCCAATCACGCACCGCTGAAATCTTACATAGATCAACTCTAATCCCATCCTTAGACACCATGTGTCCTAGGAATGCAACTGATTCCAACCAAAACTCGCACTTTGAGAACTTGGCATAAAGCCGATGATCTCTCAAAGTCTGAAGTACCATTTTCAAGTGCTGCTCATGATCATATCTACTCTGGGAGTATACCAGAATGTCATCTATGAAGACTATCACGAATGAATCCAAATAAGAGCTAAGCACCTTGTGCATCAATTCTATAAAGGCTGCGGGGGAATTAGTCAACCCAAAAGACATCACCAGGAACTCATAATGGCCATAATGTGTCCTGAATTCTATCTTAGGGATGTCCTCTGCCTAATATTCAACTGGTGGTAGCTGGAACTCAAATCAATCTTCAAAAATATGATTGAACCTTGAAGCTGATCAAATAAGTCATCAATCCTCGGCATCAGATACCTATTCTTCATTGTCACCTTATTCAGCTATTGATAATCAATACACATCCATATCGACCCATCCTTCTTCTTAACAAATAGAACAGGAGCACCCCAAGGTGACACATTCGGTCTAATGAACCCTTTAGCTAACAAATCCTAGAGCTGCTCCTTAAGCTCTCTCAACTCAGCAGGAGCCATATGGTAGGGCGAAATAGAAATGGACCTGGTGCTCGGCTCTAACTCACAGAAAAATCAATATTTGTCTTAGGTGAAAGGCCTGGCAGGTCGGTAGGAAACACCTTTAGGAAGTCTCTAACCACAGGGACAGACTCAGGAGATGAAGGGTCAGTACTAGCATCTCAGACATATGCTAGATAAGCTAAACACCTATGGGAAATCAACTTCCTAGATCGAATACAAGAGATGATCCCAGATGGTGTGCGGCTAATAGAACCGTACCACACAATCGGGGATACACCAGGCACGGCGATAGTAACAGTCTTCGCATAACAATCCTAAGCTACACGGTGAGGGGATTAGCAGTCCATGCCCAGTATCATATTAAAATCTAGCATATCAAGTATCATCAAATCACCCCAAGTCTCCAAATCACCAACAAATATCATGCAAGATCTCACAATCCGATCCATTACTAAAGAATCTCCTATTGGGGTCGAAATAGAAATAGGAGCAGATAACGGCTCACTAGCCAACCCCAAACAAGGCACAAAGTAGGCAGATACATATGAACATGTACATCTAGGCTCAAATAAAGCCATAGCATATTGATGGCACAGAAAAATCATACATGTAATCACAACATCCGAGGCCTCTGCCTATGGTCTTCCAAGGACCTTATAAAACTGACGATGACCTCCACCTACCCGACCATCATCCCTACCACCTTCTCTTTCACATGGGGAATGACCCCTAATCTGAACACCACCCCTCGAACCGGTGGCTGAACTACTCACAAAGGCTCGACTGTCTGAGCAGCTGACTGAACTATACCCTACTGGGGGCAATCTCTAACATAATGGCCAACAACACCACACTCATAACAAGGCCCTGACAGCCTGAAATATCAAGACGAACTAGAAAAACCTGTATGGCCACCATAGCCTGATGCCCCAGAAACTGCACCCCTCAAAGACTGACCCTGTTCGAACTGAGAACTACTAGAAGTCTGAAGTAAAGTCTGAACCGGTTGGATGGACTGACCTTGGTGCTTCTATGGCTGATAACCCTGGCCCTACTGGCCTGAACCTCTACCACCATGTATAGAACCATTGTAGCCACCCTGATAACGAGGCCTTTTCTCTCTAGCCACCTGATCATGTCGATGCAAGTCCTCCATAGTACAGACATAGTCTGCAATAGCCTGAAATAACCGACCACTAGAGACCAATATCTCAGCTGGCTGTCTAAGCTCGATCCGTAATCCCCAAACAAATCTGTGAATCCTGTCCGGCTCGGTGGGAATGATCATAGCTCCAAATAGAGCAAGCTGATGGAAACGAGTCTCATACTCAGATATAGACATGGATCCCTATATAAGCTTGGTGAACTACTCCCGGCGATGCTCACGATCACTCTAAGGTAATAACTTGACCATGAAGGCCTCATAAAACTCAGACCAAGGCATCGGAGGTGATGTAGAAGGTCTGCAAGCAACCTGTTCCCTCCACCATAACTTAGCTGGACCCTTCAGCTGATACGTAGTATATCTAACCCCGTGAGTCTCTAGCAAACTCAGATGGTGTAACATGTTCTCACTGGTAGTAATGAAGTCATGTCGGTCTTGGCCCGATGTACCAGCGAATCTCGGTGGTGACAATCTCAGAAATCTACTCAAGACCTTCTGCTCCCCATCTGTCATAGCTGGGCAAGGAGCAAGAGGTTGTGCAACCACTGGACCCGGAATAACCTCAGCACGGGGAGCTGCAGTAACAAGTTGCACTCCTGAACTTGGTGCACCTAGGGATGCCCCTTGAGCGGATGTTTGTGTTGCCTCAAAAGGCCGCTCTCCAATCATACCCAACAACTATAATAGTAAACCCTGAATATCTGAAGACTGAGCTGGGCTGAAGCTGGCACTGGAGTTGGTGGTACCTGGGCTGCCCCATGGTCCATATGTTGCTCGGGAGCAGACTCTGGTTCATAATCATACTCGGTCTCTCTCTCAACTCTAGCAACTCTAGCAGGTGTCGTTTCTCGGGGACGTGCTCGACCCCTACCTCTATGACCTCCCCAGCCCCTAGTTGGAGTCGGAGGCTCATCTTCGCCTGACACCGACGATCTCATACGAGCCATCTGCAGAAAAATAAACGAGAACAAGTGAGACTTCTAGATACTCCCAAGGATACTATGCACCAGATAGAAGAAAGAAAAGTCCATTTTTCTTAAGATGTCACTATAGCCTCCCGAAGATTGAGTACGGACATCTCTGCCCCGATCCACAAGACTCTACTAGACATTGACTCCTATACCGATGACACTAGTGAACCTAGAGCTCTGATACCAAGCTGTCATGACTCAATTTCTCGGTCATGATAGCACCTACAACCCCCAGTAGGCAAACCAATCCACATAGCCCAGAACGGTTAGTAATGGGCTACTAGCTAACATTTAAGTGGAAGAAATGATATAATCAAGCGGAAGCAAAGGAACAAGATGAAAATATAGATAACAGGAATATATATACATATGCGGAAGCTAAACCAAACCCCAAAACCTGGTATCATAGTATAGAGCCGGAACTACATATAAGGAGTATGAAGCATCCAAAATAATATATACACAACTGTCTCTGAATAGTAACAGAGTGCATGATACAGAAGATAAACTAAAGCTAAGCTTTGGTCGCCAAGAGCTCACCCTCAGTCTGGATAGTCCAAAAGATCTCCAAGCACGAATCCTATGATCTAGCAATGATGGCCCACACTAGGATCTGCACCAGAAGATGTAGAGTGTAGTATGAGCACCAATTGCAAAGCAACCGGTACCCAGTAGGTATCATAGGCCAACTGGGTACATATAAGATAAAAGAGCAGTAATAAGTGGAATAGAAAAAAGTAGTCACAGAAGGCAATGAATAAGCACATGGAAGCTAGCACGGAAGGAATACAAACAAGAACAACATACATGGCTAGCTATTATAACACAATCACAGGCAAAAAGAAGAAACACATACCCGAGATCCTCATAATGACAAGTATATAAAGAAGAGTTTAGAAAGTAGGTGGTATACCAGTAACCTCAAATGGATAGAAAAGGAGATAAAAGATAACGATAATCATGCTTTCATACAAGATACGATAACCCCAAATAGACATACTAATCTCAAGTCAGAATCCAACAGTTAAAATCCCAAAAGAAATATTAACAATCTCCAATCTCACTAGAAACCATGAGAGGAACCAATACCGCGATATAATAACAACAAGTCTAATTATAATCCCACGGGCGCCCATACACCCAAGGAATACAAGAAAGTGAAGACAAACCCTCTGACAGCCCATACTACCGGAGCGTACAATCAGCAAAAAGCAAACAAGGGTGGAACCTCACACAAATGAATGATATGCTATGATATGCCAAACCAAGGGTAACCGCAGTGTCAATATGTTACCCCGCTCGGTGCCCCAAATGTCCAATAAAGGCGGGATCCATGAAAGCGCTTCTCCCGAGTACATCTACTCTGCCGTACACCCCTACCCCTGGTTACCCTTTTTACCGTAGCACTTGGTCCGGGATGACAAGGTCCATGGAGGTCTACTCGTAGACCACATACTACACTATATCCTCAAAATATCAGTCTGGAGTGCCACCGGATCCAAACTAGTACTCAAATGCCCCAAATGCTTGCCTGAATTCTATCCAGGTCTAAATCAATGAAATATGTCTTATAAACCCCTTTCAATGGTGCTCGGGCATATCTGGGTCTAAAACAGTAGTAAATCAAGTTCGATGCTCGGCTTTACCGAGTCTAATATCATTTCTCATCCATAACAGGGTCAATCTAGCACCTCAGTTTAACTGAGTCTAATATATTATAGGGAAACTGTAACAAATCTTTCTTTTAACTTTCCTTACCCCAAGAAGATCCATTAAGATGATACCAAACTATTTCATAATCAATTTTATCAAAAACGGGCCCCACAGACCATGCAAGATTTAGAAATCATCAATAAAATGCCTAGAGCCAAAATCGTGGTAAAATCATGAATAAAATCCTTTATATGCATGATAATGACATGCTCAATCACAATCAATAGCCCAATACCTCACAATCAACCTATCGGCCCTGCACAGGCTCCAATCACTCTACAACACAGATAGTCAGCTCTACAATAATAATAATAATGTCTCAGACTCACGGATATTCCCAATATCCCACCATTTATGTTCCAGAGTCAATATAAGGCCTCGCAGGACCACAAGGATGATAATATCATCTATCGCAAGTACTACAACCATCGGAGGAAGAAAAGGAATCGGACATGAATAAAGCGGTCAAGGTCTGTGGTACCAACTAGTAAACCCAACTCAAGGATGCCTATTAATAAAATTTTATTCTATATATGTGAAGTCTAAATAGTTTAAGCCGTAACCTACCTATCGTCCAACGACAAGCTGCTGGGACAACGATATCCAAGCCCGACTCACTCTGAGAAACCCCGAACGATGATCAAACTATCACAAAGATGAATAATATATCAAAACGAGTCCAATGCCACCCATATCGCTATAATAATAGTTGGGTCGAAATTTGGGTCACCAGCGGGCCCGTGAGCCCCACAACTCGAAACCAAAAATGAAAGCGCACACCATGATCAACACACTTCATGGTGTGCATGCTCAGATTTTAGAAAGAATTTATCCAAGGAATTGGCTCAAACTAGCCAGCCGAATATAAGAACAATAAAGAATCAAATGAGCAAATTTAACGGTATAAAGCCGATAAAACTTACAAATAATGATGGAGGAACGATCAAGGCCAAGAAATTTATACCCCAACACCAAGAATCGAGTTAATACTGAGTTTGGACGAGTTTTGAGCTTATAACAATGGAGAATTCATATTTTTGGGTGAAGAAGACGAAGTTAAGAGTTTATATACTGCCTTGGGGTCCTTCATCGCGATCGCAAAGGGACCCCTGGCGGCCGCGAGGACCACGCTGCCTAGACCATCACGATTGCAAGGACTAGCCACACGATCGCGAAAAACAAAGAGGGAGAGGCTTCATCGCAATCACGACAGGCGATCACGCGATCGCGAAGAACAAGGGACCAGGTGCTTCATCGCGGTCGTGAAGGGAGAAGCTCGTGATCGCGATTAAGGCCTGAGGCCTGCACCTGCAACATCAAAAATTTGCAACTTTTTCAAAACTCTATGGGGCATTCCAGGCACAATCGAAAACCGATATTCAAAAACCAATAATACTATTAGGATGGAAACGACGTTCCGGACTCAACGAAAATGACGAAACTTCCATACGAGGTCGTTTCGGAGAAATGTTGACCCAAGTCAACACTAACCAACATGCAACCAAATACCCAATATAAGCCTGGCTCACCCAGAACCCGAACCAACCATCTTCCTAATCCAAACTCGACATTATGGAGTTGATGGAATCGTCAGATTTCAAATCCGACACTCCGATCATCGAAAGCCGACCAAAGTTACACTTTCAACTCTAAATGACCTGAAAACAGAGAAAGCAACACAAAACCCACACCGGAAGCTCTCAGGCCTCAACTAAAGGTCTACCTAGACCAAACTTAACGCTCCGGAGCTAATGGAATTGTCAGAATTCAGTTCCGAGCACGTTAGCTAAGAATGTTGACTAAAGTGAATGATATTCTAAGTTAAAGCTCTAAAACAGGCAAACAGTCAAAACAACCAAATGAACGATCAGGGCACCGAACTACCAGTCCCAGCAAGCCATAAATGACTTGGGGCCGTTACAGAAAAGCTCTAACAGTACAAAAAAAGTGTAAACACGAAGATAACCGGAGGGGTCATCACAATCGACAAAATATAATTGAGCCACTATCTTTTTCATAAATTGTCACAGTAAACTTTTCAAAATTGTCATTTATTAGTTTTTTGTTAAGAAGTTATATCTAAATAATTAAGTGTACATTTGGATACAAAATTTTAAAGTGCATGAATCTATTATATTTTTTTTCATCTAAATATATTATAAATTATTTTAAAAGAGTATCATATTCAACACATAAAAAAGGGGCTTCTAAGAGGATTTATCTTGCATGTTTGAGGACACAATTATTCTTTTAATATCTCGCAGAATACATTTCTATAATATGTCTGAGAATTAAAAAGGGAAAAATGGTTTTTAGTCTTTTACAAAAAATAAAATTTTAGTTATGTCCTTTTTATAAGAGATTTTCATTTTTACACATGAGAGATTTCTAAATTACATATGAGAGATGTTTAATTTTACACGGTAAAAAAACAGAAAAGGCCCTTTACTTCTATACAAATTGTAAGAGGGTAAGAGATCTCATTTTTTCAAAATTCAATATTAGATTTCAGAGGTATCATTTCGAGAGAAATAATTTTCTAACCCTTTATAATTTTTTTAAAATTTATGTCCTTTTTACCATGTATTTTTACTCATTCATACAATTGCTTAGTTTATCACACCACAATGCCTTTTCTTTTTCTGTTTTCGATTTTTATCACTTTTACGTTTTCGTTCTCTTCTATTAACCAACCTAATTATTAAATTATCATATCATCATATTAGAATAATCAAATAAGAAATAAAATAATTAACGATCAAGGGAGAAAAGGATAATAAGAATGAAATTTTTTATTTTTTTTTAAAAAGGCAATAGGAGCTATACTACGTGAGGAAGAGACAGCAACAAAAGGATAATCAAATGAACCATGCAAGAATTGCAAAAGCGTTAGTCCCAACTCCTGATGCTTATTGTTTTGTTTGATTTATATATAGAATGATTAAAAAAGACGTTTCACATTTTAAATGAATATCGTTCATCAATATTAAATTCATACGAAATATAGTGGAAATTTAAGAAGAGTAAGAGTAATTAATAGATTAAGAAAGTGACTTTTGGAGTTGTTGTAACGTATAATTAATATTTAAGAGATAAAAATATGAAATAAATTGATTTTAATTCCCTTAATTTTCTACAAATTATTGAGAAAATTATTTTTAATTTAAAAATATCCAAATGTGATCATGTAAAAGTATCTGTACACAAACATTATGTCATCGTCCCTCTCTTTCTCTTCCTATATTAAGAATCTACACGTTCTTGAAATCACAAAATAGATACCAAACTCGTTCTTGAAATCACAAAATAGATAGTAAAAAGGTTGAAATTAATTAAAATAAGTAGTTTTTAGAATAAGGAAAGTCTCAAAAATATTTTTTTCTTTTCAAGGTTTCATCCTTATAATGGAGGGCTTAGGCATGACTCCAACATGTATATTTATCAAAAGTTATAGTTACACGAACCGTTGGAATTTCAATAATAATTAACAGAGTTAAAAATAATCCTTTTGTAAAGCTTGTTTAATATAACACATTTAACACAATAAAGAGAGTAAAAGGAGTGACTTTTGAAAATTTTTTAACATAAAATATAAACTAAAAAAGTAGGAAAATCCAAAAAAATAAATTTGTATATCTTAGCGAAAAAAAGATGTGGCATCACTTTCCATAGAAGCTAGCTTTGTGATCCTAATTAATATGCATTTTGCGATAGCCTAAACTACCACAAAAAAATAAGAAAGAAAAGTCAGTGTTAGTCTAGGACTATTATCAAAGTAATAATGTAATACCAAAATAGAGTAGTATTTGAATGGTTAATTGAGATAGTAAAAACAAAACTAAAAAAAATATTTTTTTTACCCTTTGCTAGGAAGCTTTTACTTTTTTACTCTCTTGATGATGATTTGAACCCACAATTTTAAAATTGGAAGGGAAGGATGCTTACCATCCGTGCAAGTGAAATTCTACATTTTTTAACACCAAGTTGAGATTCAATAATTGAATTGTTGATGCTTCCACGATTTCTTTTATTGCTACTGATGATAAATTTTTAAGTACAAAAAAAAGGTAAAGCATAAAGCTGACGATATTAGTTCTAACAATAAGAAGGAGATCTTCTTACCAGTTGTTACTATGATATATTAATGTTGGAATTAAATCAAGACTTTAATCCTAATTCGTCTGTAGTTTTATATTTAATATTTATTTAATTTGTGTCTAGTTAAAAAAAAATTTATCCTAGATTATATTGGAATAAGTTTTCTACTCCTAGTTTAATTTGGTTGTCTAGTATTATAAATATGGGTGTTTGCTACCTATTTTTTCGGGCTGTGATGAATCTCTCATGTGGCGAGATTATGAGTCTTTGAGTTATTGAATAAAGCCTCCTACCTCTTCTCTCTAGTTTGATTAATTTCTTCTATTTAGTCATTGTTGGGTCTTTCACGTGTGCCTATATTATGTTGTTAAAATTTTTTATTTCTTCAAATTGGTATCAGAGCATGTGTGAGATCTGACATATATAAAAAGAAAAAAGAATATGGAGATTCCATATTTACCTGATTGTCCTGTTTTTGTGTTTGATGGAAAAAATTTTAAGAGTTGGTATGAACAAATGAAGAATTTTTTCAACGTTATTGGATTATGGACAATTATTGAGGAAGGCTTTGTGGAACCCCTAGAAGGCATATTATTGACGGTCGAAGAAGATACAAAATTAGAGAAAAATTAGACAATTGAATTATAAAGCACTCTTCTACCTTCAGAGCAAGATCGAATTGCATGTATCCATCAAATTTTTATATGCAAAATCAGCAAAGAAGGATTGGATAATTTTAATAAAATCACATCGACATGTTGCTGTCACGATCCGATTTTTCGGTCATGATGGCACCTACAACTCCCGGTAAGTGAACCAATCCCCGTAGCCAAAACAGTTAGTAATGGGCCGCTATCTAACAAGCATGCGTAAGAACAGTATAAATAAGAGAAAGCAAGAGAACAAGGTAAGTATACACATGGTAGACTTGGTTGTGCTTGATATGATTGATTTCGACGTGATCTTAGGCATGGATTGGTTGTCTCCTTATCATACAGTCTTGGATTACTTCTCCAAGAATGTTACTCTATGGATTTCTGGTATCCCTCTTATCATATGGAAGGGTGTCGATAGCCACATGCCGAGGGGAGTTATATCTTTCCTGAGCGACCAACGGTTGATTGGGAACGGGTGCTTAGCCTATCTTGCCTTCGTCCGTGATACTAGTGCCCCAACACTTTCTCTTGAGTCAGTTCCTGTAATTTGTGAGTATTCGAATGTGTTTCCTTCTGATCTTCTGGGTCTTTCTCTTGATCGTGACATTGACTTTGGTATTGATGTTGAGCTGGGCACTCAGCTTATTTCTATTCTGCCATATCGGATGGCACCGACTGAGTTGAGGGAGCTTAAAGATCAGCTCCAGGATCTATTTAGTATAGGGTTCATCAGGCCCAGTATGTATCTGTGGGGTGCTCTGGTTCTGTTTGTGAAGAAGAAGGATGGGTCCATACGTATGTGTATTGACTGCAGACAGTTGAATAAGGTGACAATAAATAATAGATATCTGAAATCGCGTATTGATGATTTGATTGACCAGCTACAGTGTAACGATTGGGTTTGTCGTTACGGGAAAACCATTCGTGCCAATTTTTAGAGTTAGAAAACTCTGAGTTTGGGAGTTTGAAATTCTGGGTTAGGCTAGTCTCGACTGGATTTGGAGTGAGGTATGGTGTAGGGAAATTCGGGTAAGATTGGGTTTGATGTCTTGATTCGAGCAAGTTTTCATTGTACCTAACACATAAAGGAGTCCGGGGGACTTTTCAGAATCGAATTCGGGTAAGTAGAACTCCCAGAATTGAGGTTGGTGTTAAGGGGTTGTTATGGGGCGTTGGAATAATAAGTGTGTTGTAAAATGAACTAGTTTTGGAGATTTTACGACTTTCTGTCCCATGTCAACCCCTACAGCGGTTGACACTCCGCCATGGCGACCTCTGCTGTAGCGGAGAAATTATCGCTACAGTGGAAGTCAACGATGGTCAGCCTTTGCCATAGAGGACGACTCCGCTATGGCGGTACCGCTATAGCGGAGTGGACCGCTATAACAGAGCGTGATGGGATTTAATGCAGAAATTTTCCCACAACAGTTCAATTTTTCTTGAAATGTTTTGGGAGAAAAAGGGGGAGATTTTGGGGTATTTTCATCTATTTTCCACCCTTTTTCATCCTAAAGGTAAGGATTCTACTCCCCAAACTCCGTGTTATCTTTCCTATTCTGTAGAATTGCTAGGGGAGGAATTGGGGAGAGGTTGGGATGACCTAGGAATGGTTAATCCAGGGAAAAAAGGGATTCTAGGGTGCTAGAGTTCTTGGGTCTTGAATCTTGGTAATGGTTAATGATCAATTAGCCATAATTCTCTAAGGAAATCCGTAAAAATGATGAATTTAGGTGAATTAATGGTGGGTAAGCCCGGGAATGGGTGGAATGATCATGGTTGGCCTGGGGTTTGGAATTTTTCATAATCCCGGTAATTTGTAGGCCATAAGTATTATTTTTAGTTACTGTGTATTTGTTTCTAGACCAAGAACAAGCAAGGGATCTTGAAAAAGGGAAAGCTCCGACACTATAGAGCTTGCTTATTCAAGGTAGGTGATGGTTATTGATTCTTGTATGCATTGTATGTCTGTGTACTCATGTCTAAGTATTTGTATGGTTTGCATTGCTTAGGGAATGATTTAGGAATGTCCAAAAGTCCTATTTTTCAGTCTTGAGAAATGAACTAAGTGTTATTTATTGTTGGTTTACAAGTGTTGATTGTTCATTGTTTGTGACTGTGGATTTATGTGACATTCGGTTGGCTCGGGTACCATACCTGGTATGGGAAATACTAATGGTTGGCTTGGTTACCACGCTTGATACGGGATATACTAACGGTTGGCTCGGGTACCACGCCTAGTATGGGATAACACTAATGGTTGGCTCGGGTACCACACCTGGTACGAATTTACTTTATTGTATTGTTGCATCCTTATTAATGGTTCTTTGACTGGATCGGGTTGTATTTATGAATTGTGGTTGTGTATTTTGGTCCTTCAGAGGCCTCGTTGTTACATTGCCTTATGAGTTTGGTCTTGGTGTAGACCGGGTTATTTGTCTGTCAGTTAGGTGTTGTCTAGAGGGGATCCAGGGTGGGTTCGGGATATGTAACGAGGTATAATTGTTATTGTTGTGTATTATTGATCATAATTGTGAAGTGTTTTACCTGTGGAACAAGTTAGGTAGAGACTTGTAGTCTAGGAATACATGTTGACTTGCCTATGTGTTTCTCTACTCTTACTTGATTGTTGTACTACTCATACACTATTTATTTGGAACTGGCTGATGATCCTACCACTACACGGTGGTTGTGTACTGATACTGCACTTGCTTGTCTTTTTGTGAGTACAAAAAATCTTTCGGTAGTTGACGCACGACCTCACATGTAGGCCTGACACTTCAAGATATTAAGGGTGAGTTATTCGACCAAGCTGCCTTGATTTCCATCTATTGAGTTGTAGCCCATTTATTCTGGGCTTAGACTATTTCTACTTTTCGGGTTGCATCCCTGTACTCTAATTTTGGTAGATGTTTTTGGTACGATGACTTTCAGATTCTAGGGAGGGATTTTCCGTAGGCTATATTTTTTTATAGAGTTGATTTGATTATGTTGATTGCTAGTTTACATTTCTGCACACTGGTTTTAGGCTTTTAGTCTATGCTGAGAGTTGGACTCTATTGGTTCGCTCATTCGGGGGCTGGGTGGGTGTCACTAACGGCGGTCTGGGTTGTGAAAAAGATGGTATCATAGCCCTAGGTTCGTTGATCTCGTCCTACCAAACCAAGTCTAGTAGAGTCTTGCAAAATGGTGCGGAGACATTTGTACTTTTCTTCGAGAGGCTATAGGACTTTAGGAAACTATCTCTTCTTTCTCCCATCGTGCTATTACTTGATTCCAATTGGTATCTGGTGATACAAATTGGTATCTGACTCTTTCACTCTTCTGTCTGCAAATGGTTAACATAAGGAACAACAGAGTTAGACCTGCGGTCCCAGCAACGAGCCTGGCTGTCCGTGGTAGAGGCAGGGGAAGGGGAAGAGGATGAGGTAGAGCCACACCCGCTAGGAGTGGGGCTCAAGCTGCTGCAGGAGCGCGAGAGGCAACCCCTCCCCCACCTCAGGAACAGGTTGTCAAAGATGTGGAAGTTGTTGTGGAGGATGAAGGGGCGCGGGCGGAGGCAGAGGCGGTACCGGATGGAGGTGCAGGCCTTCCCTCTATGACGCCCAAAGCATTTCAGCAGGCTTGGAACTTCTTGAGTGGCTTTGTTGGTGCTAGAACCATACCCGCGGGAGTTGCAATTCAGGCTCTGGGCACTCAACCAGTAGATCCTACGGCTCTTAAGATAGATGCAGCTTCAGGCATAAGTGGCTTCTTCAGGCCAATGCTAGGCCCAGTAATGACAGGAAATGATCATGAGATGCTGACCAAGTTTCTAAAACCTCCTACGTTTCAGGGTACAGACAGGGAAGATGCTTATGAGTTCATACTGGATTGTTATGAGAGGTTACACAAGCTGGGCATTGTGCAACAGTATGGGGTTGAGTTCATCACATTTCAGCTGCAGGGTGATGCGAAGCAGTGGTAGAGATCTCATGTGGAGTGTAGGTCGTCTATTTTACCTCCACTTACTTGGGAGCAGTTCCACTTTCTTTTCTTAGAGAAGTATGTACCCCATACCTTGAGGGACCGAAAAAGGGATGAATTCTTTAATTTGGAGCAGGGTAGCATGTCAGTCTCTGCTTACAAGGTAAAATTTCATGCCTTGTCTCATTTTGCTACACAGTTGCTGGGTTTCGAGGAGGAGCGGGTTTGGTTGTTTGTCAAGGGTTTGAATACTGAGTTTCAGCTATTTTCTGTGCACATGACTTCTTCAAGGAAAGGCTTCAACGAAGTGGAAGATTATGTAAAGAAACTTAAGGGAGTCAGGCAAGCGGGGCAGGCTAAGGTGTTATCCAAGAAGCCCCAAAATGAGGGAAATTATGATGGTTCGTACTCTAGGGGTCAGAATTAGCATGTATACTCAGCCCGTCCTATTCAACCAGCTCTTCCAGCTGCTACGAGTGGTCGTCCGGGATCTAATTAGCAGTTTTTAGCTCCTAAGGGCCAATGAGCTTCTTATTCATCTGCTACCCGGCCTGCACTTGATCGCGATTGTTTCTATTATGGTGATCTGGGCCACTTTAAGAGAGAGTGCCCTCACAGGCAGATCGGTAATCAGGTTTAGCAGCAGCCCAAGGTTGTGGTCCTGATAGGTAGAGGTGTTCATGCTAGAGGTCGTCCACAGGGTGGGCGAGGTAACTTTCAGGGAGGCCGAGGAGAAAGAGAGAATGGCGGCGCGGGCAGGGGTGCATCACAGCCGTCCAGGGAGGTTTCCCGAATTAATGATTGGGCTCACTATTACGCATTCTGAGGGAGGACCGAGGCTGAGGCATCTGATGCGGTGATCACAGGTACCATTCTTATCTGTGATAAAATGGCTTCGATATCATTTGACCCAGGTTCTACATATTCTTATGTGTCTATGAGTTTTGCATTGGGTCTGGACTTGATATGTGATATCCTTGATTCCCCTATCCATGTTTCTACCCCGGTTAGAGAGTCGATGATTGTGACTCATGTTTATCGTAATTGCTCGATTGTATTTGTGGGGTTGCAAACTTGGGTAGACTTAGTAATTCTGGATATGGTCAACTTTGATATTATTTTGGGTATGACCTGGTTATCCCTGTATCATGTTGTATGGAACTGTAACACCAAGACTATGGCTCTAGAAATTTTGAGTAAGGATATGCTAGAGTGGGAAGGTGTGTACAGATCTAAGCTGACCAAAATTATATCATTGGTTCGGGCTAGAAAGCTAGTGGGGAGAGGGTGTTTAGCCTTTCTAGCTCATCTACGGGATGATAATGTAGAGTCCCCATCTATTGAGTCAGTTACAGTGGTTTCAGAGTTTCGCGAGGTGTTTCCAGCAGATTTGCCTGGCATGCCTTTGGACAGGGATATTGACTTGGATCCAGGCACTCGTCCCATTTCCATTCCTCTGTATCGTATGGCTCCGGCAGAGTTAAGGGAACTTAAGACTCAGCTTTAGAAACTCCTAGATAAGGGATTTATCCATCCCATTGCTTCGCCTTGGGGTACTTCGGTATTGTTTGTAAAGAAGAAAGATGGTAGTATGTAGATGTACATAGATTATATGCAATTGAACAAGGTTACAATCCAGAATAAGTAATCTCTACCCCATATTGATGATCTGTTTGACCAGTTACAGGGTGCATCGGTGTTTTCGTAACTTGACTTGAGGTCAGGATATCACCAGTTGAAAGTTAGGCCCGAGGATGTTCCTAAGACTGCTTTTCAAACTCGATATAGGCATTACGAGTTCTTAGTGATGTTATTCGGTTTGACCAATGCACCGGCGGCATTCATGAGTCTGATGAATGAGGTGTTTAAATCTTACTTGGATTCATTCATCATCGTTTTCATTGATGACATTTTGATCTACTCCAAGAGTAGGGAGGAGCATGCTAAACATCTCTGTGTAGTGTTGGACACTTTGAGATATCAAAAGCTCTATGCGAAGTTTTCCAAGTGCGAATTCTGGTTGACTTCAGTTGTGTTCTTGGGGCATGTAGTGTCATAACAGGGGGGATGGTAGATCCCTAGAAGATAGAGGCAGTCAAGAGCTGGGCCCGGCCTAGCTCTATGACTGAGGTGAGTAGTTTTGTTGGGCTCGCAGGTTATTAGTGGAGGTTTATGAAGGATTTTGCATCCATTTCTACTCACTTAACAAGGTTGACAAAGAAAGATGTACCATTTGTGTGGTCTCACAAGTGCGAGGAGAGCTTCCAAAAGCTCAAGACACTTCTGACCACGGGTCCTATTTTGTCCTTGCCAGTTGAAGGTAAAGACTTTATTATTTACTGTGATGCTTCACATTGTAGTTTGGGTGTTGTGTTGACGCAGGATAGGAATGTGATAGCCTATGCTTCTAGGTAGTTGAAGGTGCATGAGAGAAACTATCTGACTCATGATTTAGAGTTGGCAGCGGTGGTCTTTGCACTCAAAATTTGGAGACACTATCTGTATGGGGTCAAGTGTGAGGTGTTCACTGATCATCGCAGTGTGCAACATGTTTTCACTCAGAAGGACTTGAATCTGAGCCAGAGAAGGTGGATGGAGTTGTTGAAGGATTATGATGTGACTATTCACTACCATTCGGGTAAGGCTAATGTGGTGGCAGACGCATTGAGCCGGAAGAAAGTTAGCATGGGCAGTTTGGCTTGTTTGGGGGTGTCCAAATGACCACTAGCAATTCAGGCATTGGAGTCCAAGTTCATGCACTTGGGTATTTCAGAACAAGGTAGAATTTTGGCCAGTATTGAGGTCAAATCCACATTCATGGAGGTGATAAAGGCCAAACAGTTCCAGGATTCACAATTGAGCAGGCTTTGGAGCAAGGCAATATCCAGAGAGTCTGGGGACGCCATGTTTGACTCTGGCAGTGTGTTAAATTTTAGAGGAAAGGATATGTGTTCCTTGGGTTGATGATATGATTCAGAAGGTGTTGGTAGAGGCTCATGGTTCGCGGTATTCAATTCATCCGGGTGTAACCAAGATGAACAGGAATTTGAGGCAACTTTATTGGTGGCCTGGGATGAAAAGGGACATAACTGATTTTGTGTCCAAGTGTCAAAATTGTCAGCAGGTAAAGTATGAGCACCAGAGACCTGCAAGACTACTTCAGAGGATGCCCATTCCAGAGTGGAAGTGGGAGAGAATAGCCATGGATTTTGTGGTAGGTCTCCCCAAGATTTTAGGGAAGTTGACTCTATTTGGGTCATTGTGGACAGGCTGACCAAGTCAGCTCACTTCATCCCGGTCAGGGTGGATTACAATTTGCAGCAATTGGCTAAGATCTACGTGAAGGAGATTGTGAGATTGCATGGAGTGCCACTGTCCATCATTTCAGACAGGGGTATGCAGTTTACTTCCAAGTTTTGGGGCAACTTGCATTAGGAGTTGGGCACCTAACTCACCTTTAGTACAACCTTCAACCCTCATACTGATGTTCAGTTGGAGAGGATGATTCAGGTATTAGAGGACATGCTAAGAGCACGTGCGTCAACCGCCGAAAGATTTCCTGTACTCACAAAAAGACAAGCAAGTGCAATATCAGTACACAACCACCATGTACTGGTAGGATCATCAGTCACTTCCAAATAATAGTGTATAAGTAGTACAACAATCAAGTAAGAGTACAGAAACACATAGGCAAGTCAACAGGTATTCTTAGACTACAAGTCTTTACCTAACTTATCCCACAGGTAAACCACTTCACAATTATGATAAATAATCCAAAACAATAACATTTATACCTCATTACATATCCTGGACCCACCCTGGATCCCCTTTAGATAACACCTAAGTGTTAGACAAACAACTCGGTCTACACCAAGACCAAACTCATAAAGCAATGTAACAACACGTCCTCTCAAGGACCAAAATACACAACCACAATGCATAATCACAACCAAGTCCACTCAGGGAACCATTAATAAAGATGCAATAATACAATAAAGTAAACTTGTACCAGGCGTGGTACCCGAGCCAACCGTTAGTATATACCATACCAGGAATGGTATACGAGCCAACCATTAGTATATCCCGTACCAGGCATGGTACCCGAGCCAACCAAATGTCATATGAATCCACAATAAAAAACAATGAACAATCAACACTTGTAAACCAACAAGCAATAACACCTAGTTCATTTCACAAGATTGGAAAATAGGAATTTTGGACATTCTTAAATTATTCCTTAAGCAATGCAACCATACAAATACTTAGACCAAAGTACACAGACATACAATGCATACAGGAAATTATAACCATCACCTACCTCAAATAATCAAGCTCTACAGTGCCGGAGCTTTCCCTTTTTCAGGTTCCCTTGCTTGTTCTTGGTCTAGAAACAAGCATATAAACACTATAGTCAATTTAACTGGCCTAAATTATCCAGATTATACAAAAATCCTAATCTCCAAGACAAACCATGATCATCCCAACCCTTCTCGGGCCTTCCTGCCATTAATTCACCTAAATTCATCATTTTTACGGATTCCCTTAGAGAATTATGGCTATGTGATCATTATCCATTACCAAGAATCAAGACCCAAGAACTCTAGCACCCTAGAATCCCCATTTTCCCCAGATTCTACCATTCCTAGGTCATCCTAACCTTTCTCCAAGTCCACCTCTAGCAATTCTATAGCATAGGAAAGATATCATGGAGTTTGGGAAGTAGAATCCTTACCTTTAGGACGAAAAATGGTGGAAAATGGATGAAAATTGCCCCAAATTGCCCCCTTCTTCTCCCAAAATATTTCAAGAAAAACTAAACTATTTTGGGAAAGTTTTTGCATTAAATCATGTTATGCTCCACTATAGCGGTACCGCCATAGCGGAGTTGTCCGCTATGGTGGAGGCTGACCCACGTTGACTTTCGTTGTAGCGATAATTTCTCTGCTACATCGGAGGTTTCCATGGCAGAGTGTGAACCTCTATGGCGGTTGACATGGGATAAAAAGTCGTAAAATCTTTAAAACTGGTCCAATTTACAACACACTAATTTTCTCGACATCCCAGAACAACCCCTTCACGTCAATCTCAATTTTGGGAGTTCTGCTTACCCAAATTCGATTCTGAAAAGTCCTCCAGACTCCTTTATATCTTAGCTACAAGTATAACTAGCTCAAATCTAGACATATACCCCAATACTTACCCGTATTGCCTTAGACCATACCTCACTCTAAAACCAGCCGAGACTAGCCTATCCCAGAATTTTAAACTCTCAAACTCGGAGTTTTCTAACTCTAAAAATTAGCACAAATGGTTTTTATGTAACAATGGACCCGGTAGTTACAAAAATGGTCTTCAACTTATTATTTTGTTGCAACATAAAATTTATAATTGTTATCATTATGTAAACTTTTACCTTTTAAATATATAATTTATCTATATATATCATAATTATGGTAATTGTAGACAATAAAGTTTGAGTCGAAGAAAATAATAATCAGGACCAAAAATATTGCAACAACTGTAGTATTTTATATGAATAAATGAGTGTTACAATCTTTATGAATCCTCTGATTCTTCCTTTTAATTATAGATTCAAGGGCCTTTGAGCTTGATCTTGAATTCAGTGATTTTGATGTGGACTTGTGAATTTGATAAGTTTGATCTTGACTTGTTCTTAAGTTCAAGGTATTTTCAGCTTGATCTTGAACTGGTGGTCTTGATATTGAGTTGTAGTTGAACTTGAATGCTGAATGCCTTATCTTTTAGCTTTAGAGAAATCTGCGACGTTTGATCCACGATCTCTCTCTGACTTCTTGTTAAAATTCAGGTGTCCTTTCTGAATTATGGAAGGCCCCTATTTATAGTTGTAGGGGGAATAATTATGGTAAGTACAAACTCTTTTCATCCAATCAAATTAAAGTGATGTGGCCATATTTGATTGATTAGAACATGTCACTTGTACACGTGGTGTGTTTTCATTGGTTTTTTAATTTGTCTTGGCATACTGCATTACTTTGATATATGACATGATCTTATTTACTCCTTTGCTTGACTTAGCATGCCATATCATTTGACATGTGGCGCCAAATCGAGCCTCTAGAATAAGATGACATCTTGGGCTTAACTGTCATGACCCAAAACTAAAAGAGTGTGATGGCACCTATCTCACTCAGTTGTGGTAGGTAATCCAAGCCCAAAAAATGCAATAAATACAACAATAAAGGCAAAACAATGCAACAATTAATATAAAGTGTCAACTATGATAATTAGATCTAACGAAGTACAATCTGTAATAACTCTTATGGTAATTTTTTTATTTCCTTGCATTTTGACTATTTTGCCCCTCTTTGTAGTTGTATTTTAGTATTTATGGTCTGCAAGTGTGGGTGGCATTGTCCCCGAGGTGTTTGGTTGATCTTTAAGGGAGTTTTTCATTTTGGAAGGCTTTGAGGTGGACAGAGTTGACTTTGATCAACAATTAGAGTTCAAGTGTTGTATGGGAATTGCGTTTGTTTTGTTAGCTCTGGAAGATCATTTTTCGTCTATTAGCACTATTAGTTTGGGGTTTGAGGTTTTTGATTGCATTTTGGATAGTTGGTTAGATGTTGGAAATTCTGGGCTAGTGTTGACTTTTATTAATATTCTTTGAAAACTACTTTCGTAGGTGAATCCGATAATTCCATCAGGTTTAGAATGTGTTTTATGGTCAATTTGCACTATTGATTTATGTTCATAGGGTTCTGGATGAGTTTCGGGTGTCAAAGCAAGTTTTTGAAATTAAAGATTTTTATTGGTATCTAGAATGAGCGCGATCACGCCCTTGTAGAATGATAGCGCTAAAGAAAGAAACTTCAATCAGCACAATAGCTCTATTAGTCTGGGTGTTGTTTAGTGCGATAGCGCTAAATAAAGAAACTTCAATCAGAGCAATAGCGCTATTAGTCTGGGTGTTGTTTAGCGCGATAGTGCTAAAGAAAGAAACTTTAATCAGCGCAATAGCGCTATTAGTCTGGGTTCTGTTTAGCACGATAGCGCTAAAGGAATTGGCCTCTTTTAGTGCGATCGTGTCGCTTTAGCGTGATAGCATTGATCGTGCTATAGTGACTTATATTAGATTTTTTTCTTCCATTTTGGTCACTTCTTTTTTCTATTGTTGGACCTATAGAGCTCCATTTTGTTTCATTTTTGGTGCATTTTCTTCATCTTGGAAAGAATTAAGTTTCCAAATCTTCGAACTTTATTTTCTCCGCTATTTTACCTTGAATTTTGGGTTAATTATAGATTAAGGGATTGAAATTGAAAGTCTTATCTTGCTCCATTTTAAGCCAAACTTCACCTTTGTGACCCTTAACCATTGGGTAATCTTTCTATACCAGTTTAACACTTTTCTCAATAATTATTTTATGATTTCACCTTCAAATCTCGGTTTTCTAATGTGAAATTTTGGGGGTTTTCTAGTAAAGTTAGAGTTTGCAAAATTATTGATTTTAAGCTCGATTCTTATCCCATTTTTGATGAAATTTTATATTTGAACTCCTTATACTTTGGCTAAACTAAATTTCCAACAAATTTCTAGTTTTTCTCTTTCGGGCTCAGGGTTGACTTTGGCAACCCGGTTTAGAACCTTAACATTATGGGTATTGTTGAAATTGTATTTATGCGTAAAACTCATTTTTGATAGAGTTATAACATCCCAAAACTTCCAAGTCCAGACTTAGCTCAAAAAACCAGAAAAAAAATATTTTTTCCAACTGTCAGCCAGAATCATGAGTTAGATCCATGACCCATGGAAGTTTCCACGAGTCGTGGACTGGACCCGTGGAAGGTGATCAGAGACCTGAAGAATTCTCTGAGAACCACGATTGGGTTCTACGGACCGTGGAAGGATCCACGAGTCGTGAACCCAAGTCGTGGAACCAGACCTGAGGTTAGCCATTTCTCTAAGAACCACGATTGGGTTCTACTGAGAGTGGAAGGATCCATGAGTCGTGAACCCATGTCGTAGAACCAACTCCAGTAGCTCAGACCAAGTGCCCAGGATCCACGAGTAGGATCCACGACCCATGGAAGTTTCCACGAGTCATGGAACCCCTTTCTAGTAGCCCAGATTTTCAGACCCAAGAAACACGACAGGGTTCCACGAGCCATGGAAGTTTCCACGAGTCGTGGTTCTGATCCATGGAACCAGAGTCGCGAATTTCAGCAGTTTTCTTTTAATTTTTCCAGGGGCATTCCAAACTTTTCCTACCTCTTTTAATGCATAAGCTATGACATTTTGGTTGTTCTAAGCCTAGTTTATTAGTAAAAAACTACCTAAATCACCTATTCTCCTAAAATCATCAGACTTAGAAAGAAAAGAAGCAAAAGAGGCAACAGTTTTCTCTCAAGAACAAACAGGAGGTCTTCTTCAAGCTCAGCCCTAAGCCCAAGGTTTTCCTCCATAGTTTCTTCTCCAGGTATGTGGGATTTCACTAGTGGGTTCCTCTCACCCATTAGGTCCCTAGAATTCAGTAGGTTCTTCAGTTCTCTATGAAATATTCAGAACTAGGGTTCTTAAATCAGAGGGATTCCTTTCAATTCAGATTCTATTGTTTACATGATATTTATTTCATATTTCTTAGAGAATTAGCATACCCATATGTGCAGGACTCAGTAACCCTATCTTGTTTTAAATTCAGTATGCATAAATTATACTTGCTAGGCAGATGATTTAGATAATCATACTTTAGAATTAGAATGCCATAAGTTTCAATATATGTATTGTTGCATTCTCAGATGATTATCTGTATTTTGAGCAATCCAGTATTTTAGTTTGCATTTTAGTGCTTATGTATTCAGTTGGGAGTAGACTTAGCACCGAGCGGATGAAGGGATGAAGGCTCACACACTAATTTAGACTGATACCCTTAGTAGCAGTCCCTGAGTACCAAAACTACGGTGCCACCGTAGGTTCTAAAGGGGTCACCCATCAGATTAGGCTTGACACCCTTGTTCCTTGTGGACATTAGTTTAGTGGATCCACATCAGCTTTGTTCGTACCTTGGCAAGGTATGAACATCCTTCCATCCAGGGTCACAGGTTGGCCCCATAGTTAGCTAGCTTGGGGTATGTCGGTTAATAGTATCTCCCACAGTCAGACTTACATTGCATTGACCATGTACTTGGTATCTATTTCAGTTATTCAGCTTAGCATATTATATGTTCATGTTAGTACTTGGTCATTACATCTAGCTTACTATCCAGTTTTTGCTTTAGTATGTATATTCCCTGTTCAGTTGTTATGTTATCCAGTTTATCATATATCTCGCATGCTCAGTACATTCAAAGTACTAACGCATACTTTTAAGCTACATCATTTTATGATGTAGGTTCGGGCGCTCAACATCCAAACCGCACGTAGATTGACTTTCGGTCCTCACTCAGCAGCTTCATTGGTGAGTCCTCATAGTTTGAGGACGATAGATATGCTTTTATCTTTCAGTCTTTATATTTCTATTTCAGATTAGTAGAATTTGTTGGGGGCATGTCCCAGCAACTCATATCAGTTACAGGCTTTCAGACATAGACTAGATTCAGCTATTGAGTTGTTAATGTTATTTTCAGTTATCAATATACTCTATATATATATTTATATTCAGACATGTTCTGGGCTCTTTCCCACTTCAGATATTAAATTATCTTTAGCTTCCACACAATATATGTTTTAACTGAAATTGCCTAGATATGATAGACCATGGGTTAGCTTGGGGTCACTTATGACAATGAGCACCGTGTTACGTCTAGGGGTAGCCTTGGGGTGTGACAAACTTGGTATCAGAGCATCAGGTTTAAGTGTCCTACGGTGTCTGAAAGCCGCATCAAGTAGAGTCATCTTCATGGGTGTAAAGCAGGCCACACTTATGGGGGGAGAAGCTATGAGATGTCAATAGGAACAACTTCCCTTATT
Organism: Jaltomata sinuosa; assembly: GCA_003996215.1. NCBI lineage: Eukaryota > Viridiplantae > Streptophyta > Magnoliopsida > Solanales > Solanaceae > Jaltomata > Jaltomata sinuosa. Next base: position 307,028 of record QJPP01000270.1, read on the forward strand.
TACTTTATAGCTCGTGCTATAGAGTGTGAACCTTATTCAATCTCCTTCTAACTCATGCTCTTCGCATTTCACTGTGAAAATGCCTCCTAGAAAAGCTAATCCAGGAATCAGCCAGCACCAGCAGCTCCACTAGACCCATTGAATGAGCAAGTCACGCATGCTGAATTCAGGGCTGCATTTCAAGTACTTTCTCAGGCCATGACTGCTCAGGTCAATCGGCAGGTTGTGGCACCAGCTCTGCTTCTGACTAACAATGATGCAGCTAGAATCCAGGATTTCACTCGAATGAACCATCTGGAATTTCATAGGTCTAAATTAGAAGAGGATCCACAAGTGTTTCTTGATGATATCCAGAAGGTGACAGATATTATGGGTGTCACTCCAGTCGAGAGTGTAGATTTAGCTGCCTATCAATTAAAGGTAGTGGCTTATACTTGGTATCAGCAGTGGAAGGAGTATCGTTGTGAACATGCAGGTTTGGTGGATTGGAACTAGTTCAAGACTACGTTTTTGGACAGGTTCTTCCCACTTGAACTCAGAGAAGCTAAGGTCCAGGAATTCATCAACTTAAAGCAGAATGATATGAGTATGAAAGAGTATGCACTCAAGTTCACACAGCTATCTAAGTATGCCCCAGCTATAGTGGATGACTCCAGGGCTCGCATGAGTAAGTTCTTATCTGGAGTGTCTGATGATGTGGTCAAGGAATGCAAGACTACCATGCTTGTCAAGGAAATGGATATCTCAGGTTGGTTACTTATGCTCAGTAGATTGAGGAAGAGAAAATCAAAGAGAGGGGAGAAAACAGTAAGAGGGTTAGGACAGGTGATTTCAACTACTCTTCAGCAGAGGTCAGAGGGTGGTGACCTCTCTCAATTTCGTCAGAAATCTTCAGCTCCAACTCCATCTTCTGCTAGTGCCCCATTGCCAAAATTCAGACAGGATTAATGGGATAGAGCGCCAGGCTCTAAGTCCCAAGGTACAGTTACTAGCGGGAGCACTCATCCAGTGTGTAAGAAGTGTGGCAAGAACTACCAGGGTGAGTACATGGCAGGTAGTGGAAATTGCTTTGGGTGTGGCAATCCAGGCCACAGGATGAAGGAGTTCCCTGTAAATTCTCAGAAGGGTAGGGATACTCGTTCACAGAATTAGGCAAGTTCTACATCAGCTCCAGTGGGTCGCCCCACTTAGCAGGGTGCCTCATTTGCTACAGGTGGTGGTCAGTGCTAGAATAGGTTGTATTCCCTTCAGACACGATGGGACCAGGAGGACTCTTCCGATGTGGTCACGGGTACGTTACAAGTCTTCCATTTAGATGTTTATGCATTGTTAGACCCAGGGGCTACACTTTCATTTGTAACTCCTTATATAGAAGTAAACTTCGGTGTGAGTCTAGAAATCCTCCCAGAACACTTCTCAGTCTCTACTCAAGTTGGTGACTTAGTTATAGCTAGACGGGTATACAAAAATTTCCCTGTCACAGTTTCTGAGAAAGTAACCTCAGCCGATCTTGTAGAGTTAGAAATGACTGACTTTGATATTATTCTAGGCATGGGTTAGTTACATTCTTGTTAAGCCTCAGTTGATTGAAGAAGTAGGATCATTCGGTTTCAGTTTCCAAACAAGCCAGTCTTAGAATAGAAGGGTAGTACCTCAGTGCCTGTAGGTCAATTCATCTCTTACCTTAAGGCCAGAAAAATGATTACCAAAGGGTATATCTATCATCTTGTTCGGGTTAAGGATTCAAACTTCGAAACCCCAACTCTTGAGTCAGTAGCTGTGGTGAATGAATTCCAAGAAGTGTTTCCAAAAGATCTTCCTGGAGTTCCTCCAAATGAGAAATCGACTTTGAAATAGATCTCCTTCCAGATACCCAGCCTATTTTGATTCCTCCTTACAGAATGGCTCCAGCTAAGCTTAATGAATTGAAAGAACAGTTGAAGGACCTTTTAGATAAGGGCTTCATCAGACCCAGCATCTCTCTATGGGGTGCTCCAGTGCTATTCGTGCGTAAGAAAGATGATTCTCTCAGGATGTGCATCGACTACCGTCAGTTGAACAGAGTCACAATCAAGAACAAGTATCCTATCCCCAGGATTGATGACTTGTTCGACCAACTTCAGGGTGTTAGTTGCTTCTCTAAGATCGACCTCGGATCCGGCTATCATCAGCTCAGAGTCAGAGATAGTGACATCCCGAAGATAGCCTTCAAGACTCAGTATGGTCACTATGAATTTTTAGTTATATCTTTTGGACTAACTTATGCACCTGCAGCTTTCATGGACTTAATGAACAGGATGTTCGGATAGTATTTGGACTTGTTTGTTATTGTCTTCATTGATGATATCCTTGTTTATTCTCAAAATAAAGAGGAGCATACAAATTATCTGAGGGTCATTCTGCTAACTCTCAAAGATCGCCAGATATTTGCCAAGTTTAGTAAGTGTGAGTTCTGGTTGAAATCAGTCACTTTTCTTGGTCATGTGGTGTCTAATAAAGGCATTCAAGTGGATTCCCGGAAGATTGATGTAGTAGAGGACTAGCCCAGACCCACCTCTCCAAGTGATATCAGAAGTTTCTTAGGTTTGGCCAGTTACTATAGGAGGTTTATTGAAGGATTTTCATCCATAGCTACCCTATTAACCAAGTTGACTCAGAAGAAGTTCAAGTTTCAGTGGTTAGACGAGTGTGAGAAGAGTTTCCTAGAGTTTAAAAATAGATTGACTACAGCCCCCGTTTTGACTCTACCAGAAGCTTCAGATGGTTATGTGGTTTATTGCGATGTATCTAGGGTCGGCCTGGGTTGTGTTTTGTTTTATTAGGGTAAGGTCATAGCTTATGCTTCCAGACAGCTTAAGATTCATGAGAAGAACTATTTGACTTATGACCTTGAGCTTGTAGTTGTTGTGTTTGCCCTAAAGATTTGGAGACACTACTTATATGGTGTTCATTTTGATGTGTTCACAGATCATAAGAGCCTCCAGTATGTGTTCACCCAGAAAGAGTTGAATCTTCATTAGAGAAGATGGCTTGATCTCCTCAAAGAATATGATATAAATGTGCTCTACCATCTGGGTAAGGCTAATGTAGTGGTTGATGCCCTTAGCAGACTGTCCATGGGTAGTGTGTCACATATCGAGGAAGAAAAGAAAGAACTAGCCAGAGATATTCACAGGCTTTCCTATTTAGGAGTTTACCTTATGGACACGACAGATGGTAGTGTGATAGTCCAGAATGGGTCAGAATCTTCATTGGTAGTGGAGGTTGAGGAGAAACAGGACAGTGATCCCATATTGCTTCAGTTGAAAGGTGCAGTTCATCAACAAAGAGTTGAGGTTTTCTCCCAAGGGGGAGATGGTGTGCTCCGCTATCAGGGTCATTTATGTGTACCTAGTGTGGGTGAGTTGAGGCAGCAGATCCTTATTGAAGCCCATAATTCTAGATATTCTATTCATTTTGGTGCCACTAAGATGTACCGTGATCTAAGGAAAGTCTATTGGTGGAATAGCATGAAGAGGGACATTGCAGATTTTGTGGCTAAGTGTCCCAATTATCAGCAGGTTAAAGTAGAACATCAAAAACCAGGAGGTGTGACTCAGGATATTAGCATTACTACTTGGAAGTGAGAGGTGATCAATGTGGATTTTATTACAGGATTACCTCATACTCGCAGACAGCACGACTCCATTTGGGTGATAGTGGACAGGGTTACTAAGTCACCTCACTTCTTGGCTATCAAAACTACAAATTCAGCGGAGGACTATGCCAAACTCTACATCAATGAGATAGTCAGGTTACATGGAGTTCCCTTGTCTATCATCTCAGATAGGGGTCCTCAGTTTACATCTCATTTTTAGAGATCATTTCATAAAGGTCTTGGTACTCAGGTGAATCTCAGTATATCATTTAATCCACAAATGGATGGTCAGGCAGAGCATACCATTCAGACCTTAAAAGATATATTGACAGCTTGTGTGATTGATTTCAGGGGTAGTTGGGATGAACACTTACCTCTCACAGAGTTTGCCTATAATAACAGTTTCCATTCCAGTATTCAGATGGCCCCATATGAAGCACTTTATGGGCGTAGATACAGGTCACTGGTTGGTTGGTTTGAAGTAGGTGAAGCAGCCTTGGTTGGGCCAGATTCAGTTCATGAGGCTATGGAAGAAGTTCAGCTCATCAGAGAAAGATTGAAAATAGCTCAGAGTCATCAGAAGTCCTATGCAGATGTAAGGAGAAGGGACTTAGAGTTCGAGATCGATGATTGGGTCTTCCTGAAAGTGTCACCCATGAAGGGGGTGATGAGATTTGGCAAGAAAGGAAAGCTCAGCCCCAAGAATATAGGTCCTTACAGAATCTTGAAGAGGATTGGTAATGTGGCTTATGAGTTAGAGTTTCTAGTAAAGCTAGCAGCGGTTCATCCAGTCTTTCACATTTCCTCACTAAAGAAGTGTGTGGGTGATCCGACATCGATAGTGTCATTAAAGAGTGTGGATGTGAAGGATAGCCTCACCTATGAGGAGGTTCCAGTTGAGATTCTTGATCGTCAGGTTCGTAGGTTGAGGAATAAGGAAGTCACTTCAGTAAAGGTCTTGTGGAGGAATCAGTCTGTAGAGGGAGCTACTTAGAAAGAAGAAGCAGTCATGATGGCCAAGCACCCTCACCTCTTTCCCTCTGACTCAGTTTCAGATTAAGGTAATAGTTCATCTCCAATCTCTCAGTTTACTCTTGTGTGATTCAGTCTCAGTACTTTGTTCCCTTAGTTATACTTGAATTTCAGCATGTTTTCATGTTCATGGAACTCAGTTCAGCTAAATATTAGTTTCCAGTACTTAGTTGGTTAGGATTGCATCTCCTTCTCTCCAAACTCAGCTTTTTTAGTCTTCATTCCAGGATGAATGATCCAAAGGGGGAGATATTGTAACACCCCAGAACTTCCAAGCCCAGACTTAGCTCAGAAACCAGAAGAAAAGTATTTTTTCCAACTGTCAGCCCAAATCACGAGTTGGATCCACAACCCGTGGAAGTTTCCACGAGTCATGGACTGGACCCATGGAAGGTGATCAGAGAGATGAAGAATTCTCTGAGAACCACGATTGGGTTTTATGGATCGTGGAAGGATCCACAAGTTGTAAACCCAAGTCATGGAACCAGACATGAGGCCAGCCATTTCTCTGAGAACCATGATTGGATTCTACGGACTGTGGAAGGATCCACGAGTCATGAACCCAAGTCGTGGAACCAACTCCAGTAGCTTAGACCAAGTGCCCAGGATCTATGAGTGGGATCCACGACCCGTGGAAGTTTCTATGAGTCGTGGAACCCCTTTCCAGTAGCCCAGATTTCCATACCCAGGAACCACGATAGGTTTTCACGAGCCGTGCAAGTTTCCATGAGTCGTGGTTCCGATCCATGGAACTTGAGTCGCGAATTTCAACAGTTTTCTTTTAATTTTCCCAGGGGCATTCCAGACTTTTCCTACCTCTTTTAATGCCTAAGCTATGATGTTTAGGTTGTTCTAAGTCTAGTTTATTACTCAAAAACTACCTAAATCGCTTATTCTCGTAAAATCATTAGACTTAGAAAGAAAAGAAGCAAAAGAGGCGACAATTTTCTCTCAAGAACAAGAAAGAGGTCTTCTTCAAGCTCAACCCTAAGCCCAAGGTTTTCCTCCATAGTTTATTCTCCAGGTATGTGGGATTTCACTAGTGGGTTCCTTTAACCCATTAGGTCCCTATAATTCAATCAGTTCTTCAGTTCTCCATGAAATATACAGACCTAGGGTTCTTAAATCTTAGGTATTTCTTTCAATTCAGATGCTATCGTTTACATGATATTTGTTTCATATTTCTTGAAGAATTATCATAGTCATATGTATAGGACTCAGGAACCCTAACTTGTCTTAAATTTAGTATGCATAAAATTATACTTTCTAGGCAAATGATTCAGACAATCATTTTTCAGAATTAGAATGCCATCAGTTTCATTATATGTATTATTGCATTCTTAGATGATTATCAGTATTTTGAGCTATCTAGTATTTCAGCTTGTATTTTAGTGCTTATGTATTCAGTTGGGAGTAGACTTAGCACCGAGCGAATGAAAGGATGAAGGCTCACCCTCCAGTTTAGGCTAAGACCTTTAGTAGCAGTCCCTGAGTCCCAAAACTACGGTGCCACCGTAGGTTCTAAAGGAGTCACCCGTCAGATTAGGCTTGACACCTTTGTCCCTTGTGGACATCAGTTTAGTGGATCCACATCAGCTTTGTTCATACCCTTGGCAAGGTATGAACACCCTTCCAACCAAGATCACAGGTTGGCCCCATAGTTAGCTCAGCTTGGGGTATGTTGGTTAATAGTATCTCCCACAGTCAGACTTACATTGCATTGACCATGTACTCAGCATCTATTTCAGTTATTCAGCTCAGCATATTATATGTTCATGTTAGTACTTGTTCATTGCATCTAGCTTACTATCCAGTTCATGCTTCAGTATGGATATTCCTTGTTCACTTGTTATGTTATCCAGTTTAGAATATATCTCGCATGCTCAATACATTCGAAGTACTGACACATACTTTTGTACTGCATCATTTTATGATGTAGGTTCAGGCACTCAGCATCCAGATCGCGCTTAGATCGACTTCCAGTCCTCACTCAGCAGCTTTATTGGTGAGTCATCATAGTTCGAGGATGATAGACATGCTTTTATCTTTCAGTCTTTATATTTCAGTTTTAGATTAGTAGAGTTAGCTGGGGGCATGTCTCAGCAACTCATATCAGTTAGAGACTTTCAGACATAGACTAGATTTAGCTATTGAGTTTTTAGTGTTGTTTTCAGTCATCACTATACTCTATATATATTTTTATATTTAGACATGTTTTGGGCTCTTTCCCACTTTAGATATTAATTTTTTTTAGCTTCCGCACAGTATATATTTTTAACTGAAATTGACTTATTATGCTAGAATATGGGTTATCTTTGACTCACTTGTGACACTAAGCACCAGGTTACGTCTAGGGGATAGCCTCGGGGCATGACAAGAGTAGTTGTATTTGGAGGCAATTCATAAGGGAAAGGCTCAAGTGTGATCACATAGAGTCTTGTTGTTTGGCTTCGAGGTAGGTTATGGCTTAAATTTCTTTAGACTTTGCTTGGGCGAGGACTTTCATGTAAAGCATGTTATGAGTTAGGTGAATTTACGCATTGGATATTGAATGCAAGAAATTACCTGGTGATGTCCCAATTGGGGGATTGTAATGTGATAGTGAATCAGATTATACACTTGACATTGAGGCTTGTAGCCTATGTTCATGAGTTGATTGGTATCTTTAATACTCGTATATGTACATATTAGTTCACTTTGTATTGTTATCTTTGAGAATTCACACTCATTCATCTCATGTATCATTGAAGACTACTATGATGAGGAAACTGATTTATATGAATGATCTGATGTGTTTGCCAGATGGTGAGGACTGATTTTTATAAGTGATCTGATGAGTTTTCCAGATAGTGATGTCTAATACTATTGAGTGTTATCGAGTGATTATATGTGGACCTCGTGAATCTCCAATGGGTACTCTCCTGGAGAGATATATGCTCAGAAGGTGTATAATGTTAGGCATTGGACATTGCATAGCATTCCATCTCATTGCATTACATTATTATTTCATTTGTTGCCTTGATTGAGTTACACTATGTTGTTATTGTTGTTGAACTACTGGGACTTTTCTTTGTGCAGGGTTATTTTAGCATTCTTTATTTGATATAATAATTGCTTAAGCTCGATCGGCCTATGATGCTTATGGAGTACAGGTGGATCATACTCACTCCTATTTTTCTGCATCCTTTTGATGCAGATCCTAGCATGAGCGTTCCATGTGGCCCTTGATTTTATGCGGACTTTGCAGACTCAAAGCTTTGGTGAGCTCCTGTCGTCGGAGACTTTCTCAACTTCCTTTATCATTTATTTCTGTCTTTTCTCACCTCTTAGACAGTTTGAATCTTTCTATTTGGACACCATATTAGAGTCGCTCATGTACTTATGACTTTTGAGTTTCTAGGATAGATTGCATTTGTTTGGACCTATTTATAGTAGATGAGACTTTATATTTATCATTTGTGTTGTTTTATTCCTTTACTATTGTATTTATGGTGTTGTTGGGCTTGGCTTACCTATCACAGTTGGGTGTGGTAGGTGCCATCACAACCTTCTAGTTTTGGATCATGATAAGTTGGTATCATAGTGCTAGGTTCACCAGTCTCATGAGTACAAGAGCAAATATCTAGTAGAGTCTCGTATATCGGTATGTTGATGTCCATATCTATCTTCTAGAGGCTATAAGACATTCTTAGGAAAATTTCTAATCTTTGACTCCTTATCATGTGGCTTGATCATTTTTTGATTTCTAAAATGTGTTTTATTCTCTCATAAATAGTGAGGACACGATCTGGTGCTACCGAAGGAGATGAGTCGGCACCCGTTATTAGGGCCCCAGCAAAGGATCGAGGTAGGGGTCGTGGTCGTGATAGAGGTAGAGGCAGAGCTCATGGAGCTATTCTAGCTAGAGGACGTTCCAGGGAAGCATCCCTTGAGCCAGAGGTTGAGTTTGAAGATGCAACCCATCAGCCAGAGGGTCTAGGACCAGCCTAGGTTCCTCAGGGTTTTATTGCTACTCTCATGCTATAGGACACCATGATTCGATTCTTGATTTATTTGGAGGGTATGTATCAGTCAAGAGCTTTACCTATCACCCATAATGGATCATAAACTAGAGACGAGGTTCAACCTCCTGAGAGGGTACATGTTCATGTTTTTCAGACTCCAAAGGCACAACCTATTGCTGCTATGACTCCCCGTGTTGATGCTTTGCTGGTCAGACTTGTTGCTCCACCGATTGTGCCTAGACCAGTTATGATAGTGGATGAGCAGAAGATGTTCAATAGGTTTGTGAGATTGGTTCCTCCCAAATTCAGTGGGGCACCTGAGAAGGATGCTTATGAGTTTCTGGTTAGCTGTCAGGAGAGGTCACATAACCTTGGTTTGGTTGAGTCTCATTGAGTGGATTACACTATATTTCAGTTGGTTAGAGCAGCGAAGCAATGGTGGAGATCTTATCTTAGTTGTAGGCTAGCGAAGTCACTTCCCTTGACTTGGACACAGTTTTCTAAGACTTTTCTTGAGAATTATATACCTCAGAGCTTAAGAGAGAGATTAAGGCATGAGTTTGATGCATTGGAGCAGGATTCTATGTCCATCACCGAGTATGAGACTTGTTTCTATGCCCTATCTAGGCATTCCTAGATGAGTATTTTAACGGAGTGAGAGCGAGTTAGGAAGTTTGTAAAAGGGTTGACTACTTCTCTTCAGCTGGCTACAGCCCAGTTGGTGACTACTGAGGGCACTTTTATGTAGATAGTTGACCATGCCAGGAGGATTGAGAGTATTCATCGTGGGGACAAGAGGGTAGAGATAAGAGGTTTTTACAAATAGGGTGATTTTGGTGGATCTTCATCTCGAGGTAGAGACTTTTCTGGTAGAGGCCAGCATTATCAGCATGGTAAACCAGTTCAGGCAGCGTTGCAGTGTTCTGATAGTTTTTACTCGAGTTCAGTTACACCAAGTGGTAATATTTTAGGACAAATATCTAGGGGTGCTTATGCGGGGTCTCAGGTCATGGTGGTCACTATAGTTCATCTGGACAACCATCGTGTTATTTCCAGGTTAGGGGATGTTTTGATTGTGGTGAGTTGGGTCATCTTGCGAGAGATTGCCCCAGACATAGGGCAGGGTCATCTCCAGCAAGGTTCTTAGATGCAAACTTATCGAGCACTAGCACCACCTGCTAGAGGAGGTACATAGAGTGGTAGAGATAGTTCTCGGGACACTACGGGTGGAGCCTATAGGGCTTGTGGTGGTGATCAAGAAGTTTCTCAGTCTAGAGGCAGACGTAGTCAGTGTTATGCATTCTCGAGTAGACCTGAGATAGAGGCCTCTGATGCAGTTATTACAAGTATCTTTCTAGGTTGTCATCGACCTGCTTCACTATTATTTGAACGTGGTTCTACTTATTCATATGTATCCGCATATTTTGCTTCAGGTTTTGACATGATGTGTGAGTTCCTTTCTATGCCTATTTTGTGTCTTTACCCCTGTAGGTGATTCTTTAGTGGTGGATCAGGTATATCGATCCTGTGTTGTGACTCTTTTGGGGTATGATACCTCAGTAGACTTAATTATCCTTGATATGGTTAATTTTGATATTATTTGGGGTATGGATTAGCGTTCTCCACATCATGCTCTAGTGGATTATCGAGCCAAGACTGTTACTTTGGTGATGCCGTATATGTCAACGCTAGAGTAGAAGGGTACTCAGGGTTCATATCCTAAGAGTGTTATTTCTTTTCTTTGGGCTCAGCGGATGGTTGAGAAGGGGTGCCTTTCTTATTTGGCTTATGTGTGTGATACCAGTGCTGACTCACCTTCCTTTGATTTGGTGAGGGTGGTGAGAGAATTTCAAGATATGTTCCCTATTTTCCTTCTAGGTGTCCCTCCGGATAGGGACATTGATTTTGCTATTAATTTAGAGTTGGGCACCAGGACTATTTCCATCCCTCCTTATAGGATGGCTCCTGCAGAATTGAAGGAATTGATAGGATCAGCTTCAGAACTTGTTAGGTAAAGGTTTCATAATGCCTAGTATTTCTCCTTGGGGTGCCCCAGTGTTATTTGAGAAGAAAAAAAATGGGTACATGCGTATGTGTATTGATTATCGATAGTTGAACAAAGTAACCATTAGGAATAAGTACCCTTTTCTGCTTATTAATGATTTGTTTGATCAGTTTCAGGGTGCTTCGATATTTTTGAAGATTGACTTGAGGCCTAGGTACCATTAGTTGAGGATTAGAGCTTCGGACATCCCTAAGATAGCTTTTAGGACCCGGTATGGCCATTATTAGTTTTTTGTGATGTCCTTTGGTTTGACTAATGCCCCGACAACATTTATGGAGTTGATGAATGGGGTGTTTTGACCATACCTTGATTTCTTTGTGATTGTGTTCATTGATGACATCTTGGTGTATTCCAAAAATGAGACGGATTATGTAAAGCATTTGCGGAGCGTACTACAGAGATTGAGGGATGAGAAGTTGTATGCTAAGTTCTTAAATTATGAGTTTTGGCTTCATTTTGTGGCATTTTTGGGGTATGTTGTGTCTAAATATGCTATTATGGTTGATTCGGCCAAGATTAAGGCAGTTTGAGATTGGACTGGGCCTACTTCACCTACTGAGATTAGGAGTTTTATTGGGTTGGCTGGTTACTACAGACGATTTGTGCAGGGCTTCTCTTCTATTGTGGCTCATTTGACCAAGTTGACTCAGAAGAATATTGTTTTTCAATGGTCCGATGAGTGTGAGGAGAGCTTTCAAAAGCTCAAGACTTTATTGACTTCAACACCTATCTTGACCTTACTTGTGAAAGGTGAGGGTTTCACTGTGTATAGTGATGCTTCACAAGTTGGCCTTGGTGGTGTATTGATACAAAAAGAAAAGGTGATAGCGTATTCATTGAGGCAATTAAAACCCCATTAGAAGAACGACCCCACTCATGACTTGGAGTTGGTGGCGGTAGTATTTGTTTTAAAGTTGTGGCAACATTATTTGTATGGAGTTCATTGTGAGGTGTACACCAATCATCATAGCCTTTAGTATATCTTCAACCAGAATGATTTGAATTTGAGACAGCGCAGGTGGTTGGAGTTGTTGAAAGACTATGATATGACAATTCTCTATCACCCGGGCAAGGCCAATGTAGTGGCGGATGCCTTGACTAGAAAGGTGGTTAGGATGGGTATTCTTGCTATGTTGGTGGCCGAGGAGTGACCTTTGGCGATGGATGTTCAGCTTTGGCTAATAGCTTTATTATACATGATATTTCTAAGCCTGGTAGGGTGCTTGCTTTTATTGAGGAACGGTCTTTATTATGGGATCAGATTACGGATAGGCAGTTTAAGGATGAGAAGTTGTGCATAATTTAGGATAAGGTGTTGAGTGGTGAAGCTAAGGAAGCGATTCTTGATCCGGAGGGTGTTTTGAGGATCAAGGGTCAGATTTATATTCTGAGAGTGGGTGACTGGACCAGATTGATCATGGAGGAGGCTCATAGTTTGAGGTATGCTATACATTCAGGGGCAGCCAATATGTATCATGACCTGAAGAAGCACTATTGGTGGTGTAGGATGAAAAGGGACATTGTGGAGTTTGTGGCTAAGTGTTTGAATTATCAGCAAGTGAAATATGAGCATCAAAGATCGGGTGGCATAACTCAGAAGATGCCTATATCTGAGTAAAAATGGGAGCGTATCACTATAGACTTCGTGGTTGGGTTGCCTCAGACCTTGGGAAAGTTTGACTCTATTTGGGTGATTGTGGATAGATTGACCAAATCAACCCGTTTTGTGCAGGTAAAGGTGACCTACAATACGGAGAAGTTGTTAAAGATCTATATTCGAGAGATAGTTTGGATACATGGTGTACCTATTTCTATCAATATAGATAGGGGTACTCATTTCACATCTCACTTTTGGAGTTCCATGTAGCACGACTTGGGTACTTAGTTAGAGATGAGCACAACCTTTCACCCCAGATGAATGGTCAGTCGGAGCAGAATATTTAGGTTTTAAGGATATGCTCTGTTCTTGTGTGATGGACTTTGATGGTCATTGGCACTAGTTTTGCCTTTCGTAGAGCTTTCCTACAATAACATCTATCATTCCACCATTAAGATGGCACCATTTAAGGCTTTGTATAGGAGGAAGTGTAGATCTCCACTGAGTTGGTTTGATTCCTTTGAGTTTAGGCCTTGGGGTATGGATTTGTTGAGGGATTCTTTAGATAGGGTAAAGTTGATTCAGGATCGACTCTTGGCATTTGAAATTAGGCAAAAAGGTTTATGCTGATAGGAGGGTTCACGATCTTGAGTTCATGGTTGGTGAGTGGGTTTTCTTGAAAGTATCCCCTATGAAGGGTGTGATGAGGTTTGAGATGAAAGACAAGCTTAGTTCAAGGTTTATTTTCCCTTTTGAGATTCTTTGACTCATTAGAGAGGTATCTTATGAGTTAGCCTTGCCTCCGAGTCTTTCAGTTGTTCACCGTGTTTTTCATGTTTTGATGTTGAAGAAGTACTATTATGATGGTTCTCATGTGATTAGTTGGGATTTAGTGGTATCAGAATTTGACTTTTGAGGAGGAGTCTATAACTAATTTGGATAGGGAAACTAGGAAGTTTAGATCCAAGGAGAAAGCATCAGTGATGGTTCGGTGGAAGCATCGTCTGGGTGAGGAGGCCACTTGGGAGATAGAGTCAGACATGCAGAGCAGATATCCCCGACTTTTTGGCAGTTCAGGTACCTTTCTTGCCCTCTCGTTTGAGGACGAATGTGTGTTTTAGTGGTAGATAATGTAACAACCCTTATAGTGATTTTTGGATTTCTTTGCATTTTGACTGTTTTACCCCTCCCCATAGTTGTATTTTGGTATTTGTGGCCTGCGGGAGTGGATGGCACGGTCCTCGAGGTTTTTGGTTAATCTTTAAGGGAGTTTTTTATTTTGGAAGGCTTTAAGGTGGATAGAGTTGACTTTGGTCAACATTTGGAGTTCGGAGTATCATATGAAAATTTCATTTGTTTCGTTAGCTACAGAATATCATTTTTAGGCTAGTAAAACCATTGGTTCGGGTTCCGAGTGTAACATCCCGCCTGTTCAAACATTGGATTAACTCATACTTTTGGGGTAAGACTAAGAGTTCTTAATATGTAGGAAGGATGTTTTATGAAGTATTTTAATTTCACAATGGTCGTATGTTAAGTTTTGAAGTCAAGCAAGTTGCAAAATAGAAGTCGGGAAAAGTTATTGTAAATTCTTTTAAGGAATTCTCTGAAAATTTGGGTCAAATATCTCAGAGCTTTTCTTCAAATCCATGAAGAGTTATAAGTACCCCGACCTACCAAATCAAAACTCTACAAGTCTAGTTTCCAATGCATCAAACCATTTATTCATACGACTTCAGAACAAAGAGATACTTGCATATTTGCGAGACTGCACAAGAAGACTCGTCTAGGCGGGTCCCCCAAGCCCCTATGTCGGTGTTGCTCTATATAGGACCACCTCCTTCGTTATTATTCCAGAAAATCAGATGAAACCAACCAAAAAATCAGATAACAATCCCACAAATCCTCCATGGGTGTTAGGATTCTCAACTCGGAAGTTTAACAGAAGTTGCTCTACGTCGCAAGCTCATCATTTTGGTGTAGTTTGTTCCGTAGATTTCATGGTGTATCTCAATGGGTGTTATGGAAGAGAGCTAGCATATGTTTATTGAGTATTTGGCAGTAGCTACGGAGTTATATTGGTAAGGTAAGGATCCTGTACACTTAGCTATTTGTTGAATCGAGATTCTAAGCTTCTAGTCATAAAAAGTTATATTTTCCGATGACTTGTAGTAGTTTCTTGGTGACTTTGGCTCCATTTGTTGTTACTGAATGGATGCAGCTTGTTTAGCTTGAGATTTCAAAGATTTATGTTGAGGTAACCTTCCTCTATGACCCTCCTTCATAATCCCATGTTCTAGTATCGTTTGTGTATATTTTTGAGCCACGAAGCGGTGTTTTGGACACCGAATCTCTGGGTAGCCCCTTTGTCTTGTTAAGATTGATTAATATTGTTATGTACTGATGGTGTTAAGGTGTTAAGGTGTTAGAGGGACTGGGGGTTGGTTTGATTCTTATCAGAGTCATGTAAGATGGTTGTTGGATTGAATGACGTAAAGTACGCCTTGAAATAGCGCCTCGGAAGCTCGCCACTCCTTTGAGATGTGGTTACCATATTGTTGTTAGATTTAGCTTCTATTTATTATTTTTAGTAGCCTCATTTTATGATTTGAACTTGGCTGGTCAGGAATGTGACATTGATGCCTTATCGATTGGTTATGGCTCGTTCTTGCAGCCTTGTTGATTCTCACATTTGTTGCATTACATTTGGTTGGTCAAGATTCATAGAAACACCCTTCGGGCTTCAGTTGAAAGGTATGTTAAGGCTTCCTTTTCACTTTCTGGCATGACCTTCAAGGACAAAGCTTTTATATCCTTAATAACGTTGTTATTCGACTAGTGGCCTTATAGTATTGACTATTGCCCTACAACATGATATAGCAACTATCAATAGCACTTTATTCCTTACATAGCAGCCTAGAAGAAAATGTTATGATTGTATTGAGGTCACCTGTGATTATATGATATTGTTGTGTTGTTTTTATCTTCTTGCTGCCGCTTATGAGCTTGTTTTGACCTCAGCAAACACTGACAGTGTAGGATTTTAGAGCCTACATTCTGGTTACTATTATCGTGCCTATGACACGGGCAGACCGTACCTACGGGATGGGAAGGTTGTACCTACAGGGCAACAGTTACATGATATTACCGTTCCTTCGGGCCTGGCAGATCGTACCTATGGGATGGGCAGGTTGTACCTTCAGGGCAGCAGTTACATTATATTACCGCGCCTTGGGGTGGGGCAGACCATGCCTATGGGTCGGGCAGACCGTACCTACGATATAAGCAGGCGTGGGAAGAACTTATATGGTACCACCAAGCTTCAGAGTTTTATTTATTCACGTCACATGTACATTCATACAGTTCAGATTAGATCATCATTAGGGTCCAGGTAAGGGGGCCAATATGGGTATTTAGTGACTATTTGCGTCTGTTAGGACTTATGGCATTTGTATGTTATTTGTACCTGCCGGTCTTATGGGGGCGAGGTAAGGTTATTATTTGTTATGTGCTTTATATGGTACCTTATTGCAGGAAAGTAAGTTACTATACTTATGTTTTACTCTTGACCTTTTGTTTAGCCCCTACACTTCAGTTTCAGTTTTTTGTTAGCCTTACATGCTTGGTACATTATTTTGTAATGACGACCCATTGCATGGGGGTACTGCATTCATGCATGCAGGTTCTGAGAGATAACCAGACAGACTTGTTAGGTAGCAAAGCAAAGCTTTCAACGAGTTGGTTGACTCCTTTCCTTTCAGGGGTCGCTAGAGTCTTAGAGGTTTGCCTTTTTGCTATTTAAAGTTATTGGGTAGGTTGGGGCCCTGTCCCACAAAGTATCGTATTCATAGAGGCTTGAAGACTAGTCATTTGGGTTGCATAGCTATGATGGTGGCCATTTTGGCCTTGTATGTTTATTAGTTGTAGTTGTTAGACAATTGGGCCTTGTTATTGTTTTATTGGCAGTTTAGCGGCTTATTGGCCTAGTTTGCATTGTGTATAAATGTTTTCAGTTTTATATAGAGATCATGGTGGCCTTGACGACCCAAACAGGACTTATGTGCTACATGCTTATTGTTTTATATGAACTATTGGGAGTAGCCCTTTTTTTCTAAAGCTGTTGACAGGGGCCTTGCCGGCTGAGGGCTGATTTTTAATCCAAGATATACTTGTTTGTTTTCTTGATAGTGTGTGACTACTATGCACCATTGTAAAATAGTTCAGCAGGGCCGGCTTTGGCCTAAGTTTTGGCATTAGGTGTCAGTTGCGCCCCCCGAGTTTGGGGCATGATAAACTTGGTACCAGAGCAACATCGTATCCTATGGAGTCTGCAAGCCAAGTCTAGTAGAGTCTTGTTTATAAATTTGTTGTGCACCACATTTTATAAGCAAGAAGATACAGATAATATTCAGGAAAGTTACCCTTTTTCTTGCTCAAATCGTGCTATAGAGCTCAGTCATAAGGGTTGAGTTCTTTGGCTTACGATTGTTATTGGGATTGTACTCAAACCGCACATAATGACAATATGGACATCACACAAATTCATACCATAGTGTAGGACATAAAGGTTCTTTACATCAGCAGTATATGATTGAGAGAGTCGAGAGAGGGCAGCAGAAGGGCTACGCCCACTAGTTTTAGACAGAGGCCCAGGGTGCCTGCAGACCTAGGTATTCAGGGAGACAACCTAAACCCCCACCACAAAAGTCCCAAGGTAGCAGGTTTGATCAACAAGGGGAGTCAAGTCTGGGTGAGAGCTTACGATCATCAGGCTCGCAGCAACATAAGGTCCCACAACAGTTTAGATCAATTGTGCCATATTTTGACACATGCAATAAATGCATGTCGAGAGATGTCATCAGGGCTCAACAATATGCTATTTTTGTGTCCAAGAGCATCATATAAAAAGATATTATCCGTTAAGGAACCCGCAAGGTTCAGGACAGAGGGATAGATCAGCAATAGGATCCTCCTCCTTAGTATATCCTGTCGAGCGTGGGTCCAAGATTTCATCAAATAGAGGTCAAGGCCAAGAAGGAGCATCTAGTTTCGGTAGTGGCTAGAATTGCGCTTATGCACTAACAGGTGATCAAGATTCAGATACATCGCCAGATATTGTGACAGGTATATTGAGTGGTTGCTTCCATTGTGTTTATGTTTTGGTAGATCCAGGCTCCACATTATTGTGTGTTACTCCATTACTTGCTTGGAAGTTGTGTATAGTACCAGAGCCATTGTAGCAATCTTTTTGTTGTGTCTGCCCCAGTTGGCGGCTCTATTATTGCCTAGAGGGCTTATCGAGATTGTACGGTAGAGATTATTTTCTATCAGACCTTTGCAGACATGATAGAGATATAGATGCTTGATTTTGATATTATTATGGGCATGGATTGGCTGGCATCTTGTTACGCTAATGTTGACTACCGAGCGAAGACTGTTAGATTCCACATTCCAGTAGAAGTAGTTTTGATGGGCGTAATTGTTATTTGTGTGGTGGTCATGATGGACATTGGATAGATTGCACTAATGACCATCATTCTCCCCTTCTTATGCTAACAATGTTTCTAGTAGTGCTTGTGATCCTAATAGGAACCATTATTTCGTAAGCTAAGAAGGTATATGTACCAAGCTCAAATCTCTCTTGGCCAAGCAAGATAGCATAGAGGAGGACTTGAACTTCATAAAGCAAGACTTCTTGGATGCTAGAGCTAAGGAGGAGGGGGAGGAGAGAAATAGTGCCACACAATCCATGGCGAATTTATCCAATCCTCTTACTCAAGTTGGTAAAGAAGGTACCCACCCAGAAGGTATACATGTCATGCTCCACACTATCTTGGCCGCAGTAGATATCCTAGATGAGGGTTTGAACTCTATAAAGCAAGGCTTTATAGACACGAGAGGTAAGGAAGAAGAGGAGAGAAATTATGCTATGCAATCCATGGTGGATTTGTCCACTCCTCTTAGTCAAATTAATGAAGAAGACCCTCCAAGCCAAACATATGAACATGTCTCAAACATTGAGCTCAATCAAATTCACTTTGGGGATGATGATGAAGACTTGCAAAATATAGAATCGCCCGAGAGTGAGTTTGTACCGGTAGTGCTTGAACCCCAACAAGAGGAAAAACTTGTATTAGGTGAGATTGTGAGCCAGGAATGGGTGTTAAATCAAGCTCACCAACTTGAAGCCTATGGAGAACAACGTGAAACAATTCTACCAATGTTCGAGGTATTGTTAAAAAGGCATGCCAAGTGGGACAATTTCTACCTCTCATCTCAACTTTTCAATCATCAAAGTTCAAGAACATCAAAATGACTTCTAAGAAGATCAACTCCAAATCAACTTCTTATAAGGCTGCTGACTCCAAGTTCTCTGTTGAAGTGAAAAATATCCTCGGTGTTACCTTTGGAAGCTTCGAACCTGTTACGAGGAGCAACGCAAGCATGTTAGGACAACAAACACTCCAGGTGTTATTCGTACCAACTCCTATTTTTGGATCTTCATCTACAAAAGATGAAAGATCCTCCACCGATGCATCAAGAGGGAGAAGCAATCTTGCTGAGAGGATTAAGAAGACTTTGGCTCAACTTGATCTCTCTAGATCCAAGAACTCTGTCACAAAGAAAGATGATGACTCAACTGATGGATAGTATCCCCGTGGTGTGAGCGCACCAAAGATCAACTTAGGCAACAACCCATACTACTCTCCAACATTCCCAACAGTCGTGCAAGCAATGATGATTGATGCTTCCACTATAAAAAAAACAACTTGCAAGATTGACTAAAGCACTTGAAGGCTTGACAAAGTGTGTAGAAGAACAAGATGCTAAACTTTCTAAGCTAACAAATAAGATGGACGCCATGACTGAGAAAAAAATAATTACAGCGCATGTGGATCTTCCTGAGATTCGGGAGAAAGGAGAGTCTTTCACAAAGCAAACAACAAAGATCAAAGAGATCCAAGTCTCCGCTGAAGGTTTGATTCCTCTTGACCAATTGAAGGACTGCATCATGAAGGCCATCAAAAGTAAATCTGAGTCCTCATCCAGATTTTCTCTCACATATGCAAAGCCATATACACAAAGGATTGATAACCTGAAGATGTTGTTGGCTATCAACCTCCTAAGTTTCAACAATTTGATGGCAAAGGGAATCCCAAACAACATATAGCATACTTTATCGAGACTTGCAATGATGATGTGACTTATGGTGATTATCTCGTCAAACAGTTTGTCCGATCTCTCAAAGAAAATTCTTTTAATTAGTATACAGATCTCGGAGATGGTTCTATAGATAGTTGGGAGCAGTTGGAGCAAGAGTTCCTCAATCGTTTCTACAGCGCAAGGCGCATTATAAGTATGGTTGAACTTACAAATGCACGCCAACATAAAGGAGAGCCAGTTATTGATTTCACCAATCGTTGGAGGAGCTTGAGCCTTAACTGGAAAGATCGCCTTAGTGAAACTTCTAGCATTGAAATGTGCATTCAAGGTATAAATTGGGGTCTTCTCTACATCTTGCAAGGATTAAAGCCAAACACATTTGAAGAGTTGGCAACCCATGCGCATAATATGGAATCGAGCATGGCTACAAATGTAGATCAATGGTTTCCTGTCTGTGAGCCTTACAAAGATGAAGATATAAAAAAACTCCACAATGGGGGCAAGTTTGCATCTGAAGATGAATTCGAATAATCAATGTATGTCGTGAAGCTCCTTAACGCACAAGCCTAAACTGCAAGTTATAAAGTTCCTTAACGCACGAGCTTAAATTACAAGTTATAATACTCCTTGATGCATAAGCTTAAACTGCATATTGCAAAAACTCAAATTCAAGCTAAACATTAAAGTCATGAAGCTCCTCAAATTTGAGCAAAACTTTCAAGTTATAATACTCCTTGACACATGAGGTTGTACTGAATGTCACAAGCTCTTAAAATTCGAGCTAAATATTCAAGTTGAAATACTCCTGGACGCACGAGTCTAAACTGTATGTCACGATGCTCCTCAAATTCAAGCTAAATATTCAAGTTGTGAAACTTATCAAATTCAAGTTAATCTTTAACTTACAAGCTCCTCAAACTATGAGACAAATATTCAAATCGTGAAGCTCCTCAATGGCGAGCTAAATCTTGAAAACACAAAGGTCCTAAAATTCAAGCTAAATCTTCAAGTCACAAAGCATTTCAAATTACAAATCAACTTTTCATGTTGCAGATGCTCATCAAATTCGAGCTAAGTCTCCAAGTTAAAATGCTCCTTCAGACACGAGCATAAACTGCATGTGACTCCTGGCCCGCAAGAATATAAACTGTGTATGGCTCTCCCAAAAAAAATGTCCGCTAGGTTGAAAACCTCGCAAGAGGCGGCCTAGGCAAAAGTTAGGACACAAAAAAGTCCGCTAGGTTGAAAATCTCGCAAGAGGCGACCTAGGCAAAAGTTAGGACCCAAAAAATAAATCATTCTTTTAGAACTACGTTTGTGGGGTGAAGTTCTCAAATCTTCCAAGTCTGCGAGATAAAATTTCAAATTTTCCAAGTTCGCAGGTTGAAGCCAAAATCCTCCAAGTTTGTGAGTTAAAGTCTTCAAAGTTGTCAAGTCCTCAAGTTGACGTCCTCAAAGTTCAGCAACTCTGCAAGTTGAATTCTTTAAAGGTGTTGAGTCTACGAGTTAAAGTCTTCAAAAGTTTGAATCTACCGAGTCTTCGAGCCTTGTCCTTCTAAGTTTTCATGCCCTAAGGTGGAAAAATTTGTCCCTTTGCACCTTAAGCTGGCCTTTTCGTAAATATGTCATTAAAAGAAGCCGAAGTTGAAGCTGAACTTGTCAGTCTCAAAGTGTCGGAGGCAATGTTAAACTCTCGCACCTTAAGCCAATTGTTGCATAGAGACATCGTTGAAAAGAGCAAGCTTGGAGTTGTCAGCTTGGAGTTGTCAGTCTTAAGGTGTCGGAGGCGATGTTAAACACTCGCACCTTAAGCTGATTGTTGCATAGAAATGTCGTTGAAAAGGGACAAACTTGGAGTTATCAGTTTCAAGGTGTCGAAGGCGATGTTAAACTCTCGCACCTTAAGCTGACCCATCATAAATATTATTTGTTGCAAGCCTACAAAAAAGAGGGAGAGGAAAAGACAAAAGAAGAGATAAGTAGAAAAAATAAATTACCTGTTCAAAAAGCAAAGTAGAGCCGACTTGCAGGGACTGCGAATTAATGCTTACAATTTAGAGAATAATCAACCTTATATAGGTGAATAGAGGCGGCGTTAAGTTCCGGTGTGGGAAAACTGAACTCTCAAATACCCTTGGTAAATGGTCAAGGCGGTGGAATGTGCACTAACGTCCAATATGCAGTTAAAGGGTCATTTCTCTCTTTTCAAAATACAATAAAGGATGAGGTCATTTCTTTATTATTGAAAAAAGGGAAGAAAGGCTGCGCCAATTTTGGGTATCAAAATGGTACAGACATGCATGCTAGAGAAATGTGTGATCATGACAATTATTGTCCTTTAATTCCATAAAATTTGAGATATTTGGAATCACAATGTGGACAATAAATGAATGAATGAATATTAAGTGAATATTCAATTCAAATCTTAACATGTGTGTATTTGATATGGTAGGTGTCAGTTCATGATAAAATTTTTGGTATACGAATATCGTGACAATTAAAATATCAAGTTGATGCTTCAAGCTTAGTCTTCAAAAAGTTAAATATCTCGACAAATCTTAAAGCAGAGGGCAATTTGGGTGTAATGAAATTTTATTAAATATAAATTCATAAAAAAATCAGATTGTATTAAATTCAATATATATTAACCCAAAGAAATATTACGGGTTAATATAATTAGATCAATAATTTAAGTTCAATAAATACGAATTTAATTAAAAGTCCAATTTTGTTGGGCTAGTCCATTAATTTGGGCTACAAATGATGATCCCACTTTGTCGAGCCCAAGATTATCATCTTATTCTAGAGGCCCAATTTGGTACCACATATCAAATGATGTGGCACACCAAGTCAAGCGAAGGAGCCAATAAGATCATGTCATGTATCAAAATAATGCATCATACTAAGCCAAATTAAAGACCAATGGAAACACGGCATGTGTACAAGTGACATATTCTGACCAATCAAATATAGCCACATCACTTCAATCTAATTGGTCGGAAAGAGTTGATACTTACCATAACTCTTCCCTCCTACAACTATAAATAGAGGTCCTACATAATTCAAAAAAGACACCAGAATTCTAACAAGAAACCAGAGAGAGCTCGTGGATCAAACGCAGTAAATTTCTCTACAAGCTACAAGTTCAAGAATTCAACATTCAAGTTCATTGACACAATTATTCTGCTAGCTGATAGTAATGCGGATGGGACTGTTGAACATGAGGCTATGTTGAATAGGATATTGAAAGGCTTTAATTTCATTGACACGATAAGGGATTAAATTGAGGAGGCAAGCCATGGGGTTGTCTCTTGTTCTGATATCCTTGTCCTTACAATAAGAGATGGCAGAGTTCTAGTATGAATTTAGCAATATCCTTTGTCTCTTTATTCTTAGTCTCCGTACTTACTTTCTATTTTACATGAATTTATTTGGTATTCCCTGTTCAAGGAGCAATTAAGAGAATAAAATCTGACAAGTTAAATGAATGTAACTCATGTACTAGCATAGTTCCTTTTATTGTTTTCTCTTTTTACTAATTTTTGGACTTATAATTTTCTAATTCTTTGCTCTTTAATGATTTTATCTTAGATGGTTTAATAATTTGTGACTTTGATAGGGTGTGTCTTGATTATCTGAATTCTTGGGTGCTTTTAAACTTAATTGGATGCTCCTCATTTTTTGTGAGTGTTGTTTCATCAAGATGATTCTAATTGAACTTGTTCTTTGTATATGCAATTGCGACAGGATGAATATTAAAATCCTTATGAGTTGTTATCCTATTTAGTTGTTTTAATACATATTAGTGATGGTCAATAATTTTATGTCATATTCATCTTATAACATAGTAGATGGAGTATAGCGGTCTTTCTTCAACTTTTCTATCTCATGTTTCTGACAGTTATCTCTCTTCATTAATAGGATTTTCACTTTATATTAGGAATTATTGTTTGTGACCTATTTGCCTAAAGAAGAAAAAGAGAGAAGAGAAACACCTTAGGGTAATTTTCTATTAGGATTGACAACATAAATTATGGATAACATCCTTATTTTGGTGTGATGAATGATCTAAATTATCAAAAATAAAAGAAGAGACATATCGATTTAGCTTTCTCACAAACTTGTTGTGTCAGATAACAAATGGCTTCTCTTTATATGCTAATTATAAACTAATATTTTCATGTCTATTATTTGTCCTAGGATGATCAATAGTAACTTTGCCTATATGCTGCCCTTTGTCATTCAGTAGAGGAAACAAAGTCAAAATGGTATAACTTTAGACTATCAGTTATCAAATAGTGCATGCAAGCAGTTGCTTCATCTCTTAGGTGGCTTGAACAGTTTTGCTTTATTATCCAATTCAAAAGTTTCACTCTGATGAAGTCTGTTGACATTTTATTTTTATGGAGAAGAAATATCGGTGCATAAAAATTTTCATCTTATGTAATTGCTACATCTGACTGAATTATTGTCTGCATACGAGCTCCTTGAGGATTTGGCACTTCATATCTATAAATATTAACTTTGTCTGAAACTTGTCAGATTTCAGTTGTCGATTATATTTTCTGCAATCCTCTCAAGTTGAAGGCCCGTGATGCAAAAATAATTTGTGATTCTTTATTTGACCATATTGCATGCATTTGTTGATGAGCCTTAAATATGTAGTGTATTTATCTTATCGGTATCAACCATAAGAATTTTGATGTTTACTATATTATTATACATTTACAGGTCATAAGCTTGCATACTGCAACTAAAAAGTTTCAAGTTTGTCACCTTAATTCCATTATTAGTTTCTAAAGAACATATCCAAGTTTTAGAAGTTAACAGGAAAAGGAAAAGAAATACAATTGAGGTTCTAATTGCGTCAAAATTCAGAGTATTGACTGGTAACAATATCTTTCTTTTGCTATACTGGAATAACTTTGTTGGTTCATCAAAGATATACTGAAATTTCTACTAAAAAGTGAAATCAAACCATATGATATTTTGAAATAGGAGAATTGTGCAAACTTCACTCTATAAATGCATAGAAATCTCCAATGAATGTACATCTCGCTAATGGTATATTTGATGTCTGCTACTGCTGCTTCTTATCGTCAACCATTTAAATATTTAATGCACTTTTCTTCTTAAATTACATAGAAATGAACAAGGTTCTCTTTATGTGCTTTGTTTTATTTTTTGGATGATTTTTTTTTGACAATCTGAGAAGAATGAAAACTTTTTTGAGCTACATAATCTGCAGATGGAAAGAGTTTGATGCGTAACTACATAGTTTAAAAGATAAAGAATAAACGATGTCAGTGCTACTTCTGTTGTTTTATTTAAAATATTAACCAGAGATTATCTCAAACATTTTGAGCATTGATAGTTTGTAGACATCAAACATCCTTCAAAGAATCATACATGTTAGCACATATATTGATCTACCTTTAGCAAGAGCTTTCAGATTTTCAGGTAATCAAATTTCAAGCTTTCTAGCTAAATTTAATTAGGTGTCTCTGGACAATGATAACCTTGCTGAATAAGTAGAAGTGAGCTCATGTTGGTAACTATTTTTTTGGATAATTTTGTTCGCCTCTCTGTTATACACTATTTAGTTAGCTTGTTTTAGCTGCTCTTCGTAGAATCATGATAAATTTGATACTATGTTAAAATATAATAACCAGGTAGCATAAGAAACTTGATAAATTATTGTTAAGAATACTTGTGGAAGTGTTATAAAGATGGAACCCCCACACACACATAACCATGCTGATGTTGTCACTACCACAAACCACAAGTCTCTTCGTGGACCTGTGGGTTCTACCATTTTTTCTGTTATTATTCCTAGTGTTAGGATAAAATTTTGTAGCTTGCAAAAATATTAAATAGGTGTGGCAGTGTTATAAAGATGGAACCCACCAGCAGTGACTTATTTCCTGATAAAGAATGAGTGAATGAGAAGCTTTAGAAAAAAGAATGTGGATGTTGGAGTGAGTGGTGGTAGAGTTACACTAAATTATGTGGTCTTGTTATATTGAAGTATTTTGTTCTCATAGGATGATTAATCATGACTAGTGTTGAACATGGTCTTTCTCTAACTTTTAATTTCATTTTGAATGTGTAGGAAAATGTCGGTGATTGAATTTGAATGGTGGCCACAAGTCAACTCGACCTATTGAAGTGAATGATAAAGAGTTTCTGAACTATTTTGATATATGTTTGAATACATTTTGTTTCGTGTAGTGGAATTTATCTTTAGTATAGATCTTGACAATATTACTTTTTAAGCATGTGTTTGTACATTTTGAATACATTGTTATTTTCGAAGTTTATTGCAAATCTATACATGTGAATATCTATTAAATAATTTGGTGTTTGAGATTTTATATATATATATATATATATATTCTAGACAATGTTTCCACACTTCAAAAGTGTCGCTATAGGAATGTCAATTGTGTGCATTTACATAGGAAAAGGTTACACTTAATAAGTGTTGTTGAAGAAGAGGTATAAAAGGCTACACTTTTAAAGCGTGGTCAATAACAAGGTAAAGCCACGCTTTCAAAG
Organism: Jaltomata sinuosa; assembly: GCA_003996215.1. Taxonomy (NCBI): domain Eukaryota; kingdom Viridiplantae; phylum Streptophyta; class Magnoliopsida; order Solanales; family Solanaceae; genus Jaltomata; species Jaltomata sinuosa. Next base: position 333,085 of record QJPP01000270.1, read on the forward strand.
TGTAAAATTATCAATTATACATGTTGCCAATGGGATGCTACAAAGTGTAGCCTTTGTAACTCTTAGGCCACGCTTTTAAGCCGTAGCTACTATGGCTACACTTAAAAAGCGTGGTCTAAAGTCAATGGTTACGCCATTTTAGCCCACCCCCGAAAAAGCGTGGCCTAAAGGCCAAAAGCGTAGCCTTTGATCAAAGGCCACACTTTTTTCTACTTTAGGCCACACTTTACAAGGGTGGACAAAAGACAAAAAATATTGTAGTGTAAGCTGGCCTTTTCACGAATATGTCATTGAAAGGAGCCAAACTTGAAGCTGAACTTGTCAGTCTCAAAGTGTCGGAAGCGATGCTAAACTCTCGCACATTAAGCTGATTGTTGCATGGAGACATCGTTAAAAAGAGCCAAACTTGGAGTTGTCAGTCTCAAGATGTCGAAGGCGATGTTCTTGCACCTTAAACTGATTATTGCATGGAAACATCGTTGAAAAAAGCAAGCTTGGAGTTGTCAGTCTCAGAGTGTCGAAGGCGATGTTAAACTCGCGCAGCGTAAGCTGATTGTTGCATGGACACATAGTTTAAAAGAGCCAAACTTGAAGTTATCAGTCTCAAGATGTCGGAGGTGATATTAAACTCTCGCACTTTAAGCCGACCTCTTTAAAATTTTTACTTATTCTGGACCTACAAAAGGGAGAGGAAAAGACAAAAGAAGAGGTAAGAAAAAAATATATACCTGTGGAAGAAACAATTTTGAGCCAAGCAGCGGAGACTCCGAGTTGATGCTTATGAATTGGAAAATTGTCACCCTTTATATAGATGGGGAGAGGCGGTGGAGTGATGCCTTGGACGAACAGACATGACAACTTTAAGAGTTATGCCCCCTTATCAAATAAGTTGTGGGTCCCATTCTGTTTTTGAAAAAAAAAAAAAAAAAAACACAAACAAACGAACAAACAAATTACATAAATTGTCTTTCTTTATAAAATGGTGCTACAGAATCTACAAGAACATGTGATGGCTATTATGGCTATCATGGCAATCATTGTCTCATAATACTTGAGATAATCTGAAACCACATTTTAATGTGGACAAAAAAAAAAGACAAAAGAAATCAAGTAAATATTTAACATGTTTTCACGTAATGTGGCATGTTGATTCATGATATTTTTTTTACACGAATGTGATTGTAATTAAAGTATCAGGTTAATACTTCAAGTCTAGTCTTCAAAAGATTAAATATCTCGACAAGTCTTTAAGTAAGGGGCATTTGTACATAATGAAATTTTACTGAATTTAAATTCGTACGAAATTTGGATTATATTAAATTCAAAATATATTAATCCATATAAATATTGCGGATTAATATAATTGGATCAATAATTAAGTCCAATAAATACGGATTTAATCAAAAGTCCAATTTTTATTGGGCTAGTTCATTAATTTGGGTTACAAATGATGAACCCACTTTGCTTAGCCCAAGTTGTCATTTTATTCTAGAGGCCCAATTTGGTGTCACGTGTTAAATGACGTGGCATGCCAAGTCAAATGAAGGAGCCAATAGGATCATGTCACATGTCAAAATGAGGCAGCATGCCAAGCCAAATTAAAGACCAATGGAAACACGTCACGTGTACAAGTGACATGTTCCGACCAATCAAATATGGCCACATCACTTCAATCTGATTGGCCGGAAAGAGTTGATACTTACCATAACTCTTCCCTCCTACAACTATAAATAGGGGTCCTCCATAATTTAGAAAAGACACCTGAATTCTAACAAGAAGCCAGAGAGAGCTCGTGAATCAAACACAACAAATTTCTCTTCAAGAATTCAACATTCAAGTTCATACAACTCAAGATCAAGACCACCAGATTCAAGATCAAGCTCAAAAACCCTTGGATTCAAGTACTCATCAAGATCAAACTCATCAAATTCACAAATCAAGATCAATTTCACCAAATTCAAGATCAAGCTCAACGGCCCTTGAATTTATATACTTGGAAAGACGAATCAGAGGATTAATAGAGATTGTAACACTCATATATTCAAATTAAATACTAAGATTATTGCGATATTTCTGGTCCTGATTATTATTTTCTGCGACTCAAATTTTATTGTCTACACTGACATTACCATCACATTCTCTCTTTTATGTGATTGCCTTCATATCCTCAATTACATATGAATCACACCACAAATTCGGCGCCTAAAGAACATGAATTTGAACCTAATGACATGTCTCTAAAAACACACACAAAAATAGGTTGTAACACTCATATATTCAAATTAAATATTAAGATTATTGCGATATTTCTGGTCCTGATTATTATTTTCTGCGACTCAAATTTTATTGTCTACACTGACATTACCATCACATTCTCTCTTTTATGTGATTGCCTTCATATCCTCAATTACATGTGAATCACATCACAAATTCGGCGCCTAAAGAACATGAATTTGAACCTAATGACATGTCTCTAAAAACACACACAAAAATAGGTTGTTCACCCAATCTTAGGCAAACTGTGCCTTTTCCGTTAACGTTTGCTAATTCATCTGTTTATTTCTTTATTTTTAAAAAAATTAAAATTGGGTGAACCCCATTTCCATAAAAACAAATTATAGTTTGCCCATGGTTGGGTGAACCATAGACATTTTCCCCTTTTTTTGTTTTGTTCTTTCTCTTTAAGACTTTGGAAAGTATTGAAAATGAATGATATTATTATTATTATTTATAAAAAAATCAAGTAGCTTTTTCTTTGGATAGTATCTTTAAGTAGTTTCTCAATATGTACTGATACTTCTTTAACAAAAAAAAGAGAGAGATAATGAATGGTGGAGTCAAATTTATGAGATAAAGAGAGTACATAGTAGTTATTAAAATTCAAATTTGTCACCTCTTGAGTCATATTGTAGTGCTACTAGGGAAAAAAATTGACCAAAATAATAACTACCCCAACAATTCAGTTGGCAAAAGACTACGGTTGATCAAATTATAATATCCTCTGGTCATTGTGTATATTTGCCCCTACCAAAAGAAAAAAAAACAAGTTTATAGTGTTTTCAACTTAATATAAAAGTCTAAGTGAGAAAGAATAAAATAGAAAAAAAGAAAAAATGTCCATGGTTCGCCTAATCATGGGCAAACTACAATATATGAAAATGAGGATCGCCCAATGCCTGGCGAACCTCCAATTTCTTTTTGAAACAAATAATTAAATGGATGAATTGGAAGGAAAAAGGCACAATTCGTCCAAGCTGGTTGGGCGAACAACCTATATTGTTATGTGTTTTCAGGGATATGCACTTTTGGTTCATTTAGTTCGAATCCATATCCTTTAGCGCCGGACTCATTACATCATGCACATGTAAAGATTCATTAAGTTCGTAAGATTTTGTTGGATAAAATTATTTATGGTGCTTCATTGGAAAATTATAATGAAACAAAAAGGATATAGAAATATCTATGATGGTTTTAAAAAAATTATCAAAAAAAGAAAGAAAAAAAACCTGATAGTTCTCCGATGATAATGACAACACAATTTCGTTAAGGATGAATCAGATCAAAGTTTTATCATGTATATTTTTCTTTATTAGAATCATTTTGTTAATTTTACCCCAAAAATATGATTGTTACTAAATAATTAAGAATTTTTAAAAATACATTAATTTATTTTTATGAGGGCGGATATATTCACTAGTTATGACTTATGAATATACTAGTTGGTTATATGATATCTCAACTCAAGGTTTCAGATAAGAAGTTGATTTTTTTTAAGTATTAGGAGAAGTTTCAATTTAAAAATAAATCATAATTGTAAATTTTTAGTTAAAGGTTGGATTGCAAGAGAAACTCCTCTTTACTTACTAGTCAAAGAGGATAGAAGAGAATGTTGATCTCATAGTATTGTGAATTGTGATGGTAGTTTGAGAATACAATGAACCACTCTTAAATATTTTTACGACAACCATGCGGAACCACACAAACACAACATGGGTATATATGGGTTTAGAAGGACAAGATCCCTGGTTTCATTGCATGTTGAACATCATAAAATCATAAAATTTCTTGTATATATGATTTGTTTTCTGGGTTTGGAAAAGCGTGAATTTTCAAATATGAAATGTTGGGCTTTTCTCTTCCCTAAATCTCATTCATAATTAAGGGCGAGCTGCATTACAGACGCCCAGACATTGAACCAAGGGGCGGGGACCTGCAACATTATTCATAAAATATTTCTACCTCTTATAAAAAATCATTGAAGAAATAGAAAACCCAAATCTAGACAAGAATAATGTACAAAAACGTAAGTTTGTTATGGATAGGTTTATTCATATCCCTGATACTCTTGTCTGGTGAGATTCATGTAGGAGCCTACGTGGGCATAACATGGGGGAGGGCCGCAACACAAAAGTTTGTTCCGTCGATGGTGGTGGATTTACTATTACAGAATGGAATTTCAGAGTTGAGAATTTTTCAACCAAGCTTTAACGTTCTCGATGCTATTGCCAACACCAATATCGGTTTGATCGTCACCTTACAACACAACTTTTTAAAAAATGTGGTGGAAAAAAAACAAATGGAAAACTTTCTTTATGAACGTGTGAAGTTTTATGTCGACAAAGGAGTTAAATTCAGGTACATGTGATGTGATGTGCTGTGATAAAATTATTTCTATTTTTTCTATACTGATAGTGTTCGAATCAGCTAAACCTCAACTCTGCAATATCATCTGGTAACTTATTTTGTTTGGTATATTTTCGCTACTTCATACCAACACATGCAGTACAGGGTAACTTTATCAATAAACCATCTAATATTTGTTTGTTTCTATTTACTGGAATTTTGACCCCCAATCTCCCATTATTTCACCAAATTCAATGTTTTTGTGTCATTTCTAGATTTGAACTCGATTCATATATAACTTATTGATTTGTAGGTATGTGTACGTGGGGAACGAACCCTTTACCAAATCAATATCTTCGAAAAATCAATTTAATGGTACTGTCCGTTACATGAATATGACCAGAGATGTCCTTGATAGTTTCAACCTCCAAGATATCAAAGTAACAACTCCCCATTTCACGGACATCTTAATGAATGTGACCAAGCCATCAGAAGGTGATTTTCGAGAAGACATAAAGGAGAAAATGTTAGAATTCGTCGATTGCCTTAACAAAACTGGTGGCCCATTCGTTATCAATCTATTCCCAATCTATACGGTTTATAGATACGGGTTTGATGTGGACTTTGCTTTCTTCGATAATAAATCCAAGTTCAAAATCGTAGATGGCAATATCACCTATAATAATCTCTTCACTTTCATATATGATACACTTGTTTGTGCTCTAACAAAGGCAGGTTATGGTGATATGGATATTGTTGTTGGACAAATTGGTTGGCCTACAGATGGATACATGAGGGCAAGCGAAGAAAATGCTGAAAGATTTTATCGCGGCCTTCTTCAATATCTTGCTAGGAAGGAGGGAACTCCACTGCGCCCTAATAGGGATATAAGTATGTATCTCAATGCCTTAACAGATGAGAATCAAGTTTCTGTAGAATATGGCCCTTATATGCGACATTGGGGTATCTATAAACACGATGGTGTACCCAAGTACAAAATTGATTTCACCATGCAAGACCGAGATGTCAAACCTACCGTTGCTAAAGGTACTACTTTATGTTGAATTGTGTGATCATCTCACCTAAAAGAACATGGATAATTTCCTCCATCTTCAACCTCTTCCTCATATCAACTAATTCCTGCTGACACATTATTTTTCTTATAAATGAGAATCTCATGGATTAGGTCTGAATGTAACAACAACGATAGATGAACTGAAAATTTAAGAACAGAAGAATAAAAAGTGAAAAAGCTAAGAACTCCAACAATAACGTTTTCTACCGCTGCGATGGCATATATTGTACTGATGATGGAGAGAGAAGAGTGGTGGACTGGAAAGGAAATAGTCCAAAATTAGGGAAAATTCTTGGTTACAGTACAATTAGTATTCAAATTATGTTTAACGTTTTCTTAACTTATGATTAAAATTTTCTTCTAAAATGTACTAATATTACTTGAGAAAATTATGGTTATTACCTTTTTTTGACAAATTTTATCCTGTTAGGTTCCTACCTAACAAAACCTACCTTTTTATTAATCATCAAAAATAGAAATGAAAAGCAGCTATTACATAGTGTCCAAAATTAGCGCTAGCAATAATTAATAAGAAAATTTATAATTAAGAACAGTGTGAAAAGTTATAATATAGAGTCGTCAAATCAACTTTACATGGTGCTAAGCTAATTGTATAGAATTGATCCTTCTCTGAAATGTAATACTCCTAACTATCAAGAACAGTGTGAAAAGTTAACAGTAGTGCTCCATTTGTCCCAACAGTCTTGAACTATTTTCCTTATTTTAATTCTCAATTTTGGGAACTTGAGCTTTATCCATGTTGAGTAATTATATTTTCTTTCCCATTTTGTTGGTAGTTCCTCAAAGTCTTCTGCCTGCAGCTTATATGATGTCTCCAGAGCATGGTTGGTTAAGTCATCTGTAATTTTGTTTCAGCTTCTCTGAATACATGTCTAATCTGAGCTTGAAATGTAACCAGTCCTGCCTGGATTACTTCTATTTGCTCCAACTGTGTTGCACTTAAGTGTTCCTACTGTTGGGGTTCTCCATAGTAATATAGCATAGAATAATTTAGCTTTATAAATTACCTAGGTACTGGATCATAGCAAAAGTCTTATAAACTGACATTGTATCAAAATTAAACTCTTTAACTATATTATGTCTCAATACGTGTATTCTAATTTTATTTAAACCAGATGACTTCTTAGCTATATATAACCTGAACAGGTACAGTGCGCATGCCAAATAGATGGTGTGTGTTTGATGGTAAAACCGATCACAACGAGACACTAGTGTTGCAAGATTACGACTACGCATGTGACGATTCAGACTGCACTGCCTTCGCCTCTGGTGCTACGTGTGATCACCTCAGTTTCACAGAAAAGGTCTCTTATGCATATAATATGCGTTACCAAATGGATAATCAAGATCAGAGGAAATGCAATTTGATAGGAGGTGTGATCACCACAAATAATCCTTCAACTCCGGACTGTGAGTTTCCAATTGAGATCTTAACTGCAGAGATTGTAGATGGTGGAAATCCATATACCAGGAGATACTAAAGCGCCACCCATTCAAGAATAAATATTGTTGTGCCTTAATATTCTAATACCTTTTGTATACTAGTGTGGCAGCGCCAGTGCTACGCACGGACCCAACAATTTATTCTTATTTACTCACTTTAAAATACATACTAAATTAATATTTTGAAACTCAAATACAACAAATTAACATGCAAAAAAAAATAATTAACTATACTCATGTATGGTTAGAAAGTAATTTGCATAACAAAACCATTTACTAACTTAATGGACAGTGGGGGTGTGACCGCATGAATAAACCTATGAAAAGTTGTGTAAATACTCATATCCTAGTTGGCATTGAAAAGTGGCAGCAAAGGTTGCTACATGCCCATATATGTGTATGTACCTTTTGGTCCATATGAAAAAGGTACACACAATAAAACATTTAGTACAAGATACTTTAGGCATGCAACCGCAAAGTGAAATTTTGAATGACTGAAATATTCTTTAATTTAATGTTTATTTCGGGAAGCACACACATTAACAGAGAGGTATGTGTTATTCCCTTTTATTAGTAAGTAATACATCTACTTACTATAATATATATATATATATATATATATATAATATATATATATATATATATATATATATATACTAGTTCTGAAAGCGTGCGTTGCACGTTCATCCCTTACAATTGTATAAAATTGTATCCTAAAAATGAATATATTATATTTTCATCAAGATTCATGATACTCATTAAAAGAACATAAAAATTAGCTATGTCAACATAAAAATTAGCTATGTCGAAGTAAAATCACAAAATTGAATTATGAAAGCCTTTCACTTTGAGTTTGATAGAGTATCCTTTTATAGAGTACTATAAAAAGTGAAAAAACTGAAAAAATAAATAAATTAATGTTATGTTGGAAGATGAAATAAATAAATAATTAAGAGTACAATAACTATGATCGTACCAAAAATAAATAACTACATTAATGACTAAGACAGTAAAGAATATAAAGAGACAATGTAAAAGATTATTATAATCATGACATGAAATATTAAAAACTAAAACATAAAAACTATAATTATGGCTGCATATTAATTTTTTTAGTCAATTACTAATTATTAGAATTTACTTGTATGGATGTTACATTATATTTAATTTATAGGCTATTTTTTTGTATTGCTTATGAAGTTTTTAATTATGTACTTTCCTTCTCTTTCTCTTCAATTTCAATAGGTCGTTACGTGATTTAATGAGCATGAAAAAATATAATTTTCAATATTTGATGGTCAAAAGCTTGAATCCATGTTAATCAGTTTAAATTTGTTAATGGAAACCAAGAGAGTATATATTATTAGATTATAATGGTTTTAAAAAATTCAAACTCAAACTTATATGAATGTTAAGTTTATTTTATTGGAAAAAATTAAATTCATTAAATTATTATTGAAAAATTATTATTTTTTAAATATTTTTATGGCAAATTGCTTGTGGATCCCTACCTTTTTCTTAATTTTTTGCTAAAAGATTTCACCCTTATAATAGGTATACTGATAATTATCAATTACAAAATAAAGTATTCAAGAAATAACATATTCCTTCTCATTATAAAGAAAATAAAAATATAAATTTTCTCTTTACATAAAAGGTAGAAACAACTACTAAAAGTACAATAAGAATATTTGAATGCTAAAACTAAAATATTACATAGTAAAATTATATTATACTTTGTGTACAATGATATATAAGATTATGTGTGTTAAAATAAATTTGTGTTGAATTTTGTTCAAACCAAACAAGAAAAGGAGGCAGTGAAGTTGATCTGATAACTTATCAAATTCTAGACTCCAATAGCTCTACGTACTTTCCATCCTCTTAAATAGTCAAATTGATGTTTTTTCTGCCAAAAAAAATAAAGAAGAAGATGAATTTTTTTAACCATAAATGTGATTTATAAGTTCGATCAAAAAATAATAACACTATAAATAATAATGACAATAACAATAAGATCACATTTTCTGTCCACAAATGCTAGTGAAGTACAAGACAATAATTAACTGGTGTAATACTTTTTGTTGCCCACTAAATAATTTTGGTGAAAATATTTTATATTATTCGATCAAAATTTGAAATTAGTTGTCGCAAGAAAAGGATACTAACAACAAGCAAACAAATGAAATAATATAGTTAGCATACCTGGATTTTGTGCAAATTCTTGGAGTAGTCTTCTATGACATTTTCCCTTACCTAAGAAAAAGGATAAAATTTTATCTCAAGAAATAAATGATAAAATGCTGATGTAAAGTGAATGAGGTGATATTTTATTGTGGAATTTATAAGAAATATATGAAGCATGTGAAAAGACAGTAACAAATGCTCTTAAAAAGAGAAGACAAAAGAAATAGCAATTAAAACTCAATAATTAGTGAAAAATGTAAGAGTTTTTCTCCATTTATTGGCATTTATAATATAAATAATAGAAGGAAAATAATGTCATTTAATTTGATTAGGACATTTTGATATTTTAACTTTTAATTTTGTAGCTTCCTACTTTTAGAATAGTATACATAAATATAGATAGATATAGATTACTACTATATATATATATATAAGGGAGGATCTCATTTTTTGTAGTCCTCTCATGAACTTTTTATCCTTTTTTATCCTTTGTTAAAGTTTTTATGACTTTCTAAGTCCTCACATATTTTGATAAATTTTAAAAACTTTAAGGACTTTTACATATCACTAACAATGATGACATCAAGGAAAAGGTGATTTTGACCCCACAAGCACACTCATACATATTTGAGTCTTTCTTTCATGTGATAATGTTATTAAATTTAACTTAAATTCTAATTTTTCTTAAGAATTTATTATAGACACATAAGAAATTATCATGTTATTTAATTTCTATCTTAATATAGACGTTTAGTTATTGAGATAATATTGTTCTTAAAATACTTTACATTGTTTTAATTTGTTTGTTTGACTTTAACTAGTTATAAAATTTAAGAAATTAAAAAAGACATTTGAATTTTGTGTCTTAAACTAAAGATTTATCATATGTACAAAATGTCCTTTGGATTTTGCTATCTTAAACTTGTCATGTGATAAGTTGGTATTAAAGAATTGTCAAAAAAATAAAAAAATACTTTTTAAAAACTGGCCATAAAAAAGAGTAAGACAAATAAATTAAAACGAATAATTATTATTTATTGATGTTATTTACAATATCATTTGCCATTTAAAAGTTTTATGCGTCAATTAAACGTAAAGTTTTAATAATTTTATGTCATACATTATGACAAATACCTTTTAAGGATGTCACAAATGTAAATTATAGTCCTTTACAAGTTAACTTTATTGGTTTCATCATAAAATAATATTATAGTATTAATTAATTTTATATTAGTTGAATATTGTATGTTGTTTTCAAGAAATAAGTTATTTCATATGAGTTCAGTTTATGAGAAACAAATGAAATTAATTTTACATATGCTAAAACTCAATTTAGATCGTCGAAGACTTAAAAAATTAATAAAATAAAAATTAGAAGAGTTTTTATGTATGTATTTATTTAATTATTTTAAAATTCTAATATATAAATTTTAAAAATATTCTCTTTTAATTTTTAGATACAATTTCGAACTTTAATATTTCAAAAGTCCTTAGAAAGTGTCAAATTGATTTTACAAAAATAAAGAAGAACAATTTCTTTTTAAAAAAAATATTTATAAATTTATTTTTTATTATTAATTTGGGTCGGGCTTAACACGGGCCAAATGACACTATATATATATACACACACTCTCATATTCTTATTAATGTTGGAAAAAGAATCTTAGGAATATAATCTTCATACATATTAGTATAAATATTTTGCATCTTTCTTTTTTCCTTTCACTGGTTTGTAATTTGCAGCTTAATCTTTATTTATTTTTATTGAAGATTTGATTTTGTGTTTATCGGTAATGACATTTTTACAGTATTTTCTTCATAATCTCTTCTATAATTAACATAATTCCTCTCCGTTATCTTCAGTTTTTGGTGCTTATTGAAGAAGCGTAAAAATGAATGAGTTACTTTTCCTTATGTATTGATTTCAATTGCTATATTAATATTTTTCATACACGGTGTTGTATTTCTCTTTTTATGCTTTGTAATAATTATTTAGCATATGTCTTTTTTCTTTTTACTTTTTCTTTTTAATATTCATGTGTTTGAGTCGACGAAAGATTTATGACTTATGACAACATTGAGTGTATCATGATGGGATTAAAAATATGCAATTCGTATAATTATATTTCTTGCGTAACTATTAATTCTTAAGAGGTAATATTTTTATCATATGCATGTATTTATATGTGTTTAATTTTGTATTTATCTTTAAATTAAAATGTCATATATACCACCAAAATTGCATCATATTTACAAAATTTTCTTACTTTAAGTTGTTACACTTTTAAAGAAATTTCAAAAATATATATGTATACCACTTAAATTTTATTATTTGCAAAACTAATTAAATACCATATATTTTAGGAGCAACGTGCAATGCACGTTCATAAAGACTAGTATATATATACTTGTTTATTAGTTCACCAATATGCTGTACTCCATGATTTTGAGAAGGCTCTGTGAATTAATTGTTTGATAAATCTATAGAACTTCTAACCCTAAATAAATAAGTATTGCCAAGCCGATATATAAATCATGCTATGTGCCCAGTCTCATTTTTGCATAGTGAATTAACTATTTGAACTTTTGCATAGTAAAACTTGCTTTCAGTTATTCTTTAGGTTGTCAGTGAGAAAATTATCATCCACCATTAGGGTATAAAGATTAAATTTCGTTTTCTAAATCATATTATATATGAGAGTCTAAGTATTACAGCTGCATTGTTTTAAGTTGGCTGGTCTTCTGTGCACTTATCTAGATCAAGTTAATTTTTAACATGAGATTTCTTAACTAATGAGATTAACTAATATACACTGATGATGTATGATTTTCTTTACACAATCAGGTAATTTTATAAGAGTTTAAATTTTGTGCATCGTTAATGTACTAAATTTTCTACACCATCAGGTAATCTCAAAGGTAATTAACCACAATAACTTTGTTTAGTTGTAATACTTATTACCTTTTTAAATATAATTATAATACACCCAAAAAAAAGACATTAAAGGCAAGTAGAATCCTATTTATACCTAACTAAAATTATTCCGAATTCCAAATTTATTAATTATTGATAATTTCATGTCAAATTCTCAACATTATCGTCTGAATCACTGATGAAAATTTTGGCTTTTTTGTTGATCATGAAAATATAATTAGGTTGTAAAAGCTTCTTGATTATAGGTCTTTCTTTGTTTGAATTAAGATCATTTCCATTTCATAACTTTAGTTTAATTTAATTCAAAAAGCTTTACGGATACCAATTATGCAAATTAAATATATAGCTAACTTAAAGAGAGAGAAAACCAACTTAAAATCACATTATTAAGCCATGTATTCTATTGGATGTTTGCTTGAAAATTATCATAAAATCACATTATAATTAAACCATGTATTCTATTGGATCTTTGCTTTTTAAAATTATCATATATTAATCAGAGCACTTCAGGACTTCAGGTCATCAAGACATATAAAATAGATAGATGATTAAATCATTGTAATTTGAGATAACGAGGAAGATGGAAGTTTTGTAGGGGTGGAGAAAGAAATTGAGAGAGACGGAAAAAAGAAAGGAAAGGCAAGTATTTTAGAAAAAGGAAAAAAATACTTTAGTAAAAAGGTAACCTGCTATAGCAGGTCAATGCTACCCGATGATGTAAAAACTTAGTACACTGACGATGCACAAAACTTAAACTCATTTTATAAATAGTAAAATTTTAAATAAGAAAATTATTAGTATAAGGCAACTTAGACACTACATTTGTTCTATCAAAATTTAATTAGGATTATAACTCTATTTACCAAAAAATCCACGCCCTCTGCTGTCTCTTTTTTATTTTCAAAACTTTCAATTTTCCTGTGTTTTCAACACCATTGAAGCAATTATGATCACCACTCTTTGCTCTTTATGCCCTATTTAAGTTTCATATACTTCGTCCATTCTAAAATAATTGTCATGTTTTGCTTTTCAAAAGTCAATTTAACTAATTTTTAAAGCTAAGTTAGATTAGATTCATTTGATATTTTAAAATTTAAATTTACATATTCAAAATCTATATGAAAAGTACTATAAATTATAATTTTTTTCATATCAATATAATAAAAAAAATACATCTTAAAATATTAATCAAAATTCATGTCATTAAAATCTCAGAAAAAGAAATTATGACAATTAAAAAAAACATAAAATTAATACATTATATATTGATTTACATAGAAAGAATATAGTGTGCGAAAGTTACCCTTTTTAATCATTAATTCCTTTAACCTTTTCTAATATACACTATTCTTTAGAAGAATGTTATAGCACTATAACCAATTATTCATGTTGAATAACTAGTTTTATGATTTATCTACGTTACAAACAATAAGATTAAGTTAAAAATTGTAAGATGTGCAAAGATAGATTGGGAGAAAACCAATTGTTTATAGGTTGTAAACTTGTAAGGATGGTGGAAGACTTAGATGAGAGATATAACATAAAAAGAGATTTGAAGAGTTAGAAAGACAACAAAAAGAGAGAATTACGGAGGGTGGCGAGGGATTAAAAACAGAAAGCAAAAAATGAAAAGTAAAATAGTTGGTAACATGCAATTGCCAATAAACTTTGTCTGATTGTGTAAAAACAAATTTACACCGTCAATGTATATTAGTTAATCTAAACATGAGATTAACATTGAATTGATTCTAAGATTTAATATGATATAATCTCAACATGAGATTAACACTGAATTGATTTTAAGATTAAATATGATATAATAATCGGTTTTGGCTTCTTTGCATTACACCTTCTCTCCATTTCTTCAAATACATATTTAGATGAATGACACTTATCATGTTTAAAATTTAAAGGTCAAAATTAAATTATTTTAATAAAACTCTTAACCATAGTTAAATATAAATTAAGAAAAATACTCACCAACTTTGGTAAGAAGAAATCTCATCTTCCACTAATTTTGACTCATTAATATCATCACTTTAATTATACTTTTTGATTCTTTTATTTTTTTTTGATATAATTGATTTGATTTTAATTTTATTTAAAAATTTGAAACAAATGATCAAATCAAATCATGAATATCCTTAGTGAAAATTAAAAAGTACATAGAAGACAGTACAAAATACACAAAAAGTAACTCGAGAGAATTAACTCAAAAAATTTAGTATTAAAAAAAATTCAGATCATGCTTTCAAAATTACTTTAACATATAATATTATATATATGTTTTCATTGAAATCATGTAAATTACCTTTCACACAAAAAAATTTAAAAATCTATTTTTTATTGAGTAAAACGACCAGTATTTGACGAGTACAATTATGCTAGAAATGAAAGAAAAGTGAAGAGGAACAAGATATTGTATAGTAGTATTTGTAGAAAATCATTTACACCTCTTAACGTTGCTTTAAAAATCAAACTCCCCCCTCAACTTTGAAAAATAATTATTCTCCCCCCTTTTTCCTACTTGACTTTTCTAAATGTCTATTTTACTCTTACATTATCATATTTATTTATTTTACTTTCTTAAAATTATGATATTTTTTTATTTTTAATTTATGCAATAAATTATCTATAAAAATATTATTTTCGTCGAAAAACGAAGACGAAAAAATATTGATCAAGTATAAAAGTTAATGGTGTTTTATAATGAAATAAATAAACAGAATAAAAGTTGATTTTGTTATTAATAATAAAAACTATATAAAAAAGTATAATATGATAACGTTATACATATATTTCGGTACAGGTATACACAAATAATTGATAAGAATAAGTAATTTTTTTATAACAAATTCTTAAAATATTAGGCAGCCCGCACTAAAACTCCTGCTATGCACGGGGTTCGGAGAAGGGCTGAACCACAAGGGTCTATTGTACGCATTCTTATCCTGCATTTTTGTAAGAGCTTATTTTCATGGCTTGAACCCATGATCTTCTGGTCACACAATTCTTAAAAGATTATTTATTTATATTATAAATAAATTTAAATTATAATTTAAAAAAATATTTCATTAATAACAATCATATATATCTAATAATGTAGTATTAAAATAATTATAAAAACTAATATTTAATTTTATAACAAATTTATAAAAAGATTATTCTACTTATAATATTAATAAAGTTAAATAAAGAACTAGAAACAACCTAGATTAAAAAATAATTATTATATATAATATAAAAGAAATTACATAGATGAAGGATTGCAAATGTGAAGGATAAAATAGACATTGCATATGATAAAGGAGGAAAACTGATTATTTTTCAAAGTTTAAGGGGGAGTTTGATTTTTAAAACAAAGTTGGAGGATATAAATGACTTTCACCTAATTGTAAAATGTTTTAGAATATTTTCTGTTTGAAAATAAAATTGGTCTCTTTTTTTTCTTAATTAATTTACTGCTTCTTTACCCCATGTTTAATATCATTATACATTTATTTTCTATTTTATTTTGTCAAATAAAAAATGGAGAGTATTCTGAACTTTAAAAATTAAGGCAATGATATTAATGGAAATGTAAAACAAATATAACTAAAATAATGATATTAATGAAAGTCAAAATTAGTGAAAGATGTGTCAGAACTGTTAGTTACAGTATTATGATCAATGGAGAACAAACCCCACCATTTTCAGCTCCTAAAGGTGTAACGATTGTGTCCATTGTTACGGGTAGTCCGATCGTGCCAAGTTTTAGAGTTAGAAAACTTCGAATTTGGGGGTTTAAAATTCTGGGCTAAGCTAGTCTCGGCCGGTTTAGGGGCTAGGTATGGTCTAGGGCAATCCAGGTAAGGATTGAGTTGGATGTCTTGTGTTGAGCTAGTTTTCCTCGTAGCTAACACGTAGAGGAGTCCGAGGGACTTTTCGGAATCGAATTCGGGTAAGTAAACTCCCGGAATCGTGATTTACGTGAAGGGGTTATTTCTGATCGTCAGGAGAAGCCAGTATGTTGTAAAATGGGCAAATTTTAGAGATTTCCAAACTTTCTATTCGTGACGAGCGTAACGGCTCCGTCATAGCGACCTCCGCTGTAGCGGAGAAATTACCGCTGCAGCAAAAGTCAATGTCGGTCAGCCTCCGCCATAGCGGACGACTCCTCTATGGCGGT
This sequence comes from Jaltomata sinuosa, assembly GCA_003996215.1. NCBI lineage: Eukaryota > Viridiplantae > Streptophyta > Magnoliopsida > Solanales > Solanaceae > Jaltomata > Jaltomata sinuosa. Next base: position 349,537 of record QJPP01000270.1, read on the forward strand.
ACCGCTATAGTGGAGCAGACCGCTATAGCGGAGCGTGACGGGATTTAATGCAGAAACATTCCCCAAAACATTCAGTTTTCACAATTCTATTTTGGGAGAAGGGCAAGGCAATTTCAGGCGATTTTCCTCCATTTTCCATTGTTTTTCTTCTTTAAGGTAAAGTTTCTACTTCCCAATCTTCGTACTACTTTTCCTACGCGGTAGAATTGCTAGGAGGGAACTTGGGGAAAGGTTAGAATAACCTAGAGATGGTAGAATCTGGGGAAGAAGGGGGATTCTAGGCATGAAAGTTCTTGGGTATTGTTAAAAGTAAGGTTTTATGATTATGTTGTTAAATTCTCTATTTTTATTCATGAAAATGATAGAACTAGGGAAATTAATGATGGAAAACCCGGGAAAAAGGGTAGAATGATCATGGTTGGTCTGGGGTTTGGGATTTGGTGTAATCCGGGTAATACGCAGGCCTTATTTGTTATTCAAGTACTTGTATGTTATTTTAGACCAAGAACGAGAAAGGAATCCGGAATACAGAAAAGCTCGGGTTGAGTAGAGCTTGAATCATTTCGAGGTAGGTGATGGCTTACGATTCCTGTGAATGTTGTATATTTTGTACTCTTATCTAAGTGTTTGTATGAATTGCATTGCTTAGAGGGATTGTGTAGAATGTCTAAGGGTCGTGTTTTACAGTCTGTGAATTGAACGGTGTGTTGCTTGTTGATTTACAAGTTGTTTGTTCATTATTTTGACTGTGGATTATTGACATTCGATTGGCTCGGGTACCACGCCTGGTACGGGTATACTAATGGTTGGCTCGGGTACCACGCCTGGTACGGGTATACTAATGGTTGGATCGGGTACCACGCCTGGTACGGGTATACTAATGTTTGGCTCGGGTACCACGCCTGGTACGAGTATAACAAATTATTGGCTCGGGTACCACGCCTGGTACAAAATACTAACGGTTGGCTCGGGTACCACGCCTGGTACGGGTTTATTTACTGCATCATTGCATTGGTATTATTGCATTGCATTGATATTGTTGCATTGCATTGGCTATTATTAGTTCCGTGAGTGGACCGGGCTATTTTGTTGAATTGTGAGATTCGTTGGTGGTCCTTGAGTGACCGGGAATCCTGTTATATCTGTGTAGTTGGTCTTGGATTAGGCCGGGTTGTCTGTTTAACACTTAGGTGTTGTTTAGAAGGGGTCCCAGGGTGGGTCCGGGATAAGCAATAAGGATGATTTATTGAATTCTGTGATTGTGGCTTAGAGTTATAAGAAGTGGATTTCATGTGAAACGAGCTAGGTAGAGACTTGTAGTCCAGGAGAGCCTATTGACTTGTTGCATGTTGATGTGACGCTAATTTACGTCACTTTCGACTCCTTTTTACTAAGAACAATCGTACGTTTTCAAGCAACCATTGTTGTTTTTGATGTTTTTATGTTGTATTTGTAGGAAATGGAAACAAACACGGAAACGGACGGAAATACGCGAAAAAGAGGATTCTGCCTAAGAGTGACGGCCTGAGTGACGGCCCGTCACACATGTGACGGTCCGTCACCAAGACCGTCGCATGGAGGCAGTGTTGCTGCCTAGCAGTGACGGCCCAGGCGACGGTCCGTCACTGCCCTGACGGTCCGTCAAGCCTGGCCGTCACGCTTAGGCAGTGGCTTCAGGCGGCGACCCGCGTTTTGGGGATTCCTAGCCCATTTTGGATTTGGTTTCTTTGGCTCCTATAAATACCCTATGTTAGGTTTATTTATTTTATCATTCACCCATTAGTCTAAAACACGTTTTAAGTATTTTTGAGAGCAAACAACACGGTTCATTTGTATTGAACCCGTGTTCTTGATTCTTTCGTGAGTTCTTGGTATTTCTTTTTCTTGGATATTGGAAGATTGATTGTTTCATTATACTGTAAGACTTTTCTTCCCTTTATTATGAATACAACTATTTTCTTTTCTTCTTTGAGCATGAATAACTAAAACTCCCGCAACTAGGGTTGTGGGAGCCATGGAAATGTAGCAATATAGATTCGGGGTAGCGTTGGATTCGATATAGGTATTGTCACGTTGCTAATCATACATTATGTCACGTTTTCTAGTGGTTGCAAACATTAGAACATGCCTAGGTTTAATTTGCTTGAGTAAAGAAGTTAAAACCTGGAAACTTGATTAACGACAAGGATTCGAGACTACGAACTCTCGTCTTAAAGATTAATGCCGTAACTGGATTAATCTACTTGATGTTAGGATTGAGAGTTAAAAAGCACATCTTTTTGAGATCGAGAGAAGATAAAAGGAAATTTATTTATTTGGTCGAGAGACGTTTAAACGATACAATTGACGCAATCACATCGTGACACGCATATAGAAAGAACCCGGTTAAGCCTAGAATCGACATTGTTACAACGCCATGGTGAACTCATCCCTAGTTCATTTTCTCCTACTGATTATTCTCATAAGTTTATTATTTGTTTTGTTTACACGTTGATTACAAAACCCCCCCCCCTTTTTATTTACTGGAAACGATTGACAACTAGTCACATAATTCACTAAAGTCTTAATCTTCACCATATTCTCTGTGGGATTCGACCCCAACCTTTGTTTGGGTTCTTTACTTGACAACGATCGCTTACACTTCTTTAATTAGAGGTGTAGTTATAGCGTTATCAAAAAGTGGCGCCGTTGCCGGGGAATACGGTTTTTGATTAAGTCTGGTGTGTTCAGTTGACTTTTAGTCATAATTTCCTGCTTTTATTTTTGTTTGTTGTTTTGTTTTTGGACAGGGTACAGATTGTGCATGCCAAGTACCCGAGGTTCGGGGGAACAAATTTTACCTTATGACCTCGAACTTGCGAGAACATTGAGGCGGAATATGGCCGCACAATTAGACGCAGCAAGGATCGCTGCAGAACTGCAGGCCCAACAAAATTTGAATGCTGGTGGTCTGCAGGATGATGTGGTACGGAATGATGAGGATCTTGATTTAGATGGAGCTGGCGCTACGGGCGCCATTATTGTTCCACCGCTACCGCCCGGAGCCAAGTTCAATATCACTAGCACGATGATCCAGCTGTTGAACTTGAGAGGAGTGTTCCGCGGTGTTGCTGGTGACGATGCAAATCAGCACTTGATGAATTTCGTGGGCATCTGCAAATCGTTCGAATTGCCAGGAGTGAGTCAGACAGCGATCAGGCTCAGATTGTTTCCGTTGTCTCTGTCTGATGAGGCAGCGTTGTGGTTAACAGAATTGACCCCCGACTCTATCGCAACGTGGGGAGAGTTGAGAGGAGCTTTCCTAGAAAGGTTCTTTCCTCCCTCTCGGATGATACAGTTGAGGGACGAGATTAGCAACTTCAGGCAGCAACCGCACGAAGCACTGCACGAGACTTGGTTGCGATTTAAGAAGAAGCTGACACAGTGCCCCAACCATCAGCTGAACAACGAATTCTTGATGCAGACATTCTACAGGGCGCTAAATTCGGCTACCAAGCCGACATTGGATAACGCAGCAGGTGGAGCATTTATGGGTCGCACTTTTGCCGACGCCACAACTATTTTAGACAGGCTCACTAAGACCAACAGGGCCTGGCACACACGAGATTCAGAGGTTGCAGCTAGCACCTATACAGTTGGTATGTCAGCTGAGCAGTGTAGGAAAGAGGAGGAGCGCGACCAAGACATGGCGCACCTGAAAACGCAGTTGGATCTCCTGACAAGGCACTTGACGTCAAGAAGTATAGAGAAGGTTCAAGCTGTGGGTTCCCAAGGTATAGAGACTGAGGAGGCCAATTACTTGGGGGGTTTCCATGCCAATGGCCAGGGAAACCAAGGTCGGAACTGTCAGCGAGACAACCACTATGAGAAAAGTGGCTACAAAGAGCGCGACCAAGGAAACTGGAGGAACAACACCGATAGGGGTGGGTTGTATATACCACCTAGCAATCGGGACAAAACTGGCAGCGAGGCTGAGACGTCCAAACTTGAGAACATGATGGCGAAGATGCTGCTAAAGGTGGAATCGACTGACTCTGGGGTAAAGGCAATGCGGAATGAGTTATCAACATTGAGTCAGGTAGTGGAGTCACATTCCACCGCAATCAAGCAATTGGAGCAGCAAGTGGGTCAGATCTCGGCATCTTTAAACCAAAGGAAGACAGGTACCTTACCGAGCGACACCACTCATCCGAGGAATGACGCTAGATGTATGGCAATCACCACAAGAAGCGGAAAAACATTACCGGAATCACATCCGGTAGTTCAGACTCAGGGTGATGTTGCGGATGATGAAGAGGCAGTAGAGGAGGAAACTCCAAAGCCCGCTGAGAAACGCAAGGAAGCTGAAAAGCTTCCAACTATGATGTTTCGACACCCACCTCCTTTCCCCCAGAGGTTGAAGAAGAAAGCTGACGACGGTAAGTTCCTGAACTTCATCACCATGTTGAAACAAATTTCAATAAACATACCATTGGTGGAAGCGCTGGAACAAATGCCCGGTTATGCCAAGTTTATGAAGGACTTGATCATAAAGAAGAGGACGGTGAGTTTTGAACCGGAAGACAACCTCCATCACTGCAGCACTATCTCTTCAAGGTCGTTAGTTGAAAAGAAGGATGATCCAGGTGCGTTCACTGTTCCATGTACTATCGGGAAGCTCAACTTCGGGAGAGCTATGTGTGACCTTGGTGCTAGTATAAATTTGATGCCGCTAGCAGTGTATAACAAATTGGGTTTGGGAGCTCCTAAACCAACGTCCATGAGAGTGATGATGGCTGACCGGTCGGTAAAGCGACCCGTAGGGATATTGTCTGATGTGCTAGTAAAGATTGGCAAGCTTATCTTCCCAGCTGACTTTGTGATCTTGGATTGCGAAGTAGATTTCGAAGTTCCCATCATCTTGGGACGACCATTGCTAGCCACAGCAAGAGCCTTGGTTGCCATGGAGAAAAACGAACTGACCTTCAGGCTGAACAATGAAATGGTCAAGTTCGATGTGTCCAGAGTAATGAAGCAACCAAGTGACATGAGGGTGGTCGCGGTCATCAATGCTATTGAGGAAATCCCTGCGGATGTGTATCGTGAGGAGAAGTGTTTGGTCGAGAATCTAGCTATTGTAAGAAGTATGGTGCGAGAGGGTAAACACGTAGAGGAAGGCGGTGAAATTAAATCTAGAAAACGAAAACACCACAAGAGAATCTAAAAAGAAAGAGCGAAGAAGTTGTCGCGACTAGCGATGGAGCCCAAAGAGGAAGCTGGAACGCCACACTCCATCGAGTTTTCATGTTTTGGAGACCCTGGCGGGCTCCAACATCATTCCGGAATCTGAGTCCGATCGACTTCACAGGTATTCCTAATTCTCACAGTTTTTAGCTTTCATATGGATGCATTTGGGGACAATGCATGAGTCTAAGTTGAGGGTGTGGGGAAACCTGTGAGTCACCACCGAGGGTTTTTGTTGCCGATTTCTTTTCCCTCCGGTGTGCTATCGAGTAGAACCGGCATGTTTAGGTTGTTGTTTTAAAAAAAAAATTTAGTGTCTATAGCAAAGCATGCGATTTCTTATCAAAGTAGCGCCCCTTAAAAATTTTCTGGTTTTAAGCTTATGTTGAAACAATTGACTGTCTGGATCCTTGAATGTCATTGTGTGAATATCATTAGAATGAGTATGCTTAAGCCGAGCGGTTGTTTGATAGTTGGTAGCGATATAGTTTCTTGGTGCTAAGAGTGTGTGAGATTAATTGTTATAAATTCTTACTCTGTGCATGCATCTAGAACTTGCCCGGTCTATTTTGTTAAGTTTGAAGTTTGGTTGCTTAGGAAAGGATCACAGGCCCTTTTTGTGTGCAGTCCACTTAACCTAAAAGACCGTCCAAATATAAATAATCCCTTGATCCCTGTTTGAGCCATAATTGACCTTGTTCTTTCAATAACCTGTCACCATTCCTGGTTTAACTTTGAATCCCTATTTTGGCCCTGGTCCTTCCTTGGACATCGTGCACCTCGACTCAGGCAATCAGCCTAAGTTGAGGGTGGCTACTATAGAGGTAAACCCTGTTTTGGCCCTGGTCCTCCCTTGGACATTGTGCACCTCAACCCAGGCAATCAGCCTAAGTTGAGGGTGGCTACTACAGAGGTGAATGATAAGAAAAAGAGGATAGTGAAGATTGGTTGTGAATAGAGTGAAAATCCGGGTGTGTGCCTAAGAAAAGAAAAAAAATAGAGATGAAAAAAAGATCGAAAAAGAAATAAAAAGAATTGTCAAAATAAAGAGGGCGCACCTGTAGCTAGAAAGAAGGAAATAAAAAGGTGAATAGGATGGATAAAGTGAAGTTATGTGGTGATAAGATGTAAATGGTTCAAGGAGGGTTAGGCCTAACCCTAAAATTGTAGCATACCTGCACGAAGCTCATTACAAGCTAAACAAGTCCTGTTAGAGCTCCTAGAGTAGTTCTGAAGAACCAAATAGAATAGGTAAGGGCAAGCCTATGGTATCGCATGTGCATTGTTTGAAATCGTTTGTGAGTGTGAGCGTTTACCTAGTCCAAAATCTTGTGTGTGGGATTTCTTTGTGGTGAGGGCACCAAGATGTCTATATTGTCTATTGATTGTTAGGATAGCTGCGTATGTGTATGCATAATATTCTATCATATCGGAATGACATGTTTGGATCCTTGCAAGTTAGTATTTCATACATACGTGTGCTACGAGGGAGCCTGATTTAATTGAATAAGTTTAGAATGACCATGAAGTGCTATAGACATGAGTTCGCGTTCTTAGTTGAGTCGTATTATTGTTTTATGTTATGTTGCTTGAGGACAAGCGAACGTTTTAAGTTGAGGATGTTGATGTGACGCTAATTTACGTCACTTTCGACTCCTTTTTACTAAGAACAATCGTACGTTTTCAAGCAACCATTGTTGTTTTTGATGTTTTTATGTTGTATTTGTAGGAAATGGAAACAAACACGGAAACGGACGGAAATACGCGAAAAAGAGGATTCTGCCTAAGAGTGACGGCCTGAGTGACGGCCCGTTACACATGTGACGGTCCGTCACCAAGACCGTCGCATGGAGGCAGTGTTGCTGCCTAGCAGTGACGGCCCAGGCGACGGTCCGTCACTGCCCTGACGGTCCGTCAAGCCTGGCCGTCACGCTTAGGCAGTGGCTTCAGGCGGCGACCCGTGTTTTGGGGATTCCTAGCCCGTTTTGGATTTGGTTTCTTTGGCTCCTATAAATACCCTATGTTAGGTTTATTTATTTTATTATTCACCCATTAGTCTAAAACACGTTTTAAGTATTTTTGAGAGCAAACAACACGGTTCATTTGTATTGAACTCGTGTTCTTGATTCTTTCGTGAGTTCTTGGTATTTCTTGTTCTTGGATATTGGAAGATTGATTGTTTCATTATATTGTAAGACTTTTCTTCCCTTTATTATGAATACAACTATTTTCTTTTCTTCTTTGAGCATGAGTAACTAAAACTCCCGCAACTAGGGTTGTGGGAGCCATGGAAACGTAGCAATATAGATTCCGGGTAGCGTTGGGTTTGATATAGGTATTGTCACGTTGTTAATCATACATTATGTCACGTTTTCTAGTGGTTGCAAACATTAGAACATGCCTAGGTTTAATTTGCTTGAGTAAAGAAGTTAAAACCTGGAAACTTGATTAACGACAAGGATTCGAGACTACCAACTCTCGTCTTAAAGATTAATGCCGTAACTGGATTAATCTACTTGATGTTAGGATTGAGAGTTAAAAAGCACATCTTTTTGAGATCGAGAGAAGATAAAAGAAAATTTGTTTATTTGGTCGAGAGACGTTTAAATGATACAATTGACGCAATCACATCGTGACACGCATATAGAAAGAACCCGGTTAAGCCTAGAATCGACATTGTTACAACGCCATGGTGAACTCATCCCTAGTTCATTTTCTCCTACTGATTATTCTCATAAGTTTATTATTTGTTTTGTTTACACGTTGATTACAAAACCCCCCCCCCTTTTTATTTACTGGAAACGATTGACAACTAGTCACATAATTCACTAAAGTCTTAATCTTCACCATATTCTCTGTGGGATTCGACCCCAACCTTTGTTTGGGTTCTTTACTTGACAACGATCGCTTACGCTTCTTTAATTAGAGGTGTAGTTTGAGCGTTATCACATGTTTTTCGTACTTGTACTTGATTTGTTGTACTGACTTATAAACTGTTTATTTGGAACTGGCTGATGATCCTACCTGTACACAGTGGTAGTGTACTGATACTGCACTTGCTTTTCTTTCTTGTGAGTACAGGCAATCTTCCAGCAGCTGAGACGCGACCTCATCTGTAGTACCAGCATTTCCAGTCTTCAAGGGTGAGCCACTTCGATCGAGCTGCCTTGAAACTATCATTAGAGTTGTAGCCCATTTATTTTGGGCTTAGATTATTTATGTTATTTTGGGGTTGCATCACCGTGCTCTAGATATTGGTAGATATTTGGTACTGCGATTTTCAGATTCTAGGGGGTAATTTCCACAGGTTTATATTAATGAAGTTGTTTTGTTATTATTGAATTGCTAGTTTACTTTTATGCATTGGTTTTGAGCTGCTAGAACGATTAAGTTCAGGGAAGTGATGGTTCGCTCACCCGGGGGTTGGGTGAGTGCCACTCACGGCGGTGTGGGTCGTGACAAAGATGGTATCAGAGCCCTAAGTTCGTTTATCTCGTCGTACCAAACACGTCTAGTAGAGTCTTGCGGAACGGTACGGAGACGTCTGTACTTTTCTTTGAGAGGCTATGGGGCTTTAGGAAAACTATCTCTTCCTTTTTTCCTTCGTGCTATAACTTGATTCCAATTGGTATCTGGTGATACAAATTGGTATCCAATCTCTTTCAATCTTCTGTTCACAGATGGTTAATACAAGAAACAATGGAGCTAGAGCAGTGGTCTCAGCAGCGGGCTCGACTGACCGTGGTAGAGGCAGGGGAAGGGGCAGAGGACGAGGTAGAGCCGCACCCGCCAGGGGTGGAGCTCGAGCTACTGCTGATGCGCGTGAGGCAGCCCCTCCCCCACCTCAGGAATATGTTGCTGAAGATGTAGAAGTTGTGGCTGAAGATAGTGAGGCGCAGGAGGAGGCGGCACCGGTTGGGGGTGCAGGCCTCCCTACTATGACACCAGAAGCCATTCAACAGGCTTGTAATATTTTGAGTGGGTTGGTGGGTACTGGAGCCATACCCGCAGTTTTTGCAAACCAGGACTTGCACGCTCAGCCAGTGGCTACTACAACACCTAGGATGGATGCAGCTTCAGGCACAAATGATTTCTTTAGGCCAATGCTAGGCCCAGTGATGACAGGAAATGAGCATGAGATGATGACCAAGTTTCTCAAGCTGAAACCTCCTACTTTTCAAGGTACTGATAGGGAGGATGCTTATGAGTTCATCTTGGATTGCTATGAGAGGTTGCACAAGTTGGGTATTGTACGTCAGCATGGGGTTGAGTTTGTTACATTTCAGCTGCAGGGTGATGCCAAGCAGTAGTGGAGGTCTCATGTGGAGTGTCGGTCTTCTGTTCTACCCCCACTAACTTGGGAGCAGTTCCATGCTTTGTTTTTAGAGAAGTACGTACCCCGTACTTTGAGGGACCAGAAGAAGGATGAGTTATTAAACTTGGAGCAGGGTAGCATGTCAGTCTCTGCTTACGAGGCTAAATTCCACGCCTTGTCTCGTTTTGCCACATAACTGTTTGGTTTCGAGGAGGAACAAATCCAGTTGTTTGTGAAAGGTTTGAATTATGAGCTACAGGTACTGTCAGTGCATATGACTTCTTTAGGAAAGGGATTTAATAATGTGGTGGATTATGTGAAGCAACTTGAGGGAGTCAAGCAAACAAGGCAAACTAAGGCATTAGCCAAGAAGCCCCAGAATGAGGGAAATTATAGTGGCTCGCATTCCAGGGGTCATAATCAGCAGGTATACTCAGCCCGTCCTATTCAGTCAGCTCTGCCAGCTGCTACAGGTGGTCGTCAGGGAGCTCATAACCAGTCTTTAGCTCCTAGAGGCCAGGGAGCGTCTTATACGTCAGCTAGCAGGCCTACACTTGACCGTGGTTGCTTCCATTGTGGTGATCTGGGCCATTTTAAGAGGGAGTGCCCACTCAGGCAGACTGGTAATCAGGGTTAGCAGCAGCCTAGAGCGGTGGTACCGGCAGGTAGAGGCAGTAATGCTAGAGGTCGTCCACAGGGTGGGCGAGGAAACTTTCAGGGAGACTGGGGTGACAGAGGGAAGGCAGGGGTGCAGCGCAGGCAGGGGTGCAGCGCAGTCGGCTCGAGAAGTTTCCCGGATTGATGATTGGGCTTATTGTTATGCTTTTCTAGGAAGGACCGAGGCGGAATGAAATGGCTTCGGTATTATTTGACCCAGGTTCTACATGTTCTTATGTATCTGTGAGTTTTGCATTGGGTCTGGAATTGACTTATGATATCCTTGATTCCCCTATTCATGTTTCTACCCTGGTTGGAGAGTCTGTGATTGTGACTCATGTTTATCGTGACTGTTCTATTGTGTTTGTGGGGTTGCATACTTGGGTAGACTTGGTAATCCTGGATATGGCTAATTTTGATATTATCTTGGGCATGACCTGGCTGTCCCCTTATCATGCTGTGTTGAACTGTAACACCAAGACTGTGGCTCTAGAGATTCCCGGTAAGGATAGACTAGAGTGGGAAGGTGTGTATAGGCCTAAGCCAGTTAAGGTCATATCATTTTTTCGGGCTAGAAAGCTAGTGGGAAGGGGGTATCTGGACTTCTTGGCTCATCTCTGGGATGATAGTATGGAGTCCCCATCTATTGAGTCAGTTCTGGTGGTTTCTGAGTTTCTAGAGGTGTTTCCAGCGGATTTTCCTGGTATGCCTCCGAACAGAGATGTAGACTTTTGCATAGATTTGGAGCCAGACACTCGTCCCATTTCTATTCCTCTGTATCCTATGGCTCCATCTGAGTTAAGGAAACTTAAGACTCAGCTGCAGGAACTCCTAGATAAGGGATTTATCCATCCCAGTGCTTCGCCTTGCGGTGCTCCTGTGTTGTTTGTAAAGAAAAAAGATGGTAGTATGCGGATGTGCATAGATTATAGGCAGTTCAACAAGGTGACCATATGGAATAAGTACCCTCTACTCTGCATTGATGATTTATTTGACCAGCTTCAGGGCGCATCGGTGTTTTCGAAAATTGACTTGAGATTGGGGTACCATCAGTTGAGGATTAGGCATGAGGACATTCCTAAGACTGCTTTTCAGACTAGGTATGGGCATTACGAATCCCTGGTAATGTCATTTGGTTTGACCAATGCGCCAACAACATTCATGAGTTTGATGAATGGGGTATTTAAGTCATATTTGGATTCCTTCGTGATTGTGTTTATCGATGATATTTTGATCAACTTCAAGAGTAGGGAGGAGCATGCTAGTCATCTCCGTATTGTGTTGGACATCTTAAGACGCCAGAAGCTTTATGCGAAGTTCTCCAAGTGTGAATTTTAGTTGACTTCAGTTGCGTTCTTGGGGCATGTAGTGTCAGAGAAGGGGGTGATGGTAGATCCACAGAAAATTGAAGCAGTCAAGAGTTGGGTCTGACCTAGCTCTGTGACTGAGGTGAGGAGTTTTGTTAGACTCACAGGGTACTACCAGAGGTTTGTTAAGAATTTTGTGTCTATTTCTACTCACCTGACCAGGCTGACACAGAAATATGTACCATTCGTGTGGTCCGACAAGTGCGAGGAGAGCTTCCAAAAGCTCAAGACGCTTCTGACCACAGCTCCTATATTGTCCTTGTCGGTTGAAGGTAAAGACTTTATTGTTTACTGTGATGCTTCACATTCTGGTTTGGGTGCTGTGTTGATGCAAGATAAGAATGTGATAGCCTATGAATCTAGGCAGTTGAAGGTGCATGAGAGGAACTACCCGACTCACGACTTAGAGTTGGGAGCAGTGGTCTTTGCACACAAGATTTAGAGACACTATCTCTATGGTGTCAAGTGTGAGGTGTTCACCGATCATCGCAGTCTGCAGCATGTGTTTACTCAGAAGGATTTGAATTTGAGGCATAGAAGGTGGATGGAGTTATTGAAGGACTATGATGTGACCATTCAATATCATCCAGGTAAGGCTAATGTGGTGGCAGACGCAGCCGAAAGACAGTTAGCATGGGTAGTTTGGCTTGTTTGGGGGTGTCCAAACAACCACTAGCAAGGGAAATTCGGGCCTTGGAGGCCAAGTTCATGCACTAGAGTGTTTCAGAAAAGGGTGGGTTGTTGGCCAGCATTGAGGTCAAAGCCACCTTTCTAGAAGAAGTAAAAGCCAAACAGTTTCAGGATCCAAAACTAAGTAAGCTTCGAGGTAAGGTAACATCTGGGGAATCCAGTGATGTCACGTTAGACTATGGTGGAGTACTAAATTTCAGAGGAAGGACTTGTGTTCCTCGGTTGATGATATAATTCAGAAAATCTTGGCAGAAACCCATGGTTCGCGGTACTCAATTCATCCGGGTGTGGCTAAAATGTACAGTAACTTAAGGTAGCGTTACTGGTGGCCCGGAATGAAAAGGGACATAGTTGATTTTGTGTCCAAGTGTTAGATTTTCCAGCAGGTAAAGTATGAGCACCAGAGACCTGCAGGACTACTTTAGAGGATGACCATTCCATAGTAGAAGTGGGAAAGGATAGCCATGGACTTTGTGGTGGGTATTCCTAAGACATTGGGGAAGTATGACTCCATTTGGGCCATTGTTGACAGGCTGACCAAGTCCGCTTATTTTATTCCGATCAGGGTAGATTACAATTCGCAGCAATTGGTTAAGATCTACATGAAAGAGATTGTGAGATTGCATGGGGTGCCACTGTCCATCATTACAGACAGGGGTACGCAGTTCACCTCCAAATTTTGGGGCAAGCTACATGAAAAGTTGGGTACACAACTCACTTTTAGCACAGCCTTCTATCCTCAGACTGATGGTTAGTCGAAGAGGACGATCCAGGTATTGGAGGACATGCTACGAGCATGTGTGATGGACTTCGGGGGTCATTGGGACCAGTTTCTACCATTGTATAAGTTCTCATACAATAATAGCTATCACTCCAGCACTGACAGGGCACCATCCAAAGCGTTGTATGGGAGGAGCTGTAGATCACCGATTGGGTAGTTTGAGGAAGGTGATGTATAACCTTTGGGATTAGAATTGGTAAAGGAAGCATAGGAAAAGGTAAGGGGCATTCAGGCCAAGTTGCTAGTTGCCCAAAGCAGGCAAAGGAGTATGCATATCGCAAGGTTCGGGACATGGAATTTCAGGTTGGTGAACAGGTATTGTTGAAAGTGTCACCAATGAAGGGAGTTATGTGGTTTGGTAAGAAGGGCAAGCTTAGCCATCGGTTCATCGGTCCGTTTGAGGTTCTAGAGATTATGGGGCCAGTGGTTTACAAGTTATCACTGCCGCCCAATTTGTCGGGTGTCCATCCGGTATTCCATATATCCATGCTTAAGCGATACCATGGGGATGGAGACTACATCATCAAGTGGGATGAGGTGCTTTTCGATAAGGATCTTTGTTATGAAGAGGAACCAGTATTGATTATTGCTCGGGATATCTAGAGGTTGAGATCAAAGGTGATTGATAGGGTAAAGGTTCAGTGGAAGCATCATCCGATTGAGGAAGCCACTTGGGAAACCGAGAAGGACATGCGGGACAAGTACCCTCAATTGTTTGAGAATTCAGGTACTACACTTTTTCCCTTTATTTTCCATAATTTTGGGTTTGATCATTCGGGGATGAATAATGGGTAAATTAGTATCTGTTGTAATGACCAGATCTATCATTACGGGTAGTCCAATCGTGCCAAGTTTTAGAGTTAGAAAACTCTAGATTTAGGGGTTTGAAATTTTGGGCGAGGAAGGTGCATGAGAGGAACTACCCGACTCACGACTTAGAGTTAGGAGCAGTGGTCTTTGAACACAAGATTTCGAGACACTATCTCTATGGTGTCAAGTGTGAGGTGTTCGCCGATCATCGCAGTCTGCAGCATGTGTTCACTCAGAAGGATTTGAATTTGAGGCATAGAAGGTGGATGGAGTTAATGAAGGACTACGATCTGACCATTCAATATCATCAGGGTAAGGCTAATGTGGTGGAAGACGCATTGAGAGGAAAGACAGTTAGCATGGGTAGCTTGGCTTGTTTGGGGGTGTCCAAATGACCACTAGCAAGGGAAATTTGGGCCTTGGAGGCCAAGTTCATGTACTTGGGTGTTTCAGAACAGGGTGGGTTGTTGGCCAGCATTGAGGTCAAAGCCACCTTCATTGAAGAAGTAAAAGCCAAACAGTTTCAGGATCCGAAACTAAGTAAGCTTCGAGGTAAGGTAATATCTGGGGAATCCAGGGATGTCACGTTAGACTCTGGTAGAGTACTAAATTTCAAAGAAAGGATTTGTATTTCTCGGGTTGATGATATAATTCAGAAAATCTTGGCAGAAACCCATGGTTTGCGGTACTCAATTCATCCGAGTGTGACTAAAATGTACAGGAACTTAAGGCAACGTTACTGGTGGCCCGGAATGAAAAGGGACATAGTTGATTTTGTGTCCAAGTGTCAGATTTTATAGCAGGTAAAGTATGAGCACTAGAGACCTGCAGGACTACTTTAGAGGATGACCATTCCAGAGTGGAAGTGGAAAAGGATAGCCATGGACTTTGTGGTGGGTATTCCTAAGACATTGGGGAAGTATGACTCCATTTGGATCATTGTTGACAGGCTGACCAAGTCTGCTCATTTTATTCCGATCAGGGTAGATTATAATTCATAGCAATTGGCTAAGATCTACGTGAAGGAGATTGTGAGATTGCATGGGGTGCCACTGTCCATCATTTCAAACAGGGGTACGCAGTTCACCTCCAAATTTTGGGGCAAGCTACATGAAGAGTTGGGTACACAACTCACTTTTAGCACAACCTTCCATCCTCAGACTGATGGTCAGTCAAAGAGGATGATCCAGGTATTGGAGGAAATGCTTAGAGCATGTGTGATGGACTTGGGGGTTTATTGGGACCAGTTTCTACCATTGTGCAAGTTATCATACAATAATAGCTATCACTCCAGCACTGACAGGGCACCATTTGAAGCGTTGTATTGGAGGAGCTGCAGATTACCGGTTGGGTGGTTTTAGGAAGGCGATGTACAGCCTTTGGGAGTGGAATTAGTAAAGGAAGCATAGGAAAAGGTAAGGGTCATTCAGGCCAAGTTGTTGGTTGCCCAAAGAAGGCAGAAGGAGTAGGCAGATCGCAAGGTTCGGGATATGGAATTTCAGGTTGGTGAACATGTATTGTTGAAAGTGTCACCAATAAAGAGAGTTATGCGGTTTGGTAAGAAGGGCAAGCTTAGACCTCGATTTATCGGTCCGTTTGAGGTTATAGATATTGTGGGGCAAGTGGTTTACAAGTTAGCACTTCCGCATAGTTTGTCGGGTGTCCATCCGGCATTCCATGATCCATGCTTAAGCTATACCATGGGGATGGAGACTACATCATCAAGTGGGATGAGGTGCTTTTCGATAAGGATCTTTGTTATGAAGAGGAACCAGTCTTGATTCTTGCTCGGGATATCTAGAGGTTGAGGTCAAAGGTGATTGATATGGTAAAGTTTCAGTGGAAGCATCGTCCGATTGAGGAAGCCACTTGGGAAATCGAGAAGGACATGCGGGACAAGTATCCTCAATTGTTTGAGAATTCAGGTACTACACTTTTTTCCCTTTATTTTCCATAATTTTGGGTTTGATCATTCGGGGATGAATAATGGGTATATTGGTATTTGTTATAATGACTGGGTCCATCATTATAGGTAGTCCGATCGTGCCAAGTTTTAGATTTAGAAAACTTTGGATATAGGGGTTTGAAATTCTGGGCTAGGATAGTCTCGGCCGGTTTAGGGGTGAGTTATGGTCTAGGGAAATCTGGGTAAGGATTGGGTTGGATGTCTTGTGTTGAGCTAGTTTTCCTCGTAGCTAACACATAGAGGAGTGCGGGGGACTTTCAGGATCGAATTCGGGTAAGTAGAACTCCCAAAATCGTGATTTATGTGAAGGGGTTGTTTCTGATCATCGTGGGAAGCCAGTATGTTGTAAAATGGGCAAATTTTGGAGATTTCTAAACTTTATGTCCACGACGATCGCAATGTCTCTGCCATAGCGACCTCTGCTGTAGCAGAGAAATTACTGCTACAGTGAAAGTCAACATCGGTCAGCCTCCGCCATAGAGGATGACCTTTCTATGGCAATATCGCTATAGAGAAGCGGACCGCTATAGCAGAGCATGACGAGATTTAATGCGGAAACATTCCCCAAAACATTCAGTTTTCACAATTCCATTTTGGGAGAAGGGCAAGGCGATTCCAGGCGATTTTCCTCCGTTTTCCATTGTTTTTCTTCCCTAAGGTAAGGTTTCTACTCCCCAATTTTCATACTACTTTTCCTACGCGGTAGAATTGCTAGGAGAGAACTTGGAGAAAGGTTAGAATAACCTAGGGATGGTAGAATCCGAGGAAGAAGAGGGATTCTAGGCATGAAAGTTCTTGGGTATTGTTAAAACTAAGGTTTTATGATCGTATGTTGTTAAATTCTCTATTTTTATCCGTGAAAATAATAGAACTAGGGAAATTAATGACAGGAAACCCAAGAAAAAGGGTAAAATGATACCTTAGGATTTGGTGTAATCCGGGTAATCCGCAGTCCTTGTTTGTTAATTCAAGTACTTGTATGTTGTTTTAAACCAAGAATGAGAAAGGAATCCAGAACACAGAAAAGCTCGGGTTGAGTAGAGCTTGGATCATTTTAAGGTAGGTGATGGCTTACGATTCCTGTGAATATTGTATATTTTATACTCTTATCTAAGTGTTTGTATGAATTGCATTGCTTAGAGGGATTGTGTAGAATGTCTAAAGGTCCTGTTTTACAGTTTGTGAATTGAATGGTGTGTTGCTTATTGGTTTACAAGTTGTTTGTTCATTATTTTGACTATGGATTATTGATATTCTGTTGGCTCGGGTACCATGCATGGAATAGGTATACTAACAGTTGGCTCAGGTACCACGCCTGGTATGGGTATAACAAATGGTTGGCTCAGATACCACGCATGGTATGAAATACTAACAGTTGGCTCGGGTACCATGCCTGGTATGGGTTTATTTACTGTATCATTGCATTGCATTGATATTATTGTATTGCATTGGCTATTATTGGTTCCGTGAGTAGACCGCGCTGTTTTATTGAATTGTGAGATTCGTTGGTGGTCCTTGAGTGACCGGGAATCATGTTATATCTATTTAGTTGGTCTTGGATTAGGCCGGGTTATCTGTTTAACACTTAGGTGTTATTTAGAAGGGGTCCCAGGGTGGGTCCGAACTAGGCAATAAGGATGATTTATTGAATTCTGTGATTGTGGCTTAGAGTTATAAGAAGTGGATTTCATGTGAAACGAGCTAGGTAGAGACTTGTAGTCCAGAGGAGCCTATTGACTTGTTGTATATTATCCATACTTGTACTTGATTTGTTGTACTGAATTATACACTATTTAATTAGAACTGGCTGATGATCCTACCAGTACACAGTGGTGGTGTACTGATACTGCACTTGCTTTTCTTTCTTGTGAGTATAGGCAGTCTTCCAGCGGCTGAGA
Organism: Jaltomata sinuosa; assembly: GCA_003996215.1. NCBI lineage: Eukaryota > Viridiplantae > Streptophyta > Magnoliopsida > Solanales > Solanaceae > Jaltomata > Jaltomata sinuosa. Next base: position 367,244 of record QJPP01000270.1, read on the forward strand.
TGCGACCTCATTTGTAGTATCAGCGTTTCCAGTCTTCAAGGGTGAGCCACTTCAATCGAGCTGCCTTGAAACTATCATTAGAGTTGTAGCACATTTTTTCGGGCTTAGACTATTTTTGTTAATTTGGGGTTGCATTCCCGTGCTCTAGATATTGGTAGATGTTTTGTACTGCGACTTCCAGATTCTAGGGGGTAATTTCCGCAGGTTTATATTAATGAAGTTATTTTATTATTATTGAATTGCTAGTTTACTTTTATGCACTGGTTTTGAGCTGCTAGAATGATTAAGTTCGGGGAAGTGATGGTTCGCTTACCTGAGGGTTGGGTGAGTGCCACTCACGGCGATCTGGGTCATGACAAAAGGCCTATGGCAAGGTGATCCTATGTCACCTTTCCTATTTCCCATGGGCATGGAATACCTCAGTAGGTTACTAAATGATCTCAAAGAGGATAAGACATTCCATTATAACCCAAGATGTACAAAACTTGGGATTAGCCATTTGTTCTTTGCTGATGATTTGTTGTTGTTTAATAGAGGAGACTTAGCATCCATTTCTAGTATACAGAATTGTTTTAATGTTTTTTCTCAAGCTTCTGGGCTTCAAGAAAACTTAGGCAAGAGTTCTGTGTATTTTGGTGGAGTTGGGCAACGAGTTAGAGATAGTATACTTACTCATATGGGGTACTCACCAGGAGAAATGCCATTCAAGTACCTAGAGGTACCACTTTTTACTCAAAAGATCTCCGTTATTCAATAACAACCACTTGTAACTAAGATCACAACAAAAATAACCTCTTGGATGGCAAATAAACTCTCATATGCAGGAAGGGCACAACTTAGTGTTATTTGGTATCCACAAATTTTGGGCTCAGCTATTTATACTGCCCACTAAGGTCCTGAAGCTAATAGAAGCTCAATGCATGAGTTATCTATGGTCTGGCAGTGGCACTATTACCAAAAAAGCTCTAGAAGCTTGGGAGAAACTTTGCACCCATAAAGCTGTAGGAGGCCTTAATATCACCAATATGTATGTTTGGAACAGAGAAGCTATAACCAAGCAAAGTTGGGATATTGAACATAAGCAAGACAAGCTATGGATTTTGTGGATTCACACTTATTACATCAAGAACCAGCCAATGGCTAATGTACCATTCCCTAAACAGGAAAGTTGGATGACTAGAAAAATGTTTGAAGCAAGAGAACTACTGTCAGGCATGCAACTGCACAATATTAGTAAGAGCTTGATCAAGAAGATTTATTTACACTCTCTACTGGTCATAAATGCAGTGCCCTAGAAATGCTATATATTCCATAATGCAGCTAGGCCTAAAGCAATCTTCATCATATGGCTAACTTTTCAAGGAAAACTGCTAACTACTGACAGATTACACAAATGGAGAATTGAGATAGATAGAACATGTTGTTTGTGCCAGAGCCAAGAAGAGACAAGGGATAACTTATTTGTACAATGTGACTAGTCTAGAAGAGTGTGGAGCAGGACCTTACAATGGGTGCAGATTAAGGGATATGCCCCTCCTACCAAGGGACAACAACCAACAATGGATGTTGAGTGAAGCTAAAGAGAGATCATAGAATGCATTAGTGTTCAAGTTGTTAAGTACAAAAGTTCTTTATGCTATCTGAATTGAACGTAATATGAGGATTTTGAAAAGAAATGTAGACATTGGGAGTCAGTAGTAAAGGATGTTGTTTATGTAGTTTGTGCTAGAGCTTCAACTAGGATGCAACTTGTGTATTAGCTTAGCACTTAACCCGAGACATATATCTAGTTGTGTATAGCTACTATTGGATTGTAATGTGGCACTTTGGTGATTAATGGAAAAAGTTAGTTACCAAAAGAAACAAAATTAGTGGAAGATGAAAATATTCTTACCAAAGTTGGTGATTTTTTTCTAATTTATTTTTTAACTATGTTTAAAAAACTTGTTAAATTAATTTAATCTAGACCTTTAAATTTTAAATATGACAAGTGTTACTCATCTAAATATGGACTTGAAGAAATAGAGAGAAGGTATAATAGAGAGGAGCCAAAGATTGAAATATTCATATACATCTTATAACAAGCATGTACTCACCTTCACTAAGTTACACATTATTAACCAATAAAATTCAATAAAATAACAACAGCAAGAAGTAAAAAGATAAACTCATAGGCATTCACAATATTCTACAAAGACAGAGAGAGAGAAAGGGGGAGAGAGAGAGGGGGAGGGAGAGAGAGAGAGAGGGGGAGGGGGGTGAGGTACCAATCAAAATGTATCACTCTCCAAGTCATCTGTTGAACAACATCTATAAGTTAAAAAGACGTTCAAAAAATTTCTATATTTCTTGAACTCTTCACAAATGTCAAGGAGTGCATGTTGAATTCTTTAAAAGTAGTGTATTTTTGGATAATCTGACAAAGGTGCGGCATCAAAAGTAAAGACTCGGCACAACTTAGATAAATTCACAAGAACTACAGGGAAAACAAAAAATAGAACATAGTGTCTTTGTGCCTTGATATTTCAAACCAAAACATATTTCACAAAAGACTTAATTTAAGAAAAAAACAGACAGACAATATAAATTTGAAGTTCTTTAGTACATAGGATCTAACCTGTAAAATAAAAATTAATGGACTTTATAAATAAATAAGTGTAATCAATTTGCAATAAAATATACTGCATCACCAATCTAACAAAAAATTAAATTTCTCCCTCTCTTGAAGGATCCTTGTTGTCAGCTCCCCACTTTCGAATTTCACATGAAGCCGACTATCATTCTCCCAAGCCACTTATCAACCACAGAGAAGGATTCATCAAAACCAGATGTTATAAAAGCTTTTACAAATATAATCTTTTCAATATGGATTTTACTATCCATATACCTCTCCATGATTTTCTTGGCTCCACCTATGCACATAGACTGATCCAATGCGATATAAACTAAAACAAGGAGCCTTATAAAGATTGTTGAAAACCATCATGATAATATCCCAGATATGTAGGTTTCAGTGCTGCAAAATTGTTCATTACAAAACTTCTTTCATTTTCCCCTTCTACAGTAAATATGCAGAAGAAAAGTTGCATACCAAACAAATGATCCTTTTTCTTAACAAATAAAATTTGGCACCAAAAAGGTGTGCACTCCTAATTCTGTTGTGAGTGGAATTGTTGAAAGCCAAAAATGGAGAACTAAAATGCTATGTTGCTCGAATACTTCAAAAATATAGTCGTACCTATGTCGGATCCTCCAAAATGCTCTCGAGAAAGAGGGGCACGACTGAAAGTACTAATCTGATTGTAAAAACAAGGGAATGATCAAGCCCAGTAATTTGCAGCCACAACAATATTTCATACCAAGTGCTTATGAATATCTCAAAAGAAGGAAAACAGAGTTCCTTGATTTATATTGGTTCAACATTTTCTGTTATCATCCAAATAACTCTAAAAACTTATTGGGAAAGCAGGGATCATAGACATAACCAAAAGTTAGAATGAAGGATTCAAAGCACAATGAATCAATCTTTTTCTCCTATATTAATTGAATTGATTTCCTTTCCTACCTCGTGGATTGGGAACAGATAGGCTAAGAGCTATATTTAAACAATCTTCCTCTGCTAAAGGAGTTGCACGTTGTTGCTTTGCATTTTCCGTGATACTTTCTCATTTCTTCTTTCTTGAACTCCTATTCATCACCAGTGAGTAGCCTGTAGGCGACACTTTGTTCAAAGAAAAATATGTATCTTCTATTTCATAGTGCTTATGTAATGACCTGTTCCGTTGTTATGGGTAAACTATTCGTGTAAAGAAGCAAGTTAGAAATTTTTTGGGTTTGGGATCAGAGTTGATAATATTAGGATAGGCTAGTCTCGGATGATTTATGAGTGAGGTATGATCTAGAGCAATCCGGGGAAGGATTGGGAAAAATATCTAAGGTTGAGCTAGTTTTTCTATTAGCTAAGACATTAAGGAGTCTGTGGGACTTTTTGAAAGTAAATTCGGGTGAGTAGAACTCTCGATATCAAAGTTGATGTGAAGGAGTTGGTTCGTGATCTTAGGCATATTTATATACCTAAGTGTCATTATCCATGCGTGTTTAGCTTAGTTTTGAGGATAACTTGATATGATATTAGGGTATATAGGTTGTATGTGTGTAATTGGTTGCTAAAGTACATGTTTATAGTGTTTAAGGTGCATTTGGAACAAGTCAAGAGTCAAAATGATCAAATAGAGTTTAGACGAGAAAGCTAGTGTGCTAGCTTGAGCTATACGTATTCTAGTGTACTTTGATGAGCTATACTGTATTGTATGGACTAATGTGTGTTATGAATTATTGTATGAGACCATTGTAGGATCTATGGAAGCTAAATGAAGCCTACAAACAAGCTACAAGAAGTTCGAAATCAAGGAACAAGTGCGCGGAAAGAAGAGAGCAAAAATCGGATGAACCCTCACGCTATGGAGGGGGCCAAGAGAAGAAGTCCCCAAAGGAGGGGAGAGGGACATGTGCTGAACCTCCCAAATCATGGGAGGATTCCATGCCTCGCACCTCCCATCGCGAGGGTCTACTGGTTCGGGCATGCGATGAGCCACGCAATGCAACCCCTCCCCTCCCCCAAAAAATAACGTTCAAAAATTAGTTTTTAACTTGGTTTAAGTTTGGGAAAAAGTTGTAAATGCATATGTTTCTTATGGGAAAGTCTATGGATGATCTAAAATACTATATAAGGAGTACTTAACTACATTTACACACATCTGGAGAAACACACATGAATTGGGGAGCAGACAAGATATCAAGGAGCTCAAACTAGGGTTATTTGTTCTTTAACTTTTCTTTCTTGTAGTGTGACTTTATGAACTCATCAATGGAGATTTGTTGTATGACTATGAGTTTCTAAACACCCTCTTTCTAGGATTGAGTATACAACATGATTACTTAATTATGGTTTTATATTTGGTTTATGCATTTATCATGTCAAGTGATTGATCTTGCGTTTTTGTTTTACTATTCTAAAGTGTCATGAATTTTAGGATACATCTAAATCTCGAAATGAATTGACCATAGGAGTGGAGGGAAGGAATAAAGAACGTAGAGAGTGTGGATCATGTCTTTAATTGGTAGATATCAGTTGTAAATGATGATTTGTGGTTAGGATAGCGATATACCTAAACACCCCACTTGGTTAATGAAATGGGAAGATAGTTTAATGCATCCAAATTAAAGACCCACATTCCCGCTCAATGATGTAGTTGTGAGATTAATTTGGGTAGAGAACTTAGAGGATGATCATTTCCAAGTTATAATATCAACCCCATAGATTAACAATCATGATAAATACCAACACCGGCTAGAAACTATAGTTATGCATGAATGTGAAGTAAATGCCTCAACTCTGGATCTCTCCATATATTGTTCACAATCTGAATATCATTGTTAATTCTAGCATTTAGTTTATAAAAGCAAAACTCAACCTCTTTTTGGTTACGAATCACACTTTTTAACTTCAATAGTAATAATTAAGTTGGATCATTTGCTAAACATCAAGTTCTTATGGGATCAATATTCGGCTCGCAAGAGCCACTTTATTACTTGCACGACCATGTACACTTGTATGTTCTCTTGGAAGTAATAGTTCAGAACATCAAGATTTAAAGCATGTCGTAAAATTGGCAATTTTGGAAGGTTTCCTAAAGTTCTGTAACATGTCAGCTGCTATAGTGATTGACAGCCCGTAATGGAGACAACACCTATAGTAGAAAAATTCCTGCTATAGCAGAAGTCAAGGCGGTCAACACCACTATAGCGGGTGAGTTCTGCTACAGCAGTGCCACTATAATGGAGTGGGTACCTCTATAGCAGAATAAGTCATAGTAAATGTAAAAACTTCCCTAAAAGCATTTAGAATTGTTCAAGAATGTTTTGGGGAAGGGCATAGGCAATTTGGGCGACTCCAACTTGTTTTTCCACAAAATCTCGGACCATAGAATTGGTAGTAACGGTCTTGGGTAAAGGGTTGGCTTGACCTAAGAAGGAAGAATCTGGTGTAATGGGGGTTCTATGGTGTAGGATTATTGGGTCTTGGTTATGATTGTTATCTTATGATTAATTCACCATAATTTGCTAAGTGTAACTGTAAAAATGGTAGTTCTAGGCAAATTAATAGTGGAAAAGCCCTAGGATAGGTGAAATGATCATGGGTTTGGCGTGGGGATTAGGATTTAAATATAATCCAGGGATTATTAGGCCACACTGACTGATTGTAGTATTATGTGTAATTCTTTTTAGACCAAGGGCAAGTAAAATCTTCAGAAAATAGGAAGGCTCTGCTCCAGTAGATCTTTCAGGAAAATTTGAGGTAGGTGATGGTTGTTTTTTTCCCATTCACAATACGTGTGCATTGTAACTATTGCTTAGTATTGCCTGCATATTTTATGGCTTAGGGAGTTAGATTATGAATGCTATGATGTATGGTTATCAATCATGAGAAATGAACTTGTCTTTGTTACGTGTTGGTCTTACAAGTGGGGTTGTGTTCATTATTGTTGATTGTTGGATTATCTGTGACATTCAGTTGGCTCGGGTACCACATCTAGTATGGGATATATGTATCAATTAGCTCTGATATCACACCTGGTACAGGTACTATAATGGTTGGCTCGGGTACGACACCTGGTACAAGATCTATAATGGTTTGCTTGGGTACCACACCTGGTATAAGTTTGACTATACATATTGATTTTATTATGTCTGATGGTTTCATGAGTGGACCGGGTTTGTTTCTTGTATTATAACTATTGCATATTGGTCTATGAGTGGTCGTATGGGTGTATGAAATGTTGGGTTGGTTTTGTGTAGACCAAGATTACACGTTTAACACTGTATATGTGGTCCTAAGGTAATCCGGGGGGGGGGGGTCTGGGTACTTAAAGGTTAAGGTGGATCTTATCTAAATTTATTCTTGTGGAGGTTTGTAGATGTGGTATATGTGGTTGATAAGTCAATTAATGACTGAGAGTCTCGTTGATACTCACTGGCTTGAATTTGCATGTTCTGTGTGGTTTTACTATGTCTTAGTTATTTGTTCACATTTTGTTTATTGAAGCTGACCGATGATCCTACCAGTACACTATTATTTTATGTACTGATAATGTACTTGCTTTTCCTTTTATGTGTACAAGACATATTTCGACGGCTGCTACGTGACCTCAGTTGTAGTCTCGATGCTTCCAAAATCCAAGGGTGAGCTCGTTCTTTCGAGCTACCATGGTTTCATCTAGTTTTCTTCGAGTCCATTATTTTGGACTCAGTCTTCTTTATTTGTGGGGTTGCATCCCCATACTCTAGACTTGTTAAAATATTTTGGTAGACAACTTTCATATTTTAGGGGTATTTTCTGCAAGATCTTTATTTTAGTTATTTTAGTTGTGAATTTTATTTTATTTTAATGAAACTGGCTTTGAGTTGTTAGTTTTTCTAAGTGTTGGTTGATTTAATGGTTTGCTCATCCGAGGGTTTAGATGGGTTCCTCTCATGGCAGTTTAGGTCAAGACAAAGATGGTATCAGAGCCATAGGTTCATTGATATCATCATACCAAAACAGATCTAGTAGATCTTGCAAAATGGTACGGATACGTCTGTACTTTTTTTTGAGAGGCTACAGTACTTTAGGAAAACTATCTCTTCATTCTTCCTTCATGCTATGACTTGATTCCAATTGGTATTTGGTGATCCAAATTGGTATATAACTTCTTTCACTCTTTTGTCCGTAGATGGTTAACACTAGACATAATAGAGCAAGGGCATCAACTACAGCTGTAGGACTAGTGGCCAGAGGGCGAGGAACGGGCAAGCAAAGGGGCAGAGAAAGAGCAACACCCGCCAGGGGTGGAGCTCAGGCAGTGGTTGATCCAAGAATGGTGACCTCTCCCCTACCCCAGGATCCTGGTTAGGAAGAGGTTGAGGTTGTGCAGAAAGAGGGAACAGAGAAGGAGGAGGCAGCACCGGTCGGAGGTGCAGGCCTTCCCCCTATGTCATCCGAGGTATTTCAGCAAGTGTTGGCTTTTCTGAGCGGGATGGCAGGTACTGGAACCACCCCCACTGTCCAGCGGATTAGGTTCCAAGCGCTCATCCAGCTGTTGCCACAACTCCCAAAATGGATGAAGCATCGAGTACTGATATGTTCTTTCATTCGGTGCTAGGGCCTATTATGACCAAGACCGAGCACGAGTTGTTAACCAAGTTCTTGAAGTTGAAACCTCTATCATTTCATGGTATAGAGAAGGAGGATGCCTTTGAGTTTTGTCACGCCCTGAGGCTACCTTTTAGACACAACACGGTGCTTAGTGTCACAAGTGACCCCAATCTAACCCATGGCATGACATATATATACAATCTCAATTAAAACATGCACTGTGCGGAAGCTAAAAACATTTAAATATCTTAAGTGGGAAAAAACCGTATATGTTTGAATATAAGAAATATATATAAGAGAGTGTAATAAAGTCTGAAAACAACACTAACATCTCAAGCTGAATCTAGTCTATGTCTGAAAGCCTCTAACTGATGTAAGTTGCTGGGACATGCCCCCAGCTAACTCTAACAAGACTGAAACTGAAAAGTAAATACTGAAAGTAAAGCATGTCTATCATCCTCGAACTATGAGGACCCACCACTGAAGTTGTTGAGTACGGTCTGGAAGTCGACTAAGCGTAATCTGTATGCTGAGCATCTGAACCTACATCATAAAATGATGTAGCATAAAAGTATATGTCAGTACTTCGAATGTACTGAGCATGCGGGATATGGACTAAGTTGTACAACATAATAACTGAACATGGAAATATATATATTCTGAAGCATAAACTGAGAAGTGAGTTGAGATGCAATGACCAAATAAATATCATGAGTATATCACATGCTGAACTGAATAACTGAATATAAGGTCGATGCAGTGTGAGTGTGACTGTGGGAGACACCATTAACCGACATACCCCAAGCTGAGCTAACTATGGGGCCAGCCTATAACCCTGGATGGAAGGGTGTTCATACCTTGCCAAGGGTACGAACAAGTCTGACATGGATCCACTAAACTATCATCCACAAGGGACAAGGGTGTCAAGCCTAATCTGATGGGTGACCTCTTTAGAACCTACGGTGGCGACGTAGGTCTGGGACTCAGGGATTGCTGCTAAAGGTCTCAGCCTAAGCTGGCGGGTGAGCCTTCATACCTTCGTCCGCTTGGTGCTAAGTTTACTCCCAACTGAATATAAAGCAAAAAAAATTTGCAACCGTTGTATTGGATAGCTCAAAACACTGAGATAATTTGAGAATGCAACATACAAATACTAAAGGATATGGCATTCGAATTCCTGAAGCATGATTGTCTGACAAATCTGCCTAGCAAGCATAATCTATGACATAGTGAAATTTACACAAGCTAGGGTTTCTGAGTTCTACACATGACTATGCTAATTCTCCAAGAAACATGAAATAGATATCAATGTAGGCAGTAGAATTTGAATTACAATGAATCCCTAAGATTTAGGAACTCTAGGTCTGAACAAATTCATGGAGAACTGAAGAACTGACTGAATTCTAGGGACCTAATGGGTGAAAGAAACCCACTAGTGAAATCCCATGTACCTGGTGAAGAGACTACTGAGAAATCCTTTGGATTTCAGGGCTGAACTTGAAGAAGACCTCTGCTTGTTCTTGAGAGAAAACTATCGCCTCTTTTATTTCTTTTCTTACTAAGTCTGATGATTTTAGGAGAATAGAGGTTTTAGGTAGTTCTTGAATAATTAATTAGGCTTAGAGTAGTCAAACAATCGTAGCTTAGGCATAAAAAGAGGTAGGAAAAGTTTGGAATGCCCCTGGAAAATAAATAGAAAAGCTACTGAAAGTTGCGACTCAGGTTTCACGGATAGGTTCTACGGCTCGTGGAAAGTTCCACGGCTCGTGGAAAGTTCCACGGCTCGTGGAACCCTATCGTGGCTTTCTGTTCCTGAAAGTTGAGCTACTGGAATGGATTCCATGAGTTCGGTTCATGACTCGTGGAAACTTCCATGGGTCGTGGAACCCACTCGTGGTTCCTGGAGTGAAATCCATGGGTCTCTGAAGATTGGTCCCACGAGTTGGGTTCACGACTCGTGGAAGCTTTTACGGGTCGTGGATCCCACTCGTAGTTCCTGGGAGACATCTGTAAGGAAGATTCCATGGACAGGTTCTACTGTCTGTGGAACCTTCTATGGTTCATAGACTCAAGTCATAGAATGAACTTCAGAGGAGAAGTCCTCTGATCTTTGTTCCACGAGTCTAGTCCACGACTCATGGACTGTTCCATGGCTCGTGGAAGTGACTCGTGGTTATGCTGACAGTTGAAAATTTTTATTTCCTCTGATTTTCTGAGCTAAGTCTGGGATTAAATATTCTGGGGTGTTACAATATTTCCCCTTGGGATCATTCATCCTCGAATGAAGACTAAACAAGCTGAGTTTGGAGGGAAAGAGTTGTTATCCCTACTAATTGAGTACTAGAAATTGGTGTCTAACTGAACTGAGTTCCATGAACATGCAAATATGCTGAAATGCAAGGATAACTGATGGAACGAGGTACTGAGACTGAAGTACACAAGAGTAAACTGAGAGACTGGGGAGGAACTATTACCTCAAGCTGAAACTGAATCAGAAGGAAAGAGGTGAGGATACTTGGCCATCATGGTTGCTTCTGCTTACCAAGTAGCTCCCTCTACGGACTGATTCCTCCACAAAACCTTTACTGAGGCTACTTCTTTATTTCTCAACCTACGAACCTGATGGTCAAGAGTTTCAACTGGAACCTCCTCATAGGTGAGGCTATCCTTCACAGCCACACTCTCTAAAGGCACTATCGATGCTGGATCACCCACACACTTCTTCAACAAGGAAATGTGAAAGACTGGATGAACCGCTGCTAGTTCTGCTGGAAACTCTAACTCATAGGCCATATTACCAACCCTTTTCAGGATTATGTATGGACCTACATACCTGGGACTGAGCTTCCCCTTCTTGCCAAATCTCATCACCCCTTTCATGGGTGATACTTTCAGGAAAACCCAATCATCGATTTCAAACTCTAAGTCCCTTCTCCTCACATCTGCATAGGACTTTTGAAGACTCTGAGCTATTTTCAATCTCTCTCTGATAAGCTAAACTTTCTTCATAGACTCATGAATCGAATCTGGCTTGATCAAGGCTACTTTACCTACTTCAAACCAACCGATCGTTGATCTGCACCTATGCCCATAGAGTGCCTTGTATGGGGCCATCTGAATACTGGAGTGAAAACTGTTATTATAGGCGAACTCTATGAGAGGTAGGTGATCATCCCAACTACCTTTGAAATCGATCACACAATCCCTCAACATGTCTTCTAAGGTCTGAATGGTACGCTCTACCTGACCATCCGTCAGCAAATGAAAAGCTATACCTGAGTACCAAGGCCTTTCTGAAACGATCTCCAGAAATGAGATGTCAACTGAGGACCTCTATCTGAGATAATAGATAAGGGAACCCCATGCAACCTGACTATCTCGCTGATGTAGAGTCTGGCATAATCCTCCGCTAAATCTATAGTCTTGACTTCCAAAAAGTGAGCTGACTTAGTGACTCTGTCCACTATCACACAAATAAAGTCATGTTGTTTGCGAGTACGAGGTAAACCCATAATAAAATCCATGTTGACCACTTCCCACTTCCAAGTAGGAATGCTAATCTCCTGAGTCACACCTCCTGGTTTATGATGTTCCACTTTAACCTGCTGACAATTGGGACACTTAGCCACAAAATTTGTGATGTACCTCTTTATGCCATTCCATAATAGACTTCTCGTAGATCACAGTACATCTTAGTGGAACCCTAATGAATGGAATATCTAGAATTATGGGCTTCTGTAAGGATCTGCTGCCTCAACTCACCCACTTTAGGAACACATAAACGACCCTGATAACAAAGAAAACCATCTCCCCCTTGGGACAAAAAAATCAACTCTCTGCTGAAGAAATGCACCCTTCAGCTGAAGCAATATAGGGTCACTATCCTGCTTCTACTTAACCTCCGCTACCAATGAAGATTCTGCTCCATTCTGGACTATCACACCACCATCAGGCGTATCCATAAGGCAAACTCCTAAGCGAGCAAGCCGGTGAACATCTCTGGCTAATTCTTTCTTCTCTTCCTCAATATGTGACACACTACCAATAGACAATCTGCTGAGAGCATCAGCCACTACATAGGCCTTACCCAGATGGTAAAGTATATTCATATCATAATATTTGAGGAACTCGAGCCATCTCCTCTGATGAAGATTCAACTCTTTCTGGGTGAACACATACTGGAGGCTCTTATGATCTGTGAACACATCAACATGAACACCATACAAGTAGTATCTCCAAATCTTTAGGGCAAACACAACTGCTGCAAGCTCGAGGTAATGAGTCGGGTAGTTCTTCTTATGGACTTTAAGTTGTCTGGAAGCATAAGCTATGACTTACCCTGCTGCATCAAAACACAACCCAGGCCAACCATGGATGTATCATAATAAACTATATAACCATTTGAACCCTCTGGTAGAGTCAAGACATAAGCTGTAGTCAACCTGGTCTTCAGTTCTAAGAAATTTTTCTCACACTCATCTGACCACTGGAACTTGACCTTCTTCTGAGTCAACTTGGTCAATGGGGCAGCTATGGACGAAAATCCTTCTACAAACCTCTTGTAATAACCAGCCAAACCCAAGAAACTTCTAATGTCTGTCAGAGAGGTGGTTCTGGGCCAGTCCTTTACTGCCTCAATCTTCTGAGAATCAACTCAGATGCTTTCACTAGACACCACATGACCAAGAAAAGCAACTGATTTCAACCAAAACTCACACTTACTGAACTTGGTGAATAACTGGCGGTCCTTGAGAGTCTGCAGAAAGACCCTCAGATGATTCGTATGCTCCTCCTTATTTCGAGCATAAACAAGGATATCATTAATGAACACAATAACGAACAAGTCCAAATACTGTCTGAACACCCTGTTCATTAAGTCCATAAAAGCTACAGGAGCATTGGTTAGTCCAAAAGACATAACTAAAAATTCATAGTGACCATACCGAGTCCTGAAGGCTGTCTTTGGGATGTCACTATCTCTGACTCTAAGCTGATGATAGCCGGATCTGAGGTCTATCTTAGAAAAGCAACTAGCACCCTGAAGTTGGTCGAACAAGTCATCAATTCTAGGGATGGAATATTTATTCTTAATTGTGACTTTGTTCAACTGACGGTAGTCAATGCACATCCTGAGAGAACCGTCTTTATTACGCATGAACAACACTGGAGCACCCTATGGAGAGATGTTGAATCTGATGAAGCCCTTATCTAGAAGGTCTTTCAGTTATTCTTTCAATTCCTCAAGCTCAGCTGGAGCTATTCTGTAAGGAGGGATTGAAATAGGCTGGGTATCTGGAAAGAGATCTATTCCGAAGTCGATTTCCCACTCGGGAGGAACTCCGGGAAGATCTTCTGAAAACACTTCTGGAAACTCATTTACTACAGGGACTGACTCAAGAGTTGGGGTCTCGAAGTTTAAAACCTTATACCAAACAAGATGATAGATATACCCTTTGGAAATCATTTTTCTGGCCTTAAGGTAAGAGATGAATCGACTTACAGGTACTGAGCTACTACCCCTCCATTCTAAGACTGGATCATTTGGGAATTGAAACCAAATGATCCTAGTTCTGCAATCAACTGAGGCATAACAGGAATGTAACCAATCTATGCCTAGGATAATATCGAAGTACGTCATTTCTAGCTCTACAAGATCAACTGAGGTTACTTTCAGGGAAACTGTGACAGGGCAATTTCTGTATACCCGTCTAGCTATAACTGGGTCACCAACTGGTGTAGAGACTGAGAAAGGTTCTGGGAGGATTTCTGGACTGACACCAAAGTTTACTGCTATATTAGGAGTTATAAAAGAAAGTGTAGCCCCTGGATCTAACAATGCATAAACATTCAAATAGAAGACTTACAACATAACTGTGACAACATTGGGAGAATCCTCCTGGTCCTGTTGAGTCTAAAGGGTATATAGCCTATTCTGGCATTGACCACCACCTGTACCAAATGAGACACCCTGCTGGGTGGGGCGACCGGCTGGAGCAGCTATAGAGCTAGCCTAGTTCTGCGAATGAGTATTCTGCCCTTCTGAGAATTTTTAGGGCACTTTTTCATCCTGTGGCCTAGCTTACCACACCCAAAGCAATTTCCACTATTTGCCATGCACTTACCCTGATGGTTCTTACCACACTTCTTACACACTGGGTGAGTGCACCCACTAGTAACTGTACCTTGGGACTTAGAACCAGATGCCCTATCCCATTGATCCTTCTTGAACTTAGGCATTTGGGCACTAGCAAAAGATGGGGCTGGAGCTTAATTGTTCTGACGGAACTGAGAGCGGTTTCCACCCTCTGACCTCTACTGAGAATAGCTAAAATCACATGTCCTAGCTCTCTTACTATCTCCTCCCCTTTTCTTGATCTTCTCCTATTCAATCTGCTGAGCATAAGTGACCAACCTAGAGATGGACATTTCCTTAATAAGCATAGCGGTCTTGCATTCCTTGACCATATCATCGGACACCCCAGACATGAACTTGCTCACACGAGCTCTGGAGTCAACTACTATCACTGGAGCATACTTGGATAGCTGTGTGAACTTGAGAGCATAGTCATTCACGCTCATGTCATTCTGCTTCAAGTTGATAAATTCCTCGACCTTGGCTTCCCTAAGCTCAGGTCGGAAGAACCGGTCCAGAAAGGCATTCTTGAACTGGTTCCAATCCACTGGTCCTGTATTTGCACAACGAGACTCCTTCCATTGATGGTACCAAGTGTAAGCCACTTCCTTCAACTGATAGGTGGCTAAGTCTGCACTCTCGGCTGGAGTGACACCCATAATGTCAGTCACCTTCTGGATATCATCAAGAAACTCTTGCGGATCCTCTTCTGACTTGGACCCATGAAATTCTTGAGGGTTCATCCATGTGAAGTCCCGGATTCTTGCTGCACCAGTGTTAGTCTGAGGTAGAGCTAGTGTCGCAGCCTGCTTATTGACCTGGGCGGTTATGGCCTGAGCAAGCACTTGGAAAGCAGCCCTAAATTTGGCATGCGTGACTTTCTCATTCAATGGGTGTGCTGGAGCTGCTGGTGCTGGCTGATTACTAGCGTTAGCTCTTCTAGGAGGCATTTTTCACTGAAATGCGAAGAGCATGACTTAGATTAGAAGGAGATTAAATAGAGTTTATACTCTATATCATGAGCTGGAAAAGAAATAAGGGAAGTTGTTCCTAATTACATCTCATAGCTTCTCCCCCATAAGTGTGGCGCGCTTCACACCCATGAAGAAGAATCTACTCGACGCAACTTTCAGACACCCTAAGACACTTAAACCTAATGCTCTGATACCAAGTTTGTCATGACCTGAGGCTACCTCCTAGACATAACATGGTGCTTAGTGTCACAAGTGACCCTAAGATAACCCATGGCATGGCATATATATACAATCTCAATTAAAACATGCACTGTGCGGAAGCTAAAAAAAAATTCAATATCTGAAGTAGGAAAAAACTATATGTGTCTGAACATAAGAAATATATATAAGAGAGTGTAACGAAGTCTGAAAACAACACTAACATCTCCAAGATGAATCTAGTCTATGTCTGAAAGCCTTTAACTGATGTGAGTTGCTGGGACATGCCCCCAGCTAACTCTAATAAGACTGAAATTGAAAAGTAAATACTAAAAGTAAAGCATGTCTATCATCATCGAACTATGAGAACTCACCACTAAAGCTTCTGAGTACGAACTGGAAGTCGACTAAGCGCGATCTGGATGCTGAGCGCCTGAACCTACATCATAAAATGATGTAGCATAAAAGTATGCGTCAGTACTTCGAATGTACTGAGCATGCGGGATATGGACTAAGTTGTACAACATAATAACTGAACATAGAAATATATAAATACTGAAGCATAAACTGAGAAGTGAGCTGAGATGCAATGACCAAATAAATATCATGAGTATATCCATTGCTGAACTGAATAACTGAATATAAGATCAATGCAATGTGAGTCTGACTGTGGGAGACCCCATTAACCGACATACCCCAAGCTGAGCAAACTATGAGGCCAGCCTGTAACCCTGGATATATGGCATTCGAATTCCTGAAGCATGATTGTCTGACAAATTTTCCTAGCAAGCATATTCTACGACATAGTGAAATTTACACAAGCTAGAGTTTCTTAGTTCTACATATGACTATGCTAATTCTCCAAGAAATATGAAATAGATATCAACGTAGGCAATAGAATTTGAATTATAATGAATCCCTAAGATTTAGGAACCCTAGGTCTGAACAAATTCATGGAGAACTGGAGAACTGACTGAATTCTATGGACCTAATGGGTGAAAGGAACCCACTTGTGAAATTCCACATACCTGGTGAAGAGACTACTGAGAAATCCTTTGGATTTCGGGGCTGAACTTGGAGAAGACCTCTGCTTGTTCTTGAGATAAAACTATCGCCTCTTTTGATTCTTTTCTTTCTAAGTCTGATAATTTTAGGAGAATAGAGGTTTTAGGTAGTTCTTGACTAATTAATTAGGCTTAGAGTAGTCAAAATGTCATAGCTGAGGCATTAAAAGAGGTAGGAAAAGTCTAGAATGCCCCTGGAAAATAAATAGGAAAGCTACTAAAATTTGTGACTCAGGTTCCACGGATGGGTTCTATGGCTCGTAGAAGGTTCCATGGCTCATGGAACTCTGTCGTGGCTTCCTGGTCCTGAAAGTTGAGCAACTGGAATGGATTCCACGAGTTGGGTTCATGACTCATGGAAACTTCCATGGGTCGTGGAACCCACTTTTGGTTCCTGGGCTGAAATTCATGAGTTTCTGAAGATTGGTCCCACGAGTTGGGTTCATGACTCGTGGAAGCTTTCACGGGTTATGGATCCCACTCATGGTTCTTGGGAGCCATCTATATAGAAGATTCCATGGATAGGTTCTACGGTCCATAGAACCTTCTACAATTCGTAGACTCAAGTTGTTGAATGAACTTCAGAGGAGCAATCCTCTGATCTTTGTTCCAAGAGTTTAGTCCACGATTGATGGACTATTTCACGGCTCATGGAAGTGACTCGTGGTTATGCTGACAGTTGAAAAATTTTATTTCCTCTGGTTTTCTAAACTAAGTCTAGGCTTGGAAGTTCTGGGGTGTTAAAAGTTTATTCTGGACTTCTATGAAAGGTTGGGATAAGTTGGGTATTGTACAACATCATGTGGTGGAGTTTGTTACTTTTCAGATGTAAGGTGATGCCAAGCAGTGGTGGAGGGCTCATGTAGAGTATCGATCTTCAGCCTCGCCTCCAATGACTTGGGCTTAATTACATGCCCTGTTTTTGGAGAAATATGTACCTCGCACTCTGAGAGATCGAAAGAAGGATGAGTTTCTGGCCTTTAAACAGAGCAATATGTATGTTTCAGCTTATGAGGCTAAGTTTCATGCCTTGTCACGTTATACTACCTAATTTCTAGGTACTGAGGAGGAGATGATCCGTTTGTATGTTAAGGGCCTGTACACTAAATTGCAGGTCTTATCTGTTCATATGATTTCGGAAGGGAAGAGCTTTAATGAGGTGACGGACTATGTAAAGAAACTAAAGGGGGTTAGACTGGTTTGGCAGGCTAAGGTGTTAGCCAAGAAGTCCCAAAATGATGGTAATTTCAGTGGTTCCTACTCCAGGGGTCCCAGTCAGCAGGTCTATTTGGCTCACCCTATTTAGTCGGCCCTGCTAGCTTCTCTAGGTGGTCGTTCAGGGGATTATCAGTAGTTTTCAGCTCCTAGAGGCCAGGGGGTTTCTTATACTTCTACCAACAGGCCCTCTCTTAACTGTGGATGTTTTCATTATGGCAATCCAGTTCATTTCAAAAGGGAGTGCCCTATCAGACAGACCAGAAATCAGATGCAGCAGCAGACTAAGGTGTAGCTCCAGCAGGTAGAGGTGGCCATAGCAGGGGGCGCCCACAGGGTAGGCGAGGGAATTTTCAGGGAGGTCGTGGAAATAGAGGGAATAGTGGCACGGGAAGGGGAGTAGTATAGCCAGCCAGGGAGTTTGGCCGGATTGATGACATGGACTATTGTTATGCCTTCCCATGGAAATATGAGACCGAGGCATTAAATGTTGTGATAACAAGCACAATTCTAGTCTGTGATCGGATGGCTTCTGTATTATTTGATCCAGGTTCCACATATTCATATGTATTTGTTAAATTTTCCTTGGGTCTGGATTTGGTTTGTGATGTTCTTGATTCCCTTATTCATGTTTTTACCCCGGTTGGGGAGTCTATAGTAGTAACCCATATTTATCGTACTTGTTTTGTGGTGTTTGTGGGGTTTCAGACTTGGGTAGATTTGGTTATCCTGGATATGGTGGATTTTGACCTCATCTTCGGTATTACTTGGTTGTCTCTATATCATGCTATGTTGAACTGTAATTCTAAAACAGTAACTCTAGAGATCCTGGGTAAGGATAGACTAGAGTGGGAAGGTGTGTACATGACCAAGCCGACTAAGATTATATCTTTTGTTCGGGCTAGAAAGCTAGTGGGAAAGGGATGTTCATCCTTCTTAGCTCATTTTTAGGATATTAGAGCACAGTCCTTTTCGATTGAGTCAGTTCTGGTACACTACTAAAAAGAGTTCAAAAAGAGACAGACAGAAAAGCGACGGACAGTGTTGCTCAAGGAAAGCGATGGCAAAAGCGATGTTGTCCATCGCTTTTCTCATTTTATTTAAATTTATATTTATTTTTTTGCAAAAGCGACGGACAATGTTGCTTTTTCCGTCACTTTTTTCCATGAATTTTTCAATCAATATTATTTATAAATAATTAATATTTATTTTTTAATATAAGCGACGAACGACGTCGCAATTATTAAAAAAATATTAAAAAATAATTTTAAAATAACGACGATGTCCGTCGCTTTCTTTAAATTTTAATTTATTATTATATTAATTAATAATAATATCTTAAAAATTAGTTTATATTAAAAAAATAGAAAAGCGACGAACAACGTCACTTTTGTGCGTCACTTATTGGTCAATACGGGATCAACTCATTTTTAAAAAAAGTGACGGACAAAGAGATGATGTTCATCACTTTTTTAATTATACACAGACCCCATCGGGTCTCTTTCCCTCATTTTCTTTCTTTCTCTTTTCTCTCCTCCTCTCCTCTTCTCTCCGCCGCAGACCTCTGTCGGCCAACCTCCACCATCTAGATGATGCCAGCCTTCGCCCTCCAACCTCCTCCAATTTTTAGGTTAGTTTTTTTCTTTATTAGAAGGTTAGGGTTTAATTTGGATATTTTTTATTTGGAAATTTGATAGTGAATTCTAGACTAGGGTATGTTGTTGTTGTTTAATTCTAGACTAGGGTGTATATGTTATTTTTGTTGAATTCTAGACTATGATTTTGAAAAATTGATAGTGAAAATTGATATGTGAAAAATTTGATAGTGAAAAATTTATTTATTAGATTATATTATTAATTTATGAACTTTAATTAGTTTAGGCTTGCTATTAGTTTGTGAACCTTAGTTTAGGTAAATGCTTGCTATTAGCTTGTGAACCTTAGTTTAGATTAGTCTTGTAACCTTAGTTTAGGTTAGTCTTGTGAATTAGGTTCTTGAATTTGATTATGAATTAAGTTTGCTAGTTCAAATTGTTAGTTTTGGGTTATAAATCTTGAAATATTAGTTTTCAACTTTAGGTTCTTTTTTAAACTTGAATTATATAGGTTCTTGATTTAGGTACTTGAATTTGGAATTAGGTTCCTGAATTAGATTATTAACTTGAATTTGAGAACTTTGAATTTGAAATAGGTTCTTGAATTAGTTTTGGTTTTGTTTTATAATCTTGAATTATTTTTTAACTTTAACTTCTTGAATTAAGTTTTCAAAGGTAAGTTTTTTAAAGTTAAGTTTTTTAAAGTTAAGTTTGTTAGTTTATATTGTTATTTTTGGGTTATAAATCTTGAAATATTATATTAGTTTTCTACTTTAGGTTTTTTTTAGCTTGAATTATATAGGTTCTTGAATTAGGTACTTGAATTTGGAATTAGGTTCTTGAATTAGATTATTAACTTGAATTTGGAAACTTTGAATTTAAAATAGATTCTTGTATTAGTTTTGGGTTTTGTTTTATAATCTTGAATTAGTTTTCAACTTTAACTTAATGAATTAGGTTTTTGAAGATAAGTTTTTTTTTAAGTTAAGTTTATTAGTTTATATTGTTAGTTTTGGGTTATAAATCTTGAAATATTATATTAGTTTTCAACTTTAGGTTCTTTTTTGAACTTGAATTATATAGGTTCTTGAATTAGGTAGTTGAATTTGGAATTAGGTTCTTGAGTTAGATTATAACTTGAATTAGGGAACTTTGAATTTGAATTAGGTTCTTGAATTTGATGATGAATTTGGAATTAGTTTTCAACTTTAGATTCTTTTTTGTGAACCTTAATTAGGTTCTTCAATTAGATTATAACTTGAATTTGGGAACTTAGAATTTGAAATAGGTTCTTGAATTAGTTTTGGGTTTAGTTTTTATAATCTTGAATTAGTTTTCAACTTTAACTTCTTGTATTAGGTTCTTGAAGGTAAGTTTTTTTAAGTTAAGTTTTTTTAAGTTAAGTTTGTTAGTTTATATTGTTAGTTTTGGATTATAATCTTGAATTAGTTTTCAACTTTAGGTTTCTTTTTGTGAACCTTAATTAGCTTCTTGAATTAGGTTCTTAAATTAGATTATAACTTGAATTTGGAAACTTTGAATTTGAAATAGGTTCTTGAATTAGTTTTGGGTTATAATCTTGAATTAGTTTTCAACTTTAAGTTCTTTTTTGTGAATCTTGAATAGCTTGCTAGTTTAGGTTAGTCTTTGTGAACCTTAGTTTAGGTTAATGCTTGCTATTAGTTTTCAACTTTAGGTTAGTGTTAGTTTTGAATTAGGTTCTTGAATTTAAAATTTTTGAATTAGTTGTGGGTTATACATACAAATGTCATCAGGTGATGGTGATTGAGATCATCCTAGTAAGAGTACTAGCAAGTCTAATAAGTCTAGGAAGAGCTCTAGGAGGCCTACAGAGCCTGACGATATTCCAGACCGTCTTTCATCATCGCTACAGATTCGCTCTTCTCCACCAGTGTCTATCCCTTATGGCACTAAGAATCCCGAAGATTATCATGGTCCTAGACCCACTACTTCTCGTCATCACACTTTCATGCCTACACCTACTATGCCTCTGCCATATGGCAGCTGGACTATCATATTATCATCTAGTACTCCATCCCCACGTGATTCTTCTTTCTCCCACATATCAGGTTTGCGACTTAGAGATACTGGATCTGAGTCTGACACACAGATATCTACTCCCCTATTGACTCAACATTATATACTTCTGCCATTACCTACATCAGCACATTCTGAGGAGGAAGAGGATATGGATTTGAGACCCAGCGAGAAGGATGCCATTGGAAGAGTCATGATTCAGCCTGATGGATCAGTAAGTTTTTTTCTAAATAGATAATTTTATTTTGTTTTTTCATCTTAATTAATTAGTTATGACTTGACATGCTTATTATGTTCTTTATAGGTAGTATCCCCTGAAAGATCCTAAACGTGATCTAAAGGAGGCAGTTAGGAGGCTTTTTACAGAACCTTGGCACTCCTGGCAGGACATTCCAGAATCGATCAAACAAGCCATTTTTTATGAGTTTAAGGTATATACAATTTAATTATTATTTTATTAAGTTTAATATTAACTTTTCATAATAAATACATACATATATATATATATATATATATATATATATATTATCTAACACTAGTCATTTCTCTCTTTTAAACAATATGTACTTGGAATTGAAAGTACAATAAGATCATTTCCACTACTTTCTAGAGGAAGGTCAGTGCCAGGATGTCCCAATGGCTTATAAGAGTTCGGGATAGTAAAAAGTATGGATCTTTGCTTCTACCTCATATTCATGAGAAGCTTAAAGAATATTGAAATATGGAAGAGTTCAGAGTATTGTCTAAACTAGACAAGAAATCCAGGGCCTATGTCAAAGGTGGATCATTACACACTATGGGTGCAAAAAGCATAGTGGAGATTGAAAGGAAAATGGTAAGTAATAATATTAACCTTTTAACTTATATGTTTATATAAACTTGATTAAATATTAATTACTTGATTATGTTAAATTTTATTTTATTTGCAGGAGAAGGAATTGGGGCGCCCTTCGACTCAAGCTGAGCTCTTTCGTAGAGGCCACGTAAGAGAGAGAAAAATGAATCAGATCTAGATGTATGGGTTGAGCAGAGGGCTCAAGACGTCTATGTAAGTTTTAAATTTCAGATATAATTAAAGTACTAACATATATATATATATATATTATGTATATATTATAATTTTTATTTTTTTATATGCAGGATGAGTTTGAACGTGTCTTTTCTGAGTACAGCCAGACTCAACAAGGTCAGGGCTTGCCGAACCAACCTACAAAGGAGGAAGCCACTCAAATGTAGACCGAAACAATGGCAGGGGGAGACAAAAAAGGAGAGTCTATGGTCTAGGCTCTAGGAATGATGTGCGATGCATCCAGTCAGGACTGGCAGGTATTGGATCTTTGCGCCAAGCTGAGGCGGTTGATGGTATTCAGCTTGCATATATGCCACAGCAGATCGCACAACTTATGCATGCCTTGGTATAATCCAAGAGAAAATGGGCCGAGAGAGATAAAGATATGTGCAAGACCGTCGAGGATCTTAAAGAACAAGTATCTTCCTTAATTGGTCGTTGCCGACGTAGTACAAATCATACTCCTTCCTCCTCGTCATTAAGTGATGACGTGACTGAGCATAGTGATAATGAGGAGGACTATGTGGATACTACCCCCAATAGGATTGACTCATTTAGTTCATTTCTCTCTACTTTTAGATATTTTGACACACTTTGACACTTAGACACTTTTTTAAGTTATTCAATACTTTATAGGTCTTTTTGGTGGACCTTTTATTTGTTTAGTCATATTATTAGTTGTCACTTAGTTTTTTGTTGCTCTTGTGGCAGCAATTAGTACTGCTTTAGGTTGTATTGAATTTATTTTGTAAATGGCAGATAGTGCATCTTGAAAATGAAGTTTTCTGCTTCCGGACAGGGTCTCTTTTGTCCGTTGATTTTCCGGAAATTTTAAAAAAAAATCCCAAAAAATACGACGGACAACGTCACTTTTTCTGGGTTTTTTTTTAAAAAAAAATTCAGAAAAAGTGACATTGTCCGTCACTTTGTTCTTCAAGTTCAATAACAAAGTGACGAAAGCATCGCTTTATTAAAAAAAATCTTCACTTCGACGTTTGTATCGATGTCCGTCATTTACAAAGCGATGTTGTCCGTCACTTTTAGAAAAGAGACTGACCACTTTTTCATGGAAGTGAGTCCATCACTTTTCCATCGATATTGGACAAAAAAGTAACGAACAGCGTCGCTTTTAGCCATTGCTTTTCAGGCTTTTTTTAGTAGTGGTAGTTTCTGAATTTCAGGAGTTGTTTTCGATGGATTTTCTTGGCATGCCTTCGGATAAGGATATTAATTTCTGCATAGACTTGGAGCCAGGAACTCGCCCAATCACTATTTCTCTTTATCATATGGCTCCGGCAGAGTTGAGATAACTTAAGACTCAGCTTCAGGAATTCCTAGATAAGAGATTATTCATCCTTGTACTTCACCTTGGGGTGCTCCAGTCTTGTTTGTGAAAAAGAATGATGGTAGTATGAGGATGTTTATAGACTACAAGCAATGGAACAAGGTATCATTCGAAATAAGTATCCTTTACCCTGCATAGATGACCTTTTCAATCAGTTGCAGGGTGCTTTGGTATTTTCTAAGATTGACTTGAGGTCAAGGTACCATCAGCTAAAGATTAGGTGCGAGGATGTACCTAAGATGACATTCCGGACTCGGTATAGGCATTATGAGTTTCTGGTTATGTCGTTCGGATTGACCAATGCACTGACAACTTTCATGAGTTTGATGAATGGTGTATTTAAGTCATATCTGGACTTCTTTGGGATTGTGTTCATAGATGATATTCTGATTTACTCTAAGAGTAAGGAGGAGCATGCAAAGTATCTTCGCATTGTTCTAGGGATATTGAGGCACCAAAAATTGTATGCTAGGTTTTCAAAGTGTGAATTCTGGTTATCATTGGTTGCTTTCTTAAGGCATGTGGTTTCGAAAAGAGGGGTGATGGTGGATCCCCAAAATATTAAGGCAGTTAAGAGTTGGGTTTGTCCTAGCTCTGTGACTGACGTTAGGAGTTTTGTGGGTCTTACGAGCTACTATCACAGGTTTGTCAAGAACTTCGCTTCCATTGTTACTCACTTGACAAGGTTGAATCAGAAGGAGGTACCTTTTGTTGGTCTGACAAGTGTGAGGAGAGATTCCAAAAGCTCAAGACACTTCTGACTAAAGCCCCCATCTTATCATTGTCGATTGAAGGTAATGATTTCATTGTGTTTTGTGATGCTTCACATTCAGGTTTGGGTGTGTGTTGATGCAAGATAGGAATGTTATAGCATATTCTTCAAGGCAATTAAAGCCCCACGAAAAAAATTACCCCACCCACGATTTGGAGTTGGCAATGGTGGTTTTTGCATTAAAGATCTAGAGACACTACCTCTATAGTGTCAAGTGTGAAGGGCTCACAGACCATCGCAACCTGTAGTATATATTTACACAGAAGGACTTGAATTTGAGACAGAAGAGGTGGATAGAGTTGTTGATGGATTATGATGTGACCGTCCAGTATCATCTGGGTAAGGCCAATATTGTGGTAGACGCATTGATCCGGAAGGCGGTTATAATAGGCAGTTTGGCTTGTTTGGGAGTGTCCAAGCGACCTTTGGCTAGGGAGATTTGGGCTCTAGAAGATAACTTTATGCAGTTGGGTATTTTAGAACAGGGGGAGTGTTAGCCAGTATTGAGGTTAAACATATATTTCTGGAAGAAATCAAAGCCAAACAGTTCCAAGATGCACAATTGAACAAACTTTGGAACAAGGTGGTGTCTGGGGAAGCCTGGAATGCCATGCTAGATGCTAGCGGGGTTTTGTGCTTTAGAGGGCGAATTTGTGTTCCTCGGTTAGATGACTTGATTGAGAATGTATTATTAGAAGCTCATGGTTCAAGGTACTTCATTTATCTGGGCATAACCAAAATATATCGGGACTTGAGGCAACTTTATTGGTGGTCTAGGATGGAGAGGGACATAGCTGAATATGTGTCCAAGTGTCAAAACTGTCAGCAGGTTAAGTATGAACATCAAAGGCCTGCAAGATTGCTTCAAATGATGCCCATTCCCGAGTGAAAATGGAAAATGATAGCCATGGACTTTGTGGTGGGTCTTCCTAAGACCTTGGAGAAGTATGACTCCATTTGGGTCATCATAGACAGGCTGACCAAGTCATCCCATTTCATTCCAGTCAGGGTGGATTATAATTCCCAAAAGTTGGCCAAGATTTATGTCAAGGAAATAGTGAGATTACATGGGGTTCCACTCTCCATCATTTCAGATAGAGGTATGCAGATTACTTCCAAGTTCTGGAGTAAGTTACACGAAGAGTTGGGAACCCAACTCACTTTCATCCTCAAACAGATTGTTAGTTGGAGAGGATGATTCAGGTGTTAGAGGACATGCTGAGAGCATATGTGATTGATTTTGGGGGCCATTGGGATTAGTTTTTACTATTGTGTGAGTTTTTATACAACAACAGTTATCACTCCAATATTGACATGGCACCATTTTAGGCACTCTATGAGAGGGTATGTAAATCACCCATAGGGTGGTTTGAGGTAGGCGATGTAAAACCGTTAGGCATTGACTTGGTGCAGGAAGCTCAGGAAAAAGTAAGAGGTATTAAAACCAAGTTGTTAGCAGCCCAAAGCAGGCAGAAAGAGTACACAGATTGCAAGGTAAGGGACATGGCATTTCAGGCTGGTGAACAAGTTTTGTTAAAGGTGTCACCAATGAAAGGGGTAATGCAGTTTGGCAAGAGGGGCAAGCTTAGCCCTCGGTATATCGGTCCATTTGAAGTCCTCGTAATTGTAGGTCTACTGGCTTATAGGTTAGCACTACCGCCCAGTCTGTCCGGAGTCCATCCAGTCTTTTATGTATCCATGCTAAAGCAATACCATGGGGATAGGGAGTACATCATCAAATGGGATTCAGTCTTGTTAGACAAGGACCTTTAGTACGAGGAGGAGTCGATTGCAATTTTAGAACAGGATGTCCAAAAATTGAGGACAAAGGAAATCAGGTTGGTAAAAGTTCAATGGAAGCATCGTCCAGTTGAGAAATCCACTTGGAAAATTGAAAAGGACATGTGGGATAAGTACCCTTACTTGTTTGAGGATTCAAGTACTATCCTTTCCTCTCTTTTCGCTTATCTTTTTTTGGCTTGATCATTTGGGGGAAGAACAATGGGTAAATTAATATTTGTTGTAATGACCTATTCCATTGTTATGGGTGTACTATTCATGCAAAGAAGCGGGTTAGAAAATTTTTGAGTTTGGGAGTTGGAAATTTTAGGCTAGGGTAGTCTCGGATGATTTCTGAGCAAGGTATGGTCTAGGGAAATCCAGGGAAGGATTGGAAAAAATGACTAAGTTTGAGCTAGTTTTTCTATTATGTAAGACATTAAGAAGTCTGTGGGACTTTTTGGAAGTAAATTCGAGTGAGTAGAACTCCCGATATCGAACTTGACGTAAAGGGGTTGGTTCAGAATATCAGGATTTGAAGCGTGTTGTAAAATGGACAATTTTGGGGGGTTTCCCAAAGTTCAATTCTATGTCAACCGCTATAGAGGTTGATACTCTGTGATGGTGACGACCTCTATAGTGGAGAAATTATTGTTATAGTGGAAGTTGAGGTGGTCACCACCGCTATAGCGGGCGGGTTTCGCTGTGGCAGTGCCACTATAGCAGAATAAATCACATTAAATACAGAAACTTTTCCAAAAACATTCAAAATTATTCAAGAATGTTTTGGGGGAAGGGCAGAGGCGATTTGGGCAACTCCAACTTATTTTTCTACCAAAATTCATCGTAAAGGTAAGGAAAGGATTTTACTCCCCTACTTTAGTACTTCGATTCCCGAACTATATAATTGATAGTTACGGGCTTTGGGGAAGGGTTGGCTTGACCTAAGAGGAAGAATTCGGTATAATGGGGGTTCTAGGGTATAGGATTCTTGGGTCTTGATTATGATTGTTATCTCATGATTAATTCACCATAATTTGCTAAGTGTAACCGTAAAAATTATAGTTCTAGGCAAATTAATGGTGGGAAAGCCCTGGGATGGGTGGAATGATCATGGGTTTATAATCCAGGGATTATTAGTCCATATGGACTGATTGTAGTATTATATGTAATTATTTTTAGACCAAGGGTAAGCAAAAGCTTCAGAAAATGAAAAGGCTCCAGTCATGTAGAACTTTCAGGCTAATTCGAGGTAGGTAATGGTTTTTTGTTTCCCATTCATAATATGTGTGCATTCTAATTGTTGCTTTATATGGCCTGCACATTTCATGGCTTAGGGAATTAGATGATGAATGTTAATGATGTCTGATTTTCAATCATGTGAAATGAACTTGTCTTTGTAACTTGTTGGTCTTACAAGTGGGGTTGTGTTCATTATTGTTGATTGTTGGATTATCTATGACATTCGATTGGCTCGGGTACCATGCCTTGTACGGGATATATATATCGGTTGGCTCGGGTACCACTCCTGGTATAGGTTCTATAATGGTTGGCTCAGGTACCATGTCTGGTACATGATCTATAATGGTTAGCTCAGGTGTCACGCCTGGTACAAGTTTGACTATACATATTAATTTTGTTCTGTCTGATGGTTCCATGAGTAGACAGGGTTTGTTTCTTGTGTTATAACTATTGCATATTGGTCCATGAGTAGCTGGGTGGGTATGTGAAATGCTGGGTTGGTTTTGTGTAGATCGAGATGGCCTGTTAAACACTGTATATGTGGTTCTAAGGGAATCCTTAGGGGGGGTCCGGGTACTTAAAGGTTAAGGTGGATCTTATCTGAATTTGTTCTTGTGGAGGTTTGTAGATGTGGTATATGTGGTTGCTAAGTCAATTAATGACTGAGAGTCTTGTTGATACTCACTAGCTTGAATTTACATGTTACGTCTGGTTTTACTATGTCTTAGTTATTTGTTCACATTTTGTTTATTGGAGCTGACCGATGATCCTACCAGTACACTGTTATTTTGTATACTGATACTGCACTTGCTTTCCTTTTGTGAGTATAGGACATATTCCAGCGATTGCTACGCGACCTTAGTTATAGTCTCGGCGCTTCCAGAATCCAGGGGTGAGCTGCTTCTTTCGAGCTACCATGGTTTCATCTAGTTTACTCCGAGTCCATTATTTCAGACTTAGTCTTCTTTATTTGTGGGGTTACATCCCCATACTCTAGACTGGTTAGAATATTTTGGTACACGACTTTCAGATTCTAGGGGTATTTTCTGCAGGATCTTCATTTTAGTTATTTTAGTTGTGAATTCTAGTTTATTTTAAAGCAACTGATTTTGAGCTGTTAGTTTTGCTAGGTGTTGGTTGGTTTAATAGTTTGCTCAACCAGAGATTTGGGTGGGTGCCACTCACGGAGGTTTAGGTCGTGACAGCTTCTCCTTTATATACACAGATTTGAACCCAAAAAACATAAAATGCCTAGAAACTATTCCTTATTCTTCAAACTCCTTGTATAACTTCAATTCTTATTTATAATTGTTAGCTTTGAAAGTCCTATTAGTTTTAATGATGACACTAACATATTGAGAACACATGAAACAAGGAAAGACATCACGGTTGATCAAGATGATTGCAAGCCACCACAAAGCATGGAAATTTTATCTAAAGATAAAATAGCAGGAAATCAATCACAAGAAAAATGGAAGAAATAACCAGCCACAAATCAAGAGGAATCTACCTTAGGATAAAACAACAACAAATCGTCATTCTGAGAAGATTTTATCCAAGAATAGAGCAACACAAATTCCATCAACAACCAAGGACATTCCATCCATAGAAGCGGCAAAAAATCTATCACAAGTCAAGATAAATTAATCAACAGACGTGAATCAAGGACCAAAAGAAATTCAAGGATCAACAGGAAATGAAAATGAATTCATGACAACTAGACGAATCTGCCACTAGCTTGACATATCAGCAGATCAGCACAAAAGGGAAGAAGAAATTCCAAGATCCCTCCAAATCTCCATCACCATAAATCATGAACTCAATCACACAATTCAAATCAATGTGATTGAGTCAATCCCTTGGTTTACCTTAGAGAAACACATCAATGATCAAAGGAACGATCTTTGTCCTTCCTCTTTTGCCTATAAAAAGAAGACAACTCTATAACATGATATTTAACAACTCAACTTGAGCTTTTTATTTACACTCTTTCATCTTGTAATCATCATTGTAATCTCAATAGTTACTAGTGAGCATAAAAGAAAAGAGAGAACTTGACTAGGCACCATATCGCTGATCCAAACTAGTATAAACTCTGTGTTTTTATTTCTTTCAGTCATTTACTGCCTTTTATACTTCATTTGTTTTTGGACATCTAACCCTTCTGCAGGTGTGTAGTACACTACTGTTCTCTCATAGTCGACTTCATAGTTACTGAAATTAAAAAGAGGTCAATTCACCCCCCCCCCCTCTTGAGTATCAATTAGTATTAGAGTAAGGCCTCACATACAAGTCGCTAGTAGCACGTGAGACAAAGATCAAATGGCTAACTACCAAATTCTTAGTGCAATCTTGCAAAATGGACATTCATCAAATAGACTTTCCTACTTTAATGGACAACACTACTCTCACCTGAAAGAGAGGTTCAAAATCTTTGTTCAAGCAAATGACTTCCAGGCATGGGTGGTAATAAAAAAGGGGCCAAAACCAATTCCTGGAATCAGCTCAGAGGATTGTGCTAGCAAAAGTTAACTTTGAAACCTTCGAGGTCACAAAAGAGAAATAAAAGGTAATTCAAACTAACGCTAGAGCTGTTAGTCTACTTTACTTTACAGTAAGCGGATCGGAGTACGACAAAATCTCCACATGTGACACTGTAAAGAAGATATGGGATAAATTTGAAGTTACATATGAAGGAAACTCCAAACTAAAAGAACCAAGGATCAGTGCATTGGTAAATAAATACAAGCCTTTCAAAATGGCAGATGATGGGAATGTTGAATCTATGTTCTCTCAATTCAGCAAAATTGTAGAAGATCTCAAGTCTCTCGGTATGATCTACCTAAACAACCTACAAGTAACAAAACTTCTCATACGCCTGCCCAAGGCCTGGAAAACTAAGGCTACCATTCTCGAAGATGGAGATCTGGATAAAATGACATAAAATGAACTACGAGGAAATCTCATGGCCTATAAGTAAAACCATATCAACAGGTACACAAAAGAGGAGAAAAAGGAAATTATAGCTTTTAATGCAGTAACTCATGAAAATGAGGAAAGAAGAAGAAGGTGAAGAAAATAGTGAAGGACTTGCACTCATTAATCATGGAGTCAGGCACATTCTCAGAAAAAGGAAACAAATACCTCAATATAAGGATTTAGGAATAAGGGCTATTATAAAAGTGAGAACAGAATCTGCCATTGTGGTAAACCCGGCCACATCAAACCAAACTATGCTGATCTCAAGAAGAAAAATTTCAAAAAGGACAACAAGTCCATGGTTCTTAGAGTAATGAAGACGAAACTGAAGAAGAGCAAGGTGAAACAGCTAACCTGTGTTTTATGGACATTGGTGAATTAAGTGAGGTATGAAATTCAAGAGGGGGATGAATTGAAAATTTCTTACCACCAAGTCGATTGTGGCTACATAATAGTCGACTCACTTGCAGGTTAGTTTGATAAGCAAGATATAATGAAGTATAAAATTGAAGGTAAACAATAGTACAATATTTTTATACTGGTTTAGATCACTGATGTGGTGCCTAGTCTAGTCCTCTTGGGTTTCAAGAGTTTCCTTTAGAGCTTTTGACTGAAAGGGTTTACAATGAATTTTGCTTGACAATCATAGATTGTTTTCCTTAATCTTTTATAGTGACACAGCCTCTACCTGCATAACTAGTACTGCCTTTTTCTTTTTTTTTATTACAATTTTAGACTCAAAAGAGTACAAAATATTATGAAAGATAAAAGCTAGGCAATAGTCTTGTTCAAAAGAAGTTGCGTGACTTTTTTCTTGTTGGCTGCAGGCTTTTATATTTTTGTAGGCAAGTATGTTGTTGCTCGTTAAAGAAAAACTCAAGGGGATTCTGCTCAATCAAGGATTTAGTTTTGTTCCTTGATTGAGGTCTTCAATAAATCACATATGTATCAGATACGTTCGTGATTCTTCTTCATTTTTCGATCATGGTAATCTTCCTTGTCTGGAAGCTTGATTTCTTCTTTCCTTACTGATCATAGTAATCTTCCTTGTGTGGATTCTTGATTTACTTTCCTTTTACTTTTGATATCTTTTAGTGATCTTGTAATCTGCTGGAGTACTTTGGCTCAATCGTCTTTTAACGAATCTACTGGATCTATGACTTTCTTGATTTTTGGATATTATTTGTGGTCACTTCCATGAATCATGGAGGATTTCTAATTGTTTTGATCTTCTTTCCTTTGCGTCCTTTTTCTTGAGACTGTTTCTTTTTGCTTGCAATATAACAGAGGATTAGTTTTGTCATTATTAAAACTAATTTCAGGAGGCTAACAAGGTAAGATCTCCAACATGTGCAAACTACCTGGATTTACAAGCCTCTCTTGACCTTGTCACCGACGATCTTCAAAAGTCAATTGATGAATATAATAAATTAGCTAAAGAAAAGAAAGACTAGCAAATTTTTCTTGAAGCAAATCAAATTGAAGTATACTTGAAGAAAAACTTAATGACATCAAAATACAACTCAATAGCATTAGAAAATCACCAAGTCAATGCTCAGTCAGATCAAATAAATCACCAAAAAAGAATCAAAATTCCTTGATCAAATCCCTCTTCAAATGATTTTCTCTCTGCAAACTCTTCTTTTGATTATAATGTTCCCACTTGTTTCTCCTATGGAAGATCTGGTCATAAATCTTTTTACTGCAAAGTCCAGAGAAATATTTCTAGTAAGTGAATCTGAAAACCAAAGGATCAAGCTCCTAAAGATCCTAACTCTAACCCTCAAGGAACCAAGAATACTTGGGTACCTAAAAGAAACTAATTTGTGTGCCTTGCAAGAATACTCCAGAAAATCATACAAGAAAGTTATGTGGATTATTGACAATGGATGTTCTAGACACATGACAGGAAAGAAAAAAAACTTCAAATCGATACATACAATAGACGGAGGCCATGTTAAATTTGAAGATAATTCAAAAGGAGAAGTGGTTGGAGTATGAACCATCATTATCGGTCCTATGTGTGATCTCATTAAAGTTTACTTGGTAGATGGATGTTGCATTCAAACGTGCATACAAGTGCATGTGGTCTGACAAGTAATATAACACTTGTAAGTCCAGATATCGACCCCAGAGGGATTTGACAAATTGATTAACTAGTTTGAATTCTTATAGTTTCTATTCAGTAAGAGATAAATAATAAAGATTAATTTGTGCTTTGAAAGTGAATAAAAATAAATTGGAGTAACTCATAGATTATTAAGTTAAAATTCAAATTAGAGAGATAATCTAGGATTATGGTATTTAGACAATCCATTTGGTTCTTCAAATCATACGTTTAGTTGATTTTCTGAGTTACTAGTTGCGGCTTGATATTCGCGATGTTAAGCATCTTTCTAAATTGCCTCTACACCTATTGGACTATTCCTAATGCCTATATTCCTATGGTCATCGGTCAATAGTGAAATGCATGTGATTTATCTTTCGTATTAACTAAGCAAGGCCAACGGGTATATTTCTATCCATGTTAGCAAATTATTCTCCCCTTAAGAGCTCTAAGACCAAGCTCAACCTTCCCTTATTACATAGTAATTTCCTTATTTGTAGTCCAAACTATACATTGTATATAGTGTTTGATAGGTTGTCAAGATTCCACACAATTAAGATCAAGAAAAGATAAATAACTCGATAAAATAAAGGAAATCAAACTAAATAATATGATATTCAAATCACAACTTTCATGTTTTTAACCATAACCTTAGATACTATGAGTTTAGCTACTCATGAACTAATCACAAGATAACAAATTCATGAATAAATAGAGACTCGATGGTGAAAAGTAATGAAAAAATAAGAAAAATCTAACTGTAGATCTTTCCCTTTGTATGTGCGTCTTCCTCCAATCTAAAACTAATGAAAGATGACTAAAAATTAGTATTTGTAGGGTTTAGGGGGATTCTGGGTCAGTTTAGGGCCGAAAAGACCATTCCCGGCCGAACTAGGCCAGAAATGGCCTATGGCCTCCCACTTTGTGGCACGTAGGGCGACTCTATAGTGTTATTTGGAAGCCTGCATTGCACTATGGTGGCGCCTGGGGCGGCGCCCAGGGCCTCTCCGTAGTGTACTTTTCACTTTTTTTTACCGTTTTTCTCCATTAAGCTCCCATCTTGAGCTCCTACTAATGAACATACTCTAGATCATCTCAGCCCCTACTCAGACTTCAAAGCTCCATAATTACTCCATAATGCTCCAAATCCATGTAAAATCCCTTACTTTGCAATCTACTCATCAAAATAAGCTACGTAAGCGTAATTCATATAAAGTAAGCTCAAAAGCATCTTAAAACAAGTGAAGTGTGAGGTAATGTATAATATAAAATTACTACTTTTATCCTCACATCAAGACCCCACATTTAAATCTTGCTCGTCCTCGAAGTAAGCTCTACCCCATAACTACAATTCTTTTAATCCATTCAAATCAAAACTAGTTCACTCAATTTAAGAACACACCTACTATAAACATCAAGATTCTCTTCACATTGTGTTTTTTCTTCAAGTTAAACTCATGACAATCTAATCAAGACATCCTAACCTCAAGAAAAGACTTAAGTAAGTATGCATGAAAGTTGAAAATCACAATATAGAAGATTAAATATTTAAGTATATTGTATGAAACATGTGCCCTCACATCAAAAAAATGATCTCTCACGCATAGAATAGTATTAAAACATGGGCATATGATGCATCAAACTCTCACGCTCACAAATAAATTTCATATGCGATAAAAGATTAACCATAAGCTTGCCTTTAGTGTACTTGCTCTACTAATTCAAAAAGAATTATGTCTAGCATCAAGCAAGCCTTCATTTGGTTGTAATGTAGGCTAAGGGATGGATAGAAATATTTTAGATAAAATAGTGACTAATCCTCCCTAGGCACTTTTGATACATCATTTTTTTTCAAAATTTAGCGCTTCTGACTTCTCTTAGCTACTTCTTTTACTCTTCTTTTGTTCTACCTTTTTTGTTGCACCCCAAGTCTAGATGGAATAGAAAAGTATCATATATACATATATGCTATGCAGATAATCTATGATAGATGATCTATCAAGAATTCATGTATTAGAGGCAACTAATAAGAATGATGCATTCATATACAATGCTTATGACCAACTGATATAAAACGATCATACTATAGTTTCCACGAAGCCTCTAAAAGAGTAAGAACCTATGCAACTGTAAAGTGGTCGGGACAGGGTCCTGCCATACCTATACTATGCAAATATGTACAACAAAAAAAAGTACTATCTCTAAACTAGCTCCAAGAGAAAATGGAGCTCACCGAATGCTTTGATGATATACAATAGTGCCTACTGAGCAGGTATGCAACTCTATGTACCTGGTCATACATTTAAAAGAATACAGTACCCCATTTCATAGGGGTGTCAGTATATATATAATATGTACTGGCATGTAAGGCAGATAGAATAACAAGTATACGTAAGATAGCACAATGAAAGAATCAATACTGCACTCAACTGAGATATACCTCTGCCAGGAAGTAACCTATGAAACTGTAAATCATATGAAATTACTCTTAAATGATTATAAAAGTGTCTTTTTGGTTCTTTATTAATATGAGATCAAATGATATAATTCTCTATGGAATCAAGTAACCTAGGTACTTTCAAATGAATAAATGATAGCCTATGAATATGAGCCTCGAGTGATTTATATCAACTGGATAGCATATGAACTCTGTTATTTCTGAATCTCATATTAAAATATTAAGTCTCGTAGTCTATGATCTCTGAATGTATGTCATAAAGGCTCAGCTCTGAGAGTCAGCCCATAGGCGGGATGTCATATATGGCTCTACTTTGAGGGTATATAGCCATAATAGGCTGGTACACTCGTAGGCTCAACTCTGAGGGTCTGTGGTCTCAACCATGTGCACAGGGCAGCGTCGCATCGTGAGTCAAGTGACTATAATATCTCTGACCTTTCCCTGTCATCACTTGATTTATATCTTAATAACTGATTTCATGAGGGCCTCTGAATAATTAATGTACAAATGAAATCAACTGTACAAATAGAAAGCTCTGAATGATAATTTATGAACTTTGAGTAACTGATGGTAATCTCAGATAAAATGAATCAACTAGTAAACTCTGCTATATTTCAAATGAGTCATATAGACATGTACTTACTATATAGATGATGAATATGCTATGACAAGAGAATTATCTATAAAGATATATATCAAATGTACTATATGAGTCCTATGAAATACAAATGAAAGCACATATATAGCTTTGATGACTATATGAACGCTTTGACTCATAACGATTAGCTCGAATACTCTGAACGTATGAACAATGAATAACTGATATGCAGGGATGATTAATATGAAGTAAAGGGAACATAAAAATTGAACACCAATCTCTATAAATAATATAAATTATATAGACACTTGTAGAGAAATATGTGAGGTAGGGTTATGTCTCGCGACGAAGGAGGTTTTAGCCTTACATACGTCAATTTTGGGGTCGAGAAACTTCAGAGAACAATAAACCTTCCTACCAGCATATAATATATACAAAACCAAGTGGTAAAATCATTACAAAAATCCCACAAACACATTCTAGACGTATCGGCAATATGTCGGCTATTAGGTGAGCGACTTGCTCGTCGACTCTCTTTATACTTATGATTCTTTATAATTTTCTTCTACTATTAAATCTATAAGTTAGAAACATATTGAATATATTTATAGCAGCTAATAACCATGTGGGGTTCACAAAATAGTCCGCTATAATTAAACGGATAGCATATTCGCATAATAGTCAAAACTCAGCGTATCGCCACACTCTTCAATTTCAATCTCAAATCAGCCGCAACCAACCCTAACTATGAGGTTTCCAACCAATACAACCAACAACACATATAATACAACCACCAAACAGTCTAACAAAATTAGAATAACTTGAACTCACGGCTTTTGATTATCGTCCCATGAGTTCATACAATAATTATGTCTAGAATTGCCTCTTATTTCTTATATATGATAAGGGATGAGGCGGCAGTACTTTACCTTAATTTTTCTATAAATTTTGTGTTAATACTACTACTCTTCAATTTTAAATTTTTCTCTTCACAACAACACCTTAAAACAATAAGAAACAAGTCAAAACTACTACTATGTTGAAAGAGGCTGTCAAGGAATTTCTTTCTCCAAAAGCTACCCAAACTCCCAAAACGTGTGGTGTTCATATCCACCACCATAATCATGTAAAACTATGATATAATACAGCTAAAAACTTATATTTAATCCTTGAAAAAATTTGAAGAAGAAATTTGAAGGAGAAAGAACTCTTTAATGGAGAAAAAAGGGGCGATTCTTTCTCCCTTTCTAGCTTCAAAGAGAAGTTCTTTTGTGAGCTGTTCTAATTGTGGATTAATCTAAAAATTTAGCTAAATATAATGGATATATATTGGTTCATTACATATGGGTCTTGGGCCTTGACACTTTACCCAGCTCACTTTTCCATTTTGTTCTTGATTTGAGCCAAAATTTCAAAGTAGGTGATCCACTTACTTGATAACTTTTATGTTTTGCGCCTTATATTTTTTAAACTTTGGGCCTTAGTTAATTTATCTCTTCCATTTAATGTAGGCTATGTAGACAAGTATCTCAAGAAAGTAGGATATTAAATAAATAACTTAACC
The DNA here is from genome assembly GCA_003996215.1 of Jaltomata sinuosa. Lineage (NCBI taxonomy): Eukaryota > Viridiplantae > Streptophyta > Magnoliopsida > Solanales > Solanaceae > Jaltomata > Jaltomata sinuosa. The sequence goes on from QJPP01000270.1 coordinate 404,588, forward strand.
ACGTAAAAAATTCAAATACGTAAGACGTTTATGCTAGTAGGTGAAACACATAGCTCTAGCAAGTAGGTGACTTTCTTATTCACAACTTCAATTGCCTTTTCAAGTCTCATTCCCTCAAACTATATATTTCACTTTAGTATAGTTGGCTACTTAGACTTTGGCTCAAATTCACACTCATTTACACATGTTCAAATAAATCCATCGATTTTACCTTAGTCGTACATATATTTAAAGGTATGGGGTATTACATTATCCTCCCCTTTGGACCAATCGTTCTCGAATATAGACTTTAGCTCTGAATAGAATTAACTCTAGAATTTTTCTAAAATTCTAGTATCTAGTATAAAATATGATATGATTACTATTTAATATTTAAATATTTATAAGATTTTGATTTTGTATGGGGTAAATAGTAATCCAACTTTACATTTTGGAGCTTCCCACTTATAATATAATAAATATATAAATATATATGTAAATATTATGATATGATATGATAATATAATATGATGATATATATGATTTAAATACTATTATTAAATTAGATATTTAATTATGAATTAAATTAATGAAGTCAAAAAGTCATAACACATTCATGTAATTAAAATGATATTATTTAATATTTAAATAATTAGATATTTTATAATATTTTAATTTATAGCAGGGGTAAAAGCGTAATCTAACTTTGAAGTTAGAAGCTTCCCACTTTTAATAATACTAGTCTCTATGTACGTGCGTTGCACGAATATCACTTATCGATTATTAAAAAATTGCATACAAAAATAAATAATTATTATAAAATGCAATTAACGTTATTACATAATGGTTGGCAAGTTATTTTAATCAAAAGATGATTTGTAAATTACCAAAATAAATAATTAGGTAGTAATCTAAATAGAATCTTTACATTAACTAACAATTCAATTGTTTAAAGTTTTGGTATTCAAAATTATTAGTATCATAAAGTATTAATCCTACTTATTTCATGCGTAAGTGCAATCACTGCATCAAAATACAAATATCCTTAAAAAGAATCATGTTTTAAGATCCATAGTCAAATAATTTATCTAATAGCTACAAACTACTAAATTGTACCATCACAAAGGCAGAATTTATTTAACGAAAAAAAGATAAATATACTTTGTACTCTCAAAAATTATTTAAAGTCGCTCTCTTTTATACTATGTGATTTTCTGAGCCCCTATCGTTATACTTTATTTCAAAAATACCCTTAATTTAGACGGAAGGGCACATGTCACTTCAGAATCAAAGAGACGCACCCCCAAATTCAATATCCGAATTCATTTTTAAAAAGTAAGATATTGTAGAACTCCTGCTATATTGACTTGATTAATACGAATCATCTTATGATGTTTCCTTTGGATTAGATTATATAAGCTTGACGCATAGATTTTTAAAAAATAAAATGGGAAAAGGGGCAAATATACTCCTCAACTTTGTGATTTAGAGCAGATATACCCTCCATTGAAAAAGTGGAGCAAATATACCCTTGTCGTCTATGAAATGGTGCAAATATACCCCTGCCGTCTATGAAATGGTGCAAATATACCCTTTTTACTAACAAAGTTGTATTTTTTAAATTAAATAATATTTATCTTATTTTTTAAAATTAAAAAAAGACAGATGGATTTATATTTGATAGGTAAAATGGTGCTAAAAATACAGTTTATGTAACTAATCTAAAACACATTTCCATAGAAAAAGTACAGATGATTATGCAGGTACTACATAGTCAGAAATATGAGTATTTTAATTTTTATCGAGTGTTTTCTAAATTAAAAAATTGTGGGTTATTATTTTTGTTTGGATCGTGTGGGTTGGGTCAGTTAAAAATAAATCCATTTGTCTTTTTTCAATTTAAAAAAATAAGATAAATATTATTTAATTAAAAAATACAGCCACATTAGTAAAAAGGGTATATCTGCACCATTCCATAAACGACAGAGGCATATTTGCTTCACTTTTTTAACGAAGAATATATTTGCTCTAAATTGCAAAGTTAAGGGGTGTATTTGCCCCTTTGCCGAAATAAAATTAATAGTGAGAGACTTTTTCCTTAAAAATTGTAATCCGTATTTTCCATATATAAGCCTTCAAAATCTTATTTGCATATGTGAAATTCGTATACCTGCAGAACTCCAATAATAAAAATATTTCAAATAGCTAAAAAAGTTGTACTTAAATTGATTTGTATAAGTTAAGGATTCACATTCCATTAACACCTTGTTTGGATGGTTGTTCCCCGTGGTATGATATGGTATGGTTACTAACAAAATCATGTTTGTTTTGATTGTAATTTAAAATATATGGTATGGTATGGTTTAATTCCATGATTAGGTAACTATGAAAAGCTTCATTTTATGTAACCACGGATTTGGTGGTATCTCATGGTTATCTAATTTTTCTTTCCAACTATGCCCTTACTTAATACCACATAATCTCATTTTACCCTTTACCTTATATTATTTAACTTCACCCAAATATCTTATCCTAACACATCTTTTGTGTTTCTCTTCTGCCTTCAGTCATTCTCTTCTAATGAAATTTATTATTACAAAAAAAATGAATTCGAGTACATTTATTTTAATCTGATTTTTTGATTAATTTTATTAGAATTAACATGAGTTTAACAATTTAATATATTTACAAGGCATACTTTATGTTAAATTAGCATACATAAAATTATTTTAATTATTTTATTAGCAATTATTGATAAATTTAATATTTATAATAATTAAGGACATTTTAGTAAACTTACCAGTTATGATACCGTACGGTACAGTCAAATCAAACAATAAAAATATTATTAAACAACAGCGAACAATACAGTCTATTCAAATATTATTTTTACAATACAGTACAATACCATATCATATTATACAGTACCATACATTATGAAACCATGAGAAATAACCATCCAAACAAAGTGTAAGAATCACATGACTTTAAGGTATCTTTAGTAAAAGCATATTAGGATAATACTTTTTTGTCCCTATCTTTAGCCAAAGTATATTAGGATAATACTTTTTTGTCCCTATCTTTAGCCAAAGTATATTAGGATAATACTTTTTTGCCCCTTTTTAACAATTCAATCTTGATTTAGCTTAAATTTTTAAGGATATAAAATTGATTAATCTTTTAAAGATATCTTGGTCAATCAATATTTAGCGAAAATTTTAAAATTTAATTATTATGATTTGGGTATTCACAAGTTGGCCATTTAATTATTATTTAATATTTAAGATTTTAAAATTATTTACAATCGTCTCTTACATGAAAATAACTTTTCCAAAATAAAGTTATGTTTCATTTATAACCCTATTTCCTTTTACTATAAAATAATATCCTTTTACAGGTTTTTTTTTTGTTGTTGTTTGTTGTTATGATCTCGAAAGTAGCTAATAAATGTGGCTGTCTGGTTCAAAAGTGGGAGAGAGTATAAGTAATTAACTGGAAAATTAAAAGAATGGAGGGCCAAGATTTATTTCATTTAAATGAAGCACAAGGTACGAGATCGCTCCACGTGGACAGACCGTTATATATACACATCAAGGAGGAGAGAGAGAACCAATTGAAATCTGGTAATTTTCAACCCTCTCCTCGTGCTCTTTCTCTCTCTTTCTCTAATTCCTTTCTCTCCTCATCCAAATCTGATTCTCTTTCTCTCATCTTTCTCTGCAGATCAATTCCCAAATGGAGCTCACTATCAATTTTATTTCCTTTTCTAGATAGGATTTCCTTATTCATTTGAGTACCATTTCTCTGTTTTTTGATAAATAATAGAAAATTTCCAAAAGAGAGTTGAGTTGATTGTTTAATTTCTCAATTTAAATTTTGATCTCGATTGAGATCATAACAATTGGTATCAGAGCATCGATTGTGTGACCTGTGGGTAAGAAATGGCAGAAGGAACTCACTGGAAGGTAACGGAGGATAAGCTCACTCGACATGAAGAGATTTTGACAGATCTGCTGAATTATCAGCAGGAGGCACAAAATACTCAGGCTGGAATTCAAGGCACGTTGGAGCTTATTCTAGACAGGTTGAGTGCGTTAGAAAGAGCTCCAGCTGGGCAGAACATTGGAGGTGGGTTACTTCCTGTGCCAGCCATGGACAACAGGAACCGACACCAACAAGCTACCATCCTTCCACCAAGGTGGAAATTGCCCTCTTTTGAAGGTCAGAAACCTAAGGTATGGATTCGAAAATACGAAAGGTACTTTGTTCAATATCGAATACTTGATGAACAGAGGGTAGAAACTGTTTCTCTCTATTTGAATGGGTTGGCTGAGGTATGGTATCACTCATTGGTGTTGAGTAGGGGAGTAGTGACTTGGATCGAGTTCAAGGAGGAACTGATCAGTCGTTTTGGTGAAATACTAGTGGAAGATGTGGTTGAAGAATTCAACAAATTAAGTCAACTAGGTACGGTTGATGAGTTCCTTGGGAGGTTTGAGGACCTTAAGGCTCAGATGCTTATTAGGAATCCTGCACTTAATGAAGCTTACTTCCTATCCAGTTTCATAGGAGAATTGAAGGAAGAAATCAAGTTTGATGTTAAGCTTTTTAAACCTATTACAATGAAGATATCCATTGAAAAGGCTAGGATGCAGGAGCTAGCTATTGAAGCTGCTCAGAAGAGGAATAAGACAAGTACCAGATCTACTCAACCATTGACTAATATTGTTGTTAACAAGGCGACTGCTAATCCTGCTGTTAAGAACACCACATTTAGGCTTAGTCCTGAAGTGTATGAACACAGGAAAACCAATCATTTGTGCTTTAGGTGTTGAGAGAAGTATGGGCCTGGTCATGTCAGTAAAAGGAGGCAATTAAATTGTTTGATAGGGGAAATAGAGGATGGGATGGGCATAAATAAAATAACCACACCACAGGAAGAAGATGAGCCACTTCATGTGATGATAGAAGGGGTAATAGAGCAAGAGATTCAACAAGTTGTGTTTCTGAATGCCTTGACTGGTCATAATCAAGGTGAAAACACTATTTTAGTGGGAGGTACTGAGAAGAAGAGACAGCTATCTATACTGATTGACTCAGGTAGTACTCATAATTTCATAGATGAGCACATTGTTCAAGCTACTGGGCATCAATCAAGCCATCGCCCTCCTGTAAGAGTGACTGCGGCTAATGGCAACTATGTGATGTGCACATCACATTGTAAAGGTTTTTTGTGGAAAATGCAGGGAAGAACATTTATGTAAGACCTACTCATAATTCCTTTGGGAGGATGTGATTTGGTACGTGGTAATTATTGGATGAAGAAGCACAATCCTACCAAGTTTGATCATGAAAGAAGGTGTGTCATTATTGGAAGGAAACCTAACAAGATAGTTTTGCCAGCTCTAGCAGAAAGTAGTTTGAGGATGCTCACTAGTGGTTCCATGAGTAGAATGCTAAAGAAAGGACAGGCTTTCATTGCTCACCTGTTCATGAAGATCATGGTGCTAAATGCAAGTGAAGAGACTATTGATGCTACAGTACAAGAAGTGGTGGATCAGTATGTTGAGGTGTTTGCTGAACCTAAATCCTTGCCATCTGTGAGGTCTTTAGATCATGCCATTCCACTCAAACCTGGTGCCATGTCAGTTATTCTGAGACCTTATAGATACAACTATAACCAGAAGGATGAATTGGAGAAATAAGTAAAGGAGATGCTTACCAGTGGAGTGATTCAACCTAGTCAGTCTCCCTTCTCTTTACCATCCTTACTAGTCAAGAAGAAAGATGGTACTTGGAGATTCTGTGTAGACTATAGGGGCCTTAATGACATTACTATTAAGGGCAAGTACCCTATTCCTATAGTGGATGATCTTTTAGATGAATTGTGTAGTGCAATATTTTTCTCCAAGGTTGATCTCAGGGCAAGCTACCATCAGATAAGGATGAAAGGGGAGGATGTGTTCAAGGCAACTTTTAGAACTTAAGTAGGACATTATGAGTTCAGAGTGATTCCCTTTGGCCTTACCAATGCTCCAGCTACCTTACAAGCCCTCATGAACCAGGTTTTTCAACCTTACTTGAGAAAATTTATCTTAGTATTCTTTGATGATATACTTGTGTATAGTCTGAAAGTGGGTGATCATGTGCAACACTTGAGAGTTGTATTTGAGACCCTCAAGAGTCATTCACTCTATGCTAAAAGATCAAAATGCTCATTTGGCCAACCACAAGTAGAGTACTCAGGACATGTCATTACCAAAGAAGGTGTAGCTACTGATCCTCTCAAAATTAGAGCCATGGTTGAGTGGCCTAAACACAAAAAACACTTAAAGCTCTTAGAGGATTCCTTGGTCTCACTGGTTACTACAGAAAGTATGTTGTTAATTATGGCACTATAAGAAGACCCCTCACTGATTTACTGAAGAAAGATGCCTTCAAATGGAATCCAGAAGCAGAGTTAGCATTTGAATTCCTTAAGATAGCTATGAGCACTACACCTGTACTTGCACTTCCTGACTACTTATAAGAGTTTGTTGTTGAAACTGATGCCAATCATGGAGGCAGTGGTGCAGTACTTATGCAAAAAGGAAGGCCAATTGCTTATTTTAGTAAGGTGTTGGCACCCAAGCACAAAGGCAAGTCTATTTATGAGAAGGAGTACATGGCATTGTTGAGTGCTGTGGATAAATGGAGACACTATCTCCAATTCAAGCACTTTGTGGTGAGGACTGACCATCATAGCCTAAAGTATCTACTAGAACAGAAAGTAACATCAGCTATCCAACAGAAGGGTTTAACCAAGCTTTTGGGACTTGATTATGAAGTTCAGTACAAGAGAGGTGCAGAAAATAGAGTTGTTGATGCCTTATCTAGGCAACAGGAAGGACTAGAATCTCTGTATGGTCAGGCAACTGGAAATTTAATAGGTATAAGCAGTTGCACTCCAACTTGGATACAAGAAATTATTGGAAGTTGTGAAGAGGATGTCCATGTCCAGGACATCATTACACTATTATCAGTGGAACTCTCATGGACCTAATGTATGGCACTACTCAGCAGGAATACTAAAGAAGACGGGCAAGGTATATGTAGGATCTCATGGAACTCTGAGACAACAACTCATTTCCTCTTTCCATGACACTCCTCTTGGTGGTCATTCTGGTCAGTTAGGTACATTGAAGAGGCTATCACAACTTTTCTATTGGCCAAAGATGAAGCTTATGGTGAATAAATATGTATCAAGTTGTGATGTATGCCACAGGAATGAGGATGATAATGCAGGTTATCCAGGGTGTTACAACCCCTACCTGTACCAAATCAAGCATGGTGTCACATTAGCATGGACTTTGTGGAAGGACTTCCTAAGTCCAAGTCTAAGGATGTCATATTAGTTGTGGTTGACAGGTTTACTAAGTATGCTCACTTCATAGCACTCTCACACCCCTATACTGCAGCAACTGTTGCTTTATATTTTTGGAAAAGGATACATAGCTTACATGGCACTCCTGAGTCCATTGTGACTGATAGAGACAGGGTGTTTGTGAGCAACTTCTGGAAAGCTTTGTTCAAACAACTGGGCACTCAACTCCATTATAGTTCTGCCTATCACCCTCAAAGTGATGGCCAAATAGAAAGAGTTAACAGATGCTTGGAAAACTACATAAGATACATGGTGGCAAGCAGGCCTAATCAGTGGAAGCAGTGGCTATCAACAGCTGAATGGTGGTACAACACTAATTTTCATACAGGGTTGCAGTGTACCCCTTTTGAAGCCCTTTATGGGTATACACTGTCACGACCCAACTATCAGGCCATGCGGGCACCTACTCTAATCCACCTAGATAGGAGAACCATTACCACCTGAACCAACAGGCAATGCGGAAAAGAAAATAAACCATTAAATAAGTCCCTTAAATACATGAGAAATTCTTTTTACAAATAGCTTAGAAAAATAAGCGACTTAAAGAATTTGCGGAAAACATTACAATATGAAACAACCTCTCTAGAACCTAGTCTAAGCCGGTACAAGAGCTTCTATAAGATGATCTTATAACATAAAATGGACACGACTTCCACCATAGAAGGAAGTAGGAGCTGCTGGAAGATCACCGCAATCCTGAACCTGTGAAACATCACCAACCCTACAACCAGACTATACCAAAAAGGTATAGCAAGAGTAGAGTCAGTACAAACACACGTACTGGTAGGCATCATCGGTCGACCCAAGTCCATTCCTACCATCATATAAGAAAATAGGGAAAATATGAAATAAACATTATAGCTCCCTCCTTCACCTTTAACCTTGACCCTGACATCTAAGACTTCCCAAGTCACCTTGTCACCTAGACTTCCCAAGTCACCTTGACACGTAGGCTTCCCAAGTCACCTTTAACCTTTACCCCAGTCAACTACCTTGACTAAATATTCAGACTTAACCCGGCTAACTTCCCAACCAAACCACTTATACCCGTAGTATTACTACCCAGTGTCCAGCCCTTTCTGGACCTCTCGAATAACTTCCCATCCCGGTTATAACAAGCAACCACTACAACCCCAGACTTTCCGTCGTACTCCCAATTGACCAATCACATGGAAATCACCTAGCAACCATTGACACATGCAATGACAACAACATATTTATATCTAAATCCCTTTCGAATCCAGAAACCCGGACCTTCCAAGCATCCTCTAACCACACCTAAGTGTTCAACCGGGTACCCGGTCTACCCCAAGACCCATCCTTACCTCATTAATCACAAATAAACCTTGACTGTCATTAGTACACTTAATGAAAATAAATTGTGAACTCATAACCTCTTTTACCTCGTCCGGGCCCACCCGATTTCCCCCTAACACATCTAGGTGTTAACATGACAACCCGGTCTACACCAAGACCAACTATTAATTAACATCATAACCTGGTCTACACCAAGACCAGCTAATAACATGATATAACAACCCGGCCTACACCAAGACCAATCTTATAACATGATATAACAACCCGTCCTACACCAAGACCAATCTCATAACATGATATAACAACCCGGCGTACACCAAGACCAACTAATAACATGACAACCCAGTCTACACCAAGACCTAATAATTAACATGATATAATAACCCGGCCTACACCAAGACCAATCTCATAACATGATATAACAACCCGGCCTACACCATGACCAACTAATAACATGACAACCCGGTCTACACCAAGACCAATCTCATAACATGATATAACAACCCAGCCTACACCAAGACCAACTAATAACATGACAACCCGGTCTACACCAAGACCTACTAATTAACATGATATAAAAATCCGGCCTACACCAAGACCAAACTCAGCAGATATATCAAGATTCTCGATCACTCAAGGACCACCATCGAATATCACAATTCAATAAAAATAGCCCGGTCCACTCACGGAACCAATAACAATCAATGCAATGCAACAATATCAATGCAATGCAATAATATCAATGCAATGAAACAATACCAATGCGATAATGCAGTAACATAAACCCGTACCAGGCGTGGTACCCGAGCCAATCAAATAGTAACATATACCAGGCGTGGTACCCATGCCAACCATTTGTTATACTTGTACCAGGCGTGGTACCCGAGCTAACCGAATGTTATACCTGTACCAGGCGTGGTACCCGAGCCAACCGAATGTCAAAAATCCACAGTCAAATGCATGGACAAATAACTTGTAAACCAATAAGCAAATACCATTCAAATCACAGACTGTAAACAGGAACCTTAGACATTCTACACAACTTCCCTAAGCAATGTAATTCATACAATCACTTAGATATGAGTACAAGAATATACAACATTCACAGAAATCGTAAGCCATCACCTACCCCTATTTCGGGTATATAGTTGGACCTTGACATTCGTCCGAAGACTAAATACACTTACCTTTGTTTACACATGATGAACGGTTTCTTCTTTTTAACATAATTTAACCACCCCATTAATCCGGGACATACATAAATAACAACAATACGAGTTTTCTCTCCTAGCCCTTAGCAAACAATGATTTCTTAACATGCCTCTCACATTCCCGAAACCTCACCTAGGAGTTTCCCATTTCATCCCCACCTAGTTGTCCTTACAATTCCCAGTTCCCCAAACCTTCCCGACATCCCAGTCCCTGAGTCTATCATTTTTAGCATACCAAGATAACATAAATAGCCCCAAACAATTATCAATAACCCACAACTCAAATTCAACCAATTCTTAGCACATACATAACCAAACCCGAATCCGGCAAACTCCATGCCCGGAGGCCTAAAACATGGATTCTCCGTTTCACTATACAAAAGTATGGAAAGTAAACAGGTCAAAGTACTCATGAAAACCTAGCCTACCTGGATGCCAAGAAGCTACAACCGTGCATTTCTGGCTCCGTGGAGGCATTCCTGGCGGTCCTGTAGGCCCAAATCCATGGTTTTGCATCCCTTTTGCTGGAATCCCTCTTCCCCATGGCTGCCAAGCCTTGGAGCAACCTAGGAGGGTTTTTGTAATAACTCCCGTCTGTTCTTGGGGCTGAAGGGAAGAGAATGAAATTAAAAGCCCATTTTCTTGATTTTTCTAATCCCGTCACTCTGCTATAGTGGCCCCTGCTCCGCTATAGCGGTCTCGCTATAGAGGACAACTCCCGCTATAGCAGTCTTAAGAGGTGTTGACCGCCTTGACCACCGCTATAGCGGTATTTTCCACCGCTATAGCGGAGGCCAATACCGCGGATGGTTGCACTCACCATGGACAGAATGTCCATAAATCTCCCAATTTTGGCCATTTTACAACAAACTTATTTTCTAGACGTTCTGAAATAACCCTTTCACATTAACCTCGATTCCGGGAGTTCCACTTACCCGAATTCGATTCTAAAAAGTCTCCCGGACTCCTCTATGACTTAGCTACAAGGAAAACTAGCTCAAAAAAGACATTTAACCCAATCTTTACTCGGATTATCCTAGATCATACCTCGCTCCAAAACCGGTCGAGACTAGCCTATCCCAGAATTTTCAACTCCCAAACCCAGAATTTTTCTAACCCAAAACTTGGCACGAATGGTTTACCCGTAACGACGAACTCGGTCGTTATAACATATAACAATTTACCCATCGTTCATCTCCGAACGATCTCTACAGCCGAGGGAAAGGACAAGCTCATCCCTCGATCTTAATGCTCTATCATGATAGCGTAAATATAATCTTACGCAAACCACCGAAACTTTCTAATCCCTTGTTATACCCAACTCAACCCAAAATTTATCTCACTTCCGCTCTATCAAGGAATTTCTTCCTTCGAGCCGCACAAGGCAACTAGATTACCCCTTCCCGAGTCCCCAAGAAATCTGGGGCCTCACTGAAACACCGGAGCCAAAGAAACTCAATTAACAAACAACACAGTTTTTTTTCCTGCCAAGGGGACTAGATCCCACCATGGCGATCCCTTTCCCACTATACCTGGAGTTCTACTAGCAGGAACTCTATTCCGGAAGCTTTCTACGGGGTACTATGCCCCTCACATATCATCCTGTCACCTTACCCCTATCAACACTATGCCCGAGACACCACGTATCTCTAGATCATGCAACAATGAGGATTTCATTGGGCTCACCCTACCTTGAGATTTTCATCAACCCTCATCTTATGAGGGGGATTTTCTACCCGGGCACTTACAACCTAACCAATGCTATGGCGAGAACACGCTCACCACGAGCAGTAACACTGGGTATTATCATGGTCACAAGAGACACAATAATGCTAAATAAACCCATTTAATAACCCTGCTCTTTCAATCGACCCTACTACTAAGGGTCATCAACACTAAACCAGTCAATAATCACCTCATCACATAGTCTATGAGCAGTATCCAACACTACTCGATCAATCACGGGTCATATTGCCAGACTCCACATAGGTGACTATTCCCACCAATGGTCAGTCATAGTTTTTACCAATCCCCCGGGATACCATATCTACCCTTTCATTTGGTCGCACACGGATGCTAAGTATTCAGGCAAATTACCTTATATGCATGCTTTATAAATTCTATAGTCGATTTTCTCGTTTCACATGGCTACCTGTAATGCAACCATTGCCTTTAGATCCCCCAGGAATGAATGAAAAATAGGGAAAAAATAGGGTGAGGCTTCTGCCTCGCTGACCTCCGCTATAGTGGTTGGTCATTCCGCAATAGCGGTTTCGCTATAGCGGATATTTCACCGATATAGCGGTCCCGACGGTAACTGTATAGAAATTGAAATTTCCAGTAAGTGTATCAGTTCCCTTTTCCAGCTACCTTTGCTTAGTCCTGTAAATCCTGCCATGGTCTTAAACCACCCTTAAGACCATTCCTGGCATCAAACGCATCACCATTCAGCATAAAATACTATCAATTACAAAGAGTTAATACTAGACAATTGTTCCCAACAATATCTTCTCGCCATTACCCACTAATGACTCCCTTGTTCCCATGGTTCCCAACCAAGTCCCGACTGTCCTGAAACCGAAGCTTCCCTATAGTCACAGTTTCCAATCCCTTATCATCTTAACCAATGATAAGCCTCTTTTCAAAATGCAGTACCACTTTTAAATCAAGACACTTAACAACTTATCACAGCCTAAAGTACATAGAATTTTTCACATTAATGACCCTCTGCAGACTCAACATGCACGGCAGACAATAATTTACACACATTTCAAGTAAGTCACACGAGAGGTGTACAACACAACATTTCAACTTCAAGTTACAACCAAATCAAGTCACTACCAAATCAAGTCACAAAGTTTACTATCTATTCGTCCCATGGATGACCATTAGTTGATCATCCATGTCTTACCATAACTCCCGCTATTAAGCAATAATAGCCCTTGTCCCTGGTACTTATTCACATACGAACCACTTGAAACCTAAGTTCCCACAAGTGTATATACCCTCTTTCCTTTATCATTTTTACCAATGATAAGACCCTGCCCAGCATTTAGCATACAGATTTCCACTAGAATTACAAAACAAGAATTTCTTCAATTATTAATACATAACCAGTTAAGACTCTTTATTAACTACAAATTTCAAGGCAACTCAGCAATTACACACCACAAAATTGCAGTCATTCAAATAATGTAATACATACAATCACGAGTCTCAAGCTCTGACATTCAATCAAACCAGTTTCATCACCTTTCATTCGCTTCATGGATGACCGTTAGCTAATTCATCCATCCTTTATATAGCCTCCCAGTCCAGATACCAATTGGAACCTTCCCAGTTCCAATTTTTCTTGCTTGTCTTGTTGCAACCGGAGTCTAATGGCATCCCTACTTCGTTGAGATACCAATTGGAATCGAAAGATACCAATTGGACTCAACTCATACAAGCAAGGGAAACAAACCGCGCGAAAAGGAATGAAAGAAGAGAGATTCTTCCTAGACTGCTTCATAGCTTCCCTAGGATTAGATGTGGACGTCTACACACCAATCCGCAGGACTCTATTCGATATTTTGCTCTTGTACTGGGAGACTAGTAACCTGGGCTCTGGTACCATTTATCACGACCCAATACCGGGCCATGCGGGCACCTACTCTAATCCACCTAGATAGGAGAACCCTTACCACCCAAAGCAACAGGCAATGCGGAAAAGAAAATAAACCATTAAATAAGTCCCTTAAATACATGAGAAATCCTTTTTACAAATAGTTTAGAAAAATGAATGACTTAAAGAATTTGCGGAAAATATTTACAATATGAAACAACCTCCCCAGAACCTAGTCTAAGTCGGTATAAAAGCTTCTACAAGATGAGCTTATAACATAAGATGGACACAACTTCCACCATAGAATGAAGTAGGAGCTGCTGGAAGATCACCGCAATCCTGAACCTATGAAACATCACCAACCCTGCAATAAGACTATACCAAAAAGGTATAGCGAGAATAGAGTCAGTACAAACACACGTACTGGTAGGCATCATTGGTCAACCCGAGTCCATTCCTACCATAATATAAGAAAATAGGGAAAACATGAAATAAATATTATAGCTCCCTCCTTCAGCTTTAACCTTGACCCTGACATCTAGGACTTCCCAAGTCACCTTGTCACTTAGACTTCCCAAGTCACCTTTAACCTTTACCCCAGTCAACTACCTTGACTAAATATTCAGACTTAACCCGGCTAACTACCCAACCAAACCATTTATACCCGTAGTATTACTACCCAGTGTCTGGCCCTTTCCGGACCTCTCGGACAACTTCCCATCCTGGTTATAACAACCAACCACTACAACCCCAGACTTTCCGTCATACTCCCAATTTACCAATCACATGGAAATCACCTAACAACCATTGACACATGCAATGACAACAACATAGTTATATCTAAATCCCTTTCAAATCCCGAAACCCAGACCCTCCAAGGATCCTCTAACCACACCTACGTGTTCAATCGGGTACCCGATAAACCCCAAGATCCATCCTTACCTCATTAATCATAAATAAACCTTGACCGTCATTAGTACACTTAATGACAATAAATTGTGAACTCATAACCTCTTTTACCTAGTCCGGACCCACCCAGTTTCCCCTTAACACATCTAGGTGTTAACATGACAACCCAGTCTACACCAAGACCAGCTATTAATTAACATCATAACCTGGTCTACACCAAGACCAACTAATAACATGATATAACAACCCGGCCTACACCAAAACCAATCTCATAACATGATATAACAACCCCGGCCTACACCAAGACTAACTAATAACATGACAACCCGGTCAACACCAAGACCTACTAATTAACATGATATAATAACCCGGCCTACACCAAGAACAATCTCATAAAATGATATAACAACCCGGCCTACACCAAGACCAACTAATAACATGACAACCTGGTCTACACCAAGACCTACTAATTAACATGATATAATAACCCGGCCTACACCAAGACCAATCTTATAACATGATATAACAACCCGGCCTACTCCAAGACCAACTAATAACATGGCAACCCGGTCTACACCAAGACCAATCTCATAACATGGTATAACAACTGATCCTACACCAAGACCAACTAATAATAGGACAACCCGGTTTACACCAAGACCTACTAATTAACATGATATAACAACCCGGCCTACACCAAGACCAAACTCAACAGACATATCAGGATTCTCGATCACTCAAGGAGCACCATCGAATATCACAATTCAATAAAAATAGCCCAGTCCACTCACGGAACCAATAACAACTAATGCAATGCAACAATATCAATGCAATGCAACAATACCAATGCGATGATGCAGTAACATAAACCCATTCCGGGCGTGGTACCCGAGCCAACCAAATAGTAACATGTACCAGGCGTGATACCCGTACCAACCATTTGTTATACCTGTATCAGGCGTGGAACCGAGCCAACCAAATGTTATACCTGTACCAGGCGTGGTACCCGAGCCAACCGAATGTCAACAATCCACAGTCAAATGCATGGACAAACAACTTGTAAACCAACAAGCAAATATCGTTCAAATCACAAACTGTAAACAGGAACCTTAGACATTCTACACAACTTCCCTAAGCAATGTAATTCATACAATCACTTAGATATGAGTACAAGAATATACAACATTCACAGAAATCATAAGCCATCACCTACCCCTATTCAAGGTATATAGTTAGACCTTGACATTCGTCCGAAAACTAAACACACTTACCCTTGTTTACACATAATGAATGGTTTCCCCTTTTTAATATAATTTAACCACCCCATTAATCTGGGACATACATAGATAACAACAATAAGAGTTTTCACTCCTAGCCCTTGGCAAACAATGATTTCTTAACATGCCTCTCGTATTCCCAAAACCTCACCTAGGAGTTTCCCATTTCATCCTTACCTAGTGGTCCTTACAATTCCCGGTTTCCCGAACCTTCCCGATATCTCAGTCCCTGAGTCTATCATTTTTAGCATACCAAGACAACATAAACAGCCCCAAATAATTATCAATAACCCACAACTCAAATTCAACCAATTCCTAGCACATACATAACCAAACCCAAATCCGCCAGACTCCGTGCCTGGAGGCCTAAAACATGGATTCTCCGTTTCACTATACAAAGTATGGAAAGTAAACAGGTCTAACTACTCATGAAAATTTAGCCTACCTGGATGCCAAGTTGTTGCAACCATGCATTTCTGGCTCCGTGGAGGCATTCCTGGAGGTCCTGTAGGCCCGAATCTGTGGTTTTGCATCCCTTTCACTGGAATCCCTCCTCTCCATGGCTCCCAAGCCTTGGAGAAACCTAGGAGGGTTTTTGGAATAACTCCCATCTGTTCTTGGGGCTGAAGGGAAGAGAATAAAATTAAAGGCCCATTTTCTTGGTTTTTCTAATCCCATCGCTCCACTATAGTGGTCCCTGATCTGCTATAGCGGACAACTCCTGCTATAGCGGACAACTCCTGCTATAGCATTCTTAAGCAGTGTTGACCGCCTTGACCATCGCTATAGCGATATTTTCCACCGCTACTGCAGACGGTTGCGCTCGTCATGGATAGAATATTCGGAAATCTCCCAATTTTGGCCATTTTACAACACACTTATTTTCTCGACGTTCTAGAACAACCCCTTCACGTCAACCTCGATTCTGGGAGTTCTACTTACCCGAATTTGATTTCGAAAAGTCTCCCGGACTCCTCTATGACTTAGCTACAAGGAAAACTAGCTCAAAATAATACATTTAACCCAATCCTTACCTGGATTGTCCTAGACGATACTTTACTCCAAAATCGCCGAGACTAGCCTAGCCCAGAATTTTCAACTCCCAAATCCGGAATTTTTCTAACCCAAAACTTGGAATGAATGGTTTACCCATAACAATGAACCTGGTCGTTACATACACCCCCTCAGTTGAGTATAGGATCTCTACTAGAAAATATGGTGCAGGAAGCTGAAGATGTGATTATGTAGAGACAATAATTTTTGCAACTACTTAAGGACAACTTACATGCAGCTCAGGCCAGAATGAAGTACTTTGCTGATAATAAAATGACCTATAGAGATTTTGCAGTGGGAGATTTAGTGTACTTGAAGTTGCAGCCATATAGACAATCACCATTAGCACTAAGGAGGAACCTGAAACTCAGCTCCAAGTATTATAGTCCCTATTTGATTATTGCTAGAATTGGAAATGTTGCTTACAAACTAGCTCTGCCACCTGAATCCAAAATCCACCAAGTATTCCATGTGTCCTTACTGAAGAAGAAGGTGGGAAATTGTGTAGTAGTTCAGTCTACTCTGCCTAACACTGGAGCTGATGGTCAGTTTATAGTACAACCAGTTGCAATTCTGCAAAGGCAAATGGTTAAGAAAAACAATGTTGCGACTATTAAGGTGTTAGTTCAATGGTCAAACCTTCCTCCTGAAGATGCTACATGGGAGGACTACCAAATATTTGCGCACCACTTTCCCTAATTTTAATCCTGATCCTTGAGGATAAGGATTATTTGAAGCAGAAAGGTATGTTATGATCTCGAAAGTAGCTAATAAATGTGCATGTCTGGGTTCGAAAGCAGGAGAGAGTATAAGTCATTAACTGGGAAATTAAAAGAATGGAGGGCCAAGATTTATTTCATTTAAATGAAGCACGAGGGACGAGATCGCTCCACGTGGACAGACCGTTATATATACACATCAAGGAGGAGAGAGAGAACCAATTGAAATCTGGTAATTTTCAACCCTCTCCTCGTGCTCTTTCTCTCTCTTTCTCTAATTCCTTTCTCTCCTCATCCAAATCTGATTCTCTTTCTCTCATCTTTCTCTGCAGATCAATTCCCAAATGGAGCTCACTATCAATTTTATTTCCTTTTCTAGATAGGATTTCCATGTTCATTTGAGTACCATTTCTCTGTTTTTTGATAAATAATAGAAAATTTCCAAAAGAGAGTTGAGTTGATTGTTTAATTTCTCAATTTAAATTTTGATCTCGATTGAGATCATAACAATTGGTATCAGAGCATCGATTGTGTGACCTGTGGGTAAGAAATGGCAGAAGGAACTCGCTGGAAGGTAACGGAGGATAAGCTCACTCGACATGAAGAGATTTTGACAGATCTGCTGAATTATCAGCAGGAGGCACAAAATACTCAGGCTGGAATTCAAGGCACGTTGGAGCTTATTCTAGAAAGGTTGGGTGCGTTATAAAGAGCTCCAGCTGGATAGAATGTTGGAGGTGGGTTACTTCTGGTGCCAGCCATGGACAACAGGAACCGACACCAACAAGCTACCCTCCTTCCACCAAAGTGGAAATTGCCCTCTTTTGAGGGTCAGGAAACTAAGGTATGGATTCGAAAATGCGAAAGGTAATTTGTTCAATATCGAATACTTGATGAACAGAGGGTAGAAACTGTTGCTCTCTATTTTAATGGGCTGGCTGAGGTATGGTATCACTCATTCTTAAAGTTCATTGTGTTGTCCACATAGGAATAGACACTGGATATCTTGTGCATAGATCCTATTCCTAAACATAAGCTATTTAAGAATTTAATATATTAAATATAATTACAATTGTATCCTAACTTGACTTAAATTTTAAAAGGGTATAAAAATCAATTAATATTTGAAGGTTATTTTGGTAACTCAACATTGTTATTCATGCTTTTATAATAACTAGTTTCTACGAATGTGTGTTGCACGATAATAACATATCAATTGTGTTGTGTGGTTATAAAAAAGGAAGAAATGTTGTATAGAGGCAATTGACCCAATAACACTAATGAAAAAGACTGTATTTTGAATCAAAGTGTATTTTTTAAAGCATCGGAACATATAATAATTAGGTTGTAACGCAAAGAAATTATGCATTAAAAAAAGAGGTAATGTTCAAGACCAAAAAATGGAAGATGTAATATCAATTGTCTTTCGTAAGCTAATAGAAAGACGTGATGAATTTAAGAATTTAAGTAAATTTAAGACGTACTGACAAGAGAGATATAACAATGGCTTCTTGTGGTCTCAATTATACACAATTTAAAATATTAATTTTGAATGATTGTTTATATTCTTCACGAGATTTGGTTTTCGTTTAAAAAAGAGAAATTTAGTCCCAATAGAAAAAGGTTTTGTTTAGTCCTAATATAAAATAACATTTATACCCATTATTAAGTTTCTCATTAAGGGTAAAAGAGTCGTTCAATATTTAAAGGATATTTTGGTCAATCAATATTTATATTCATGCTTTTATAATAATATAGATATAGATATAAACATAGATTAGTCTCTATAAATGTGCTTGCATTTTTTTTTGACAATCTCAATCATCACGAAAAATATTAGGTAATATTATTTGTAAAATAACCTACATTTATTTTATGAAGTATTAAAAATATTACTGTAGCATAAAATTATATCTATGTAATACTTCTTTGAATATAATACTCTCGGTATATATTATTTTCTTCTTTTTTCCCCACATTTAAAACATGTTACGACTAAGATAGTTCAATATAAAAAATTAAGTGATTATGTATTTCATTTACAAATATTCATGTCACGATCCAATTTCTCGGTCATGATGGCACCTACAATCCCCCAGTAGGCGAACCAATTCTCATAGCCCAGAACGGTTAGTAATGGGCTACCATCTAACAGTTTAGCGGAGAAACGATATAAATAAGCGGAAGCAAGGAAAATAAGCTGAAGAAAGTAGATACAGGAATATGTATACATCTGCAGAAGCTAAACCAAAACCCCAAAATCCGGTATCATAGTATAGAGCCAGAACTACATATAAGGAGTACAAAGGATCCAAAATAATATATACAGATATCTTTGAGTAGTAATCGAATACATGATATAAACGATAACTAAAAGCTAAGCTCTGGTCGCCAAGAGCTCACCCTCAGTCTGAAATATCTCAAAAACAGCTCCTCGCACGAGTTTCCAATGAGCTAACAGCGATGGCCCACACTAGAATCTGCACCAGAAGATGCAGAGTGTAGTATGAGCACCAATTGCAAAGCAACCAGTACCCAGTAGGTATCATAGGCCGACTGGGCACATATAAAATAAAAGAGAAATAATAAGCAGAATAAAAAATAATTAGTCACAGAAGGCAACGAATAAGTACATGGAAGCTAGCACAGAAGGAGTACAAGCAGGACTAATACATATGACTAGCTAAAATAATGCACATCACAGGTGAGGGAAAGAAACACGTATCCGGGATCCTTGCAACAACAAGTACATAAAGAAGAGTTTAGGAAGCAGGCGGTATACCGATAACCTCAATGAATAGAGAAAGAGAGGAAGAAAATAGTAAACATACTCAAATACAAGGAACGATAACCCAACTAAGCATGCAATCTAAAGTCAAGAATTCAACAACTGGAAGCCCAAGTTTAACCTTAACAATATCCAAAGTCATAAGAACCACAACAGGAACCAATAGAGCAAAATAGTAGCAATAAGTCTACCTACAGTCCCACGGGGCACCATACATCCAAGGAACACAAACAAGTGAATACAAACCCTCCGACATCCCATACTACTGGAGCGTACAATCAAGAAACAGCAAACAAGGGTGGTACCTCACACAAATGAATGATATGACATACCATGCTAAGCCAAGAGTGAAAGTAGTACCGTATGTTACCCGTTTTTGGCGTCCTATAAGGCCCAGAAGACAGGATACATGGAAGGTCACATCCGTATACCTCTCTTACGCCATATATCCCTCTCCGGCACTCGCAACACGTAGCCCCTGGTATGAAATGACAAGGTCCATGGAGGCTCCCGAATAACATACTAGATGCCCCACAATCTCTAAAATCCCCAAGTAAAGCTGCTCGGAGAGTATCCAAGTCTAAATCAGTAAGTCAAATAGTCCTAGCGCACGGCCTCGCTGAGTCTAGCATCACCCCAGAAGTTGTAGTAAAACAAGTCTAGTGCTCGACCCCGCCGAGTCTAGTATAAGTGGAAATAGTGATAAAACATCCTTTAATTCCCCATTACCCCAAGAAGATCCATTAAGACAGTACCAAAATCCTTTTTCAATCATTTTTATCGAAAATGAGCCCCACAGGCCATGCAAGATTTAGAAATTTAGCAATAGTATGCCCAAAGTCAAAACCGTAGTAAAATCATGAAGAAATTCCCTCTATATATGCATGATTAATGGCATACACAATCACAACAGTGGCTCCAGCTCACAATCAACCTATCGTCTCTGCACAGACTCCAATCATTCTACAGAACAGATAGCCAGCTCTACAACAATAATAATGATGCTCAAAACTTATGGACATTCTCATATAACCCACCATCTATGTTGCAGAGTCAAACAAGACCACACAGGACCAGAAGGGTGATAATATCATCTATAGTAAATACTATAACCATCGGAGGAAGAAAATGAATGGAACATGAATAAAGCGGTCAAGGTCTATAGTAACAACTAGTAATCCCAACCCAAGGATGCCCATTATTAAAATTTTATTCTATATATGTGAAGTCTAAGGAGTTTAAATCGTAACCTATCTCGGGGCTGAACTGCAAACACGAACCGTCACTCGTATGTCTTTCCTTTTCGAACAGCCTCGGAAAGTTATCATGCTATAAAGAACATAATCTAGGTGTCAAGATGAGAAGAACGACACCCATATTGCTATACAAAAAATCAGGCCAAAAATTGGGTCAAAAAATGACCCTCGGGGCTTGTGCAGCGAAACAGAAAATAAAATTCACAATTATTCCGCGGTAAATTTAGAAATCCATGCTCAAAATTTGAGCGCAAACGGAGTTCATTTCGGGGCTCAAAATAGCCCTGAAGTACTACTAATTCATGAGAACAAAAGTGGAAAATTGTGATATTCAAGGGCGGAAATGTACCAATTTGGAAGCAAGAATCGACCACGGACTGGAACTACAGCTACCACGAACAATCAAGCTCCCCAACGCAACTTTAACCCAAGAAAAATCAAGCTTGTAAGAGCCTCAACCATGGAGGTACAAGGCTTGAAGAAGAAGAGGCTTACCAACAATAAAGGAGAGAGATTAATGATAATTTGGAGAATTCCCACGAGCTCACACTGTTCTTGAGTAATTAGAGTTGAGAAAAATAAAGTTGGAGTTGAAAGAAGTGAAAGAAATAAGCTGAAAATCGTGAAAAATAAGAAATTAAAGAATGAAATTTGTAGAAATTAATGGAAGTTAACAAGAGATTTCACGAGGCCAAGAAACACACCCGTATCAGCAATAATTATTCCTCCGAGTTATGGGTAAGAGCAGGTGAAGATTTGAAGAAATTTGGTATAAAAATGGTAGAGAAAACGAGTTGAGAAGATGAGAGCAAAAGCTGAAAATAAAGCTGCCAATAGCTATTTAAAGCTGGCCCGCAATCGAAAAATCTACAATTTTCTAAACTTCTACGGGGAATTCCGGGCATAATCAAAACCCGATACTCACAAACCAATAGATCTATTTGAGTGAAAATGAATTCCGGACTCAATAGAATCAATGAATTTACCAACGGAGATCATTTTAAGGAAAAGTAGGCTCTATGCCCGAAACTAACTCGGAACTCAATATCCTAAATTAAGTCTGGAAGCTCCAGGACCTGAACCAAATATTCTCCAAGTCCAAAGTCAAACTTCGGAGTTAATAGCATGGATGGAATTTCAGTCCGAGACCGTCTTCTCTAAATATTGACCAAAGTCAAACTTTTAAGTTCAACTTGGCTAAAACACATAAACCCAGACAAAACTAAACCGAAAGCTCCCAGAACCCGACCCAGGGTCCATCTAGACCAAAATCCATGCTCTCAAGCTAACAGAACTGTCGAAATTTGATTTTGAAAACGTTTACCAAGAATGTTGACTAAAGTCAACGATATTCTAAGTTAAGGCTCTAAAATAGGCAAACGGCCAAAACGACCAAACGAATGACCAGGGCACTGAACCACCGATCCCAGCAAGTCATAAATGACTTGAAGCCACTACAAGAAAGCTCTAGCAGTACAAACAAAGCATAAATGTGAAAATGACTGAAAGGGTCATTACATCTCCCACTACTAAAGAGGACTTTCGTCCTCAAAAGTCAAGAAGAAAGAGGTACATGAAGGCTCAAACAGCTGCAGATACTGGGCTCGCATATTTCTCTCGGTCTCCTAGGTAGCCTTCTCGACTGGACGATGCCTCCACTGAACTTTTACAACAAGAATCTCCCTAGAACTCAACCTCCTCACATCTCTGGCCAATATAGCAACTGGCTCCTCGACAAAGAACAAGCTCTCATCCAACTAAACCGACTCCCAATGCAACACATGAGACTCATCTGGAACATACCATCTCAACATCGAAACATGAAACACCAGATGCATAGCTGAAAACATCGGAGGCAAGACTAACTGATAGGCAACACTACCAACTCTCTGGAGGATCTCAAACGCCCTGATATACCTGGGGGTAAGCTTGTCCCGCCGACCAAATCTCATCACGCCCTTCATGGGCAACACACTGAGGAATACCAAATCACCAACAATGAACTCCAAGGCACGAAGTCTATGATCAGCATAGCTTTTCTGCCTACTCTGAGCAGCTCAAAGTCTATCCTGAATCACCCTAACTCTGTCTAAGGAGTCCCAAAGTAAATCAGTACTCTGTGGCCTGGACTCTAATTCGTCAAACCAACCAATCGGTGATCTACAACGCCTACCATACAATGCCTCAAGGGTGCCATGCCAATGCTAGAATGAAATCTATTATTGTACGCAAACTTGGCCAAAGGCACAAACTGATCTCAAGAACGTCTAAATTCAAGAACACAGGCTCAAAGCATGTCCTCCAGGACCTGGATGGTCCTCTCGGACTGGCCATCTGTCTGAGGGTGAAAAGCAGTACTAAGCTGAACCTTTGTAGCCAAATCTCGCTGAATAGCTCTCCAAAACTGAGTGTCGCGGTCTGAAATGATAGAAGTTGGGACCCCGTGCAATTGAACAACCTCACGAATATAGATCTGAGCTAACCTCTTGGCACTGTAAGAAGTCTGAACCGGTAAGAAATGGGCTGACTTATTCAGCCGATCCACAACCACCCAAATGGAATCATAACCCTAGAGGTACGAGGCAAACCAACCACGAAATCCATAGTAATCATTTCCCACTTCTACTCAGGAATGGGAAGTCGCTGCATCAACCCACCAGGTCTCATGTGCTCAAAATTCACCTGCTGACAATTCAAGAACCGAGACACGAACTCTGCTACATCTCGCTTCATACCACTCCACCAGTAAAGTTGTCTCAAGTCTCTATACATCTTCGTCGCACCAGGATAAATAGAGTATCTAGAACAATGTGCCTCATGGAGTATCAACTGAATCAAATCACCAACCCTCAAAATACAAAGTCGACCACCAAACCTCAAAACCCCATCTGAATCTAGAGTAACCCGGCTGGCCTCACCCCGATCAACCTGATCTCGAAGGTCACACAACCATTGATCCTCAAACTAACGGCTCTGTATCTGATCAACAAGAGTAGACCGAACCTCCACACTGGCAAGAACTCGACTGGGATCTGACAAATCAAGCCTAACCAAGCGGTTAGCCAAGGACTGTATATCCAAGGCCAACGGTCGCCCAGAAACTGAAAGTGAAGCTAGGCTGCCCATATTCACCGCCTTCCGACTCAAGGCATCCGCTACTATGTTTGCCTTGCCCGGATGGTACAAAATAGTGAAATTGTAGTCCTTCAGCAACTCAATCCATCTCCTCTGCCTCGAGTTTAGCTCTCGCTGACTCGTAATGTACTGAAGACTACGGTGATTGGTGAATATCTCACAATGAACCTTCAGTTGCCTCAATGCATATGCAATCACACGACCCTGCTGCATCAACACATAACCAAGACCAACCCTAGAAGCATCACAATTCATGGAGAAACTCTGACCTTCAACCGGTAAAGTCAATACAGGAGCTGAAGTCAACAAGGCCTTAAGCCTCTGGAAGCTATCCTCGCACTGATCTGACCACTGAAATGGGACATCCTTCCTAGTCAGCCTAGTCAAAGGTGCTGCTATGGAAGAAAACCCCTCTACGAACCGTCTGTAGTACCCGGCTAACCCAACAAAGCTGCAAACTTCAATAGGAGTAGTAGGTCTAGTCCAATCACGGACCGCTGAAATCTTACTCGGATCTACTCTAATCACATACTTATACACCATGTGTCCTAGGAATGCAACTGACTCAAGCCAAAACTCGCACTTTGAGAACTTGGCATAAAGTTGATGATCTCTCAAAGTCTGAAGTATAATCCTCAAGTGCTACTCATGCTCATCTCTACTCCGCGAGTATATCAGAATGTCGTCTATGACGACTATCATAAAGGAGTCCAAATATAGGCTAAGCACTATGAGCATCAGATCCATGAAAGATGCGGGGGCATTAGTCAACCCAAAAGACATCACCAGGAACTCATAATGGTCGTAACGTGTCTTGAATGCTGTCTTAGGGATGTCCTCCGTCCTAATCCTCAATTGATGGTAGCTTGACCTCAAATCTACCTTCGAAAACATGGTTGAACCCTGGAGCTGATCAAGCAAATCATCAATACACATCATCGGATACCCATTATTCATAGTAACCCTATTCAGCTATCGATAATCAATAAATATTCGCATCGACCCATCCTTCTTCTTAACAAATAAAATAGGAGCACCCCAAGGCGACACACTCGGTCTAATGAACCCCTTAGATAACAAATCTTGGAGCTGCTCCTTAAGCTCTCTCAACTCAGCAGGAGCCATACGATAGGGAGAAATAGAAATGGTCCTGGTGTCCGGCTCTAACTCAATAGCGAAATAAATATCTCTCTCAGGTGGAAGGCCTTGAAGGTCGGTAGGGAACACATCTAGGAAGTCTCTAACCATAGGAATGGACTCAGGGGAAGAAAGGTCGGCACTAGCATCTCGGACATATGCTAAGTAAGCCAAACACCCTTGCGAAATCAGCTTCCTAGCTCGAAGACAAGAGATGATCCTAGATGGTGTGCGGCTAACAGAACCCTGCCACACAACTGGGGATACACCAGGCATGGCAATGGTAACTGTCTTGGCATAACAATCCAAAATCGCACGGTGAGGGGATAACCAGTCCATGCCCAGTATCACATCAAAATCTAATATATCAAGTATCATCAAATCACCCCAAGTCTCCAAATCACCAACAGATATCATGCAAGAGCTCACAATCTGATCTACTACTAAAGAATCTCCTACTAGGGTTAAAACAGAAATAGAAACAGATAACGGCTCACTAGCCAACCCCAAACAAGGCACAAAGTAGGCAGATACGTATGAACATGTAGATCCAGGATCAAATAAAGCATAAGCTGGTCGATGGCATACATAAATCGTATGTGTGATCACAGCATCTGAGGCCTCTGCCTCCGATCTCTCAGGGACCGTATAAAACTGACAACAACCACCACTGACCGACCGCCATCCCTACCACCTGTCCTACCTCATGGGCCACCACCTCTACCATGACCACCACCTCCTCGAGCCGATGGCTGAACTGAGCAAATAGACTGAGCCGGCGGAGTGGTTGGCTGAACTGTACCCCGCTGGGGGAAATCTCTAGTAAAAGGACCACTAACTTCGCACTCATAGCAGGTTATACCCCCTGGGGTCAATCTCTAGCAAAATGATCACTAACTCCACACTCATAGTAGGCTGTACCCTGCTAGGGGCAATCTCTGGCAAAATAACCGCTGACTCCACACTCATAGCAAGGCATGACGGCCCACCCTGACGAGACGAACCCGCTGAACTTGTGTGGCCACCTCGGCCTGATTCCCTAGAAATAGTACCTCTCGAAGACTCACTACTATGACCATGCTGACTGCTCTGACCCTGCTCAAACTGAGAACCAGAAGGCTGAAGAGAAGCCTGAACCAGTCGACTATACTGACCCTGGTGCCTCTGCGGCTGATGACCTCGCCCCACTGGCCTGAACCCCTACCACCATAATGAGAACTACTGCAGCTACCTTGATATCGAGGCCTCTTATCTCTGGCCCCGATGTCATGACGACGCAAATCCTCTACAGTACGGGCATAGTATGCAATAGCCTGGAATGACCGACCACTAGCAATCAATATCTCTGCAGGCTCTCTAATCTCTCTCTGTAGCCCCCAAACAAATCTACGGACTCTGTCAGACTTAGTAGGCATAATCATGGCCTTAAATGAAGCAAGCTGATGGAAACGGGTCTCGTACTCTGAGACGGTCATGGTATCCTGAGTAAGTCTTGTGAACTCCTCTCTCCGCCTCTCTCTATCTCTCTGAGGTAAGAACTTGTCCATAAAGGCCTCATAAAACTCAGACCAAGTCAAAAGAGTTGATGATGATGGTATGCAAGCAACCTGGGCCCTCCACCATAACTTCGCTGGGCCTTTCAGCTGATATGTAGTATAGCCACCCCCGTGAGTCTCCAACAACCTCAGATGGTGCAGCATCTCCTCACAAGTAGTAATAAAGTCATGGGAGTCCTGCCCAGAAGTACCAGCAAACCTCAGAGGTGTCAATCTCAAGAATCTACCCAATGCCTTATGCTCCATCTCTGCCATAGCTGGGCGAGGAGCAAGAGGTTATGCAATTGATCGGACCAGGATAACCTCAGCACGGGGAGCCGCAGTAACAAGCTGTGCTCCTAAACTCGGTGCACCCAGGGCTGCCCTCTGAGCGGATATTTGTGCTGCCTCAGAAGGTCGCTCTCCAATCATACCCAACAATTGTAACAGTAAGCCCCGAATATCTGAAGACTGAGTTGGGGCTGAAGCTGGCACTGGAACTGGTGGTACCTGGGATGCCCCCTGGTCCATATGCTGCTCGGGAGAAAACTCTGGCTCATGATCATCCTCGGGCCCTATCTCAACTATAGAAGCTACTGCTACGCGTGGACGTCCTCGACCCCTATCTCTAAGACCTCCCCGGCCCCTTGCTAGAGTCGGAGGCTCATCTCCGCCCGATGCTGATGATCTCGTACGAGCCAACTGCAAAAGAATGAACGAGAACAAGTGAGATTTCAAGAAACTCCCAAGGTTTACGCACGATACAGAAGCAAATAAAATAGTCATATTTCCTAAGATGTCACTATAGCTTCCCAAAGATTGAGTACGGACGTCTCTTCCCCGATCTGCAGGACTGTACTAGACATTGGCTCCTATACCGATGATACTGGTGAACCTAGGCTCTGATAACAAGCTGTCACGACCCAATTTCTCGGTCATGATGGTACCTACAATCCCCCAATAGGCGAACCAATCCCCGTAGCCCAGAACGGTTAGTAATGGGCTACCATCTAACACTTTAGCGGAGGAACGATATAAATAAGCGGAAGCAAGGGAAATAAGCTGAAGAAAGTAGATATAGGAATATGTATACATCAGCAGAAGCTAAACCAAAACCTCAAAACCTGGTATCATAGTATAGAGCCAGAACTATATATAAGGAGTACAAAGGATCCAAAACAATATATACAGATGTCTCCGAGTAGTAATCAAATACATGATATAAAAGATAACTAAAAGCTAAGCTCCGGTCGCCAAGAGCTCACCCTCAGTCTGAAATATCTCAAAAACAGCTCCTCGCATGAGTCTCTAATGAGCTAATGGCGATGGCCCACACTAGGATCTGCACCAGAAGATGTAGAGTGTAGTATGAGCACCAATTGCAAAGCAACCGGTACCCAGTAGGTATCATAGGCCGACTAGGCACATATAAGATAAAAGAGCAGTAATAAGCAGAATAGAAAACAATTAGTCACAGAAGGCAACGAATAAGTACACAGAAGCTAGCAAAGAAGGAATACAAGCAGGAACAATACATATGGCTAGCTAAAAGAATGCACATCACAGGCAAGGGAAAGAAACACGTACCTGGGATCTTCGCAATAACAAGTATATAAAGAAGAGTTTAGAAAGCAGGCGGTATACCGATAACCTCAACGAATAGAGAAGGAGAGGAAGAAAATAGTAAACATGCTCGAATACAAGGAACGATAACCCAACTAAGCATGCAATCTCAAGTCAAGAATTCAATAACTGGAAGTCCAAGTTTAACCTTAACAATATTCAAAGTCATAAGAACCACAACAGGAACCAATAGAGAGAAATAGTAGCAATAAGTCTACATACAGTCCCACGGGCGCCTATACACCCAAGGAACACAAATAAGTGAAGACAAACCCTCTGGCATCCCATACTACCGGAGCGTACAATCAACAAACAGCAAACAAGGGTGGTACCTCACACAAATGAATGATATGACATGTGATGCTAAGCCAAGAGTGATAGTAGTATCGTATGTTACCCGCTTCCGGCGTCCTATAAGGCCCAGAAGACGGGATCCATGGAAGGTCACACCCGTATACCTCTCATACGCCGTATATCCCTCCTCCGGCACTCGCAACATGTATCCCCTGGTCCGGAACGGCAAGGTCTATGGAGGCCCCCGACCAACATACTAGATGCCCCGCAATCTCAAAAATCCCCAAGTAAAGTTGGATGGAGAGTATCCAAGTCTAATCAGTAAGTCAAATAGTCTTAGCGCACGGCCCCGCTGAGTCTAGCATTACCCCAGAAGTTGTAGTAAAACAAGTCTAGCGCTCGACCCCGCCGAGTCTAGTATTAGTGGAAATAGTGATAAAACATCCTTTAATTCCCCCTTACCTCAAGAAGGTCCATTAAGATGGTACCAAAACCCTTTTTCAATTATTTTCACCGAAAATGGGCCCCACAGGCCATGCAAGATTTAGAAATTCATCAATAGTAGGACCGAAGTCAAAATCGTAGTAAAATCATGAAGAAATTCCCTCTATATGCATGATGAATGGTATACACAATCACAACAGTGGCCCCCGGCCCACAATCAACCTATCGGCCCTGCACAGGCTCCAATCGTTCTACATCACAGATAGTCAGCTCTACAACAATAATAACGATGCACGGGACTCACGAACATTCCCATATAACCCACCATCTATGTTTCAGAGTCAAACAAGGCCACACAGGACCACAAGGGTGATAATATCATCTATAGCAAATACTACAATCATCGGAGGAAGAAAAGGAATGGGACATGAATAAAGCAGTCAAGGTCTGTGGTACCAACTAGTAAGCCCAACCCAAGAATGCCCATTAGTACAATTTTATTCTATATATGCGAAGTCTAAGGAGTTTAAACTGTAACCTACCTCGGGGCCAAACTACAAATCGTCACTGCTGTTCCTTTCCCTTCCGAACAGCCTCAAAAAGTTGCCACGCTATCAAGAACATAATCTAGGTGTCAAGACGAGAAGAACGACACTCATATTGCTATACGAAAAATCGGGTCGAAAAATGACCCTCAGGGCCCGCGCAATGAAACAGAAAATAAAATTCACAATTATGTCCGCGGTGAATTTAGGAATCCATGCTCAAATTTGAGCGCAAACGGAGTTCGTTTCGGGGCTCAAAACAGCCCCGAAGTACTACTAATTCATGAGAACAAAAGTGGAGAATTGCGATTTTCAAAGGCGGAAATGTACCATTTTGGAAGCAAGAATCGACCACGGACCAGAACTACAGCTACCACGAACAATCAAGCTCTCCAACGCAGCTTTAACCCAAGAAAAATCAAGCTTGTAAGAGCCTCAACCATGGAAGTTTTTGAGCTTGAAGAGAAGAACAAGGCTTGAAGAAGAAGAGGCTTACCAACGATAAAGGAGCGAGATTAACGATAATTTGGAGAATTTCCACGAGCCCACACTGTTGTTGAGTAATTAGAGTTGAGAAAAATGAAATTGGAGTTGAAAGAAGTGAAAGAAATAAGCTTAAAATCGTGAAAGAAATAAGCTGAAAATCGTGAAAAAACAAGAATTTAAAGAATGAAATTTGTGGAAATTAATGGAAGTTAACAAGAGATTTTACCTATTCACAAGGCCAAGAAACACACCTGGATCAGCAACAATTATTCTTCCAAGTTATGGGTAAGAGCAGGTGAAGATTTAAAGGAATTTGGTGTAAAAATGGTGGAGAAAACTAGTTGGGAAGATGAGAGCAAAAGCTGAAAATAAAGCTTCCAACAGCTATTTAAAGCTGGCCCGCAACAAAAAAATCTGCAATTTTTTAAACTTCTACGGGGCATTCCGGGCACAATCAAAACCCGATACTCACAAATCAATAGAGCTATTTGAGTGGAAACGATATTTCGAACTGAATGGAATCAACAAATTTACCAACGGAGATTGTTTTAAGGACAAGTGGGCCCCATGCCCAAAACTAACTCGGAACTCAATACCCCAAAACAAGTCCGGAAGCCCCGGGACCCGAACCAAAGGTTCCACTAGCCCAAAGTCGATATTCCAGAGCTAATAGCACGGATAAAATTTCCATCTGAGGCTGTCTTCTCCGAATGTTGACCAAAGTCAAACTTTCAAGTTCAACTTGGCTAAAACACAAAAACCCAGACAAAATTAAACTGAAAGCTCCCAGAACCCGACCCAGGGTCCATCTAGACCAAAATCCATGTTGTGGAGCTAACGGAACTATCAAAATTTAATTCTGAGCACGTTTACCAAGAATATTAACTAAAGTCAACGATATTCTAAGTTAAGACTCTAAAATAAGCAAACGACCAAAACGACCAAACGAACGACCAGGGCACTGAACCACCGGTCCCAGCAAGTCATAAATGACTTGGGACCGCTATAAAAAAGATCTAGCAGTACAAAGAAGGCGTAAACACGAAAATGACCGAAAGGATCATTACAATTCAAGCATTGAAAATCATTAATAAACAAAATTTAATTATAGTAATATCAATCGATTTTATGAATATGCAGTTGTTTATGTTTTTAAAAAAATTATGTTGATCACAAAACTAAGATATAATATATATTTTTAAGAATATCAAGTCCTTTTGTCGTTGTTGATTTTTCTAACTTCACGGTAGTTTTCAGAATGATTTTTTTTTTCAAAATACATAAGTTGTCTTCTAAAGTTTTTCCAAAAATTATCTACACATCGATACTTTATGGGCGACCTCTTGCACTGCTCCCCGATACCCTCTTAAAAGTGCAGAACCAGTTTTGTGGAAATGCCACAGTTGTATTCTTGCTGTCATGTTCACAATAACTTCATATTCTATTTATTTATATATTTCTCACTCGTTTTGTCATTTTCATATTAAACTAGTGAAATTATCCGTGCTTCGCACGGTTATAAACAAATTAATAAATTTATATTTTTTACTTTTATGAATAAAAAAATAAATTATAAATTGATAGTTTTTTGAGTTAAGGATTAAAGACACACTTAAACTATTTCATTTTTTATCGACATGTGTTTCGCTAACTATTGGGTGATAAATCAAGTAGGAAACTCACACTCCCAACAGTTCAAGCGTGAAACTCAAAATACTGGGTAGTTTAAATATATTTTTGACCCTTAACTCTTTTTTATTTTAATAAAACAGTATGTAATATTTATATTTAAGTGAGTAGCATAGAAGACAATATAAATTTTTATTTTCATAATTGGGACATTGATATATTTTTTCATCTCTTTTTTCAATATGCAAAATAATTTATTTTTTTACTTCTTTTCTAAAATAAAAATAATTCATATTTATATAATAGAACAAAAAATCTAGGGTATATCGATGATAAAGTGAATGGAATAAGATTTTGAAGCAATAGTCTATTGTACTAAGTTGAAAACATTACTTATTTTTTTCCTCAATTTTTAATAGGAGTACTTGATCCTCTATATACGCAAAAAAATACTAATTTCTTGCAAATTGCGTTTGAACTCTATGGCGTATCTCTATTATTACGTATGTTTACTACAATTTTAAATACATTAAACAAATATTTTTAAGAATTATAAAAATAAAATATACATGAGTAATTATGAATAATATTTAAGAGTATAAGTTATAATGAAGATGAAGAGATATGAGTTATAAACAATATGAATGCATAATTTTATTAGACATTAAATATATTAATCACTATGCATTGATTCATTAGTAAAAATAAATAAATGAATGGCAAAAATAAAAGAGAAAAGTTAAAAAAGAAGAAAAAAGATAAATAATTTGACTGCATAAGATATATGCTACAATACTATTTCAAGGATCACAATTATATAGTAATATATTATAGACGATAAATTTTCTTAATCATAATACTATGACATGTAAAAAAGAATTCGTTATAATTATATTCACAAAGTAATTTTTAAAAAATAAAAAAAAATCATAAATACATTCCAAGCAAGAAAGGAGAGCGATAAAATAAATTATTACATAAGCAAAAGAATAAGTAATGACATCACAAAATATTTAATTTTTTTTTTCTCTTTGTGAAAATAAAATGAAACTTCTCATTATAATTCTTTTGATTGAAATAAAATAAATGTATTAATTATACTTAATAACAAAAAAAAATAGGAGAGCAAATGAATAATATTATCAACATGTAACTAAGTTACCATTACAACAAAATATAGAAACCTCTAGTAAAAATAATTTCTAATTATACTTTGTACAAATTTTTTATAGCGTCTTTTTTGTAAATAGATCCAGAACCAAGTTCTGCTTTCTAAAATTACGTCAAAAATTTTCATCATATGCTATCAATTAAAGAAAAGATTTTAGTATAATTTAAAATACACAAACAAAATATAAATAATTATTAGTATAATACTAAATATTATGTATGCTTTTTCTAATATTTCTATTCCAATCATAATAATTAAAAAATATATATCAAAAAAGAAAAAAATCTAAACTATACAATATATATAACATTATTTTTTTAATTATAGCAATCAAAAAAAATAGCATCTCTTGAAATTTAACAAACATTGTAATCAACTTACACTATATGATTGTTAAGTTGATTTTAGTTAGATTATTCTGTATTAAAAAATAAAAAAATAAATATAATTTAAAAAAAATTAACTGTCAATCGCAAATTGACTTTCAAAAAAATAAATCACATAAAGATAACACATTTGAACATTAATACTATCAAAATCATCTCAATATTGATTGTCGTAATGATTTTCTTGATCATACTTGCTTCGAGGTTGATAATACATAAAAATGCTAAACTAAAAAAAGTGCAACAAAGCACATAAAAATGAAGTAAAAAAGACTTAAGAGCAAAATATTTATTGTCTTCATATACTTCTTTTCAATTACATGTTATTCACAAGATTTTTTCAATCATACTTATTTGGAGGATAATAATATATGTGTAAAGAAATACAAAAAATTAATAAAGCATGATAAAATACATAAATATGAAAAAAAAATACTTGACAATAAATCTTGCCTTCATAAGCCGAAGTAATGAAGAAGAGAAAGGATAACCTTGATGAAAGCCTCCATGAAATAAACCATGAGTTTATATACGCAACATAGAGGAATATCATAAGGCGTTATAAACTTACTATCAAAATCATCTCAATATTGATTGTGGTAATAAATTTATTGATCATACTTGCTTCGAGGTTGATAATTCATAAAAAATGGTAAACTCAAAAAAGTATAACGAAGTACATAAAAATGAAAATAAAAAAAAAATTGAGAGTATTTCTTGTCTTCATATATTCCTTTCTACTTACATGTTATTCACAAGATTTTTTCGATCATGCTTATTTGAAAGATGATAATATATGTGTAAAAAAATAAAAAACTATGAAAGCATGATAAAGTACATAAATATAAAAAGAAATACTTGAGAACAAATCTTGCCTTCACATGCCAAAGTAATGAAGAAGAGAAAGGATAACCTTGATGAGAGCCTTCATGAAATAAACTATGAGTTTATATAGGCAACATAGAGGAATACCATAAGGCATTATAAACTTACAAATTAAATTATGGGGGTTATGGACATGAAAGTTATGGAAGTTATGAATAGTTATTCCTTGTAAATGCATTGAATAAAAAAGAGAAAAAATACTTAAGATATTAAAAATCTTGTCATTTTATTATTAGAAAAAGACCAAAAAGAAAAAAAATTCTTAAACAAAGAAAGGTGACATTCTTCCTTTGCCTAACTTTAAATTTATATATATATATATATAAATTAATAGAAATGAAGAAATAAATTAATAAATCACAAAAAAAGATGATTTTTTTGTAAATTACATATAAAATAATATTATAATAAAGAATAGGAATAAGTGGAGTAGTAAATTTTGAACTATTTAAGTGTTTATAATAAAGAATAGAAATAAATGAAGGGAGTACTAATTAACACATTTATTTTTACATTATAATAATAAGTAAATAAAAATATAGAAAAAAATCATTAAAAAAACCCGACTAGTGATTTGGTTTGACTTGGTTTGGTATTGAAAAAAAAAATCGACTATAATTGATTTGGTTTGGTTTTCACTAAAAAAAGTCAAACCAACCCGACCCAGCCCGATATTACATGTATACTATTTTTAAAAATATTTTATACATAAAAATATTTACTGTGATGTAATTTATAAATATTTTTTCAACTTTTTCATATTTTTTTATCTTTTAACATATTATTTCAAGTTTAAACTTAGAATTTTAAATGATCCAATAAGTCTTTTTTACAACTCATAGATATTAGTAATTCAAATAAAGCCCAAATCAATATGAATGTTAACAAAAGATTATTCAATCTAACACTAGGAATGACAATCATGTTAGATATTTATTTTTTAATTTTACATAAATACATAAACTAATTTATTCTTCTGTTTAATATTTAATCATGTAGTTGATACTTATTAGACTTATTTTAGCATGACTTAATACTTTTAAATTATGATTATTTTTATTATTACTTATTAATATGTTCTATGTGATGTCATTTTTTTTTGGTTGAATATTTTATTGTCACTGCTCACTTCATAAATTTCAAATAAAGTGAATATATTTTGTGTTATTTTTTTAAGAAATATCTTAGATAGTTGTATTATGCTCGGATTAAGGAAATATTTGAAGCACAAGTTAATTATATGTTTGTATGAAGACTTTATCGAAAAAAACCCGAAAAAATTCAAAAAACCCGAGAAAACCAAAAAAACCCCATAAAACTCGAGGTTGAAAAATTTGACTTTTATTGGTTTTGTTTAGTTTATAAATTTAAAAACCCGACACTTATGGTTTGGTTTGGTATTTAAAAAATCCGAAACCAACCCGATCCAAGTCCACCCCTATAAATAGGAATGAAGGTCATATAAAGCGCCACGTCACCGTTCCTAAAACCTTCCTTTATATATATATATAGATTCAGTATACACACTAAATTAATTTGATCTTTTTTACTTTTACTTTTTCTCTAACACCACAACACATTATCTCATAGGTAAGTTAAATATAAGTTTAATTGATTAATTCTAATGTTTCAAAAAAGACAATGCAAATGTTAAAACATCACAGTTGAAAAAGATTTTAGTATCCAATATTCAATTGGGTTGAAGAATTGGGAATTGTCGTTGTCTGATTTTAGGATTCTTCCGGTATACACACAATTGTAGTCAAATCCAAAGTAACTCGAGTAATTTAAGATCCGATTAACTGTAATTTGTTACAAAATATTACAATTTATTCTTAACATTGAATTGTTTCTTTTAAAAATTATTTTAGCTTTATAATTCTACAGAAGTTCTTCAATATTTAAAGTATATTTTGATCTATTAATATTTATATTTATATTTTATAATACATAAATAATATTATGTGTACATGATTCACATGTAAATGCTCACTGAAATATTTATATGAAGAAATAACTATTTAAATTATGAAAAAGTTTTAATATATAGACGCACTGGCACATATAGAGATAAAATTGTACTCATAACAAATGACAATTGTAAGCAAGTGTATAGCTTGTTCAAAGCAAAGGTAACCCTCAACATATAAATGTATGAGTCAGTAGCTTTAGAAGTTGGAACTTGACTAAAATTAGAAGTACCCAGTAAAGTAAAAACATTGCCTTGTCCCTTCATGAATATATATATATGGTTAATATAAGAGTGATTCCGTTACTCCATTAGAAGTCTTGATGTGAATACGACTAAATTTGAATACATTCAAAAGATTATTTGAATACGAAGTCTATTTGGACAAAAAATATTAAAACCAATATCAACTATGTGGGAATCTACGATTAATATCAGTAAAAATTTACGGTGATTCATTAAATAAATATTTAAGGACAAAAAAGTCATTCAATATTTAAAGAATATTTTGGTCAACCAATATTTATATTCATGCTTTTATAATAACTAGTCTTTCTAAAAATAATAAACTTTCAATACCGTAAATTAATAAATATGAATGTAGTTCATAGTTTATTCCTTAAAATAATAAAAAGAAGATTATAATACATAATTTTAATCATCTTATTAGTAATAAAATTTTGGCACAGTTAAAGAACATAATAAAACTAAAAATTATATGAGTTATGCTAAAAGTTGTAAAATCGCTTAAATAATACAACGCCACCTATAATTATTTTAATGTAATCATTTAGTTTGTGTAAGAATCAATGATTCAGATATATAAATTCATAGTTTCTTAGAAAATATATATTATTAGTATCTAAGAAATAAGATACATTTGTTTAGTCCTTTTTTTAAAAGTAGTTATAAACTTTATTGATTATCAAAGTGAACTATATAAAATTTCACTGACTTCTTACTTTGTGTGAGTGTATTAATACACTATTTCTCTTTAGTTCGAAGTGACTTCTTACCAGTCATGTATTGATGTATTAGTATATAATAATTTTTCTCCTTAATTAGAAGTTGTATGATTGTAGGATTATTATCGTAATCAAACACTATTTTTTTTTATGATTATTTTTCAACCATTCTGAAATTGATTGCGTCACTTTTACATTTTTGTACATTATTATTATAGACAAATAAAGGATATAGAAATCGATCGATATTTTAAAAATATTTTTATTGATCAACATTTAGCATTTTAATATTTGTAACATTTTAGCTAACGAATTTTATATTACTTGTATTCTACAAATAATTTTTAAATTGAACGGAATTTTTTAAATATATCAACTTAGTAAAAATATATGAAATAACTATTTGTTATTTCACCCTACACAAATATTTGGTCTAAGAATTTGTTATAATCTCCCTTCAACACAATGTTTGATCTAAAAATGTGTTATAACTTATAATACCCTTTTTATTATTATTAATTTGATAAATATTATAAAAAATTAATTTCTAACAATAAATAATTAAATATCTAAAGAATCAATTATTATTTTATAATATAAAGTAAAGAAATTATTGTTAATAATTAAAGCACACATGGTACTCCCTTGTGCACATGTATCAAAGTTGGTGTAGCAGCATGGTTTTATTTCAATATTTTTATTTGCTGTTCGACCGAATAGGTTAGGCTTTTTTAAATTATAGTTAGTTTGGGAATTAGAATAAGAAAAATTTGTTTAGAACTTTATTTTCAATGTGAGTTTTTTATTATTTATTAAATTAGTCAATAGAAATATGGTAAAATTAGATTAAAAGGGTATAAAAATTGTTTAATATTTTAAGGTTATTTTGGTCGTTCAAGTTATTATTCACACTTTTATAATACGGAGAAGGGTTTAAAATACCCTTCAAGTATAGGAAATGGGATAAAAATATCCTTCTTCCACCTTTAGGCTTCAAAATATCCTTTCATTCACCTATATGGCCTTATATTACCATTTCACTTAACATATTCTTTAAGAGTAATAATTACTATTTTCATTAATGACGTGACAACTTTTGATTGGCTAAAATTTAAATTAATCAACTATTTAGTTATCTCCATCAAACCCCGATCCAACCTAAACTATCCGACCCACTATTGTTCAGCCACCCCATATTTATATTATTAAATCGAATCAAACCGCAAAAAAAACTCGACTAGTGATTTGGTTTGACTTGGTTTGGTATTGAAAAAATAATTCGACTATAATTGGTTTGGTTTGGTTTTAACTAAAAAAAGTCAAACCAACTCGACCCAACCCGATATTACATGTATACTATTTTTAAAAATATTTTATACATAAAAATATTTACTGTGATGTAATTTATAAATATTTTTTCAACTTTTTCATATTTTTTATATTTTAACATATTATTTCAAGTTTAAACTTAGAATTTTAAATGATCCAATAAGTCTTTTTTACAACCCATAGATATTAGTAATTCAAATAAAGCCCAAGTCAATATGAATGTTAACAAAAGATTATTCAATCTAACACTAGCAATGACAATCATGTTAGATATTTATTTTTTAATTTTACATAAATACATAAACTAATTTATTCTTCTGTTTAATATTTAATCATGTAGTTGATACTTATTAGACTTATTTTAGCATGACTTAATACTTTTAAATTATGATTATTTTTATTATGACTTATTAATATGTTCTATGTGATGTCATTTTTTTTTGGTTGAATATTTTATCGTCACTGCTCACTTCATAAATTTCAAATAAAGTGAATATATTTTGTGTTATTTTTTTAAGAAATATCTTAGATAGTTGTATTTTGCTCGGACTAAGGAAATATTTGAAGCACAAGTTAATTATATGTTTGTATGAAGACTTTATCAAAAAAAACCCGAAAAAATTTAAAAAACCCAAGGAAACCAAAAAAAACCCAAAAAACTCGAGGTTGAAAAATCTGACTTTTATTGGTTTTGTTTGGTTATGGTTTGGTTTGGTATTTAAAAAATCCGAACCAACCCGATCCATGTACACACCTATAAATAGAAATGGAGGTCATATAGAGCGCCACGTCACCGTTCTAAAACCTTCCTTTATATATATATATATATATATATATATATATATATATATATATAGATTCAGTATACACACTAAATTAATTTTTGATCTTTTTTACTTTTACTTTTTCTTTAACACCACAACACATTATCTCATAGGTAAGTTAAATATAAGTTTAATTGATTAATTCTAATGTTTCAAAAAAGACAATGCAAATGTTAAAACATCACAGTTGAAAAAGATTTTAGTATCCAATATTCAATTGGGTTGAAGAATTGGGAATTGTCGTTGTCTGATTTTAGGATTCTTCCGGTATACAGACAATTGTAGTCAAATCCAAAGTAACTCGAGTAATTTAAGATCCGATTAACTGTAATTTGTTACAAAATATTACAATTTATTCTTAACATTGAATTGTTTCTTTTAAAAATTATTTTAGCTTTATAATTATACAGAAGTTCTTCAATATTTAAAGTATATTTTGGTCTATCAATATTTATATTTATATTTTATAATACATAAATAATATTATGTGTACATGATTCACATGTAAATGCTCACTGAAATATTTATATGAAGAAATAACTAATTTAAATTATGAAAAAGTTTTAATATATAGACGCACTGGCACATATAGAGATAAAATTGAACCCATAACAAATGACAATTGTAAGCAAGTGTATATAGCTTGTTCAAAGCAAAGGTAACCCTCAGCATATAAATGTATGAGTCAGTAGCTTTAGAAATTCAACCACAGTTAATGCTCTGAATCTCAATTCTAAGAAAATTAATAAGTTGGAACTTGACTAAAATTAGAAGTACCCAGTAAAGTAAAAACATTGCCTTGTCCCTTCATGAATATATATATATGGCTAATATAAGAGTGATTCCGTTACTCCATTAGAAGTCTTGATGTGAATAGGACTAAATTTGAATACATTCAAAAGATTATTTGAATACGAAGTCTATTTGGACAAAAAATATTAAAACCAATATCAACTATGTGGGAATCTATGATTAATATCAACTATGTAAAAATTTACGGTGATTCATTAAATAAATATTTAAGGGCAAAAAAGTCATTCAATATTTAAAGAATATTTTGGTCAATCAATATTTATATTCATGCTTTTATAATAACTAGTCTTTATGTTTGTAGGATGCACAAAATGTCTTGTGTCAAATATTAAGCACGTACTAAAAATAATAAACTTTCAATACCGTAAATTAATAAATATGAATGTAGTTCATAGTTTATTCCTTAAAATAATAAAAAGAAGATTATAATACATAATTTTAATCATCTTAGTAATAAAATTTTGGCAGAGTTAAAGAACAAA
This sequence comes from Jaltomata sinuosa, assembly GCA_003996215.1. NCBI lineage: Eukaryota > Viridiplantae > Streptophyta > Magnoliopsida > Solanales > Solanaceae > Jaltomata > Jaltomata sinuosa. The sequence goes on from QJPP01000270.1 coordinate 445,776, forward strand.
ATAAAACTAAAAATTATATGAGTTATGCTAAAAGTTGTAAAATCGCTTAAATAATACAACGCCACCTATAATTATTTTAATGTAATCATTTAGTTTGTGTAAGAATCAATGATTCAGATATATAAATTCATAGTTTCTTAGAAAATATATATTATTTGTATCTAAGAAATAAGATACATTTGTTTAGTCCTTTTTTTAAAAGTAGTTATAAACTTTATTGATTATCAAAGTGAACTATATAAAATTTCACTGACTTCTTACTTTGTGTGAGTGTATTAATACACTATTTCTCTTTAGTTCGAAGTGACTTCTTACCAGCCATGTATTGATGTATTAGTATATAATAATTTTTCTCCTTAATTAGAAGTTGTATGCTTGTAGGATTATTATCGTAATTAAATACTATTTTTTATGATTATTTTTCAACCATTCTGAAATTGATTGCGTCACTTTTACATTTTTGTACATTATTATTATAGACAAATAAAGGATATAAAAATCGATCGATATTTTAAAAATATTTTTATTGATCAACATTTAGCATTTTAATATTTGTAACATTTTAGCTAACGAATTTTATATTACTTGTATTCTACAAATAATTTTTAAATGGAACGGAATTTCTTTAAATATATCAACTTAGTAAAAATATATGAAATAACTATTTGTTATTTCACCCTACACAAATATTTGGTCTAAGAATTTGTTACAATCTCCCTTCAACACAATGTTTGATCTAAAAATGTGTATAACTTATAATACCCTTTTTATTATTGTTATTAATTTGATAAATCTTATAAAAATTTAATTTCTAACAATAAATAATTAAATATCTAAAGAATTAATTATTATTTTATAATATAAAGTAAAGAAATTATTGTTAATAATTAAAGCACACATGGTACTCCCTTGTGCACATGTATCAAAGTTGGTGTAGCAGCATGGTTTTATTTCAATATTTTTTTTTGCTGTTCGACCGAATAGGTTAGGCTTTTTTAAATTATAGTTAGTTTGGGAATTAGAATAAGAAGAATTTGTTTAGAACTTTATTTTCAATGTGAGTTTTTTATTATTTATTAAATTAGTCAATAGAAATATGGTAAAATTAGATTAAAAGGGTATAAAAATTGTTTAATATTTTAAGGTTAATTTGGTCGTTCAAGTTATTATTCACACTTTTATAATATGGGGAAGGGTCTAAAATACCCTTCAACTATAGGAAATGGGACAAAAATATCCTTCTTCCACCTTTATACTTCAAAATATCCTTCCATTCACCTATATGGCCTTATATTACCGTTTCACTTAACATATTCTTTAAGAGTAATAATTACTATTTTCATTAATGACGTGACAATTTTTTATTGGCTAAAATTTAAATTAATCAACTATTTAGTTATCTCCATCAAACCCCGATCCAACCTAAACTATCCGACCCACTATTGTTCACCCGCCCCATATTTATATTATTAAATCGAATCAAACCGCAAAAAAAACCGACTAGTGATTTGGTTTGACTTGGTTTGGTATTGAAAAAACAATTCGACTATAATTGGTTTGGTTTGGTTTTCACTAAAATAAGTCAAACCAACTCGACCCAACCCGATATTACATGTATACTATTTTTAAAAATATTTTATACATAAAAATATTTATTGTGATGTAATTTATAAATATTTCTTCAACTTTTTCATATTTTTTATATTTTAACATATTATTTCAAGTTTAAACTTAGAATTTTAAATGATCCAATAAGTCTTTTTTACAACCCATAGATATTAGTAATTCAAATAAAGCCCAAATTAATATGAATGTTAACAAAAGATTATCCAATCTAACACTAGGAATGACAATAATGTTAGATATTTATTTTTTAATTTTACATAAATACATAAACTAATTTATTCTTCTGTTTAATATTTAATCATGTAGTTGATACTTATTAAACTTATTTTAGCATGATTTAATACTTTTAAATTATGATTATTTTTATTATGACTTATTAATATGTTCTATGTGATGTCATTTTTTTTTGGTTGAATATTTTATCGTCACTGCTCACTTCATAAATTTCAAATAAAGTGAATAGATTTTGTGTTATTTTTTTAAGAAAAATATCTTAGATATTTGTATTTTGCTCGGACTAAGGAAATATTTGAAGCACAAGTTAATTATATGTTTGTATGAAGACTTTATCGAAAAAAATCCGAAAAAATTCAAAAAACCCGAGGAAATAAAAAAAACCCAAAAAACTCGAGGTTGAAAAATCTGACTTTTATTGGTTTTGTTTGATTTATAAATTTAAAAATCCGACACTTATGATTTGATTTGGTATTTAAAATATCCGAACCAACCCGATCCATATACACCCCTATAAATAGGAATGAAGGTCAAATAGAGCGCCACGTCACCATTCCTAAAACCTTCCTTTATATATGTATATATATAGATTCAGTATACACACTAAATTAATTTGATCTTTTTTACTTTTACTTTTTCTCTAACACCACAACACATTACCTCAAAGGTAAGTTAAATATAAGCTTAATTGATTAATTCTAATGTTTCAAAAAAGACAATGCAAATGTTAAAACATCACAGTTGAAAAAGATTTTAGTATCCAATATTCAATTGGGTTGAAGAATTGAGAATTGTCGTTGTCCGATTTTAGGATTCTTCCGGTATACACACAATTGTAGTCAAATCCAAAGTAACTCGAGTAATTTAAGATCCGATTAACTGTAATTTGATACAAAATATTACAACTTATTCTTAACATTGAATTGTTTCTTTTAAAAATTATTTTAGCTTTATAATTATACAGAAGTTCTTCAATATTTAAAATATATTTTGGTCTATCAATATTTATATTTATATTTTATAATACGTAAATAATATTATGTGTACATGATTCACATGTAAATGCTCACTGAAATATTTATATGAAGAAATAACTAATTTAAATTATGAAAAAGTTTTAATATATAGACGAACTGGCACATATAGAGATAAAATTGAACCCATAACAAATGACAATTGTAAGCAAGTGTATATAGCTTGTTCAAAGCAAAGGTAACCCTCAGCATATAAATGTATGAGTCAGTAGCTTTAGAAATTCAACCACAGTTAATGTTCTGAATCTCAATTCTAAGAAAATTAATAAGTTGGAACTTGACTAAAATTAGAAGTACCCAGTAAAGTAAAAACATTGCCTTGTCCCTTCATGAATATATATATGGTTAATATAAGAGTGATCTCATTACTCCGTTAGAAGTCTTGATGTGAATAGGATATATGGTTAATATAAGAGTGATCCCGTTACTCCATTAGAAGTCTTGATGTGAATAGGACTAAATTTGAATACATTCAAAAGATTATTTGAATACGAAGTCTATTTGGACAAAAAATATTAAAACCAATATCAACTATGTGGGAATCTACAATTAATATCAACTATGTAAAAATTTACGGTGATTCATTAAATAAATATTTAAGGCCAAAAAAGTCATTCAATATTTAAAGAATATTTTGGTCAACCAATATTTATATTCATACTTTTATAATAACTAGTCTTTATGTTTGTAGGATGAATGTAGTTCATAGTTTATTCCTTAAAATAATAAAAAGAAGATTATAATACATAATTTTAATCATCTTAGTAATAAAATTTTGGCAGAGTTAAAGAACAAAATAAAACTAAAAATTATATGAGTTATGCTAAAAGTTGTAAAATCGCTTAAATAATACAACGCCACCTATAATTATTTTAATGTAATCATTTAGTTTGTGTAAGAATCAATGATTCAGATATATAAATTCATAGTTTCTTAGAAAATATATATTATTAGTATCTAAGAAATAAGATACATTTGTTTAGTCCTTTTTTTAAAAGTAGTTATAAACTTTATTGATTATCAAAGTGAACTATATAAAATTTCACTGACTTCTTACTTTGTGTGAGTGTATTAATACACTATTTCTCTTTAGTTCGAAGTGACTTCTTACCAGCCATGTATTGATGTATTAGTATATAATAATTTTTCTCCTTAATTAGAAGTTGTATGCTTGTAGGATTATTATCGTAATTAAACACTATTTTTTATGATTATTTTTCAACCATTCTGAAATTGATTGCGTCACTTTTACATTTTTGTACATTATTATTATAGACAAATAAAGGATATAAAAATCGATCGATATTTTAAAAATATTTTTATTGATCAACATTTAGCATTTTAATATTTGTAACATTTTAGCTAACGAATTTTATATTACTTGTATTCTACAAATAATTTTTAAATTGAACGGAATTTTTTAAATATATCAACTTAGTAAAAATATATGAAATAACTATTTGTTATTTCACCCTACACAAATATTTGGTCTAAGAATTTGTTATAATCTCCCTTCAACACAATGTTTGATCTAAAAATGTGTTATAACTTATAATACCCTTTTTATTATTATTAATTTGATAAATCTTATAAAAATTTAATTTCTAACAATAAATAATTAAATATCTAAAGAATCAATTATTATTTTATAATATAAAGTAAAGAAATTATTGTTAATAATTAAAGCACACATGGTACACCCTTGTGCACATGTATCAAAGTTGGTGTAGCAGCATGGTTTTATTTCAATATTTTTTTTGCTGTTCGACCGAATAGGTTAGGCTTTTTTAAATTATAGTTAGTTTGGGAATTAGAATAAGAAGAATTTGTTTAGAACTTTATTTTCAATGTGAGTTTTTTATTATTTATTAAATTAGTCAATAGAAATATGGTAAAATTAGATTAAAAGGGTATAAAAATTATTTAATATTTTAAGGTTATTTTGGTCGTTCAAGTTATTATTCACACTTTTATAATACGGAGAAGGGTTTAAAATACCCTTCAAGTATAGGAAATGGGACAAAAATATCCTTCTTCCACCTTTATACTTCAAAATATCCTTCCATTCACCTATATGGACTTATATTACCGTTTCACTTAACATATTCTTTTAGAGTAATAATTACTATTTTCATTAATGACGTGACAACTTTTGATTGGCTAAAATTTAAATTAATCAACTATTTAGTTATCTCCATCAAACCCCGATCCAACCTAAACTATCCGACCCACTATTGTTCACCCGCCCCATATTTATATCAACTTCTAAAGAAAACCGTACTTTATATCAACTATAAGTATTACATAAACTGGATTGAACAACTGACCCATTGCAGTCCCATTGACGAGAATTGAACTTATAAGGATGAACCTACTAATACCAATTTTTTTGGCATGCATCCACAAGGTTCACAGCAGCCTAGCTTGAACCCATGAAAAGAATTAGCATCATCTTGCTAAGCAAACGCAAATGGCCGAGAAGCCATGATGTGCCCCTTAAATACTATCCATTTTCCTTCCACTCTTGGGGAATTAGCAGATTGGTTCTTGGTACTCGAGACTTGAAAAAGCATTGAGCAAACAATTTAAAATAGTTGATATAAATATGGGGCGGGTGAACAATAGTGGGTCGGGTAGTTTAGGTTGGATCCGGATTTGGTGGGGATAATTAAATAGTTGATTAATTTAAATTTCAGTCAATCAAAAGTTGTCACGTCATTAATGAAAATATTAATTATTACTTTTAAAGAATCTGTTAAGTGAAAGGATAATATAGGTCCATATGGGGATGGATGGAAGGGTATTTTGGAGCCTAAAGGTGGAAGAAGAGTATTTTTATTTCATTCCCTATACTTGAAGGGTATTTTAGACCCTTCTGCGTTTATAATAATATAGATATGGATATGATATAGATATGATATATGATTTGTCCTTCACGTGTTATTATTGTTTTATATTTTTATTTTTATAAGATAGAATCCCCGGATAAAAGGAGGCCAATAATTTGGAAATTTGGATAAAAAGAAGCCAATTATGTTATCTCTGAGAAGGCAACATGGCTATGAAACAATGAAAAATGTTACTATTAAGATATGAAGTATCAAGGTGAGTCTCTGTCTCTTAGAAAAAGAAAAGGCAACATAGGCAGGTAGACGTGGATGAAAAAAAAGAGTAAAAAGAAGTCATTATGTACTACTCTTTTCGTTTCAAAATAAGTGTCTCTTACTTCATTTAATGTCTATTAAGAAAAATAATAAATAGAAAATATAGTTTAGAAAGTTATCCCTATTTATTAGATGTTTCTTGAGAATTGAGCATTATTAAAAAAAAATAGCTCCTTAATACAAGAGTATAATTGAAAACAATTGTTGTTTCTTGTTTTGAAATCTTAAAGCAATAATTATTTTTGGATAAATTTTTATTGCTAAAACGACACTGATTTTGGAACCGAAGAAGTATTAACATGACATCGACAGTTGATAATTTTGAAACATTTAAAAGTTTTGCCAAAGCTTATTAAATTACAAGAATACCAAAGGCATCTGAAGTAATAAAGCATAAATAAAGGCTATAAATGCTCTTCTAACAATGGCACTAACAGGACAAGTTTATAATACAACCTTGAATGCTTTTTGTACAATTTGCTATTGCATTGTTAATCCTTTTTTGTTTTTTTTTGGTTATGATGGCTATTATATTGTCAATTAGTTAATTCATAGATACATTCATCCTCGCGCGAGCACCGGTAAGTAACCTAATTGTTCTATACATGGAAAACCAGTGAGCAAGTGTAGATATATTTTTAATATAAATTTTCTCACTTAAAAATGAGATATATATATCTTTACTAGATATCATTAGCCCGTGCAAGCACAGGCCCGACATTTTGGGTTAGTGTTTCATTTGAAGAGCAATGTAGTACTCTGTATTATATTTGTTTTTCTTGAATTAAAATCATTAAAAATGATTTTACAAAAGCTTGCGACGTCCCGTTTTTAAAAGTAATGGTAGCAATCTCTCACGGAGAATGAAATCTCAAATAAAAAGGGCAACATATAGCTGATTCCATTAAACATAATTAAATGTGTTAATAAGGTACAATCCCTAACAAATGTGTTATATCTTATATTCATGAATTTTGCACACAAAGCACTTATAGATACAATTTTTCTCTCAACTCCAAGAGGAAATTAAATCATGCAGCAAAGATTTAGCTTATAGTTGGTGTAATCAGTTGAGTCCTAGCTCTTCCAAATGCATATTCTTATGTCACTCGAGCCTTTGTCGTTTTTTATTTGATCCAAGGAAAGCATTTTATGCTCTCTTCTATTGCAAGAGTAGCTTCATACGCTCAAGCCTTGGTCTGCGCTCCTGCCTGACGGACAAATCTTCAAATCAGGAGTGTGCCGTTCGCGGTGAATAGTGCCAACATATCATGCCTCTTATATCTGCAAATGTAGAGACATTTGATTATTGACAAATTTGTAAACTTGATTGAGAGAAACTATAAGGAACCCTATTTTAGACCATACATGCATTTTAAATACGTAATTGCAGACAGGTGAAGATAGAGATTGAGCAGTAAACAAAGGGTTCGATATTCACCCTCTAATGTCAGTTGCTGAAATGTCATTCTTCGAAGATGGCTCAGTGCTACTCCATCTGACCTGTATTAGGTTGCAAACGATTCGCTTCTGCAAATTGCTAATAGCAGGAATATGCTTTACATGGGAACCAACCGGTAGAACTCGATATAGTAGGAACCACAACAAAAAGGCAGCTGCAATAATAAAACAACAATAACATACCCAGGGATGATAGTGTGTATGTAGACCTTACGCCTACCTTAGCAGAGAGACTGTTTCCGATAGACCCTCGACCCGAGGAAAAATAATTCAAAAAAAAGGGTAACGAAAATACAAGAAACTTCAGATAATAACGAAAAACAATAGACAATAACATAATAGAAACTACAAGACGATAATTGAGGTACAAGGAACAACAAAGAGTAACAGAAATCGAAAGACAAGAAACTACCAAAGCAATACTATGTGACTACTAAGATAACATTATGGTAAATCCTACATAGATGCTGTTAGAAAGAAATTAATTTCCTTATCTTTAGAATCTTGCGACTAAAACAAAGAATTACTGTAAAAGATAATGATGCTTCACCACAAAAATTTGGACTGTAATTCCTCTGTTGGAACTAATCAAACAATTTATCACGGTTGCCTCGGTTGAGAATTTTACATAACAAACACATAGATTGTTCAAGAACTATGATCAAAGACGCTAAAACAGTTCGTTTAACATACAGAATGATAAACTAAAGTTGTTTAAGTTTTTTAGGAAATCTACGATAGACCGTTCAGTAGATTAATGAAGATAATTTGATTCACAATTGATTATACCAGTTTGTTTGAAGTAATATACATAACAATCATCCGTCCAGATTTAAAGAACAATTTGGATTTCTGAACTTGTTGGCAAGGACCTTTATTTGATATTAGACCATTGATAATACAGGTAAAAGGAAGTTGAACTTTAGGCCTAGGGAGAGCTATGTTACTCGAGCTCTTCAAAAAGGTCACCGGATGTGTGTCCAACACGGGTGCAATAATAATTTTGAAAAGTCCGAACAACATAGATAATGGCTATCAAACCCTCTACAATAATGACTATGCCTCAATCACGAGCAAGTTGGGAGGTTGGATATATGAGTCTTGAATTATCATGTCGCTCCATGTAAGCACGTCTCAATCCATAAGGACTATTAATCCTCTAATACACTGGAAAAAAAACTAAACTAAGCTTCAAGAATACTCGGAGGTAGGGCCGAAGCTGCAAGCTTGTCTACGAATTCAGCAGAACCAAGTACCTTTGGCCCAGAATTCAGTAAGCTATCTTTTCTAGAATCCAGAACTCATAACCTCAAAATCTTAGCCTCGCCTCTACTCGGGAGGATCATTTTAAAGTGCAGAGCACTCTATGAAGAATATATACAATATAGGTTTCACAAGATTCAAAAAGAATAATATAAAAAAATGTATATAATCCAAAAATTTGAAAAGAAATTAGCTTTGTCTTAAAATCGAATTTCTCTAAGCACCATAACAGTAGCATATGTTGATTAGCACAAAACAACGATAACAAATTCAAAGGTCGCCTGAGATGAAGAAGAAGGCTCAGTGATCGACGAAAGAAAGAAACGACAGTAACGATCTGAAAAATACATACCCAAAACAAACAATTAGATACAAAATGAAGTGGAGAAAACGAAAACGATTAAAATGGTCCTTGATGTATAGGGGTTGGGCTATTTTGGTCCTTTATATATATCACCTTATTGAAATAGTCCTTAATACATAAAAAGATGATTATTTTGGTCTTTAGACCTAAAATTAATAGCAAAATTAAAAAATTCAGTTAACTTTAATTGTGGGTCCCACGAAGCTGAAAAATTGGCAGTTTCTCCCTCAATCTTCTTCTTCTGCCATTCTTCTACAAATCTCAATGGGTGGTACTCTTATTTTTCTTTTCATTATCAAAATCCTCTTTGACACACAAAGATCTCTTCTGATTTCAAAAGAATATCTTTACGATATATATTTTCTACTTTTGTCCATTCAGTTTTCACCATTTTATTTGAACAACGAAATAAAAAAATAAATACATGAAAAATTATTAATTTTACAAAGGGAAAAACGAAAAGATAGAGGAATGAAGTGTTATATCCTTCCCATATAGAGTTTCAACAAGAGAGAATAATTGGTTAAAGCTTGAAAAGAGTCGATTTTTTTTCTTTTTTGTATGTATGAAAATGGGAGCTACTGAGATTATTGTTTAGATGGAGATAAGATATGAGTGTAGTGTGAGTTATTTTCCTTGTAAGGATATGACAGGTGGTGGACTGAAGATGGAAAACTGACTCCTAATGGCGGAAGAAGAAGATTGAGAGAGAAAGAGTCTGCCAATTTTTCAATTTCGTGGGACCCACTATTAGAGTTAATAGAATTTTTTAGTTTTGCTGTTAAATTTTGGGCTAAGGACCAAAATGATCATTTTTTATATACATCAAAGATTATTTCAATAAGATGGTATGTATAAAGGACCAAAATAGTCCAACCCCTCTACATCAAGGACAATTTTGGTCATTTTCTCAAATGAAGTGGGACTTACTCCTTCTCATCGAAAAACTGTGTTCAGTCAAAAGCCATCATGCGCAACTAGCAACAATAAGAAAGTCAAATTAGCAGAACAAAATTAAACCGAGAGAAAGATTTCGATAATATTTCATTAAAGAATTTATTTACTTATCCAAAATTAAATATTAAATTCAATGAAGAATTTTGTCAAACACCAGAGGGTCTAAAGCTAATTACAGGGAAAAGGCTAAAATAACACACATACAAAATCAGAGCAAAAAGAGGACAACAGAAAATCAAAAATTACACACAAACACACAAAACATAAGTTGTTCATCTGTAAAATTTGTTGCCAGAAGCGAAATTATCAAAGAAGTAGAAATAGGAGACGAAGGAGATGAGAAGTAGAAGATGAGAAAGGACAAATTTCAAGTAGGGATGACAATGGGGCGGGGCGGGGCAATTGCGGGGGCAAATCCGCATAAACCCGTAAAGATTTCAACCCGCCCCGCCTCGCATAGCAAAAAATTTAATGTTCAACCCACCCCGCTCCGCCCCGCATAGACCCGTTCCGCATAAACTCGCCCCGCATAATTATTTTTATTTTTTAAAAACTGATATTGATACTAAAATGAATACTTGGCTTAGAGCTATTATTTATTTACTGTAATTTTAATTATTTTAAACATTAATTTATATTAATCAAAAAGACTAATTTAGATTGATGCTCTAATTATAAGTCTCAAATCCAGTTAAAATTGAATATAAATTGATGTTAATAATTATTATAATTTATATACATTCACATTGACCGTCAGTTCTGTGCTCTAATTAGTCTGGTATGACATTTTTTGGGTTGTCTTTTTACAACACTTGAAATATAATGCATCTAATTTTAAATATTTGAGCATAAGCTGGAACTATAATGCATCTAATTAGGAGTGTCAAAATGAACCCAATAACACATAACCCACCTAGAATTTTATGGGTTGGTTTCATGATAATTTGATATTGAGTCAACTTTCAATCCATTTGAGTTCAACCCATTTAAAATAATCTTGAGTTGAGCCCAATTGTATCTCAACTTCAACCCGTTTTTTTTTAAAAAATATTTTCTACTATTTGATTGATGAGCGAGAACACATTTTTAAATTATTCTTTTTATTTTTGATTAGAGAGTAGAAAATATTTTCTAGGGGATAGATTGAGGGAGGAAGGAGGGGGGAGGGGGGTCTGGGTGGGGGTACCAAAAATATCACTTCTTTTTTTAAAAAAAAAAATTAAAAAATCAAATTTTGGGTGGGATGGAGGTGGTGGTGGGGGGGGGGGGGGGGGGGGGGGCTAGGGGTATCAAAAAAATTATTTTTTTATTTTTTTTAAAATAAAAATTAAAAAATTGAGTTTTGGTGGTGTGGAGGTGGTGGGGTAGGAGGACTGGGAGTGGGGGGTAGGGTACCAATTTTTAAATTTTTAAATTTTTTTTAAAATAAAAATAAAAAAAATGAGTTTTGGTGGGTGGTAGGGGTGTGCAAAAACCGGTTTAACCGATAAACCGAACCGATAAAAATATTATTGATTTATTGGTATTGGGTTATTGGGTTAACGGTTTTTAAACGGTTTTGTAAAATTTTTTATTGGGTTATCGGTTCGGTATCGGTTTTAAGGTTTTAGTTAATGGTTAAACCGATAACCCAATAAGATTATATTTAGATTATATTTTTATTCATAATTGTATAATAGTGGCTTTAGATTTTAAATATATACCCTATTGTTTTTTGCATTTTATAGTTGTTGTCTTAGTGTTGTTGTTTTCTTTCTAAAGTCATTGGTTTGATAGCATTCTACCTATCAGTGTTGCTTTTCTTTTTGAGAAATTGCTATCATTGCTACTGTATTCAACTTTTTTACTTAATAAGAAAGAAAATAAGTTTATTTTAGTAATAACGTATTTGAATTTGCTTATGCTTGTAATTTGTATAGATGTTTATGCATGAAAGTAGTATATATATGAAGAAAAAAATAAGAGAAATCAAAAAAATTATAGGAGCATTTTCTTATCGGTTAAACCGATAACCGAACCGTTAAGGACCAAAAATCGATTAACCGAAAACCGATAACGAATATCTTATTGGTTTGGTTATCAATTTTTCATGTTTACAAACCGATAAACGATAAACCAAACCGATAATATACAAAATCGAACCGAACTGACCGATGCACACCCCTAGTGGGTGGAGGGCTGGGCAGGGGGGGGGGGTGTACCAATTTTTTTTTTTTTTTTTAAATAAAAATTAAAAGTTAAATTTTGGTGGGGTGGAGGTGGTGGGGGAGGGTGTACCCAAAATATTACCTTTTTAAATTTTTTTTAAAAGAAAAATAAAAAAATTGAGTTTTGGTGGGGTGAAGGTGGTGGGGGTAGGGGGCTGGGGGTGGGGGTAGGAGGGCTAGGAGGGGGGATGTACCAAAAATATTACTTTTTTTTATTTTTTTTAAAAGAAAAATTTAAAAATTAAGTTTTGATGGGCTGGAAGTGGTGGGCGGTAGGGGGTGGGGATGGGGTGGGAGGTACCAAAGAACAAAAGTATGTTAATATAAGTAGTAGTATTAATTAGACTAAACGGGTCAAATTGGACGGGTCATGATCCAACCCAATTTTTAGCCCAATTCAACTCAAAGTAAATTTGAGCGGGTCATGACCCAACCCAATTATAATTTAACCCATTTAAATCATGAAAAAATTAAATAAAATGACCACTCGATCATAATGTTTACCAAAAAGATAGCAGATTTTTAATTTACACGAGAAATGACCACTCAACCTTCTTCTCCTCCTCCTCCTTCTCCTCCTCCTTCTACCTCGCCTTCTTCGTCGTCGTCTAGTTAGTCGTCGTTGTCTTCTTCGTCGCCGTCTTCTTCGTCTGCTGCTGATTCTTCTTCGTTTGTTGCTGCTTCTGCTGCTGCTTCTTCATCTTTTTTGCTACTACTGTTTCTTCATCTTCCTTACTGCTGCTCCACCACAAAATTTAGATTAAAACAGACACATGGATAGAAAAATCAGAGGAATCCATTTCGTGCATATTTGAAGGGAGAGGATGAAAAAGTCACCGGAATTCTACCAAAAACAGAGGAAAGAAAAAAGAGGAAGAAGAAATTAGTAGGAGTATCTTTTTTTTTATGTTTGGCAGGGAAAGGTTACATTCTTCTGAGGGAGGAGTATTTTCAATGCAAAACAACTGTGAGTGTATAGTCATAATATCATAGCACGTGTATATTAAATGTGTTATGTTATCTATTCAGGGAGAGTATGTTCTTCTTAATTATCAAAATATCCTTGTAGTACCACAAAGGTTTACCAAAATACCCTTGGTAGTACCACCAAGGTTTCACTTATTATATAGTAGAATAATATATAATATATAATAGAAATACATGTTTATACACTATTTATACAATATCGATATATTACATATATATTACATAATTATCTATACAATATCGATACACGTTTAAATATCATTTATACAATATCGATACATGTTTATACACTATTTTTATAATATTGATGCTCGTTTATACACTATTTATACAATTTTGATAAATTACATAACTTTTATACACTATCGATACAGTACATATACATTATATATATATGCGGCTATTTTTTTTGTCATTTTTTTTGTGGTTAGTCATTTTTGGGATATTTTTTTTTTTAAAGAAAACTTGGCTATATTTATTGTAAACTAATTATTTTATTGTACGTATTTGAAATTATCCCTTAAATCATTCTATTTTCAGTCCAACCCGTCCATTTGACCCCTTACATCTGATTAACAACACTTGGAAAACAATGAGCTTATTAACAAATGAGAAATTTATTTTGAACTACATTAATCACATTTTGTACTGTAAAATATAGATTAAAAAATCTAAAATAACATACAAACAAAAAAAAGATTATACAGTAAGAATAATATAAATAGGAATATGTGTGTGCAGATTTTTAATAATATGCAAATTTATACCCATACGGGAAGGCATTAAGATTTTGCCTAATTGCCCATGTGAATGCCTTTCAATCTCAAACCCACGAACCCGCCCCGCCTGATTTTTTTTAAAAAATATTTGAACCCGCCCCGCCTTGCTCCACCCCCGCAAAAGCTCAAACCCGCCCCACCCCGCAAGCACTATAACCCGCCCCGCTCCCGTCCCGCCCCGCTCCATTGCCATTCCTAATCTCAAGAGATGTGTACTGAACTGCGAGGATGAATGAAGTGGTGGAGCAGTAGCGTTGACACGTCCTACTCTATTTTACCTGAAATGACCAAAATAACCCTTGATCGGCAAGCTGACATGACAACGGCCAGCTGCTTCCCAAGCGGGCAGTGGCTTCTATATATAACTAGATACAGAGCTCGTGCCTGCACAGGCCCAATATATGTTACTTTTTTGTTCTAATTTATGTGACACAGATGAAATAAAGTTAACTAATTTTTAATATTTTTAAAATATTTTAAGTTGTTAATTATTATAATTTATTGTATTACGTAACTTTGTACGTAATATTATGTTACTTTTTTTGTCCCAATTTATGTGACAAAGATGGATTTCGAGAGACTATTAAATTTTTTATTTGCCTTTTTTATAGATATTTTAAGTTGTTAATTATTGTGATTTATAACACTTTTTACTTAATTTTCACATAATATTGTTACTCCTTTTGTCCCAATTTATGTGGTACAGATGAAATTTTGAGAGTCACCCAAATTTTTATAATGTGTTTAGATATTTAAGTTGTTAGTTATTGTGATTTATAATACTTTTTACATAATTTTTAAATAATATATGTTACTCTCTTTGTCTCAATTTATGTAGTATAAATAAATTTCGAAAGTCAACTAAATTTGTTGTATATTTATTTTTTATATTTTAAATTATTAATTATTATGATTTATAATATTTTTCAAATAATTTTTGATAATACATGTTACTCTCTTTGTCCCAATTTCTGTAGTATAAAACAAATTTTGAGAGTTAATTAATTTTTTTATTTAAAATTATTAATTATTATGATTTATAATATTTTTAATATAATTTTTTAAATATATAACAAATAAATAAATTATAATATAAAAATTTAATTGCAGAGTATAAGGAAATTTAAACCAATCTTACAAATTCAAACGTACAAATGAGGGACGGCTGCAAAAAAGAAAGCACTGAAAAGCTAAATTTAGGCAAGTAAAGCTTTAAAATTGGTTTTGCTTTTTAACTTTTAAAACTTTTTAGGAATAAATGAAGTATGGCAAGTAAATGAGTATTTGATATCTCTTGGACGGGACCATAAAGTGAGAAATTTAATACAAAGTCTGAAATGAAAAATAAAAGGGCCCCGCAAAGAGTTAAATTTTTGTGTAAACAACATAAAACACAGTAGTTTGGTCTCTAATTACGTTTCATCCCACTATTTTAAAATATTACATTTTTCCCGGTAGTTTAAAAAAAGAAAGACGTGTATCCTTTGTATTTTCGTGTATCCTGGATACATATAACCTCTTCATTAATTGTAAATCTGTTTCTATTATGACGCTTTAAAAGGAAATAAAATATTTACAATTAATGAGGAGTAAATCATTAATTGTAAATCTATTACTATTAGGGCGCTTTAAAAGGAAATAACAGATTTACAATTAATGAGGAGTAAATCACACGTCAATCACTTTGAAATGCATCTGCAGTATCCTCATCTCCACAAACAACTGGAGAATTCAAATTTCAATTTTAAATTACTTGGATACACATCAAACCAGCAAGTAACTCTATTATACAGGATACAGGTAATAATAGATCTCAAATATCTAAGGATACACATTTAAACAGCAAACAACAATAGGTATACTTGGATACACTGTTAACACTGTATCCAAGATTATAAGCTTGGATACATTATAACAGTGTTAAGGATACTTCCCAATATCTAAGGATACCCATCTAAACAGCAAATAGATATAGGTATACTTGGATACATGTTAATATTGGATACAAGTTTGTAAGCTTGGATACATTGTAACAGTGTTAAGGATACATGTTACCAACATCTCAAATAGCAGGTTGCAGTAGTATTGAGATACATGTTAACATGAATTAATCCTGGATACATGTAACACAAGATTTGCTTACAATGTTATCCCTGGATACGCATTGCTTTGTTTTGATTTGAAACTTTAAATTTACAAACGTTACACATTTACAACTCAGATAGATATATGTATACTTGGATACATGGAAAATAACACTGGATACATGGTAACAAGTTGATAACACTGGAAAATAACATCTGGGTTTGAGTCCCTTGTTCTTGATTTCAAATTTTTGTGCAATTCATTCATTTTGACTTGATCGTTTCTAAATTTGGATCTATTTTCAGCAAAGTTTTCTTCTTCAAAGTCTTTAACAGCCGGAACCAAGGTCGGAGAAGGCACTTCATTGTTCTCCATTTGAGATATACCTAAATCAAATGAAGGCCATTGTTGAAAAATGAATTTTACCAACCTCAACTACGTTTAAATGTAATTCGTTATCAAGTAATTGCTCTTCACTGCTCAAAATCATCAATGACGCTTCGTCGGATACTATCTAAACGCTTAAAACTAGATCCTCTTCCGCCGGTTACGGTTCTAGAAAAAATCCAAAAAAAATTCGCCAATTCCGGCGACTCCACCGGATTCTGTCAACGGTGATTTCTTCATCCAGAGGAGAGAAATCAATCAAGCGGCGAGACTGCCGGAGTTTTTGTCGATTTCGGTGGGAGAAAAATTGAGAGAGAAATTGAGGTCTATGAATAATAATATTACTGGAGAAAGGATTAGATTCGAAAACGATTATAGAGAGAGAACAACCGTTGCCCTTAGATACAAGTTGAGTGATTTTAGACCCTTTTTTAGGGATTGTGGTGGATACAATTTTTTAATCATGTAATTTCAATTTAATGGGATAAATGTAATTATTTTAAAGTATTGGGATATTTAGTAATTAGGGTAAGGATGTTTGATTATTTATGTAGTTTTTCCTAAATTTTTTAAAAATAAGATGATTGGGCTTGGAAGATGACGGCACAACCATGAGCTGCTTCCAAGCCCACCAGCTAGCCTCTTCTATATATATATATATATATATATATATATATATATATATTTCAGGTGTTAGCTTGTTTTAGGTAAAGTGAAAGAAATTAGTCAACTGTGAAAGGAAAAAAGCAATTAGGCCAAGGAAAGGTATATGTTTTTCTTCTTATGTTTAGGTACAATAAGAAATATAACCTTCGCAAAGTAAGACCAAAAGAAAGAATCTGTACATGGGCATACTTATAAATTATTTCCATTTGATTTAGAGCTGCTACTCAATTCACAAAGCTTGTAAAACCAAAAATGAAAGAAGACATATTTGCTTAACTAAACCTGTTTTTCTCACTCTAATGCTTGAGATGAATGTTTTTCTATGTTTCAAAGCTTACAGACAAAAACCTACAAACAAGTATACAAAGTTGTCGTATTTACAATAACATACCCAGTGTATTCCCACAGGTAGGGTCTGGGAGGGTAGAGTGTGTGCATGCCTTACCCTACCCCATGGAGAAAGAGAGACTATTTCCGGAAGACCCTTGGCTCAAGTTGGTCATATTGACCTAGTCTTATATTACCATATGCAGGAGCAAACACAACTTAGCACAACAAAAAGAGGAAAAACATAAACTTTGTTATTCAATCTGCAAAATGGCAATCCATTTTCATCAGCAAAACATTAGAACTGTGCCTCATTACTACAAGTCTTGAGAATGAACAACTTTTTTATTGATAAGTCTAGCTTGCACGCGACACATGCGCCAAAAGTTTTTAGTTACTATATGATATCCGGATCCCCTGCATCACAGATTAGGTCAAATGTATGTAAGGCTTACCTGAAAGGAACAATAGAAGAATTACAAATAAAACTAACTGATATACACATTTGGAATGTGAGCAATTTTGTTCCAATCCTCCCCTATCCCTTTCTTGCAGCACTTTGCCAGTTCTGGACAATAAACAATTCGTAACACCTGCATATTCTTCATTTCCATTATGCCAGCTGGAAGTGATTGCTGGCGAGAGCAATTCCAGATCACCAGTGATTGAAGAGAGTGTAAGTTTTGAATCCCAAAAGGCAAGGTCACCATCTCTGGACAAAGAGCAACTACTAGTCTTGTCAGGGCTGTTAGGTGTTGCAATCCCTCTGATAAAGATGTTAGCATCTCACAATCTTGAACGAATAACTCTGTGAGTGAAGTTAAATCTTCCAGTACTTGCTCGGGGAGACTCTCTAGTGAATGACAACGTCGAATATCCAAACTCTTCAAAGCATTTAGACTGGAAAGGCTGGTAGGCAGCTCTTTAAGTTTTTTGAAGGATGAAATAGTCATGGACTCGAGATAGGCAAGGCGTTTGAACATCTCTTCTGGGAGTAAAGTCTGTTCGACGTTATGACTAATACACAAGGAGGTGAGGGTGCTAAGATTAGATATGGAGCTCAAAGTTGTTGCATCTGTGTTGCCCCAAACTTCCAATTTCTTGACACAAGCAAGGGTTGGAAAGACGAGCATAGGGCAATCATGAATCTCCCTTTCCTCAAGTATGGGGAATTGATCTTTTCCTTCCTTTTGTAGCAATCCTTTCAGATTAGGAAAGCCTTTTATGGCAAGTCGTCTCAAGGATGGAAACCTTCCACAATCATGAACATTATCTTCAACATAATCCACAGACCCGCCGAATAAGCATAAACTTTCTAGACAAGGCAGCTCTCCAAAGGGTGGAAGGCACAAGCAGTTTTTACAGTTATCAATTTCAATAGAGACAACATTTTTCAAATTTGAACCGTTCATCTAGTCCGGGAGTCGGAGACCTCTGAAGCCAGTTACTTTTAAAGATTTCAGATTGGGGTGTGGTTTGAGGGCTTTCTTTCTCATCCAAATCTTTTTCTGATTCATATCTATCAGGCCTTTCCCAACTCATACATAAAGAGCGCAGATTTGCTTTAGCAGATAAATTGGCTTCTTTTGCATCCATATCCTTCTTCACTCTCTGAAGGTGTGTGATTGAAAGTGAGCCACCAAGGTTTAGGTTTCGTAGTTCACCAAGTTGATAACCTTTTCTCTTGACAATAACAAAGCAATCTAGAGTCTTAAGGCATGTCAACGATCCTATTCTTGGTGACATAGAAGTCAATGGACAGTAATAGAGCAGAAGATTCCTCAGACTACTTAGTTTACTTGTTTGCTTTGGCAAAGCAAGAAAGTGAGCGACAATATTTTAGATTAAGAGTCTGGAGATTTTGAAGCTTGCATAAACTCTTGGGAAGAGTACGAATCCTAGTGTTAGACAGGTTCAGGAGCCTTAAATGTATTAGATTTCCGATGGAAGATGATAATTGATATACTCTCGAGTAACTGATATCAAGCACCCTTAGCGAGACAAACATTTTCAAGAGCTCAGGAGAGTAAGAAGACACTGTTTTAGAAAAACCAATGGACAATATGATATTTCCCTCTCCTACTCGTACTTGACGGATATTGTTGGTTGATGTGTGTTCTGAAATCAGAGATGTAGCCAAATCATGAATGAGGTCATGCATCTTGAAATAAGTTTTACCAAATTCATCCACTACAACCTCTTGGAAAAAGGACCTCATGTATAATTCTTTCCATACTTCGTTACCCACATCCTCTAGCTCTAAATTTCCTTTCGATAAAAGAAAACCATGTGCCATCCAGAGAGTGATTAGATTATCCTCTTCCATTTTGGTGTCCTTTGGGAACACTGCACAATACGCAAAACATTGTCTCAAATTAAGTGGAAGGTGATGATAACTCAGTCTCAGGGCAGGTAGAATAGAACTTTCATCTTGAGGAAAATTCCAAATCTCATTATCTCTCACATGCTCCCATTCACTTTCTTCTCTCTTGAAGCGTAAAATACCTCCAAGAGTCTTTGCCGCTAAAGGCACACCACCACATTTCTTCACAATTTCCTTTCCAATGGCCATAAGACTAGAATTTGTTTCTCTTTGTTGTCCAAACGCGCTTTGCATAAACAACAGTAAACCATCATGTTGAGACAAATTTGACATTTGATATGGTTGTAACGTTCCCATAATTGATCCAACCTTTTCGAGACGAGTAGTTGTTAGAACAGAAACACCTCTTGCTCCAACCTTTAAGACTGCTCTTAACTTAGCCCACTTTTCTTGATTATCATTCCAAACATCATCTAAGACAAGCAAGTATCGTTTTCCATTCAATAACTCCTGAAGCTTATTCTGAAATGAAGCCAAGTCCTCCACATCAAGAGATTTTCTTTCAATATTTCCTACAATTGTCTTTATCAACCTCTTCTCATCAAAATCATCTGAGACACAAACCCATATTTTGGGATTGAAATGCTTAGTCACTCTCTCATCATTGAAGATCATTTGGGCAAGTGTCGTCTTTCCTAGGCCCCCCATACCAATTATAGGGAGCACTGGAAGTTCTTGGGCAACATTAACATTGTTTATTAGTATTTTCACTATCTCATCCTCCTCTTTGTCCCTTCCAAATACTTCTGGTTCAGTCAAAACAAAACCTGTTGCAGGCAGTGTGGAAAATTTTGTTACAATTGAGCTCATTAGAAGGAGTCAGCAAGAAATATAAAAGTTTTTTGCAAAATAAAGCATAAACGCACTTAAACTATCACTTTTTCGTGAGTTTCATACTTCAACTCTTTATTGTTCTTTTCTTTCTACCTAAACTATCGCACCCATTGTATTAAAACACACATCGTTTCTGAGTTGGCCAAATGTTTGAGATCACTCAATAATAGGTGCGTTGGGGCTTAAAAATCCCCCATAAAATCGGTCCGCATGGCATCTATAACATCTAATTGAGCTAAATAACTTTTTTTCTATCTTCCTTTAAATCCTTCATATCTTTCCCTTTCTTTTACACTTTTCCAACATTTCCTAGATTTTCTTCCACTTTCTTCTTCTTCATTTCTGATATTTTCTTCACTTTCTTCTTCTTTCATTTTTCAGATTTTCTTCCCCTTTTTCCTTCTTCATTTCTTTGTGAACCCTAGAATTTTATACAATCCTACAATGAACTCTAAAATTCTACCCAACCCTAAAATTTAATAGAACCTACAATTTTTTTACCAAAATAAAAAGTTAAGTGAAAATTCGGGGTGAAATTGAAGGTTAATGGGGAAAAATCAAGGTTGACCACTTTTACCCATTTAATTATGATTTTAGAACTCTAATTTTGATTTTTAAACCCCCTTAACTGTTACCCATTTAATTAAATTCACTAATTAATTCAAATTACTAATAAACGTCCTAATTTGATTAGGTGGACAAAATTAGCCACTTGGAGTGCCACTTGACACTCTACCAACAGTTCAGTGTTGAGGTGTGTTAGTTTAGACAATAAAAGAAACAATAGATAATTGAGGTACGAAACTCGGAGTGATCAGGTGTGTTTTTGATAATTTACTCACAAAACAAACATATAGAGAAAATCTCTAAAACTTGTCCTCACTGCAAACATGCGATTGTGATGTGATAACAAATTGAATATAAACTAAGCTATTAGTTAGTAGTCACACCTGTTTCACGCGTAGAAGCTTGTCTCTCTGTAATTTTTTCAAGGAAATGAAACTTGCTTCTTTCCTTAGCAATTGCATCTAGTTTCTCCATTATCTCTTTCATCCTTTTCCCAATCTTGTGACGGAAAGTGATAATCCCTGGATGATAAAACCCTAATCGAGAATGCTCGAATCTTGTTGCCACATTTTTACATTCGTCCAATATGTCATCAACTTCATATGCAGCACCATTGAGTTTCTGCAACCAATTCTCTATTGTCTTGTCCTTTAATTGCTTCTCCTGAGCATCATCCAGCACAGCTTGAATTGTGGAAAACATGCTTGAGAGCTTTCCAAATTCCTTCTCGAAACCGAAAAACAATACGAGTTTCCCTTGGATGAAACAAGTCAAATTGTCTATCAGAACTTGAAGTAAAGCTTCCGCCATGTATTGAATTCTATACAGATAAACAATGAAATTATGTTTGTGAAACAAAATAAGCTGCTGGAATGAAATATTGGGCAATTCAAAGTAACTGGTTTGTTCACTTGTGTGTGGATGCATTTTATGAAAACTGCAGATGCCAAGACTTTTCTTCCATAATGGGCGGCTTCCAGATCCTATCAATCTCTCAAGTTGTCAACTTGGTTGAACATCTATTCTTTTGAAAAAGCGTGGCCTGTTAACACAAACTCAAAATTTGTGGTACTCTGGGAATTTTACTATGATTGATGCACAGTGAACCTTTCATCTATTTTTAAAACTACCAAGAGTGAGAAAGTATAAAAAATATGTTTATAGTTGCTATGAATGTCAGCCGGATTTCTAAGCACTAGTCTTTCCTTCTCACTTGCTAACTCATAGAAAGAAATAGAGTCAACCCATGCGCCTTTCGCGGGGTGAGCAAAAAGCCTTTCCCTGGATCCTGGTATGAACTCAAAAAAAGCATTTACCCGTCGCCTGCTTCATCTGCAGAGCTTCCTCTTGTTCACAGCAAAGAGAGCGGATTCGTTCAAGCAAGTCCCAACATAATAAATTGAATTAAATAAACACAAAAAATCAATAGAAGTTTTGTATTTAGTGTAATATTATTTTTGACTCGTTTTTACATTTTTACATTTTTTAATAAAAATGAATATAAAAATGTCATTTTTCTTATAAAGTTGTGTTAAGAATGATTTTAGCCTATTCACTAACATTTTTGTTAACTTCTTAAAAGCACCTGAATTTATTTTTTTGTAAAAATATTATATTAACAAATTAGAGAATTATATATTCATTTTAATATTATTAACTCGGGTCTATTTTATTGATAAGTGATTATACAAGTCACTGAAATGAATACTTTAAGTACAGTTAATATAGTATTAAATATTATTTTATGGTACTTTTTCGGGAAAAAACTAAATTAACAAGTATTTTCACATGAATTACAAAAAAAAGGTGATGATTAATTAATGAAATCAAAAGCATTGAAGAAGAAGATTTAAATAAGAGTTTTAGATGGGTTGAGTGGGTTTTATTAAAATGAATTGTGTTCTAAAATTGATCTCAAGTCAGTCACATTTACTTTTTTAAAGTTAAGATATCGTTATTTAACGAGTGAGGGAAAATAATATTGTTTTATAAGTTTATGCTCAAAAATACACACTAATGTGTAATTACATTTTAAAAACTGTTTTATAATATGAGTCAGTCTCGTTCATTTTTTTAAGCATAAAATTATAAAACAGTATTATTCTCCCTCACTCATATTATTTAATGCCATCCCTCGTTAATTTTATAATTCTTTTTTTAAGCATAAAATTATAAAACAATATTATTTTTCCTCACTCGTATTATTTAATGCCATTCCTCATTAATTTTATAATTTTTTTAAGTATAAAATTATAAAATAGTATTAGTCATTTTCATTAAAAACATATAAAAATGAGTTGATTAAAAAATGTAAAAACAAGTCGAAAATAATATTACAGCAAATACAGAACTTCTATTGAATTTTATGTTTATTTAATTGAATTTATCATGTTGGGACCTATAACAACTATAAATATACCTTTTTATATTTTTCTCTCCCTTGATAATATTATTCTAACTTAAAAAATAGATAAAAGAACCCATTTTTCATGTGTCACAAAAGTAATGGAACCTCACACAATTTTTGTTGGTTGTGCCTCAACCATATAGTAAAAAAATTTCTCCCTCCATTTCTAAATAAGTGAACATTTTGCCCTTTTATTTTGTTCCTAAATAAGTGATCATTTAGGATTTCAAGAATAAATTGATCATATTCTTCCAAATTTACGCTTATTTACATAATAAAAAACTATTAATTAGAAAAGATCACATTAAATGTACAATAAAATTTAATTAGGGGTAAGGTAGTAAAAACACCTTTTATTTTCTAGAAGTGAGCAATTTCTTAAAGGGTGTGCTCAACCTAGAGCTCCAAAAAGTGGGTTTTTCAAAAAATTAGGGCATTCTTCATCGTTTGAGGTAAGTAATCCGTAAAGATTCTTAATTATTGATTATTATTCTTCCTTAGACTTTGGGGGGGAGGAGGAGGATTAATGGTGGACTTCTTGAGTTTAAACCCTAGAGGTATGAATTTGGGAAAGAACCCTATGGGTAGGTGTAAAATCACCTAGAATTGATCCCAGGATGTATACTTTTGAAACCTAGCATGAAATTGATTGTCTTTAACTTGTTTAAGGTTAATGAGCAACTTTGAGTTCTATAAAGGTGAAATCTTTAGGCATAAAAATGGTCTAAAAGGTATGAACTTGATTAGAAACCTTTGAATATTGATTTTATGAATGCAATGGGACTGGTTAGTGATTAATTGACCCTCGGTGAACGCTAAAAACATCGTTTAAATGGTAAAATTGATAGGTTCAATTCTCAAGGCCTAAGATGAAGAGTAATAATTAATTACTCTCCTATTATTGTTATTTATAGACCTTGAACATTCTGAAGTGTTAAGGAAGGGCAAG
Organism: Jaltomata sinuosa; assembly: GCA_003996215.1. Taxonomy (NCBI): domain Eukaryota; kingdom Viridiplantae; phylum Streptophyta; class Magnoliopsida; order Solanales; family Solanaceae; genus Jaltomata; species Jaltomata sinuosa. The sequence continues at coordinate 470,457 of QJPP01000270.1, forward strand.
ACAATGGTGAGTTAGCTTGCGGGTGTTATTTCTTCACTCGAGGTAGATTATGATTTTAAATTGGAGTTAAGACTCATTTTATTGCATGCTATATGGTGGAACTATGTAACTTGTAATTGGTCTTCGGACATGATTGAATTGTATATGTTTTTCTCTTATGCTTGTATGAATAAACTAGATGAACATGAAGTGATAAGTGAGCTGAAATGGCTAAGTCTGATTATGCCTTAGGCACTATGTATATTCATGAGGGATAGATCTAAGAGCGTGGTTATATTGATATTGATGTTGACATTGTTGATTATGGATCGAATACCATGTCGGTATGGTACATAGATACCTAGGGTCCCTCTGCAAGTCATGGGTAGTAGAAAAAAATAAGACCCATAGCATATGTGTACACTCATTTATCTTATTTTGCATTATTATACTGTCTTTTGTAGTAAACTGGTTGTGAACTTAGATGGTACTAGAGGCACAGGTGATACGAGTAAAAGTTGATGGAAATAGTGAGGTGCGAGATAAATGTTGAAAGTGATTATTCTTTTCCCTTTTATAGTGATATTTGTTAACTTGTGAAATTGAGATTGTTGTTGTTAAATTGACTTGAAAAGACTATATTTGATTATATGCTAAGTGTTGAAGTTCCTTTTACTTGTTATATGATTTTTCTACATTCATGTCTTAGTTTGAGTCGGCCTATGATACCTACCAGTACATAGTATTTTATACTGATACTACCCTGTGCTCTTCTTTTATTGAGTGCAGACTGTGTTTCTGTCACGCCTCTAGGCTACCCCTTAGATGTAACACGGGACCCGGGACTACAAGTGTACCAAGTTAACCCTTGATCATAACATACACAGATATACTTAAGAAAAGCAAAGCGAAAGCATACACAATGAAGTTAGAAAACCATAAACTGAAATGGGATAAAGTCTACGAAATACCAATCCAGAATACAAACTAGCTATGTCTGAAGCCTCTAAATCTGAAATAGGAGTTGATGGGACAAAACTCCAAACTAACTCAGAAATCCAACAGGAAAGAGACATAAAAACACTACACATAACTACGGTCCTCGGATAATGAGGACTCACCAAGATAATCTGGATAACTAGCAACGGCTAGCCACGCGCCTGAGGAGTCGAGCCTGAATCTGCATCATAATAGGATATAACACAAAGTATGCGTCAGTACTATAGGATGTACTGAATATGTGAGATATGCATAAATGAAATCAAAACATGCTTAAAACATACTTAAATCAGAAATCATGCGTAAAAGAGATATCATGAGAATATACCATAAGTAAAGCTTAAATCATGAAATAGGATAACTTGATGCATAAAACTTTCTTACGGGAGTTTCTCATAACTGACAATAGACCATGTGAGCTACATGTAATCTAACTATATAACCCTAGTTTGCAAAGCTGCCCCGAACCCTACTAAGGTACGGGCCACTATACCCAACTATATAATCCTAGTTGGCAAAGCTGTCCTATTCCCCGCTAAGGCAAGGACACCATTAATGACATAGAGTGGTACCACTTTCATAAGCCCATCGGGCGATTCATAACCTACGCTGGCAACGTAGTTTTGGACTTGAATAATCGAACCCTCATCGTTCGGTGCTAAATACTACTCCCAAAAACATGCATACATATAGCTCATATATACTTGTGACATATCTGATGTCAAATCTGTTTGAAAAGCATAAGAGTATATCTATACCATGCAATTCACATAACTTAGGTAGATACATCTAGATGCCAAACCTTTCATAAAACATAGAGACATATCAAATGTCATATTTTTCATGCTTCAAAATCCTTAAAACTTAGCATAGCCATAATTCAAAACATACTTTCTTTTCTAAAATCATACTTGAAGAATTAGGCATGCAAATTTTATAATATATAAGGACATGCTATCTAAACATGCCAAATTTTACTTGAGATCATGCAATTTGAAGGAATCATACTTGAAATTACCTTTAATGCATGGGATTTTGAAATCAATTAAGGAACCTCAAATAAATCATACATAAGTAATGAGAAATCATGAATTGATGCTTTAAAAGTGAACTCATAATTTTTCCCCAAATTGGATAGGAATCCTAATTCCACAAATTGATAATTCAAGTAAAAACATGGAAACTTTGAGAATAAGGGTGGAAGAAATTTCTTATTGAATACCCACATACCTTATTGAAGTAAGCTTGATTCAAGGGGGAAAGAATAGGAGACTTGGAGCTTGAAGGAATACTTTCCTCTTTTGGTAGATGAATGAGGGAATAAAGAATGACTTAGGCTAATAAGGGTAGAAACCCTACTAAAAGTGTCCAGGTAGATGAATGAGGGAATAAAGAATGACTTAGGCTAATAAGGGTAGAAACCCTACTAAAAGGGGCCAAAATGACCTCACTTAGAAGTTAAAAGGATGGGTAATTATAAAAATACCCTTGGGATTTAGTTAGGAAAAAGCTGCTAAAAAGTTAGCTTTAGGAATCACGGATGGATTCCACGAGTCGTAGACTGAACCACGGCTCGTGGTTTCCACTCGTGGTTCCTGGCCAACTTACCAGCCAACAGAAGAACTTCTATGGGTCAACATGATGGACCATAGAAGAAACTACGGTCCGTAGACCCAATTCGTAATTCCTGACACAATGGTCAAGCTGCTGAAGAGGAGCTACGAGTCAACAGGACAGTCCGTAGAATCAACTATGGCCCGTAATGTTCACTCGTGGTTTATGGGAATAAGGCAAACCTCTGGTTTTGAGTCCACGAGTGGACAAGATAGACCATAAAGTGAATCATGGTCCATAGAACCCACTCGTGGTTCTCAGACCAGAGACTCATCCTGCAGACTGGAAGCACGAGTTTATTTCACGACTAGTTGTTTAAACCACGGTCCGTGATTTGGACCCGTAATTCCTGAAAAAGTCAAAATCTTTAGATTTTCTAAGTTTGAAAGTTGGATTGAATTTTGGGGTGTTACAATATCTCCCCCTTGGGATCATTCGTCCTCGAATAAAGACTAAGCAAGGAAAACTGGAGAGATAACAGTCCAACCACACATCAAAACATGAAAACTCAAGGATAAACATGAAAACTGATCTTTTCAACTTAAAACATGACTGAACTAACTTCAAAAAACATGAATGCATGCTAGAATCATGGGGGAAAACTGATGGAATAGAATCGGAGGGACATACTAAGGAGGAAAACTATTACCTCAAGCTGAAACCGAATTGGAAGGAAAGAGATGAGGGTACTTGGCTTTCATGGCCGCTTCTGCTTCCCAAGTAGCTCCCTCAACTAGCTGATTTTTCCAAAGAACATTCACCGAAGCGACTTCTTTGTTTCTCAACCTCCAAACCTGACGATCAAGAATCTCCACGGGAACTTCCTCATAGGTAAGGTTATTCTTCACACTCACATCTTCCAAAGGAACAATCAAGGTCAGATCACCAACACACTTTTTCAACATGAAACATGAAAAACTGGATGAACCGCTTCTAAATCCGATGGCAAATCCAACTCATAAGAGACACTACCAACTCTCCTCAGAATTCGATAAGGACCAGCATAGGGGGGACTAAGCTCCCCTTTCTTGCCAAATCTCATCACACCCTTCATGGGTGACACTTTCAGAAATACCCAATCATCAACCTCAAACTCCAACTCTCTCCTTCTCACATCTGCATATGATTTCTGACGACTCTGAGCAGTCTTCAACCTCTCCCTAATGATCTGAACCTTCTACATAGTCTCATGAATGGAATTTGGACCAATTAATGCTGCCTCACCTACTTCAAACTAACCAATAGGAGACCTACACCTCCGCCCATAAAGTGCCTCATAAGGAGCCATCTGGATGCTAGAATGAAAGTTGTTGTTGTAGGTAAACTTGATAAGAGGTAAGTGATCATCCCAATTACCTTTAAAATCAATCACACAAGCTCTCAACATATCCTCCAAGGTGTGAATAGTATGTTCTGCTTGGCCATCCGTCTGAGGGTGAAAAGTTATGCTAAGCTTCACCTGAGTACCAAGACCTCTCTGAAAAGACTTCCAAAACTGGGATGTAAACTGAGTACCCCAATCAGAAATGATAAATGATGGAACACCATGCAATCTGACTATTTCCCGAATGTAGAGTCTGGCATAATCATCCACTGAATTCATAGTCTTAACAGCCAAAAAATGAGATGACTTAGTCATTCGATTGATAATCACCCAAATCAAATCATGTTGCCTACGTGTACGAGGCAAACTAGTAATGAAGTCCATATTGATCGCTTCCCACTTCCAAGTAGGAAGATCAATATCATGAGTCATACCACCCAGTCGATGATGCTCTACTTTCACTTGTTGACAGTTAGGACACTTAGCCACAAAACTTGCTATGTCCCTCTTCATGCCATTCCACCAATAGACTTCCCGTAGATCATGGTATATCTTAGTGGAATCGGGGTGAATAGAATACCTAGAACTATGAGCCTCTACCAAAATCCGATGTCTCAATCCATCAACGTCAGGGATACAAAATCGACCCTGATATCAAAGCATACCATTTCCCCCTTGAGAGAAAACCTCTACCCCTTGCTGATGGACCGCACCCTTCAAATGGTGCAAAATAGGATCACTGTCTTGTTTCTCTTTCACTTTAGCTACCAAAGATGATTCAGAACCATTCTGAACAATAACACCACTTTCTGTCGAATCCATAAGGAGAACTCTTAATCGAGCAAGTCGATGAACATCCTTGGCTAATTCCTTCTTTCGGTCCTCAACCAAGGACACATTACCCATAGACAATTTACTAAGTGAATCCGCCATGACATTGGCCTTACCCGGATGGTAAAGCACACTCATATCATAATCCTTAAGAAGTTCAACCCATCTAATTTAACGAAGATTCAATTCCTTCTGAGTGAATACATACTGAAGACTCTTATGATCGGTAAACAGATCCATGTGAACACCATACAAGTAGTGTCTCCAAATCTTCAAAGCAAAAACCATGACCGCTAACTCAAAATCATGAGTAGGGTAGTTTTTCTCATGAATCTTAAGATGCCTCGAAGCATAAGCAATCACCTTACCACACTGCATCAACACACAACCCAAACTAATCCTACAAGTATCATAATACACAACAAAGTCATCTAGGCCCTCGGGTAGAGCCAACACTGGAGTTGCAGTTAATCTAGTCTTCAATTCCTGAAAGTTCTTCTCACATAGATCAGACCACTGAAATTTAACCTTCTCCTGAGTCAACTGAGTCAAAGGTGCAGCAATGGAAGAAAACCCTTCCACAAATCTCCTGTAGTAACCAGCCAAACCCAAAAGCTCCTAATATCAAAAGGGGAAGTAGGTCTAGGCCAGTTCTTTACTGCCTCGATATTTTGAGAATCAACTCGAATACCATCTCTAGTCACAATATGACCCAGAAAAGCAACAGACTGCAACCAAAACTCACACTTGCTAAATTTAGCAAATAACTACTGGTCTTTGAGAGTTTGCAACACCACTCTCAATTGGTACCCATGCTCTTCCTCACTCCGAGATTAGATAAGGATATCATCAATGAACACGATCACAAACATATCCAAATACTGCTTGAACACATAGTTCATCAAATCCATAAAAGCTACAAGAGCATTCGTTAGAACAAAAGACATCACAATAAATTCATAATGACCATATCGAGTTCTAAAGGCTGTCTTCATAATATCACACGCTCGAACATGAAGATGATGATAACTGGATCAAAGGTCGATCTTGGAGAAGAAACTAGCACCCTGAAGCTGATTGAACAAGTCATCAATCCTAGGAATGAGATACTTATTCTTGATTGTGACCTTGTTCAACTGACGATAGTCGATATACATTCTGAGGAAACTATCTTTCTTTCGCACGAATAAAACTGGAGCACCCCATGGAGAGATGGTGGGTCAAATAAAACCCTTATCAAGAAGGTCTTTCAACTAATCTTTCAATTCCTTAAGCTCCACGGGATTCATTCTATAGGAAGGAATAGAGATAGGATTCGTATCTTGGAGAAGATCTATCCCAAAGTTGATCTCCCACTTAGGAGGGATTTTGGGCAAATCCTTGGGAAACACTTCAGGAAACTCCTTTACAACAGGCACTGACTGGAGGGATAGGGTTTCAAACTCTGTGTCCACAACCCAAACTATATGATAAACATAACCCTTAGAGATCATCTTCCTAGCCTTAAGATAAGATATGAAATGACCCTTCAAGGATGGAGGACTACTTGCCACTCCAAGACAGGTTCATTTGGGAATTTGAAACTGATGACTCGAGTACAACAATAAACCGAGGTATAACACACATACAACCAATCCTTACCAAGAATAACATCAAAGTCAGTCATCTCCAACTCTACTAGATCCGCTAAAGTGACTCTATGAAGGAATGAGATAGGGAAATTTTGATAGATTCTTTTGGCTAGGACTGACTAACCAACAGGAGTAGAAACACAAAAGGGTTCTAAAATCTGATCCAGACAAATCTCAAACTTGCAAGCAACATAAGGGGTCACAAAAGATAAAGATGCACCAGGATCTAATAAAATATGCACATCAAAAGAAAGGACTTTCAACATACCAGTAATAACATCAAGTGAACTCTCCTGGTCCTGACGAAAGGACATGGCATAAAGGCGGGTTTGACGCTGACCACCAGAACTAGAAGAAGTTCCCTGCTGGGCTGGTCGACCTCCTAGGGCTGCTAAAGTAGACTGAGTCTCACTACCTCCCTATCCCTTCTTAGCTGAAGGGCAATCCTTAATCTGATGTCCGACCTGACCACACCTGAAGCAACTACTTGAACTGGATAGACACTCACCATGATGACTCCTACCACACTTATTACAAAAAGGTAAGGAGCACCCCTTGCAACACTCCCCTGTGAATAGGAACCAACTCCTCTACCGGTCTAATCATGACGAGGCCTGGGGCCTGGGTAGGAGCATTAGCTGAAGAATGAACGGGTCCTGAGGACTTTTTCTGAAACAAAGAGCGATGTCCACCTGATGGCCAAAGCCTGAACTCTCTGATCTACCCCTCTTGTTCTCCCTTGCCATTTCCCTCACCTTATATCCCTCAATCTGATGGGCATGAGTCATAAGTTGGGAAATATCCATGTCACCCAAAAACATCGCGGACCTGTACTCTTTCTTCACCATATCTGACACTCCATAAATATACTTACTCATCTCATCCCATGGGTCATCCACCATGGAAGGAGCATACCTAGAAAGATAGGTGAACCTCAATTCGTACTCCTGAACTGACATGGAAACCTGTCTCAAATTCACGAACTCTTTGACCTTAGATTGCCTCAACTCCCTCAAGAAAAAACAGTCAAAAAAAGCCCTCTCAAAGCATTCCCAAGTCATAGGGACCACATGCCTAGCCCTAGCATCTTTTCATTGAGTGAACCAAATGTGAGCCACGTCCTTGAGTTGATAGAAAGCTAGCTTAATACAATCAACACCACTAACTTACATCACACCAAATATCTTCTTTACCTCATCCAAGAAATTTTATGGATCCTCACCAACTTTTGAACCCCAGAACTCAGGTGGGTTCATGCTAGCAAAATCCCAAACTCGAGCTGCTACTCCACCTTGAGGGTGAGTGGGGATAGGAGCCTGCTGATTGGCCTGGGGGGCCACAGTCTGAGCTAGCATATGAATGGAATTTTTGAACTCCGTATTTTTGATCTCGGGGTCTAGAATCGGAGGGTTAGCATTTTGGGCATTGGCCCAGCGAGGCATTACATGATGAGGAGGCATAATCTAAAATTTAATAAGAATGAATTAGAGGAGTAACAGAGTTAAACTCTATCGCACGATACTAATCATAAAAGAAGTGAACTTTTCCTAAGACATCTCATAGCTTCCCTCTTATAAGTGTGGCGCGTTTCACACATATGAAAGAGAATCTACTCGATGCGGCCTTAGACACCTTAGGACTCTTGAACCTGAGGCCTTGATACCAAGTTTGTCATGCCCCGAGGCTGCCCCCTAGACATAACACGGGACCCGGGACCACAAGTGTCACAAGTTAACACTTGGTCATAGCATACTCATATATACTTAAGAAAAGCAAAGGGGAAGCATACATAATGAAGTTATAAAACCATAAACTATAGGATAAAGTCTACGAAATACCAATCCAGAATACAAACTAGCTATGTCTGAAGCCTCTAAATCTGAAATAGGAGTTGATGAGGCAAAACCCCAACTAACTCAGAAATCCAACAGGAAAGAGAAATAAAAACACTACTCATAACTACTGTCCTCAGATAATGAGGACTCACCAAGATAATTTGAATAACAGGCAACAACTAGCCATGCGCCTGAGGAGTCGAGCCTGAATCTGCATCATAATAGGATGCAGCGCAAAATATGCGTCAGTACTATAGGATATACTGAATATGTGAGATATGCATAAATAAAATCAAAACATGCTTAAAACATACTTAAATCCGAAATCATGCGTAAAAGAGATATCGTACATAGTATTTTATACTGATACTACCCTGTGCTCTTCTTTTATTGAGTGCAGACTGTGTTTCTGTCACGCCTCTAGGCTACCCCTTAGATGTAACACGGGACCTGGGACTACAAGTGTACTAAGTTAACCCTTGATCATAACATACACAGATATACTTAAGAAAAGCAAAGCGAAAGCATACACAATGAAGTTAGAAAACCATAAACTGAAATGGGATAAAGTCTACGAAATACCAATCCAGAATACAAACTAGCTATGTCTGAAGCCTCTAAATCTGAAATAGGAGTTGATGGGACAAAACTCCAAACTAACTCAGAAATCCAACAGGAAAGAGACATAAAAACACTACTCATAACTACGGTCCTCGGATAATGAGGACTCACCAAGATAATCTGGATAACTAGCAACGGCTAGCCACGCGCCTGAGGAGTCGAGCCTGAATCTGCATCATAATAGGATGTAACACAAAGTATGTGTCAGTACTATAGGATGTACTGAATATGTGAGATATGCATAAATGAAATCAAAACATGCTTAAAACATACTTAAATCAGAAATCATGCGTAAAAGAGATATCATGAGAATATACCATAAGTAAAGCTTAAATCATGAAATAGGATAACTTGATGCCTAAAACTTTCTTACGAGAGTTTCTTATGACCGATAATAGACCATGTGAGCTACATGGAATTTAACTATATAACCCTAGTTAGCAAAGCTTCCCCAAACCCTGTCAAGGAACGGGCTACCATACCCAACTATATAACCCTTGTTGACAAAGCTGTCCTATGCCCCGCTAAGGGAAGGACACCATTAATGACATAGAGTGGTACCACTTTCATACGCCCATCAGGTGATTCAAAACCTACACTAGAAACATAGTTTTGGACTTGGGTAATCGAACCCTCATCGCTTGGTGCTAAATACTACTCCCAAAAACATGCATACATATATCTTATATATACTTGTGACATATCTAATATCAAATCTGTTTGAAAAGCATAAGAGTATATCTATACCATGAAATTCACATAACTTAGGTAGACACATCTAGATGCCAAACCTTTCATAAAATATAGAGACAAATCAAATGTCATATTGTTCATGCTTCAAAATCCTTAAAACTTAGCATAGCCATAATTCAAAACATACTTTCTTTTCTAAAATCATACTTGAAGAATTAGGCATGCAAATTTCATAATATATAAGGACATGCTATCTAAACATGCCAAATTTCACTCGAGATCATGAAATTTGAAGGAATCATACTTGAAATTACCTTTAATGCATGGGATTTTGAAATCAATTAAGCAACCTCAAATAAATCATACATAAGTAATGAGAAACCATGAATTGATGCTTTAAAAGTGAACCCATAATTTTACCCCAAATTGGGTAAGAACCTTAATTGCACAAATTGATCATTCAAATAAAAACATGGAAACTTTAAGCATAAGGGTGGAAGAAATTTCTTATTGAATACCCACATACCTTATTGAAGTAAGCTTTATTCAAAGGGATAAGAATAGGAGACTTGATCTTGGAGCTTGAGAGTTGGAGCTTAAATGAATCCTTTTCACTTTTGGTAGATGAATGAGGAAATAAGGAATGACTAAGGCTAATAAGGGTAGAAACCCTACTAAAAGTGGCCAAAATAACCTCACATAGGAGTTAAAAGGGTGGGTAATTATAAAAATATCCCTGGGATTTAATTAGGAAAAAGCTGCTAAAAAGTCGGCTTCAGGAATCACAGATGGATTCCACGAGTCGTATACTGAACCACGGCTCGTGGTTTCCACTCGTGGTTCCTGGCCAACTTACCAGCCTACAGAAGAACTTCTATGGGTTAATAGAATGGACCGTAGAAGACGCTATGGTCTATAGACCTAATCCGTAATTCCTGACCCAATGGTCAAGCTATTGAAGAGGAAGTACGAGTCAACAGGATGGTCTATAGAATTAACTACAGCCCATAATGTTCACTCGTGGTTTCTGGGAATAAGGCAGACCTCTGGTTTTGAGTCCACGAGTGGAAAGGACGGACCATAGAGTGAATACCGGTCCGTAGAACCCACTTGTGGTTCTCAGACCTGAGACTCATCCTGTAGACTGGAACCACTTGTTCTTTTCATAACTCGTGATTCAAACTATGGTCCGTGATTTGGACCTGTAATTCCTAGAAAAGTCAAAATCTTTAGATTTTTTAAGTTTGAAAGCTGGATTGAATTTCGGGGTGTTACAGTTTCAAAAGCTGAGATGCGACCTCGACTAGAGTAAAAGAGTTGAATGCAAATCCAAGGGTGAGCGATACTGCTCAGGATATTATGGATCTTCCATGAGTTATTTTCCTTCCCCCGGACAATGAAACTCCTATTATTTATTGCTTTTAGTACATATGGATATCTTAGATAATGTACTGGTTTAGAGTTATGTATGATGATTTCAGTTCTTGGGGACATGTTAGTTGATGACTTCTACACAATTTCTTATGTATTGGTTGATTTACTTTATTTTGATTATTATAGTTGGTTTGGTCTGTTATTCTTCTAAAATTGTTTAAGTGTAAGACTAAGATTTAGTTTGGTTGGTTCTCTCACGAAGGGTTAGTGTGGGTGCCACTCATGCCCAGTTGGATCATGACAAAATTGATATCAGAGCTCTGGTTTTGGTTGATATTATTGTACAAGAATGAGTTTAGTAGAATCTTGAAAAATGGTATGGAGACGTCTGTACTTTTCTTCAGGAGGCTATAAAACTTTAGGGAACCTCAACTTCTTTCATTCCTCGTGCTATTACTTAATTGCAATTGGTAATTGGCGATCTAAATTGATATCTAATTCTTTCACTCTTGTTCTTATAGATGTTGAGAACACGTTTGTCCAAGATTAGAGTAGCAACACCCGAGCTAGTTTTTGAGACTGCAGTTTATGGTAGAGGCAGCTTGAGAGAGGAGGGAAGGTACACCCCTCGGGATGGAGCTCAAACTGCAGCTTTGGCTTGGGACAGGTCAACATCTTCTTCTCAGTAAGAGAATATTCCTGAGGTTGTGGTAGAAGAAGAAGTTTAGGTTGAGCATGATGAGGCAACATAACCACTCTATGGGACAGGCGCACCACCCATTCAGGGTGGTGTAACACAGATTCCAATGTCATCTGATGTGATCCATCAGGTTTTGAGCTTCCTTAGTGTATTAGCAAGGAATGGTTCTACTCCTGCAGTTCCTATTGTACATTATTCAGTGACCCAGTATGTTGCAACTATGGATCTATGGATAGATGCTGCTTTTGAGATAGGTATGTTCCCACGACTAGTGACAAGCCTTGTAATGACTGGTGGTGAACATGATCTTTTCTACAAGTTCGTGAAAATGAGGCTTCCAATATTTCATGGACTGGAGTCTAAGGATGCGTATGAATTTATTATTGGCTGTCATGAGCAGCTACATCAGATGGATATTATTAAGAGGCATGCCTTAGATTTTTTTTTTCCAGTTGTAAGGGGATGCCAAGATGTGGTGGAGCGCGTTCATGGTGTACAAGCCTACCGGAGCACTCCTTGTGACTTGGAGTCCCTTCTATCAGGTATTTATAGAAAGGTATGTTCTCTAGGCTTTGAGGGATAGGAAAAACATGAGTTCACAGACATTGAGCAAGGTAGTTTTTTTGTGGCTACATATTGAGGCATGCTTTCATGCCTTGACCCGATATTCTTCTCAGTTGATTAGAATAGAGGAAGTATGGATTTTCCATTTTGTGAAGGATGTGAATACATGATTATAGATCTCTGCTTTACAGGTAGCATCTTCTGGCAAGTCCTTCTAGGTGGTTGTGGAATTTGTGAAGAATATTAAGGGAGTGAAGCAAGAGGGTTAGACAAGAATAACTTCAAAGAAGCTCTGATCAGGGGGCAGCTACAGTGGGAAGTGTTTGAAGGGTCAGAGTTCACAAGGATACTCTGCACACCTTATTTAGTCATCAGTGCAGGTTACTGCTAGGTTCCATCAGGGACCTATTGGCCTTTATTTGATTTTGGTGGGTATATTACTTCATTGGCTCTAGCACAATGACCTACATTTGATCATGCATGTTATGATGTGGTGAGATTCAGAATTTGAGGAAGAATTATTCTCGACTTCGATAGACAGCTCAGCAGCAGGCTTCTAAAGCTCAGGTTCCGGCTGGTAGAGGAAATAGTTATGATAGAAATCATCCGTAGGGAAAGCAGGGTGGTCATATAGTTGGTAGAGATGGCACCCAGCCTAAACGGGGTGGTAGGAATGGTAGAAAAGGTGATCATTCCAACAGGGTGGTGCACAGACTAATTGTACGAACCACTTTTATATTTTTCCAAGTAGACTAGAGGCAGAGGAGTCAGACGTGGTGATCACAGGTACTATTATTGTCTGTGACTGCATGGCTCAGTTTTGTTTGACCCTGTATCTATGTTTTCTTATGTTTTGGTTGGATTGGCTGAGAGTTTTGATATGCTATGTGAATCCCTTATTGTTACTGTATCTACTCCAGTGGGGGATTCTATAGTTGTGGATAGGCTCTTCCGGTCTTGCCCTATTATATTTGTAGGGAGAGAAACCTTAGAAGATTTAGTGATCCTTGACATGTTGTATTTTGAATCATCTTGGGATGAGTTGAATGTATCCACTCCATGTTATTTTGGACTGTCATGCTAAGACAGTGGCTATGACTATACCTAGGTTGGATAGGTTAGAGTTGGAAGGTAATATAGCCCTGCTCCAATGAACTTTGTGTCCTTTCTTCATGCTTAGAGTTAGATAGGGAGGGGATGTTTAGCCTTCCTAGCCCATCTTCGGGACACTAGTTAAGAGGTCCCAACTACTGAGTCAATTCCTGTGGTATGTGAATTCCGAGAAGTATTTCCTACAGATTTTCCTAGCATGCCACTTGATCGAGATATTGATTTTTGCATTGACCTAGAGCCGAATACACATCCTATCTCTATCCCACCTTATAGGATGGCACCGGATGAGTTGAGAGAGCTTAAGTCTCAGTTGTAGGATTTTCTAAGTAAAGGATTCATTCGTCCGAGTGCCTTCCCATGGGGTGCTCCAGTTTTATTTTTTATGAAGAAAAATGGTAGTTTATGCATGTGCATAGACTACAAGCAGCTGAATAAGGTTACTTTCCATAACCAGTACCCTCTCCCTCACATCGATGATCTGTTCGACTAGTTACAAGGGGCTTCCATATTCTCTAAGATTAATTTAAGGTCTGGTTAACAATTGAAGATCTAGACTTTTGATATTCCTAAGACCGCTTACCCGATACGGCCACTACAAGTTTCATGTGATTTCATTTGGGCTGACTAACACCCCAACTACTTTTATGAGTTTAATGAATGGGATATTTAAGACCTATCTTGACTCGTTTGTCATAGTGTTTATTGGTGATGTCTTGGTATATTATAAGAGTGATGAGGAGCATGAGAAACACCTTAGTATTGTGTTGGGTTTGCTGAAAGAAAAGGAATTGTATGCTAAATTCTCAAAGTGTGAATTCTGGTTGTCTTCTGTGTCCTTCTTGGGGCATGTGATTTCAAAAGAAGGGGTGATTGTAGACCACATAAAATAGAGGCCGTTAAAAACTAGGCTAGACCCATTTTGGTGATAAAGGTCCTTAATTTTGTGGAATTGGCTAGCTACTACCGCAAGTTCATTAAAGATTTTGCATCCATTTCCACTCATCTGACTTGCCTGACCCAGAAGGAGGTACCATTTGTTTGGTTAGAAGAGTGTGGAGAGATCTTCCAAAAGCTCAAGACATTGTTGACCACAACTCCTATTCTTTCCCTATCGGGGGTTGAAGGTAAAGACTTTATTATTTATTGTGATGCGTCATGGTCTATTTAGGTGATGTGTTGATACAAGAATGGAATGTCATTACTATCCTACTCATGACTTAGAGTTGGCTGTCATGGTATTTGCTGTCATGGTATTTGCTGTCAAACTTTGGAGATTATGAAGTATTCACATACTACCATAGTTTGCAGCATGTCTTCACCCAGAAAGACTTAAACTTGAGGCAGTGGAGATTGATGGAGTTACTTAAATAATATGACATCACCATCTTATATCATCCGGGTAAAACTAATATGGTAGCTGATACTCTAAGCAGGAAAACAGAGAATATGGGTAGCTTGGCCTACCTGATTATTACTAGGTGTCCGTTGGCTAGAGACATTAAGGCTATGGCATGAGGTAGGAGGTGTCTGAGCGGGCAGATGATTGGCATATGTTGAAGCAAGGTCTTCTTTTCTTGATCAGATCAAAGGTAAGCAGTTTGATGATGTAAATTAGCAAGATCCATGATAAGGTGTTGTGGGGTGAGGCCAAGGAGGTCCTTATTGATGATGAAGGTGTTCTGGATTAAGAAAGGGTGAGTTTATGGACCCCGTGTTGAATAGTTGATTTCCACCATCTTACCAGAGGCTCACAGTTCAAAATATTCTATACATCCTGGTGTAACCAAAATGTACTGAGACTTGAAGCAACATTATTAGTGGGGCAAAATAGAGAAAGATATAGTAGACTTTGTGGCTAAGTGCTAAAACTACCAACAGGTAAAAAATGAGCATCAGAAGTCTGGTGGTACACTTCAGAGGATGCCCATTCCAGAATGGAAGTGGGAGAGAATAGATATCAATTTTGTGGTTGGTATTCCCAAAACCTTGGGAAAATATGATTCAATATGGGTCATTGTTGACAGATAGACAAAGTCTGCACACGTCATCCCTGTACAGGTAACTTATAATACGACTAAGTTGGCCAAGATATATATGAATGAGTTTGTTCGATTGCATGAGGTTCTTGATGATGTTCAAAAGCACTCTTCCAAAGGAGGTGGTAACGATCACCAAAAAACCAAGTAAGTAACTCAACGAGATGTTGGGGTCAAATCCATAAAGAATGGGACGATAGCTTGCCACTAAATGTCAAAATTCGATTCACTAGAGTGGGAAATTATTCGAGCAAATAAAAGTAAAATTGGGAGAAAAGGTTTGGGAAAAACAATTCGCAATGTGACAAAAGCAGATGTAAACACAATTTGATTTATCAAGAGAAGAAAGACTAGGGGTGTGCTTTTGATAGGGTCTTAATATGTGATAGGGGTTGATTAATCAAACAAACTTCCAATTAAAAGTATGAGTAGCTTGGTTTAAGCTACACTTAATAGTTTTTCAACCTATTAAGCATATTTACTGTGGTCTTTGTTCAAGCCCTATAGTGTAGCATCAAGCCAACTAATTTAACACTTGGGTGAGTCAAAATATCTCTAGATTTGACTCTTAAATGAGTATTTTCTATAATCAAAACATTTCTAGCCTTGATTTGTGGTGGAAATCTCAAATCCCCACTATTGAATTCTTACCCGATTTATGTACCCCCCTTTCAAGCAAGTACAAAATTAGTAAACTAAATTAATATTTGCAACCATCAAGTTTATAATTAAAACATGAAGAATTCAATAGACCCATACTCAATAATCGATTATAAGCTTAAATAATTAACACCCATTCCCAATTTCAAACACTCATCATGCACACACCCGTAGAATATAATATAGCTACTCATATCAAAGAATAAGAAAAGATACCAATTGGATTTTCCAAAGTTTCATTCATTATGTAAGCTATGTTCAAATTTCAAGCTCTAAATTTCTTACAAATGGTGTTTTTCACTGAGGAAGAAAAAGAGAGAAAATGTACTATATCAACTCTTCCTTGGGAAAGTAAAAACTCTAAATTCTTCTTAGTACAGATCCCAAAAAGAGTTTTAGAACCTTCCCAAATACATCACACATATTTGGACAAAATTTCCCTTTTGGGCATGTGTGATGTAAAGGGCGAAGGCACATGTGATCGCCCCTTGAGGTTTGCATATCGCAAGTGCCTATCTTCTCAGGCAGTAATGTTCCAGCAATGTCCAAGTCAAGTGGGAGGAGATGGGAGATCTTCCTTGGTGAAGTGTGGCTCGCATGTTGATAAATGCTCAATCAGTGTTTGAACTTCCAGATGCGTTGGCACCTGCAAAACATAGGTGCCTCTTTACGGCTAGCACATCATTTAGCCTCTCATGGTAGAATCTTCCCCTTCTGATCATCTTTGTTGTTTAACTCCATTTTAAGGTCTTTTGGGTTCAATTTCATTTTCTTTCTTCTTTTGACTAAGAGTCCCTACATTTATGACAATAAAGGTAATAAGTACCAATAATTCACATCAAAGTATGATAATAATTCATGAAATAAGGCTCAATAAGTTGGTAGGTTACCAACTTATCAAACCCCAAACTTGAACTATTGCTTGTACTCAAAAAAGACTTGCTTGTACTCAAGCAAGACACTCACAACGTAAGGAATGAAATAGGTTCTCAAAACACAAGGGTTATACACAAGATTATATTGACTCAAAAACTTAAGAAAATATCAAATAAAAAACTCAAAACAAAAAGACTCAACTACGATTCTCATCTCAATTGGTATCACTAAAATCTCAAGGCAAGTACTCATTTTAAAATTCTTATCCAAAAGATTTTATTTTTCATTCAAAAGCAGAGGATTTTTCATTCAAAACAAGATTATCAAGCTTCTCAAGTCATTGGCACTAACTTTCAAGGTTTGCCTCGAGATTCGCCACACAACTTATCTCATTCATTCCTCTCAATTGAAATAGAGACTTCATTACTCGTTTCAAGTGTGTGATGCCACTCACCACAAGAGATAATCCCACTCACAATTATGTAATTCATAATAACGGAATTATAAGAGGACCAAAGAGACTCTCACTCTCTCAAAGAAGTTCGAGGGTATATGCATTGAACCATAGGCTTTCCCTTCATCTAGTTCACCACTAATGTAGAGTTACTAAGCTCAGAATCACTAAAGACTTGCGGGCAATAATGTTGGCTTGGGTTAAGGTGAGGATTACATTTGGCTCAAGTGACTAAACCTCCCTAATGCTATTTGTATTCATTCAATGCATCAATCCCATTATCGAACATTGAGTTTACTTTATTTCTCCCTCACATAACCCAAGCTTCCCTTTAACTTTATTCATTCAACAACCTTTTGTTACTCTCATTCGGTAGCACCAATTCCTTATTTCTTTTCCATTTATTCTCTACATGGAACATTTTTGAAGTAATTTTCATTTTAAGCATAAGGTGCTACCTTGCATTGAAGAACAACTCCTTTTCTTCTCCAAATTTTATGCATACACCCCTAAACTTAGGCTTTTACCTATGTTAACATATCAATTCCCCCCTAAACTTAGGCTTTAGCCTACATTTCACAATTATTAGGGAGATTGGGTGCAAAGATAGAGGATCCAAAAAGGGTTAAGGTGTCTAACAAGGTGCCAAAGAAAAGTTACAAGCTCAAAGGGGCTTACTAGGATCAATGTTAAGGGAAGTCAATTTGGGGTAAAGTGACTATTCAAAAAGGGCCTAAGGTCATCTTCCAAGCTCGGTGACGTCTAGGATTTTGCCTTGAATTATATTCGTGGCAAGTTCTAGAAAACACACATATACAAGAACAAAGTAAAACCTTGCCACACTAGGCATCACAACACAAGAATTTCACAACTAGTCTCAAAAATCAATTAGGACAAATGACTTTTGACAAGCTATTCCGAGGTCGACACACTCGTTTGTGAATCAATCAAGCCAAAATGTGCAAGTCATGAAAAGAAAATGGTTTTAGAAAAAATCATTTTCCCCTATTTCCATCAATTTGTAAATTTCTTGCCAAGAATTTTTTTTATTGGGCCCATTTTGAGACAAGCAAAACACAGACTTAATTTAACACTAAAACTTAGAA
Organism: Jaltomata sinuosa; assembly: GCA_003996215.1. Lineage (NCBI taxonomy): Eukaryota > Viridiplantae > Streptophyta > Magnoliopsida > Solanales > Solanaceae > Jaltomata > Jaltomata sinuosa. The sequence goes on from QJPP01000270.1 coordinate 488,867, forward strand.
TTTTCCCTTAAGAAAGTCGCATCTCAATATATCATAGAGAAACACCAATCCGGTTTGATATAAAAATAAACAAAGAAAATATTTGCTCCTTAAGAAAGAACCATGATATGAAAAAAAACCTCGGAATTTATTTGACTAAACTACTATTAACTAGGAGAAAAAGAGTTAAGCGCTCGTGGATCGATTGGAGAACAAGCCTGGCGTAGGCACTAAGCGCGTTCGCAAGGCACGGGTAGTGAAACAATCATCCATGTAGGACTAAAACGACAATATGACAACTCATACAATATAATGATAAGCCCGGCAAGGGCACAATTTAAGCATTAAGAGAAATAAAGGCCCAACGAGGGCAATATCACAATTATCCAAAACATACCTGACAAGGGCTAAATTGTCTAACAAGAAAATAAAGTCCCGGCAAGGGCAATAAAAATAATATCTCAAAGCCCAACAAGGGCAACCACTAATAATATCATAAAATAAATGCACCTCTTTCCCACTTAAGATAAAGCATTTCCCTCAATGCTTAAGCACAAAATAAGTAAAGGAAGGATGCAAAGACTCCATGTACTGGCTACTCTTCCTCCTCCTTTTCATGCTCAACTGCCTCTGAACTGGTGCCTACTCCCTTCTAGCAAGAGTGCGCGGTGTGCTAAGACTCCAAAATCACCTACTGGAGTATTGGATCTCGTGCATCATCAAGCTCCTCATCATCTTCCCCCAAGGCAACAAATAAATCATCAACTGGGCCAAGAGCAAGGCGGGCTGCAATCATGTCATCCTAAAAAACACTCAAATTTGCAGTCGCCATTGGTGCCTTCCCTTTAGCCTTGTCGACATCTTTCCTAATGGAAATCACAACATTCTTGACAACCTCCACCGGCTTGCACAATTTTGACACAATGGCCACCACATCCTTCATAGCATTTTTCACATCCCTCTGAATCATGCCTGTCAACTTCTCGACCAGAGTGTTCAACTAATTATCATAGAAGTATGTCATGTTGACCAGCTTCTAAAAGCCAGTCAGGGCTGAAGCTGAGGATAAAGGTGAAGGTCCGAAAAGCAGCTGTAGGATCTCCCAACTCTACGAGAGTAGGAGTACCAAAAATTGATCTAGTAGGGGTAGAGGTAGTCGACTCAAAATCAGTCCCAGAGATATCTTCACCGGCTAAGCCTTGGATTTTTTGCTTTTTCATCTTAGGAGCATCATCATCATCATCTTCTTCTCAATGTCAATCAACCCAGTGGAAGGGATAGAGTTATCAAACCAAAAATACTGGATCCCAGCTTTAGCACACAACTTATTGATCAGTACGGGATAAGGGAATGAAGCACTAGGTTGATGAGCCTTCCTCTTGATTACAACCACCATAATCTCACCAAAATTAACATGTGCACCTGACATAATGGAAGCTACTAGAATGTCTCCCTCTCGTGTAAGTTGCTAATAATTTTTAGAGGGTAAAACCAGGAGTAGATGAAGTCATACCACAAGTGTGCCTCTAAATGGAGATCCTGGCGTAGAATGATGCCACCCATAGTAACCCAAAGAGGCATCCCAGGAGCAATAATAGAAATAACCCAGTCTAGTGGTTTCTCCTTTGGAAGGACCTTAGACCAATATTATGGGGCTGAATCAATCGGGGTAGCCCAGTAAATGGAGTTGATATCAGCCAGAGTGATGTGAACTTATTTACCTCAGACTACACCGAGTCCAAGCAAGGGAAATCATCAACATTGCCATATACTTTATTGAGTCTTGCTTGGCATAGTAGGAGGCATAAAACTCATGGACCACTTTGATATAATAACCTCCCAACACATCCTCAAATGGAAACCACTAGCGTGTGATGAAGTTAAAAAACACTCTCTCGTAGGAGGTGGTAATGATCATTATACAAAATAATAAATAAACCCAACGGATATCGGGGTCGTATCCATAGAGAATGGAGTAATGCTTTGCCAATAAATTATCGAATAACAATCACTAAGGCGAGTAAGTGTTCAAACCAATAAAAGTAAAATTTTGGGAAAAAATATTGGGAATTAATCAATATCACAATTTTAACACAAGAACAATTGTAAACATAATTTGTTGATCAAAAGTAGGAAAACTAGGGGTATGCTTCTGATGGTGTTCTACAATAGGCTAGGGCATTGATTAACCATGCTAACTTTTGACTATAGGTATGGGTAGGTTGGTTCTAGCTATATTTGGTAGTCTTTCGACCTTCCAAATATGTGTACCATGGCCTTTGCTCAATAACCATAGCTTTACCATACAACCAACCAATTAAATACTTGGGTAAATCACACTATTTCTAGCTTAGATTCTTAGATGGGAATTTACTTTGATCAAGCTATTTCTAGACTTAATCTATGGTGGAAATCCCAAATTTCCACTATTGAATTCTTACCCAATTTATGAACTACTCTTTCAATCAAGAACACAAATAGAAAACTCAATTAATGTTTGCAACCATCAATTTTATAATTAAACCTTGAAGAATTCAATAGACTCATAATAAAGTATCAATTATAAGCATAATTAATCAATACCCATGCCCAAATTCAAACACCCATCATGCACATACCCATAGAATAGGATTTAGCTACTCATATTAAGGGAACAAGAGAATATACCAAATGGATTTCCCAAAATTCCATTCATATTAAGCTAATTTCCAATTCCAAGCTCAAAATCTTTACAAATGGTGTTTTTTTAATGATGAAGATGAAAAGAGAAAGTGTACTCTCAATTTTTCTTCCTTGGGGAAAGTAAAAACTGGATTGTTCTTCAGGTACACACTCTAAAAAAGGTTTTAGAACCTTCCCAAATACGTCACATGATTTTGGACAAAATGCTCTTCGGGGTTAGTGCGATTAGTGTGCGATGGCACATGCGATCGCACCTATGATTCTGTGGTTTGCATATGGATTTTTTTCTAGGTAGTGAGTTCAGCTGCCTGCGAAACTCAGGTACAAAGAGGCGTGCAGCCACATCTTGCGATGTGCGGCTCGCACCTCTTGACAGTTCCTTCCTCTTTTCTGATCACCTTCACACTTTAACGTCTTTCTGAGCTCTTTGGGTTCAATTCCTGTGCTTTCTTCTCTAGACAAAGAGTACAAACATCAATAAAGGCAATAAGTACCTCTAATTCTCATCAAAACATGGCAATAATTCATGAATAAAGGCTCAATACATTGGTAGATTACCAACTTATCAAACCTCCAAACTTGAACTATTGCTTGTCCTCAAGCAAGATACTCACAAGGTAAGAAATAAAATAGGTGCTCAAAACACATGGGTGGTACACAAGATTAACTCAATTCTAACACTAAGAAAATAAGAACAAAAGACTCAAAACAAAAAGACTCAACTACAATGCTCATCTCAGATGGAATCACCATACTCTCAAGGCAAGTGCTCATTTCAAAGCATCACCAAAAAAGATTTCATTTCTCATTCAAAAGTAAGGTTTTTTTTTCAAAACAAAATTATCAATCTTCTGAAGTCATTGGCATAGACCTTCAAGGTTTGCCTCGAGATTCGCCACACAACTTATCTCATTCATTCCTCTCAATTGAAATAGAGACTTCATTATTCATTTCAAGTTGCGATGCCACTCACCACAAGAGAGAATCCCACTGACAATCATGCAATTCAAATTAGACGGATTATAAGAGAATACAAAGACTCTCACTCTCTCAAAGAAGTTCGAGTACACACGTATTGAACCATAGGCTTGCCCTTCATGTAATTTGCCACTAATGTAGAGTTACCAAGCTTCAAATCACTAAGGACTTGTGAGTTACGATGTTGGCTAGGGTTAAGGTGAGGATTATATTTGGCTCAAGTGACTAAACCTCCCTAATGCTCCTTGTGATCATTCAAACACTTGCTCACATTTTTAAGCATTAACTTCACCTTATTTCTCCCTCTCACAACCAAAGTTTTCCTTAAACTTGATCCTTCAACATCCTTTTATTACCTTCACTTGGTACACCAATTTCTTCCTTTCTTTTCATTTTTCTCATTTTATTGGACATTTGGAAGCAATTTTCATTTTTTGTTATGTGGTGCTACCTTGCATTGAAATGCATCCCCTTTCTTCTTTAGACTTTGTACAAACACCCCTAAACTTAGTCCTTTGCCTATGTTATCATTTTAATGCCCCCCAAACTTAGGCTTTTAGCCTATATTTCACGTTCGAGCCATTAGGGAGGATGGGTGCAAAAATTGAGGGTCCAAAAAGGGTCAAGGTATCTAACAAGGTGCCAAAGAAAGGTCACAAGCTCAAAGGGGCTTACTAGGATCAATGTAAAGGGAAGTTAATTTGAGTGAAGTGAATATTCAAAAAGGGCCAAAGGTCATCTTTCAAGCTCGGTGACATGTAGGATTTTGCCTTGAATCACATTCGGGGCAAGTTCTAGATAACACATGTACACAAGAATGAAGTATAACCTTACCACACAAGGCATCACAATACAAGAATTTCATAATTAGTCTTAAAATTAATTGGGACAAATGACTTTTGACAAGCTATTCCGAGTTTTTTTACACACTCATTTGTGAATCAATCAAGCCAAACAAGGAATGTGCAAGTCATGACAAGAGAATGCTTAAGAAAAAATCATTTTTCTTTATTTCCTTCAATTTGCAAAATTACTAGCCAAGAAATTTTTGGTGGGCCCATTTCGAGATAAGCAAACACGGACTCAATTTAACACTAAAAACTTGGCATTTTCCCATAACATAGTTGCCTCTCAATCTATCATAGGAAAATTTCAACCCAGTTTGACATAAAATAAATAAAAGAAAATAATTTACTCCTTGAAAAAGAATCGTGGTATGAAAAAAACCTTTAGAGTTTATTTGACTAATCTACTATTAACAAGACGACCAAGATTAAAGTGCTCGTGGATCAGTGGAAAATAATCCTTGGCAAAAGCAATAATGCATTTGCAAAGCATGGGTAGTAAAACAATTACGCGTGTAGGACCAATCCGACATTCACATTCAAAACATCAATATGATAAATCTAGCCCGCAAGGGCACAATTAAGAACATAACAACCACAAATGAATATTTAGACATGCCTCATAGTAGCTTAAATACTAATTACACCCCCAAACTCAAACAAAGCATTGCCTCCAATGCGTAAAATTTATACAAAGAGATGAAGTGCAAGAACTGCCTGGTGGATCTAATACTAACAACGATGTCTTTGTGAATAAACTTAGTGGTGGGTTCTTGAGGGTCGAGGTGGTAAAGGTGGAGGGATGTATGCATGCTTAGGGTCAATCTGAAATATGTCTACCGAAGGAATTGATGGGTCCTACCGAACCTGAAGGGAGGCAGAATAATCCATAATTGCCCACTTATTTGGGAGTGTCATTAGCTCATGATATGAAGGTGGTGGTGCAGCCTAGCTGGGTCTAGTCCGAGGATCTCTGGTGGCCATGTGAGACAAGGGGTGAACTTACATTGGTGGTTCCTGTGCCATCACAACATCTTTATCTGGTGGGCTTACTTGTTGGATGTCAGATGGGGCCAAAGCAATCTGTGGGGTTTGATCCGCCCACCAATCATCTGGAGGACTCCTAGTCCTTTGAGGTGATACAGAGTCAGGAGGTGGTAAGTTGAGGTCCAAGTGTGGGATTTTTGGTATGGACTGAGGTACTCCTTTTCGGAGAGCTCCAATATCCTACTCCTTTATGTCAACCATGCGCACAGTTTATGCAAGTTAGTCCATACCAATTTTAAAGCTAACTTGATCGCGCATTGAATCATGCCCGGAATGTCCTTAGCCAGCTTGTGCAACCTCTCCTCATTATGGCGAGCAAGGCAAGCAAGTTGGAGTAAATCACCTGAAACTGGAGTGGCTTGGAGAACAGTGTGGGTGACAGCTAGCACCCCAGGGGCAGGAGATGGATATTCCAATTGATTGTCTGCAGTATTTTTGGTGTGCTCCGTACCTATTGGGGCATTTGGATTTTGAGGGAGTCATCTCTTCTTGACGTGCGAATCATCTTTGTCCTTCTTTGTGTCCAAATAAATCATGCCCTTAGCTCGACGAATTTTATCCAATGGCCAGAATAGAGGAAATTGTGCCCGTAAACACAAATTACATATTAGAATAGGAAAGGCCATGGAAGTGGAATCATGTCTAGGTCTTCTCTTGAATTGTTCTATGATGATTTCCCCTTCGTTGATTTGAATGCTAGACATTATGCATGCAATGAGAATGGCCACCTCTATAGTCACCTGGGTGGTATGGTGAGTTGGAATAAGACGCGTGCACACAAAATCCAACCACATTCGAGCCTTAAACTTAAGATCTTGATGAGAGATGTGTCTCTTTGAAACTGCCCAAAAAGGATCCCCTTCTGCGATGACACTAGCTACCCAAGCATATTAGTTGACTTTTCTAGCTACGCATTGAGTATATTCTGATGCCATTCTTAGTTCATCATCCCATCTGATAAAATTAATGGCTTCAGGGGTAATATCAATATCTTGGTCCCTCACTAAAATTGAATGAAGTCATGGTATCTTGCTCGCTTGACCTTTGTGCTTTAAGATGTCTTTCCTGGACATGTAAGAAGCATAAAACTCTGATACCAATTCATGGAAGAAAGGGACAAGAGCTTTTGTAAATTCCACCCAGTCCCTTTCATAAAACTGCTTGACTATATTTGGGAACTCATCATTGAAGGATTCTATATCAAACCCAGCTTCTTCCAAGAAATATTGATTATCACGAAACTTAAGATAGTAGGCTTCCATCCCCTTGAGGCCAAACTAAATTTGTGACTCAGATGGTCCCTCATTTTGCACAGGGACAGCCGGACTTTATGATATTAAAGCTTTATTATCGGCATGTATTTTTAAATGATGCCTACAAGAAGTCATATTCCTACAAATAGATGCTAGCACTAGAATCCATGTAGAATCGTTATATAAAACTACTGAGGAAAAAGAAGTCAGATGCATAGGAGAAGAAAAATCCACTAGGTGACTACTGGGATGTGCAAATCATATGCAAAACACAGATGGAGAAGTGTGCGTCGCATGTGGCTTCACCCATATTGGCAGAAATCTGAGTATATACAGCCTCAAGGTGCCAAGGCTTGTGCATTTTGGCTCAGGAATTTTGCGCATCGCACATGCCTTCTCCCATTAAAACAGTGAACTAACACACTTAGCACATGCATGCGATGCCTTGTGCATTTTGCAGGTGGAGATCTGCGCGTCGCATGCGAAATGCACAAGGAAAGAGTAGACATTTTTCAATTCCTTATTTTCATGTGTGTTACGTATGTGACTCCCAGAGCAATACTTGTGGAATGCACGTGCAACCAAGGCAATACGCACAAACTTAAACAGATCCCAAGAATGGATTGACTAATAACCAAGTTATCTGGGTACTCAAACTTCCCCGGAAAAACTTCCAACACATTAAATACCCAAAGATTAGCTTAACAACTTCTCTTAAGAGGGAAATTACCCATCTATATTCGGGAACATCAAGCCCTCATTAAAAGTAATTATGCACATTCAATCATACAATAATTCACTCCCCTCAACCAAAGCGCTCATCAAATAATTATACGTAATTGAAACAACACAAGGGCACAGTGGTACATACAATTTTAGCCTAAATACATTATTTAACCAAAATCTTGCAAAGATGATGATTTTCCCTTAAGAATGATGTCACCAAATCTATCATTGGGCCAAACCATGCATCAACTCGAGTGTGTTACTCAGACTTCACCCGAAAACACAAAATTCAGGGCTAAAATTAACATAAGTTACGTGTATTAATCTAAAATCAAGATCTACCAAGTATTTCTCAAGCAAAATCAATAATATGCCCCAAAATTGGAGTCCCAAAAAGAAGGCGACAGAAGTCAACTAAAATTCACACTTGAAAACTTGGCATATAGTTTTTGGTGCCTCAGAATATCCAAAACAATACAAAGATGCTCCACATGCTCCTCCCCACTCTTGGAGAAACTCAGAATGTCATCTATAAACACGATTACGAATGAATCCAGATAATATTTGAATGCCCTATTCATCAAACTCATGAATGCCACTGGTGCATTGGTCAACCTAAACGACATTACGAGGAACTCATAATGCCCATAACGAGTCCAGAATGTTGTCTTAGGGATGCCCTCAAGCCTAATCTTTAACTGATGGTACCTTGACCTTAAGTCAATTTTGAAAATACAGTCGCACCCTGCAACTGGTCATAGAGATCATCTATGCGAGGTAAAGAATACTTGTTTTGGATGGTGACCTTGTTTAATTGCCTGTAGTCTATACACATACTCATACTACCATCTTTCTTTTTTTCATGAATAACACCGGAGCGCCCCAAGGTGAAGCACTGGGATGGATAAAGTCTTTATCTAAGAGTTCCTAAAGCTGAGTCTTAAGATCCGTCAACTCTGTCGGAGCCCTGCAATAAGGAGGAATAGAAATTGGGCGAGTGCCCGGCTCCAAGTCTATACAAAAGTCAATGTCTCTGTCAGGAGGCATGCCAGGTAAATTTGCCGGAAACACTTCCTGAAACTCTGAAACTACCAGAACCAACTCAATCGATGGGGACTCCACACTATGATCCTGGAGATGAGACAAGAAGGAAAAACACCCTCTTCCCACTAACTTCCTAACCCGAACAAATGATATGATCTTAGACGGCTTAGGCCTGTACACACCTTTTCACTCTAGCCTATCCTTACTCGGAATTTATAGAGTCATGGTCTTAGTATTACAATTCAACACTGCATGATATAGAGACAGCCAGGTTATACCCAAAATAACATCAAAATCTAACATGTACAGAATAACCAAATCTACCAAAGTCTGCAACCCCAAAAAAACCACAGGGCAAGTACAATAAACATGTGTTACTATCACAGACTCTCCAACCAGGGTAGAAATATGAATAGAAGGATAAAGGAATTCACAAACCAAGTCCAGACCCAAAGAAAATTTCACAGAAACTTATGAATAAATAGAACCTGGGTCAAACAGTATAGAGGCCATCCTATCACAGACTAGAATTGTACCTGTGATCACCGTATCTAATGCTTAAGCCGCAGACTTCCCTGGAAAAGCATAATAATGGGCTCGATTATTAATCTGAGCAACTTCCCTGGATGGCTGTGCCACTCCCCTGCCTGCGCCACCATTTCCTCTATCTCTCCGGCCTCCCTGAAAGTTACCTCCCCCACTGTGTAGACAACCCTTAGCATAGCCACCTCTACCTACTGGAACCACAGCCTTAGACTGCTGCTGAGTCTGATTACCTGCCTACCTATGAGGGCACTCCCTCTTCAAGTGACCCGGATCACCATAATGAAAACACCGGCGGTCAAGAGTAGGCATGCTAGTAGAAGTGTAAGAATTCCCCTGACTTGTAGGAGCTGAAATTGCTGACTAGCTCTTGGACGACCACCTGTAGTAGCAGGCAGGGCTGACTGAATGGGAAAGACAGAATACACTTGCTAATTGTGACCCCTAGAGTATGAACCAATATAATTTCTTTTATTTTGGGACTTCTTGGCTAACACCTTGGCCTGCCCAACCTGCTTGACCCCTTCCAATATTTTCACATAATCAGTTACCTCATTGAAACTCTTCCCCGGTAAGGTCATATGCACAGAAAACACCTACAACTCAGTATTCAGGCCCTTCACAAAAAGACAAATCCTCTCCTCTTCTGTACCCAAAAACTGAGTTGTAAAATGGGACAAGGCATGAAATTTGGCTTCATAGGCTGAAATCGACATGTTACCCTACTCGAGAGATAGAAACTCATCCTTTTTGTGATCCCTCAAGGTACGAGGCATATACTTCTCTAGGAAAAGAGAATGGAACTCCGTCCAGGTCAGCAGAGGCAAAGCTGATAGCCGAGACTCCACATGAGACCTCCACCACTGCTTGGCATCACCCTGAAGCTAAAAGATGATGAACTCTACCCCATGATGCTGCATAATGCCTAGCTTATGCAGCCTCTCATAACAGTCCGGAACAAACTCATAAGCATTCTCTTTCTCAGTACCCTAAAATATAGGAGGTTTCACTTTCAAGAACTTAGTCAACATCTCGTGCTCATTCCCAATCATAATAGTACCTAACATCAAATGGAAGAAGTCATCAGTACTCAATATCTCATCCATCATAGAGCCGTTACAACCGCTGACTGGGTGTACAGAACCTGATCTATAGTACCCATGGGGGTGGCTCCAACACCTACCAGCCCACTCAGAAAATTCCACACTTGCTAAAATGCCTCGGGCGTCATAGGGGAAAGGGTTGCACCTCCAGCTGGTGTCGCATCCGCCTGTTTCGCACCCTCGTCAACAATAACCTCAACTTCCTCCTTAATCGGATACTAGGGTGGGGGAGGGGTCATTGCCCTTGCACCTGCAGCTGCCTGAGCTCCACCCTTGCCGGTGTTGCCTTACCTCTACCCCTTTCTCTCCCTCTGACCACTGCGTCCGCTGCTGGGACTACCGTTCTCGCTTTGTTATTTCTGATGTTAACCATCTATGGAAAAAATAGTGAAAGAGATTAGATACCAATTCGTATCAATAGATACCAATTGGAATCGAGTTATAGTTCCAAGGATGAAAAAAGAGATAGTTTCCTAAAGTCTTATAGCCTCACGAAGAAAAGTACAGACATTTCTGTATCATTTTGCAAGACTCCACTAGACCCATTTTGGTATGATAAAATCAATGAACCTAGGGCTCTGATACTATCTTTGTCATGACCCAATCCACCATGAGTGGCATCTACCCAAATTCTCCTGGATGAGCGAACCAGTCAAGCACCCAATACTTAGAATATCTAACAGCTCAAAACCAATTTACATTGAAAATAAACTATCATTCATATCTAATCAAAAGCTAAAAATATCCTGTGGAATTAACCCTAGAAACTGAAAGTCATTGTACCAAAACAATCTACCAAAAGTCTAGAACAGGGATGCAACCCCAAAAGGAAACAAGAGTTTGAGTCTGGAAACAATTGGACTAGAACTAACAGGAAGAAAATAAGGTAGCCCAACAGAAGTAGCTTACCCTTGAAGTTTGGAATCAGTGGGACTAGATCAGAGGTTGCGTAGGAGCCATCGAAAGATGTCATGTACTCATTGAAAGAAACAAGTGTAGAATCAGTACACAACCAACATGTTCTAGTAGGATTATTGGCCAGCTTCAACAACAATATAAATACAATAAACCAAAACTGAGTAAAATAGCACAGACATGTATCAACAAATAGTACCATAATTTCAGGCTCTCAGCCTACCTTCTAACTTATCAACCACATGAAACAGGTTCAATAATTATTTAACAAGGAATAATAAATAAGACCATTTACCCTTTTACTTTACCCGGACCAATTACGGATCCCAAGGCCAATACCTAGTATTAACATGCAATGCCCGATCCATCCCAAGACCAACCCCACATTTAAGTGTAACAACCCGGCCGCTCAAGGAACAACATGCAATATCACAAATTTAGCAATCAACCTGGTGCACTCATGGAACCTTTGATAAACATAATTAACAATGCAATTTAAACCCTTACCAGGTGTAGTACCTGAGCCAATTGATATAGAACCTATACCAGGCATGGTACCGGAGCCAAGCAATGTAGAACTTGTGTCAGGCGTGGTACCCAAGCCAACTGTTAGTATCCCATACCAGGCGTGGTACTCGAGCTAACCGAATATCACATAAAACCAATAGTCAATACTTATATGAACATGAAACACCCTTGTAAAACCAAAAAACAACAATCAAGTTCATTTCACATAAGTGACACCCTAAATACTTGGACATTCATAACTTCTTTTCCTAAGCATGAAAGCACATACATTACTAAGCTATAGTTATATGTATATACATTGCATTTGGCAAGACAATAACCATCACCTACCTCAAATAGCCTAAACCTTACTGGACCGGAGCCTTTCCATTTTTGAAAGCTTTCTCTTACCCTTGGTCTAAACACAAGTACATAATATACTAGAATCAGTCCAATGGCCTAAATCACCACTAATTCAACCTAAACTACCATTTTTCTGATCACATTTACCGAATAATGGTGATTAAGGCATGAATGACCCATAAACAACATAACCCAAGAACTCAACACCCTAGAATCCTCTTTTCTCCTAATTCCACATTCTTAGGTTAACCCAAACCTTTTCCCAAACTTGTAAGTTTTTTAACTCAAAACTTGGCAGGAAAGGTTTACCCATAATGACAGACCCGGTCATTACATATTATGACTTTTTGTGAGATCCTTATGTGGTCCAATTACTTGGAATATATTAAAGATCCTTGAGTGGTCTGGGCTAAGGAAGTAAAAGAATGGCATATAACTGTTATTTTTTACTTACTCTGGGACTTGATATAAGGTATAAGTTATTATTGGAGTCATAGTTGCTGACTTGGTTAATGCTTGGTAGTTAGGGTCTTGACTTGGTTTATTATCAATATTGATTATATTTGACTGAATTTTCTGTTGATGATTGACGAGGATAAGGATGGGAAAACTCATAGGTAATATGAGGGATAAAGATAGCTTAAATAGATGAAAATGATGTGGATTAAATTATTATATAAGTTTTCATGCTTTCTTTCTGTGATTTCTATATTATGTTTACGTGATCTAATCCTAGTCGGCCGATGATACCTATCATTACATATCGTTTGTGCTGATACTACTCTTGCTATATCCTTTTTGGGTATAGTCTGGTTATAGGCTTCAGTAGATATTTCAGATTTGATGCGGTAAAGATCTCCATCAGCTTCTACCCATCTCATTCCTATGTGAAAGTTGTGTCTTAGTTTTTGTACTTCTTTTAGTAGCTCTTGTACATGTTTAGACTAGTTCCTAGGGAAGGGTTCAGTTGTATTTTGAAATGATTTCTTTGTAATCAAAGTTTGGAAATTAATTTTTGTTTTATCCGAGGCAAAGTTTTTGTTTTCTTATTTACTTCTGCATACCTATTTTAATTAGGTGGTAAGAGTTCTCTTATCTAGGTGACTTATAGTAAGTGCCTGCATGGCCCAGTAGTTGAGCCATGATAATTGGGTATCAAAGTCTAGGTTACCAGTCTCCCAATACAAGAGCAAATATCGAGTAGAGTCTTGTGGATTGGTGTGTTGACATCCACATATAATCTTTGGGAATTTATGAGACATTATAGGAAATTGTTTCACTTTTTTCTTTCCTCTCGTGTGATTTTATAGTTGCTTATATTAGTTTAATCCAATTGGTATATCTCGATTTCAATTGATATCTCCACAATCATAATTGGAATTTAGTCAATTTTAATTGGTATCTTGAGGAGTTCGCAATTGAAACCTAGTTGTTTCCAATTGGTATTTGTCTACAAGGGCTGAAACTTATGATTTTCATATGAATTATGATGAAATTGGTTGGTTTTTACTTGTCGGCGTAACATAAGATATGTTTGTGATTCGTAGTTGGTTGAATCATTGTAAATTCTGTGAATTATTATAGGTCATAACTTAGTTATGTGTTAATGATTAAAGGAATTCTTGTCATGTGATTTAAAGGAAAAACAGTATGCTAAATGTTGGGCATGGTTTTATCATTGGTAAAATAATAAGGGAAAAAAGATATATACTTGTGGAAACTTATATTTCAAGTGGTTGGTATGTGAATAAATACCCGGGACAAGGGCTATTATTGCTTGATAGTGGGACTTGCGATAATAATTTTTTTGTGACAACTCATAATTGTGATTTAAGGAATATTTATTCTGGTTTTAAATTTTGTGATAACTTAAAGGTTTAATTGATGACTGAATTATCGGGTTAGTAAATGAAAGGGTAAATATGGTAGCCCTTGGCAGGAAAGTTAATTTTGTGATGTGGGTGATGTTGTCAGTTGAGATAACATTTATATTTGAATATTGGACTTTATTTGACTCGATAATTTTATCTATTGATTTAGTAACTACTTGCATTTTGATGTTAATGTGTAGTTGATGAGGAAATCATAAAATTATGGTGGGACTAAGTTTCTGGGTATTTGTAAAATTATGACCGGCTATTGGTAGATATAGTCACACATGTATGATTACTATATTGACTTGTCATTAGCTGTTTATTATCTGACAGTGCTCATATGCTTATTATATGACAATAATTATTGATTAACAATATTCCTTGGGAATAGTATAATTGAATTGGTAGGGTCCTTGCAATGACATAGCCTGATTATGATTGATGATCCTTAGTTGTAGAGTCGGATGAGGGAATGGGGTTATTAGGTATGTTCTTGAATATTCATGTCCCTCTCATTGAACATGGTAATACTTGGTTGTTATTATTTCTTGAGTGATTGAGACATGTTGAGTCGCCAATTTGACTAGTTATAAGCTAGTTGTGAGGCTAAATAAGTATAGCTTGACCTTGGGTGATAACTAAAAAGTTGGTTGATTATAATGATTGATTGATGAGGGTTAAATAGACTAATGTAAGTGGTGGTGGAGAATTTATGTGTTAATGAAACCTATAGTGATGTGTTGGTTAGTGGTTATACTCTAGATGGTCTATTCTTATGCGTTGATCATGAAAGGGTGAAAAGGGTCATAAGGTAGATGTCCCAAAGGAAAAATACGGTGTAGTGTTTGATGATGTTATGTTCTTTATATCATTGTTTAGGGTGTAATTTCCCAAGTTAAGATTTTCCTCGAGTTGGGAGTTAGAATTTTAAGGCTAGGCTAGTCTTGGACAAAATTGAGCAAGGTACAGTCTAGGGAAATTTGGGAATGGATTGGGTACGTATAGTAAAGTTTAGCTTGATTTGATGTTAGCTAAGGATATAAGGAATCCATAGAACTTTCAAGAATGGAGTTCGGGTTAGTAGAACTCGGGGTATAATGTTTAACGTAAAGGGGTTAGTATGGGATATCAAAAATCTGGGTATCATGTGGTGAAAAAGGCAAAACTGGAAAGATTCCCAAGTTTCTGCTTCACCATTACTGCTATAGTAGTGTCGCTATAGCAGAATAATTATCGCTATAGTGATGTCGCTATAAAGGAATCGATGAAGTTATTGTTCAACTTTCTTCGAGTTTATAAATTACCTCGTAATAAATTCTCAAGGTTTTATTCTTAGACCAAAGAGGGAATAACTAATTCAGGCTTCTCTTTACCCAATGCCTGTTCGAGGATGAACGAATGGTAAATTAGTATATGTTGTAATGATCAGTTTCGTCATTACTGAAAATATATGTGGTCAAGGCATGTATTTCTCTTCGTGATAAGTGTTAGGTTCATTAGTATGTGTATACAAAAAAATTTGAGTTGCATAAAATAATAATCAGGACCAAAAATATCGCAACAATAGTAGTATTTGATTTGAATATATGAGTAGTACAATCTCTATTAATCCTCTGATTCATCTTTTCAAGTATGTAAATTCAAGGGCCTTTGAGCTTGATCTTGAATTTGGTGGAATTGATCTTGACTTGTGAATTTGATGAGTTTGATCTTGACTTGTACTTGAATCCAAGGGCTTTTGAGCTTGATCTTGAATCTGGTGGTCTTGATCTTAAATATATGAACTTGAATGTTTAATTCTTGAACTTGTATCTTGTAGAGAAATTTACGGAGTTTGATCCATGAGCTCTCTCTGGCTTCCTGTTAAAATTCAAGTGTCTTTTTTGAATTATGGAGGACCCCTATTTATAGTTGTAGGAGGGAAGAAATATGGTAAGTACTGACTCTTTTTGGCCAATCAGATTGAAGTGATGTGACCATATTTGATTGGTCGGAACATGTCACTCGTACACATGGCGTGTCTCCATTGGACTTTAATTTGTCTTGGCATGCTGCATCATTTTTACATGTGGCATGATCCTATTGGCTCCTTCACTTGACTTGACATGCCACGTTATTTGACACGTGGCACCAACTTGGGTCTCTAGAATAAGATGATATTTTGGGCTTTGCAAAGTGGGCTCACCATTTGTAGCCCAAATTAATAGACTAGCCCAATAAAAATTGGACTTTTAAATCCGTATTTTATTGGAATTAATTATTGACCTAATTATATTAATTCGCAATATTTATTTGGACTAATATATTTTGAATTTAATATAAACTCGAATTTCCTATGGATTTATATTTAATAAAATTTTGTTTAACACAAATTTCCCCTGGTTCAAGACTTATCGAGATATTTAATCTTTTGAAGATAAGACTTGAAGTATTAATTCGATAATTTAATGATATTGTTTTGCCTTCAGGGAATAGGATCCCATCTCTTCAATTGGAGAAAAATTAATGTTATCAAGTGATAGCAATGTTATTGCCGATAAGTCCAATTCTTTATTGGACTTGACAATTTAACCGATGTTCTCAAGTTGAGTCCTTTTAGGAGTAATTATCTTTTTATTTTTTATATCCCACATGGAGGAATACATGGCCAATGTTGTTTCTCTGCATACTATATAAACCTCTTATTATGAGCGTCAACCAACGAGGTCTACCTGTAACACCCCAGGATATGAACCAGTTACTGGACTGTACTCAGCAAAAAAATTCAAAAATAAAAATAAAAAAAAAAATCAAATTTCCAGGAACCACAGTTATGATCAGGGACCGTAGTTTGGAGCCACAGTCCGTCATCTCAACCGTAATTTCCAATTCCAGTAAACCCCAAGTTCATGTCCCAGTAATCATGAGTTGGATCATGGGCCGTAGTCGAGGACTACGGGCCATCATTTGACTCATGGATCCAAAGATCAGAGAAGTACCAATTTCCTCCCTCAGAACCACGGATGGGATCACGGACCGTAGTTTAGAACCACGGTCCATCCTGTCACTTGTGATTTCCCTTAATCAGAGGACCCTTAGTTCAGGGCCCAACAAGCACGAGTCACATGATGAACCTTCATTCAGAACCACGGTCCGTCCTGTGAACTAGTGGAATCCTCAGACCAGAAGGCCCTCAGCTAAAGTCCCAGGAACCACGAGCCACACGATGAACCATCGTTCAGAAGCACGATTCGTCCTGTGGAGTCGTGGTTTCCTCAGAGCAGAGAACCCCCAAGACTCCTGTACAGGACCACGACTCAGTTGGCGGTCCGTTATCCAGGACTACGGTCCGTCAACTAAGCCATGATCCCTGAGTTGCAATTTTCAGTAGAGTTCTTTTAAAATTTCCCAAGGGTATTCCAGACTTTTCCTTCTTCTTTTAAGGCCTAAGCTATGACATTTTGGTTATTCTAAGCCTAATTAATTAGTCAAAAGCTACCTAAATCATCTATTCTCCAAAAATCATCAAACTTAGAAAGAAAAGAAACAAAAGAGGTGACAGTTTTTTCTCAAGAACAAGAAGGAGGTCTTCTTCAAGCTCATCCCTAAACCCAAGGATTTCCTCCATAGTTTCTTCTCTAGGTATGTGGGATTTGACTAGTGGGTTCCTTTCACCCATTAGGTCCCTCCAATTCAGTCAGTTCTTCAGTTCTCCATGAAACATTCAGACCTAGGGTTCCTAAATCTTAGGGATTTCTTTAAATTCAGATTCTATTGATTAAATGATATTTATTTTGTGTTTCTTGGAGAATTAGCATAGTCATATGTACGGGATTCAGTAACCCTAGCTTGTATTAAATTCAATATGCATAAATTATACTTGCTAGGCAATAACCCACAGTTAGCTCAGCTTGGGATATGTCAGTTAATAATACCTCCCACATTCAGCCTCATGTTGCATTGAACTTGTATCCAGATGTTCAGTTCAGCATGCTATATACTCATGATAGATACTTGGTCATTGCATTCAGCTTATCTATCAGTTTATGTTTCAGTATGTATTCCATGTTAAGTATTAATGTTTTATAGCTTTGCACATATCCTGCATGCTCAGCACATTTGAAGTACTGGCGCATACTTTTTTGCTACATAGTTGTATGATGTAGGTCCAGCCTTTCAGCATCCAGACCGCGCTTAGATTGATTCCCAGTCCTTACTCAACAACTTCAGTGGTGAGTCCTCACAGTTCGAGGACGATATACATGCTTTATCTTTCAGTCTTTACCTTTCAATTTCAGATTATAAGAGTTAGCTGGGGGCATGTCCCAACAACTCCCATCAGTTAGAGGCATTCAGACATAAATTAGAATCAGCTATTGAGTTATTAATGTTATTCCCAAACATCATTATACTCTTGATATATTTTATATTCATGCATGTTTTGGGCTCTTTCCCAGTTCAGATATTAAATTGTTTTCAGTTCCGCACAATGTATATTTTTATCAGAAATCATCTAGGTATGCCAGAGCATGGGTTAGCTCGGAGTCACTTGTGACACTAAGAACCGTGTTGCATATAGGGGGAGCCTCAGGGCGTGACAAACTTGGTATCAGAGCATCAGGTTTAAGTATCCTAGTGTGTCTGAAAGCTGCGTCAAGTAGAGTCTTCTTCATGGGTGTGAAGCGCGCCACACTTATGGGGGAGAAGCTATGAGATGTCATTAGTAACAACTTCCCTTCTTTCTTTTCCAGCTCGTGCTATAGAGTATGAACTCTATTTAATCTCCTTCTAACACATGCTCTTTGCGTTACAGAAAATGCCTCCCAGAAGAGCTAACGCTAGGAATTAGCCAGCACCAGCAGCTCCAGCAGACCCTCTGAATGAGCAAGTTACCCATGCTGAATTTAAGGCTTCTTTTCAAGTGCTTGCTCAGGCCATGACTGCTCAGGTCAATCAGCAGGCTATGGAACCAACTCCACCTCAGACCAACTCTGCTGCAGCTAGAATTTGAGACTTCACTCAGATGAACTCTCCAAAATTTCATGGGTCCAAGTCAGAAGATGATCCATAAGAGTTTTTTGATGATATTCAGAAGGTGACAGATATTATGGGTGTCACTCCAGTCGAGAGTGTAGATTTAGATACCTATCAGTTAAAGGGAGTGGCTTATACTTGGTACCAGCAGAGGAAGGAATCTCATTGTGCTAATGCACATCCACTGGATTGGAACCACTTCAAGACAACATTTTTGGACAGGTTTTTCCCACTTGAACTTAGGGAAACCAAGGTCCAGGATTTCATCAATTTGAAGCAGAATGACAAGAGTGTAAAGGAATATGCTCTCAAGTTCATGCAGTTATCCAAGCATTCTCTAACGATGGTAGATGACTCCATAGCTCGCATGAGTAAGTTCGTATCTGGAGTGTCCGATGATGTGGTCAAGGATTGCAAGACTACCATGCTTATTAAGGACATGGACATCTCCAAGTTGGTTACCTATGCTCAGTAGATTGAGGAAGAGAAAATCAAAGAAAGGGGAGGAGACAGTAAGAGATCTAGGACAGGTGACTTTAGATACTCTTAACAGAGGTTAGAGGGTGGTAACCGCTCTCAGTTTCACCAGAAATCTTCAGCTCTAGCTCCATTTTTTGCTAGTGCCCCAGTGCCTAAATTCAGGCAGGATCGACGGGATAGAGTGCCAGGCTCTAAGTCCCAAGGTACAGTTACTAGCGGGCGCACTCATCCAGTGTGTAAGAAGTGTGGTAAGAACTACCAAAGTAAGTTCATGGCAGGTAGTGGAAATTACTTTGGGTGTGGCAAGCCAGGCCACATAATGAAGGAGTGCCTAGTAAATTCTCAAAAGGGCAGAGACACTCGTTCATAAAATCAGGCCAGTTCTACAGCAGCTCCAGTGGATCACCCCACTCAGCAGGGTGCCTAGTCTGTTATAGGTGGTGGTCAACGCCAAAATAATTTGTATGCTCTACAGACTTGAAAAGATCAGGAAGATTCTCTCGATGTGGTCACGGGTATGTAAGAGTGGCAACGGAATCGGGAGGTGCCGGTACCAGTTCCGGTCCACCCCGGTCCGTTATCAGTCCAGTAGACTCTGGTTTTGTCCGGTGTAGGGGTTGGCCGGTAGGGGTAACAGGACGGAAGGGGTAAATTTAACGGATCGTCCTGGTCTGGTCCGTCCCGGTACCGGTCCGGTACGATCCGGTGGGAAAGTTCTAATTTTTTTTTAAAATTAAATAGCCATTGGGGTAGCAGTTGGCAACAGCCAGTGGGCCCCACCCAATGGCTATTTCAGCCAAAACACCCCCTACTCCCCAAACTTTTTTTAATACCCCAAAGTTTTTAAAAATATATTTTAGTCCTAAATTTTAACTATAAAACCCCCCCACCCCTTCATTATTTATTACACAAAATTTCTTCTTCTTCATCTACTCTCTCAACTCTCAATCTTCTACTCTTCTACTCTCTATTCTCTAATAGTCTCTATTAAATTGTTAATTTTATTTGTTGGATTATTTTGGAGCAATTTTCAAGCTTCAAGTTTCATCTATCAATTTCGGCTTTTGGTTATACACGTCTGTTTTTACGCAGACGTTTGGTACATTCGTTCCAACTTTCATCTCTTTACTTATTTATTTTTTTGCATTTAATTTTTGTATTTATTTATTTGCTTACTTTTAATATTTTAATATGGAATCTGGTGATAAAAATATCGGCCAAGGTAAAAAAATACTTTTTGGTAGGTTGACTAATGCAGTAACCGAAAAAACTAAAGTCGGTAGTTCTTCTAAATCCAAATCTAAAACTAGACAACAGCCTCAATTAAGAATAAATACGGATGATTTTACACATGTTGATGAAACTCCTTTTAATATTGATAACAATACTCAATTAGATCATGAATTTTTACAGACAAGGTTTGGTAATTTTAATAAAGAACTAGATGAAGAAGTAGAATATGATAATGAATATGATGGTAATGATACTTATGATGATGATGAAACAGAGCCGCCTACGTCTACTAGTCCCACTCCTGCTCCTGCTCCCGCTCCCACTCCCACTCCCCCTGTACATCCTACTAGGACTAAGCCAAAGGCTGAACGTCCTAAAAAATCTGTTGTGTGGCAATTTATGATTCAAAGTGAGGATAAAACTCAAGCTATTTGTAAAATATGTAAATATATTTTAAATCATAAAAATACGGGAAAGTCGGGTGGGACGGGACATTTAAGAAATCATTTAATGGGATGTTGTAAAAATGAATTATTGCAAGCTCAGGCTATAGCAGATGCAAAAAAATATGGTACTCCCCTTCCCGATGCATCTGTAGGAGTAGGAGCCTCTAACATGATCCAAACACAGTTAAACCCTTCTAATGTTGCTGGCCCTAGTACACATCGCAGTAATAGTAGAGAAAGAGATCTTGAAGAATTAGCTAAAATAATTGTTCTTTGTGGCTTGCCTTTTAGTTTTGTTGAAAATCCCGGTTTTGTTCATTATATTCAAATAGTGTATAATCCTTCTTTCACAGGTTTTTCAAGAAATACTATTAAAAAAGCTATTTTTGATTATCAAGGACAACATCTACAATATCTTCGTTGTTTACTTAACTATAATACTTGTAGAATGACTATCACTTCTGATATGGGTCGTAGTCCTAATGGTAACGTTTATTTCACTATTACTGGCCATTGGATTGATGAAAATTGGAACATGCAAAAAAGAATTTTAGGTTATAAATATTGTGAAATGCTGAAAATCGGTAGTTACATAGCTCAAACTATTATAGATGTTTTACAATTTTATAGAATTTGTAATAAAGTAATTAGTGTCACCCTTGATAATGCTTCTAATAATACAAATGCTGTTGATAAACTAAAACCGACAATTTTCCCTATTTATAATGACGGTTTTCATATTAGGTGTGCTGCACACATATATAATTTAATTGTTAGAGATGGTATAGCAATGTATAATAATGGTTGTATAAAATGTGAAGCTGCAATGTCAAGTAAAGTCTAGACGTGTAGAGTTTGAAAATCGGTGTCGTGAATTAGAACTCCCCCCTAGAAAAATTCCAAAAACAGTGTCTACTAGATGGAATTCTTTATATGAAATGCTTAAAGTTGCTTATGAATATAGAAAGCCTTTACAAATGGTTTGGAATGCTCACAATTCAGATAATGATTATAGAATTACTGACACTGATTGGAAAGAAGTATATGAACTTAAAGAATTTTTCAAAGTTTTTTATTTAGCTACAAAACAAATATCTGGACTTTATTATCCAACTATTTGTTCAGTTTTACCAAATATATGTGCTATTTCTAATAAATTTTTTCAATACAAAAATATTCCACGGTTTAAAGATTCTATTAATGCAATGATTAAAAAATTTAGAAAATATTTTATTCCTATTCCTCAAATTTATTTAACTGCTTGTTTATTAAACCCAACTTACAAAGAAATAGGTGCATCACGAATGGTTGAAAGAATATATTCAAATTTAGATATTTTTTAGATTATATATCAGCAAAGTATCCAAAGTGACGAAATTGCCGAAGAGGACAAAATACCTAGTTTGTCCGATGTTAAAGATAGCATAAGAATTGAAGCTAGAAAATTGTATGACTTGTATAATTCTAGTAGAATAACTGATGAAGTACATAATGTAGAACCTTCAAGTTCTAGGCGTAGATATTCAAATGAAGATGATATTGATGATATGATGGAAAATTATCTTGGTCTTACTTCTAATGAAAGGAATGATTTTGATGAATATCTTAATCAGGGAATGGAAAGCATTAAGGATGCACAAGGCAAACTCAACTTTTGGAATGGTGGAAGACTCGCGGCAAGTCATTTCCAAAACTTCAACCGGTGGTTCGAGATTTGCTAGCTATTCAAGCATCTTCAGTAGCTTCGGAGGGCGCTTTTAGTGCAACAAGATATCAAATTGGGGAGCATAGGTATTCATTAGCATCAGACAGCTTGGAGATATCGGTATTGTTTAGAGATTGGATCAATGCCGAGCGAAGGAATTATGGGCGTCCTAGTTTACCTGTCCAATTTGAATATGATATAGATAATATTTTGGTAAATTCTAGTGAAGACGGCATGAATGCATTGGAGGATCAAGCACAACAACCACTTCCAGAAAATGTTACCAGGGAATTGTTAGAAACTCTACGTCAAGACTATTTTCAAGGATTCAAATATTAGTATGATAGTTCGAGGCCAATTCAAATAGAACCCTTCCTAGAAGGTGGCTGCGTAGATTAGGTCCTCTTCTAATATTTGTAATACAAATTGTATTATTTAATTTTTATGAATAAAATTATAGGCTATTCGCCTTAAATTTTTTAATTATTGTCTTCAATTTAATACAAGTCTTTTTTATATATTTCAAATTTTAAATGTTTCAAACTTAAGTTACAATTTGAAATTTAAAAAGTTTAACAAATGAAAGTTTGATATAGTTTAAAAAGTTTCAAACTTAAGTAAGTAAGTTATTAAGTTATTTATAGTTTAAAAATTTAAATTTAAACTTTTAAGACTTAAGACTTAAGAGTTTAAAAAGTTTTTAAGAGTTTAAAATTTGAAATTTAAAGTTTTAAACTTTTAGAGTTTAAAATTTAAACTCTAAAAAAAGTCTAATTTATTAAGTTATACTTTTAAAAGAAATATAAAATAACTTATATATTTTGAAACTTTTTCAATTATAAATAACCAAATTTTAATTTAATTAAAAAAATTTTAAAAAAGGGAGCGGGACCCGGTATACCGGTCCGGTCCGGTCTCGGTAGGTACCGATCCGGGACAAAAAGGGAAAAATTTTCGGTACTACCGGTACCGGTACCGTCTTGGTTCCCCGCCAACCGACGAAAGATTACTCGGGTACCGATCAGTTTCCGGTTAATACCGATCCGGAAGTACCGGTACCGGTGCCGGTGCTAGCCATACGGGTATGTTACAAGTTTTCTATTTAGAAGTTTATGCATTATTAGGCCCAGGGGATACACTTTCCTTTGTAACTCCCTATATAGTAGTAAATTTTGATGTCAGCCCTAAAACCCTCCCAGAACCCTTCTCAGTGTCTACTCCAATTGGTGACCTAGTTATAGCTAGGCAGGTAAACAAAAATTGCCCTGTCAAAGTTTCCCAAAATGTCACCTCAGCCGATCTTGTAGAGTTAGAAATGACTGACTTCGATATTATTCTAGGCATGGATTGGTTACATTCCTATTATGCCTCAGTTGATTACAGAACTAAGATCATTCGATTTCAGTTTACAAATGAGTCAGTCTTAGAATGGAAGGGTAGTACCTCAGTGCCTGTAGGTCGATTCATCTCTTACCTTAAGGCTAGAAAAATCATTTCCAAAGGGTATATCTATCACCTTGTTCGGGTTAAGGATTCCAAATCTGAGACCCTAACTTTTGAGTCAGTGCCAGTGGTAAGTGAGTTCCTAGAAGTGTTTCCAGAAGATCTTCCTAGAGTTCCTCCCGAAAGGGACATCGACTTTGGAATAGATCTCCTTCTAGATACCCAGCCTATTTTGATTCCTCCTTATGGAATGGCTCCAGCTAAGTTTAAGGAATTAAAAGAACAGTTGAAAGACCTTCTATACAAGGGCTTCATCAGACCCAACATCTCTCCATGGTGTGCTCCAGTTCTCCTCGTGCACAAGAAAGACGGTTCTCTCAAGATGTACATCAACTACCGTCAGTTGAACAAAGTCACAATCAAGAATAAATATCCCATCCCCAAGATTGATGACTTGTTCGACCAGCTTCAGGGTACTAGTTATTTTTCTAAGATAGTCCTCATATCCGGCTATCATCAGCTCAGAGTCAGAGATAGTGACATCCTGAAGACAACCTTCAGCACTCGGTATGTTCACTATGAATTTGTAGTTATGTCTTTTGGACTAACCAATGCTCCTGCAGCTTTCATGGACTTAATAAACAGGGTGTTAAAATAGTATTTGGACTTGTTCGTCATTGTTTTCATCGATGATATCCTCATCTATTCATGGAGTTAGGAGGAGCATGCGACTCATCTGAGGGTTATTATGCAAACTCTCAAGGAAAGCCAGTTATTTGCTAAGTTTTGCAAATGTGAATTTTGGTTATAGTCTGTCACTTTCCTTGGTCATGTGGTATCCAACAAAGGGATCTGAGCAGATTCTCAGAAAGTTGAGGCAGTAAAGCACTAGCCCTGACCCACCTCTCTGACTGATATCAGAAGTTTCTTAGGTTTGGCCGATTACTACAAGAGGTTTCTTGAAGGATTTTCATCCATAGCTTCTCCATTGACCAATTTAAGTTAGAAAAAGGTCAAGTTTCAGTGGTCAGATGAGTGTGAGAAAAGCTTCTTAGAATTGAAGACCAGGTTGACTACAACTCCTGTTTTGACTCTAGCAGAGAGTTCAGAAGGCTATCTGGTTTATTGTGATGCATCCAGGGTCATCCTGGGTTATGTTTTGATGCAGTAGGGTAAGGTCATAGCTTATGTTTCCAGACAGCTTAAGGTCTATGAGAAAAACTACCCAACTCATGACCTCAAACTTGCAGCTGTTGTGTTTGCCCTAAAAATTTGGAGACACTACTTGTATGGTGTTCATGTTGATGTGTTTACAGATCATAAGAGCCTCCAATATGTGTTCACCTAGAAAGAGTTGAATCTTCATCATAGAAGATGGCTTGAGTTACTCAAAGACTATGATATGAATGTGCTCTACCATACGGGTAAGACCAATGTAGTGGCTGATGCCCTTAGTAGACTGTCCATGGGTAGTCTGTCACATATTGAGGAAGAGATGAAAGAATTAGCCGGAGATGTTCATAGGCTTTCTCGTTTAGGAGTTTGCCTGATGGACATGGCAGATGGTGGTGTGATAGTCCAGAATGGGTTGGAATCTTCATTAGTAGCGGAGGTTAAAGAGAAACAGGACAGTGATCCCATATTACTTCAGTTGAAAGATGCAGTTCATCAGCAGAGGGTTGAGGTTTTCTCCCAAGGGGGAGATGGTGTCCTTCTCTACCAGGGCCATTTATGTGTACCTGATGTGGGTGAGTTGAGGCAGCAGATCCTTACAGAAGCCCATAATTCTAGATATTCTATTCATCCGGGTTCCACTAAGATGTATCGTGATCTACGGGAAGTCTATTGATGGAAAGGCATGAAAAGAGACATCACAGATTTTATGGCTAAGTATCCCAACTGTCAGCAGGTTAAAGTAGAACATCAGAAACCAAGAGGTGTGACTCAGGAGATTAGCATTCCTACTTGGAAGTGGGAAGTGATCAACATGGATTTCATTACGGGTTTACCTCGTACTCGCAGACAACATGACTCCATTTGGGTGATAGTGGACAGAGTCACTAAGTCAGCTTACTTCTTGGCTGTCAAGACTACAGATTCAACGGAGGACTATGCCAAACTCTACATCAGCAAGATAGTCAGGTTACATGGGGTTCCCTTGTCTATCATCTCAGATAGGGGTCCTCAGTTTACATTCATTTCTGGAGATCATTTCAGAAAGGTCTTAGTACTCAGGGGAATCTCAATACAACATTTCATCCACAGATGGATGGTCAGGCAGAGCGTACCATTCAGACCTTAGAGGATATGTTGAGAGCTTGTGTGATCAATTTCAGGGGTAGTTGGGATGATCACTTATATCTCATAGAGTTCACCTATAATAATAGTTTCCATTCAAATATTCAGATGGCCCCATATGAGGCACTTTATGGCATAGATGCAGGTTGCCGGTTGGTTTATTCGAAGTAGGTGAAGCAGCCTTGATTAGGCCAGATTCAGTTCATGAGGCTATGGAGAAAGTTCAGCTTATCATAGATCAACTGAAGGCAGCTCAGAGTTGCCAGAAGTCCTATGCATATGTGAGGAGAAGGGACTTAGAGTTTGAGATCGATAATTAGGTCTTCCTGAAAGTGTCACCCATGAAAGGGGTGATGAGATTTGGCAAGAAAGGAAAGCCCTGCCCCAGGTATGTAGGTCCTTATAAAATCTTGAAAAGGATTGGTAATGTGGCTTATGAGTTAGAGTTTCCAGCAGAGCTAGCAGCGGTTCATCCAGTCTTTCACATTTCCTTGTTGAAGAAGTGTGTGGGTGATCCGACATCTATAGTGACCTTAAAGAGTGTGGCTGTGAAGGATAGCCTCACCTATGAGGAGGTTCCAGTTGAGATTCTTGACCGTCAGGTTTGTAGGTTGAAAAATAGGTTGAAAAATAAGAAAGTCGCTTCAGTAAAAGTTTTGTGGAAGAATCAATCCGTAGAGGGAGCTACTTGGGAAGAAGAAGTAGCCATGATGGCCAAGTACCCTCACCTCTTTTCCTTTGATTCAGTTTCAGCTTGAGGTAATAATTCCTCTCCAGCCTCTTAGTTTACTCTTGTGTAATTCAGTCTCAGTATCTTATTTCACTCAGTTATCCTTGCATTTCAGCATGTTTTATGTCCATAGAACTCAGCTCAGTTAAATATCAGCTTCTAGTACCGAGTTGGTAGGGATTGCAGCTCTTTTCCTCCCAACTCAGCTTGTCTAGTCTTTATTCGAGGATGAATGATCCCAAGGGGGAGATATTGTTACACCCCAGGATATTAACTAGCTACTAGACTGTACTCAGGAGAAAAATTAAAAATAAATAAATTCAAGTTTCCAGGAACCACGTTTAGGTTCACAAACCATAGTTTGGAACCACGGTCTGTCGTCTCAACTGGAATTCCCAATTCTAGTAGACCCTAAGTGCATATCCCAGTAACCACGAGTCAGATCACGGGCTGTAGTCCAGGACCACAGGCCATCATTTGACTCGTGGATCCAAGGATCAAAGAAGTACCAATTTCCTGCCTCAAAATCACGAACGGGATCACGAACCATAGTTTAGAACCACGGTCCATCCTGTCACTTGTGATTTCCCTTAATCAGAGGACCTTCAGTTCATGGCCTAGTAACCATGAGTCACATGACGAATTTTTACTTAGAACCATGGTCCATCATGTGAACTCATGGAATCCTCAGACCAGAAGGCCCTCAGCTAAAGTTCCAGGAACCACGAGCCACATGATGAACCATCATTCAGAAGCACGGTCTATCATGTGGAGTTGTGTTTTCCTCAGATTAGAGAACTCCCATGACTCCTAGATAGGACCACGACTTAGTTGACGATCCATCATCCAGGACTACGGTCCGTCAACCAAGCCGTGATCCCTGAGTCACGATTTTCAGCAAAGTTCTTTTAAAATTTTCCAGGGGTATTGCGGACTTTTCCTTCCTCTTTTAAGGCCTAAGCTACGATGTTTTGGTTATTGTAAGCCTAATTAATTAGTCAAAAGCTACCTAAATCATCTATTCTCCAAAAATCATCAGACTTATAAAGAAAAGAAACAAAAGAGGTGACAGTTTTCTCTAAAAAACAAGAAGGAGGTCTTCTTCAAGCTCAGCCTTAAGCACAAGGATTTCATCCATAGTTTCTTCTTCAGGTATGTGGGATTTCACTAGTGGGTTTTTTTCACCCATTAGGTTCCTCGAATTCAGTCAGTTCTTCAGTTCTCCATGAAACATTCACCTAGGGTTCCTAAATCTTAGGAATTCCTTTAAATTCAGATACTATTGTTTAAATGATATTTATTTCGTGTTTCTTGGAGAATTCGCATAGTCATATGTACTAGACTCAGTAACCCTAGCTTGTATTGAATTCAGTATGTATAAAATATACTTGCTAGGCAATAATTCACATAATAATACTTCAGAATTAGAATGCCATCAGTTTCAGTATAAGTATGTTGCATTCTCAGATGATTATCAGTATTTTGAGCTATCCAGCATTTCATCTTGCATTTTAGTGCTTATGTATTCAGTTGGGAGTAGACTTAGCACCGAGGGGACGAAGGGATGAAGGATTAGCCGCCAATTCAGGTTGATACCTTTAGTAGTAGTCCCCGAGTCCCAGAACTATGGCACCACCGTAGGTTCTAAAGGGGTCACCCGTCAGATTAGGCTTGACACCCTTGTCCCTTGTGGACATCAATTTAGTGGATCCATGTCAGTTTTGTTGGTACCCTTGGTAAGGTATGAACACCCTTCCATCCAGGGTTACAAGTTAGCCCCACAGTTAGCTCAACTTGGAGTATGTTGGTTAATAGTACCTCCCATATTCAACCTCATGTTGCATTAACCTTGCATCCAGATGTTCAGTTCAGCGTGCTATATACTCATGATAGTTACTTGGTCATTGCATTCAGCTTATCTATCAGTTTATGTTTCAGTATGTATTCCATGTTCAGTATTCATGTTTTATAGCTTTGCACATATCCTGCATGCTCAATACATTCGAAGTACTGACGCATACTTTTGTGCTACATAGTTGTATGATGTAGGTCCAGGCACTCAACATCTAGACCACGCTTAGATTGACTCCCAGTCCTTACTCAGCAGCTTTAGAGGTGAGTCCTCATAGTTCGAGGATGATAGACATGCTTTATCTTTCAGTCTTTACCTTTTAGTTTTAGATTATTAGAGTTAGCTGGGGGCATGTCCCAGCAACTCCCATCAGTTCTAGGAATTCAGACATAGACTAGATTCAGCTATTGAATTGTTAGTTTTGTTCTCAGACATCATTATACTCTTGATATATTTTATATTCAGGCATGTTTTGGGCTCTTTCCCACTTCAGACATTAAATTATTTTTAATTTCTGCACAATGTATATTTTTATTAGAAAATGTCTAGGTATGCCAAACCATGGGTTAGCTTGGGGTTACTTGTGACACTAAGCACCGTGTTGCATCTAGGGGGTAGCCTCGGGGTGTGACACTACCAGTCAGCTTGGACTTCCATTTCTGACAGTCAGGAAGCATTAACATGAACGTATTTATCCCTTTTTTTTCTTTTTTTGTAGGCTGATAGGACTAATAAAATTCATGAAGAGTTAACTTAAAGCGTGAGATAATAATTTTGTCTCCGAAATCTTGAGATTAACAAGTTGTCCCACTCGGCTCCATTTAACACCATACTTATGCAACAATCAGCTTAAGGTGTGAGAGTTTAACATCGCCTCGACACCTTGAGACTGATAAATCTGGCTTCAAATTTGGCTCTTTTTAAAGGTGTATATATGCAACAATCAGCTTAAGTGCGAGAGCCTAACATCACCTTTGACACCTTGAGACTAACAAGTCCGGCTCCATGTTCGGATTTTTTTAATGACATATCTATGTAATAATCAACTTAAGGTGCGAGAGTTTAACATTGTCTCCGACATCTTGAGACTGACAAGTTCAGCTCCATGTTTGGCTTTCTTTAATGACATATCTATACAGCAATCAGCTTAAGGTGTGAGATTTTAATATTGTCTCTGATACCGTGAGACTGACGAATTCGGCTTCAAAGTCAGCTCAAATTTTGCCTCATCCATCTCTTCGGTTTTGCACGCTTGTGATAGAAAATTCATAACTCAGAGTAGGAGTACCGAAATCACGAGCTTCTTTTTCTATTGGAAAGAGGATTCTAAGAGCTACTATATGTGTAAAAATCACAATCAAAAGCTTCACAAATTGGTAGAAATGTTTCTTTCAATTTGGCTCAAATTTCACCTTAGACGGGTAATACTCTTTTCTCTACTTGTGATTTCTTTGTCCTTTATTTTCTTCTTCTCTTGTAGGAATTCTTGTTTGAAAGGATGGTCCATGAAGAAGGTAGTATTACGGCACAAAGAGATGGATGCTTGTTCCTGCCCTTAGAAAGGTAAATTTAAAGGTATTCTTACGATGCAAAGGGATGGATATTCGTTCCCGCCCCAAGAAAGGTAAATTTAAAGGTATTCTTATGGTGCAAAGGGATGGATACTCGTCCCTGTCCTAAGAAAGGTAAATTTAAAGGTATTCTTAAGGTGCAAAGGGATGGATACTCATCCCCACCCTAAGAAAGGTAAATTTAAAGGTATTCTTATGGTGCAAAGAGATAAATACTCATCCCCACTCTAAGAAAGGTAAATATAAAGGTAATATTAAGGCGCAAAGGGATGGATACTCATCCTCGCCCTAAGAAAGGTATACTCAAAAGGTAATCTTGGGATATTTTCAACTTTCACTTGCAGACTTAGCAGATTTAAAGACTTCACCTCATAGGTTTGGTAGATCATCGACTTCAACCTGTAGACTTAGTAGATTTAAGATGTTCACCTAGAAGACTTGGTAGATCATCAACTTCAACCTACAGACTTAGTAGATTTGAGACCTTCACTGGTAGGCTTGGTAGATTTTTGACTTCAACCTGAGGACTTGGCGGATTAAAATCTTTATCTCACAGAGTTGCTAAATTTGAGAGCTTCAATTTGTAGACTTCACATATTTGAAGACTTTAACATGTGGACTTGGTGGATTTGAGGGCTTCGACTTTCAGAAATGGTAGATTTGAAACTCCATCTTGCAAAGTTGCTAGATTTGAGAGCTTTAATTTAAAGACTTGGCAGATTGTGACTTTATCCTGCAGAGTTGCTGGATTTGAGAGCTTCAATTTGCAAATATGGTAGGCTTATGACTTCAACCTGCAGACTTAGCGGCTTTGAGAACTTCAAATCCCACCGAAGAAGCTCATATTTTAGAGAGGTTTCCCTCCATCAAGCCATCAATATATGACGAAGATCTGAAGTTTGATAAAAGAGTGCTTGTAGACCTGACTTTCATATGGCAGATCAAGGGGGAATATGTGTTTTTATACTTATGCGACTAAACCTAGAATTAATTCTAAGCGCCTATGTACCTCAGTGAATATGATCAAGTCATAACGTAGTTCTGATGGAGTGATTTTGTTTTTGGGTCCTAACTCTTGCCTAGGCTGCCTCTTGCGAGGTTTTCAACCTAGCGACAATTTGATTTTTTGGGAGCCGTACATAATTTATACTTTTGCAGGCCATGAGTGACATGCAGTTTATACTCGTGCCTTAAAGAGCATCATCATTACTTCAAGGATAGTACCTCTTCAAGAATTTGGCATTAATAGGACCAATCCTCATGCTATCCGCATCGATAAGATTATAAGTGCCATTTGAATACGCTTCTTCTATGACGTATGGTCCATCCCACTTTGAGGTGAATTTGCCCCTGGACTTGGGTAAAGTGATAATGGGCCTCCTTACTGAAAGTACATGATGTCCAACTTGGAAGAACCTCAAGCGAACCTTTTTGTTGAAAGCACGAGAGACGGGCTTGATAACAATCCAGATTTTGTTGAGCTTCCAGCCTTTTCTCATCAAGTGCCTCTAACTCTGCCAGACATAGTCGAGCATTTTCTTATTTAGTGAGCCCCTCTTGAATAGCAAGTCTTAAAAAAGGTATTTGACGCTCCAGTGGTAAGATTGCTTCAACTCCAAAAGCAAGTGAGTATGGGGTCGCTTGTGTTAGTGTGCGATAAGTCATCCTATATGCCCATAAGGCTTTTTCCATTCGCTCGTGTCAATCTCTTTTAGACTTGGAGATGACCTTCTTCAACCAATTGCATAGAGTCTTATTGAAAGTTTCAGCTAGATCATTGGTGGCAACATGATACATAGAAGATTTACACTGCTTGAAACTGAAGATATAACAAATCATGTTCATCAACTTGTTATCAAATAGTTTGCCATTGTCCATTAATATGTAGCGAGGAATGCCAAAATGGTATATGATATTTACTTGGATGAAGTTTGCAACATTCACCTTCTTCACTTCTTTGAGAGCGATAGCTTTGGCCCATTTTGAGAAGTAATCTATTGCAGCCAAGATGTACAAGTGTCTACCAGAAGACTTTGGTAGTGCCCCAACAACATCTAGTCCCTAAGTATCAAATGGCCAAGATGTGATAGTCGGATGTAATACTTCAGGAGGTTGATGTATTAAATTTGTGTGAAACTGGCAAGCCTTGCATCTTCGAGCATAATCTAAGCAATCTTTCACCATTATCGGCCAGTAATATCCCATCCTTTTTATGTGGAAGTGTAGCTTTGGTCCAGTTTGATGTGATTCACATACTCCTGAATGTGCTTCTTGCAAAGCTTGGAAAGCTTCTTCTACCCCCAAACATCACAAACGTACTCCATCAAATGATCTTCTATATAGCGTGTCCGTGTAGTAATGGAAGCGAGGCGCATGATGATGGATGTCACTTTCTCCTTGGATCTTCTGGAAGTATCCCATAATAGAAATAGTCAATAACATGTTGTTGTGAATCTTCCTTCACAGCTTCAGAAACAACGACGCGATGATCAAGCTCATTTTCTGCATGTTCATCCTCATTTGGTGGTGGTACAACTTATTTTTGGCAAATAGTAACTTATGTCTGATCCAGAAGAGTTAGAGTTGAAGCCAAAGCATCCAAATAATCAGCTTTTTGGTTTTCCTTCCTCGGTACATGTTAAAGGCTCACATCTCCAAGCCATCCTATCAAATTCTGAGCATAACCATGATATGGGCGTAGCTCGGGCTTCTTGACCTCATAACTTTCCAAGAGTTGATTGATAACCAGCTGAGAATCACAAAAGACTTGTAATTGTAGTTGCTTCATGTCAACGGTTATTTCAAGTCCAAGTATTAATGCCTAATATTCAACAACATTGTTAGAGCAACATTGCATCAAAGTAAATGAGTATGGGAGAACATCTCCTTGCAGAGTCATAAGCACAACGCCAACGCTCGCTCTACCTCGATGTGCCACACCATCAAAGTACATCTTCCACAGAGGTTGAACTTCAATAACCATTACATCTTCATCATAAAGTTCATCAGTTATCTCCCAATCATCAGGTATCGGGTGATCTGCCAAGAAGTCTGCTAATGCTTGTCCCTTTATAGCTTTTTGAGGGATGTACACGATCTCAAACTATTGCAACTGAAGGTACCACCTTGCAAGTCGATCACAAAGGACTAGTTTCGACATCACAAACTTTATAGGATTTGCTCTAAATCTAAGACGAACAATATGAGATTAAAAGTAGTGCTTTATCTTTTGGATTGGAAGACCAATGCCAAACACAACTTTTCAATTGGCAAATACTTTAACTCATTTGGTGTCATCATTCTTCTCAGGTAATTGATGAGTTGGTAATTTACCAACTTATTTATCCTTTAAGCTTACACTTTTGCCATCCTAATTGAGAGAAAATAGTGTAATTGATATGATTTGCTTCTACTATATAGGTGTATGTGATTTAGAAGTGACCGGTGTGAAATAGGATGAAAACAAGTCAAAATAGAGAATTTCTGGAAATCTGGGAAATTCAGTGCAATCGCACTGGACTAGTGCCAATAACACTGAAGAAAGAGGTCAAGGTATGCAATAGTGCTACATTGAGAAGTGGTCAACGCCAGTCAAAAAACATGCGTGATCACGCGCAGACAGCATGATGGCACTGATCAGTGTGAACTCCTGGAGTACGATAGTGCTGGTTTAGCGCAATAGCGCTTCACTGCATTTGAGCGTAAAACTGGGCAGAAATGAAATTTCACACTTGTGGAAACCCCAATCCATATAAAATTGTTCTCAGCCATCTTGGAAGCTATCTTTGGCAAATTTCATAACTCTTGACAAGCTTGGAGAGCAAGTTCATCACCCTACACCATAAGAGTGAAGATTTTGATGATTTCTATTGTTAAATTCTTAAATTCCATTCTTCAACTCTTTATCTTAATTTATAAATTATAGGTATAATTGTTGAATTGATATTTAGGTTTGGTATAAGAGATAATACTTGTTTGGGTATTGAATTCTTATCTTGTACTTTCTCTTGATTAATTATGCGGGTCTATTGTATCTTCCATGCTTTAATTTTATAGTTGATGGTTGCAAACATTGACTTAGCATTCTAATTGTGTTCTTGCTTGAGAGAGGAGTTCCTCAATTCGGGAAGGTTTAAAGTGGGAATTTGGGGTTTCCACTCTAGATCAAGTCTAGAGATAGTTTGGTCGCCGAAAACTCCCATCTAAGAGTTGGGGTTAGAAATAGCCCAACTTACCCAAGTTAATTTGTTGCTTATTGCTCACTCGTGGCAATTCAAGATAACCCATGAGAATAGTTGCTTGATTGGTCGAAAGACGGTTAAGTATACCCTTAGCCAACACTACCCATTTGTTAATTGGGTGCAAGTCTTGTAAAGTGAATTCTCATTCCCAATTCTCCCTTGTTGTCCTTGATAACGCCCAAACTACACCTCAAATTAACGAAGTGTAAGTGGTCGTAGTCAAATATAGAACCCAACAAAGGTTGGGGTCGAATCCCACAGAGAATATGGTGAGAATTAAGTCTTTAGTGAATTAAGTGACTAGTCGTCAATAGTTTCCAGTAAATAGGGGGGTTTTTGTGATCAATATTTGTAAACAAAACAAACACTTAACGTATGAATGATAATCAATAGGAGAGAGAGAACTAGGGAAGTGTTTACCATGGCGTTAGTAACAAAGTCGATTCTAGGCTTAACGGGGTTCTTTCTATATGCGTGTCACGATGTGATTGAATTAATTGTCTCGTCTAAACGTTTCTCAACCAAATAGACAAATTTACTTTTCAATTCTCTCGAACTTGAAAAGGTGTGCTTTTAGATTTCAATCCTAAACATCAAGTAGATTAATCTAGTTATAGCATTAATCATAAGACGAGAGTTGGTAGTCTCGAATCCTCATCGTTAATAAAGTTTCCCGGTTTTAATCTCTTTGCTCAAGCAAATTAAACCTAGGCAAGTTCTAATGTTTGCAACCACTAGAAAACGTTATATAACGAATGATTAACAACGTGACAACATACATATTTAACCCATCGCTACCCGGAATCTATATCGCTACTTTAGCCATGGCTCCCACAATCCTAGTTGTGGGAGGTTTAGTTAATCATGCTATAAAGAAAAGAGAAGAGAATTGTATTCATAATAAAGAGAAGGGATTCTTACAATATAATGAAAACCAATCTTTAATTATTCCAAGAACAAGAAAAACCAAGATCCCAAGAACAAATCAAGAACACGAATTCAAGACGTGTAAAACGTGTTTCTTGATCTCCAAGTCTCTCCTAAAACTATTGGGAGAACTATATTAAAAAGCTTAACTAATGCATAATTAAAATAAACCTAACATAGGGTATTTATAGGAGTCTAGGAAACAAATCCCAAAAAACGTCAGGATTCCGCGTAGCAGACTGCCCAGGTGTGACGGCCAGGCTGACGGACCGTCACAGGCTTGACGGACCATCGCCTGGACCGTCACCCTTAGGCAGTGGTGCTGCCTTGGTGTGACGGTTTGGGTGACGGACCATCACACCCTTGACGGACCGTCACCTGAACCGTCACTCTTATCCAGAATGCTCTTTTTCTCGTATTTCCTTCCGTTTCCATGTTTGTCTACATTTCCTGAAAATACAACATAAAAACATCAAAAATGACAATGGTTGCTTGAAAACGTACGATTGTTGTTAGTTTAAAGGAGTCGAAAGTGCCGTAAAATGGCGGCACATCAACACCCTCAACTTAAGACGTTCGCTTGTCCTCAAGTAACATGACACAAAACAATAATACGACGACTCAACTAAGCAAACAAACTCGTGTCTTTAGCAACTCATGGTCATTCATTAGTTCATTAAATCAAGCTCCCTCGTAGCATACAATGTATGAAACACTAACTTGCAAGGATCCAAACATGTCATTCTGATATGATAGAATGTTATGCATACACATGCGCAGCTATCCTAACAATCAATTGGCAATACAGAAATCTTGGTGCCCTCACCTCAAAGAAATCCCACACACAAGATTTGGGACTAGGTAAGCGCTCACACTCACAAACGATTTCAAACAATGCACATGCGATACCATAGGCTTGCCCTTACTATTCTATTTCAGTTCTTCAGAAAGCCGCTCAGGATCAGTACATGACTTGTTTTGGCTTGTAATGAGGCTTCAGGTGCAGGTAGGATACATTTAGGGGTTAGTGACTAAGCCCTCCTTGGAACTACCGACGTCTTCTTACCACATAACTTTACTTTGTCCATCCTTATTCACCCTTTTATTTCCTTCTCTCTAGCTACAGGTGCGGCCTCTTTATTTTGACAATTCTTTTTATTACTTTTTCAATCTTTTTTTTCATCTCTTTTTATTTTTCTTTTCTTAGGCACACACCCGGAATTTTCATTCTATTCACAACCAATCTTCTCCATCCTCTTTTTCTTATCATTCACCTCTGTAGTAGCCACCCTCAACTTAAGTTGAATGCCTGCGTTGAGGTGCACAATGTCCATGGCAGGACCAGGGCCAAAACAGGGTTTACCTCTATAGTAGCCACCCTCAACTTAGGCTGATTGCCTGCGTTGAGGTGCACGATGTCCAAGGAAGGACCAGGGCCAAAATAGGGATTCAAAGTTAAACAGGGACGGTGACAGGTTATTGAAAGAATAAGGTCAATTATGGCTCAAACAGGGATCAAAGGGATTATTTATATTTGGACGGTCTTTTAGGTTGAGTGGACTGCACACAAAAAGGGCCTGTGATCCTTTCCTAAGCAACCAAACTTCGAACTTAACAAAATAGACCGGGCAAGTTCTAGATGCATGCATAGAGTAAGAATTTATAACAATAATCTCACACTCTCTTGGCACCAAGAAACTATATCGCTACCAACTATCAAACAACCGCTCGGCTTAAGCATACCCATTCTAATCATAATCACACAATGACATTCGAGGATCCAGACAGTCAATCATTTCAACATAAGTACAAAACCAGAAAAATTTTAAAGGGGCCTCATTTTTAAACAAAGAACGCCATGCTTGCTATAGACACTACAAAACAACTAACAAAATTTTAAAATGACAACCTAAACATGCTGGTTCTACTAGATAGCACACCGGAGGGAAAAGAACTCAACAACAAAAACCCTCGGTGGTGACTCACAGGTTTCCCCACACCCTCAACTTAGACTCATGCATTGTCCCCAATGCATATATATGAAAACTAAAAACTGTGAGAATAAAGGAATACCTGTGAAGTCGATATGACTCAGATTCTGACATGATGTTGGAGACCGCCAGGGTCTCCAAAACAAGAGAACTCGATGGAGTGTGGCGTTCCAGCTTCCTCTTTAGGCTCCATCACTAGTCGCGACAACTTCTTCGCTCTTTCTTTGCAGATTCTATTGTGGTGTTTTCGTTTTCTTGATCTTTCACCGCTTTCCTTTACCTGCTTCTCCTCTTGCGATCGCGACCTTACTCTCATAACAGCTCGGGTTCCCAGACAACCCTTCTCCTCAAGATACACATCCGCAGGGACTTCCTTAATAGCCTTGATGACCGCGACCACCCTCATGTCACTTGGTTGCTTCATCAATTTGGACACATCGAACTTGACCACTTCATTGTTCAATCGGAAGGTCAGTTCGTTTCTCTCCATGCCGACCAGTGCTCTTGCTGTGGCTAACAATGGTCGTCCCAAGATTATGGGAACTTTAAAATCTACTTCGCAATCCAAGATCACAAAGTCGGCCGGGAATATAAGCTTACCAATCTTGACCAACACATCAGATAAGATTGCCACCGGTCGCTTTACCGAATGGTCAGCCATCATCACTCTCATGGATGTCGGTTTAGGAGCTCCCAAACCCAATTGTTTGTAAACTGCTAGCGGCATCAAGTTGATACTAGCACCAAGATCACATAATGCTCTTCCGAAGTTGAGCTTCTCGATAGTACAGGGAACAGTGAAAGCACCTGGATCTTCCTTCTTTTCGACTAACGACCTTGAAGAAATAGCGCTGCAGTGGTGGAGGTTGTCTTCCGGTTCAAAACCTACCGACCTCTTCTTTGTAATCAAGTCCTTCATGAACTTGGCATAAACGGGCATTTGTTCCAGCGCTTCCACCAATGGTATGTTTATTGAAATCTGCTTCAGCATGGTCATGAAGTTCAGGAACTTACCATCGTCAGCTTTCTTCTTCAAACGCTGTGGGAAAGGAGGTGGTGGTCGAGGCATCATAGTTGGAAGTTTGTCGGCTTCTTTGCTTTTATCTGCGGGCTTTGGAGTTCCTCCTCTACCGCCTCTTCATCATCCGCAACATCAATTTGGGTTTGAATTACCGGATATGATTCCGGTAATGTTTTACCACTTTTTGTCGTGATTGCCATACAACTAGCATCGTTCCTCGGGTGAATCGTGTCACTCGGCAAGGTACCTGTCTTCCTTTGGTTCAGAGATGCCGAGATTTGCCCCACTTGCTGCTCTAATTGCTTGATCGAGGTAGAATGTGAACCCACTAACTGACTCAATGCTGATAATTCAGTCTTCATCTCCTTTACTCCAGAGTCAGTTGATTCCACCTACAGCAGCATCTTCGCCATCATGTTCTCAAATTTGGACGTCTCTGCCTCGTGGCCAGCTTTGTCCCGATTACCAAGTGGTATATACAACCCACCTCTATCGGTGCTGTTCCCCCAGTTTCCTTGGTCGCGATCTTTGTAGCCGCCTTTCTCATAGTGGTTGTCTCTCTGATAGTTCTGACCTTGGTTTCCCTGGCCGTTGGCCTGGAAACCCCCCAAATAGTTGGCCTCCTCATCAGATTCAACCCCTGCTGCTCTACCTTGCGAACCCACGGGTTTCACCTTCTCAATACTTCCTGACATCAAGTGCTTGGTCAAGAGGTCCATTTGCATTTTTAGATGGGCCATGTCTTGGTCCCGTTCTTCATCTTTTCTACGCTGTTCCGCTGACACACCAACTGCATAAGTACTAGCTGGTACCTCTGAATCACGTGTATGCCAGGCCCTGTTGGTTTTGGTGAGCCTGTCCAAAATAGCTGTGGCATCGGCAAAAGTGCGACCCATAAATGCTCCACCTGCTGCGTTGTCCAACGTCGGCTTGGTAGCCGAATTGAGTGCCCTGTAGAATGTCTGCATCAAAAACTCATCGTTCAGCTGATGGTTCGGGCATTGTGTTAGCTTCTTCTTGAATCGCAGCCAGGTCTCGTGCAATGCTTCGTGAGGTTGCTGCCTGAAATTGCTAATCTTGTCCCTCAACTGTATCATCCTAGAGGGAGGAAAGAACCTTTCTAGGAAAGCTCCTTTCAACTCTCCCCAAGTTGCGATAGAGTCGGGGGTCAGTTCTGTCAACCATAACGCTACCTCATCAGACAGAGACAACGAAAACAACCTGAGCCTGATTGCTGTCTGACTCACGCCTGGCAGTTTGAATGACTTGCAGATACCCACGAAGTTCATTAAGTGACGGTTTGGATCGTCACCAGCTACTCCACGGAATACTCCTCTCAAGTTCAACAGCTGAATCATCGTGCTAGTGATGTTGAACTTGGCTCCGGGCGATAGCGGTGGAACAACAATGGTGCCCGTAGCGCCAACTCCATCCAAATTGTTATCCTCATCATGCAACTCAAGATCGTGCTGCAGACCTCCAGCATTCAAATTTTGTTGGGCCTGCAGTTCTGCAGCGAGCCATGCTGCTTCTTGTTGTGCTGCCATATTCCGCCTCAATGTTCTAGCAAGCTCGGGGTCGTAAGGTAATATTGATTCACCCGAGCGCCGGGTACTTGGCATGCACAACTCTGTACCCTGTCAAAAACAAAAACAACAAATAAACGTAAAAGCAGGAAAGTATGACTAAGAGTCAAATAAACACACCAGACTTAATTTACAACCGTATTCCCCGGCAACGGCGCCACTTTTTGATAACGCCCAAACTACACCTCAAATTAACGAAGCGTAAGCGGTCGTAGTCAAATATAGAACCCAATGAAGGTTGGGGTCGAATCCCACAGAGAATATTGTGAGAATTAAGTCTTTAGTGAATTAAGTGACTAGTCGTCAATAGTTTCCGGTAAATAGGGGGGTTTTTGTGATCAATATTTGTAAACAAAACAAACACTTAACGTATGAATGATAATCAATAGGAGAGAGAGAACTAGGGAAGTGTTTACCATGGCGTTAGTAACAAAGTCGATTCTAGGCTTAACGGGGGTCTTTCTATATGCGTGTCACGATGCGATTGAATTAATGGTATCGTCTAAACGTTTCTCAACCAAATAGACAAATTTACTTTTCAATTCTCTCGAACTTGAAAAGGTGTGCTTTTAGATTTCAATCCTAAACATCAAGTAGATTAATCTAGTTATAGCATTAATCATAAGACGAGAGTTGGTAGTCTCGAATCCTCATCGTTAATAAAGTTTCCCGGTTTTAATCTCTTTGCTCAAGCAAATTAAACCTAGGCAAGTTCTAATGTTTGCAACCACTAGAAAACGTTATATAACGAATGATTAACAACGTGACAACATACATATTTAACCCATCGCTACCCGGAATCTATATCGCTACTTTAGCCATGGCTCCCACAATCCTAGTTGTGGGAGGTTTAGTTAATCATGCTATAAAGAAAAGAGAAGAGAATTGTATTCATAATAAAGAGAAGGGATTCTTACAATATAATGAAAACCAATCTTCAATTATTCCAAGAACAAGAAAAACCAAGATCCCAAGAACAAATCAAGAACACGAATTCAAGACGTGTAAAACGTGTTTCTTGATCTCCAAGTCTCTCCTAAAACTATTGGGAGAACTATATTAAAAAGCTTAACTAATGCATAATTAAAATCAACCTAACATAGGGTATTTATAGGAGTCTAGGAAACAAATCCCAAAAACGTCAGGATTCCGCGTAGCGGACTGCCCAGGTGTGACGGCCAGGCTGACGGACCGTCACTGGCTTGACGGACCATCGCCTGGACCGTCACCCTTAGGCAGTGGTGCTGCCTTGGTGTGACGGTTTGGGTGACGGACCGTCACACCCTTGACGGACCGTCACCTGAACTGTCACTCTTATCCAGAATGCTCTTTTTCTCGTATTTCCTTCCGTTTCCATGTTTGTCTCCATTTCCTGAAAATACAACATAAAAACATCAAAAACGACAACGATTGCTTGAAAACGTACGATTGTTCTTAGTTTAAAGGAGTCGAAAGTGCCGTAAAATGGCGGCACATCAGTCCTTGCTTGGCGAAAGAAAGGTAAAAGCCATTGATCAAATCTATATTTTATTTGATTTTCTTTTATCCTTTGTTTTAGTTTAAAACTCCCCTATTGTTATCTTTTCTTTTTGCTCTTTGAACTCCAATAAGTTGCTTAGATTCTTTATCAGCTCAATCGCGATTACATTGTTCTCTGTGGGATCGACTTTGACTCCCATCGGGAATATAAATGTGTTTTGCTTAATGATCATTGATACCTCTATCTTAGAGAGTACATTTGCGCCTTATAAAA
This sequence comes from Jaltomata sinuosa, assembly GCA_003996215.1. NCBI lineage: Eukaryota > Viridiplantae > Streptophyta > Magnoliopsida > Solanales > Solanaceae > Jaltomata > Jaltomata sinuosa. The sequence goes on from QJPP01000270.1 coordinate 531,016, forward strand.
AATAGCGTCGTTGTCGGTGAACAATTTGGTGTATTGAGTTAGTTTAGAATTTGAGTTTACTTACTCTAGTTCAAATTTGTAAATAGTAGTTTTTATTTTGTTGATTGATTCTATGGCATCTCGGAATGTTAGAAATTTTGGTGGTTGGAGCCCATGTTATGAGAATCCTTGTTGTTATTGTGGAGGACCCCACATTTGGTGGAATTGTAAAATTGGTCCTAGAAGAGGGAAGTACTCACCTTCTCTCTCCTATGATGGGCACAATTGATATTTGTGTGTTAGTCGTGATGGATATTGGAGCGAATGCCCTAATGATGATCATCCTCCTCCCCCCTCTTGTGCTAACAATGTTGCGAGTGGAGCTTGTGATCTTAACATGAACCATGACTCGACAAGCAAAGAAGGCATGTGTGCCATGCTCCAAAGTCTCTTGGCTATGCAAGATAGCTTATAGGAGGGTGTGCAATCCATATAGCAAGGCTTTGTGGACACGAGAGCTAAGGAAGAAGAGGAGAGAAACTGTGCCATGCAACCCATGAAGGATTTGTCTACTCCTCTTGGTCAAATTGGTGAGGAAAACCCTCCAAGCCTACTTAATGAACATATCTCGAATATTGAGCTCAATCAAATTCACTTTGGGGATGATGATGAAGATTTGCAAAATATGGAATCGCCCGAGAGTGAGTTCATATGAGTAGTGCTTGAACCCCAACAAGAAAAAGAATTTGTACTAGGAGAGGTTGTGAGCCAAGAATGGATGTTGAATCGAGCTCACCAACTAGAGGCCTATGGGGAACAATGTAAAATAATGCTACCAATATTTGAGATTTTGTTGAAAAGGCATGCCAAGAGAAGTCAAAAAGAAAGGTCACTTGAAATTGCTATCCAGAATTTGAACACCGATGTGAATGCTCGTGTTGAAACATGCACGATCGTGGGTAGTAGTTTTGAGTTGTTCCCCATTGAAGAGGAGGACACAAGGGATGCTCATGAATTGAAGGTGTTGTGGCAACCAACTACCTCATACATGAATCATTATGCTGAAATCAAACAAATGATACTAGAGTTGCAATACAAAGTCCAACGGTTCATCTTGAAAGACTCTAGTTCATTCTAAAGTGAGGACGTTATAAAAGAAGCAAATTTGAGAGTGGAGACGCCCAAATCTTACTCTAACCCTTTTTCAACCTTGAGTTTGGTTGAATGGATGAAAGTCGAGGTAATCAAGCTTTTGGAAGACCTTGTAAAGAGGATGGATCAAGGTTTATCCGATTTTAAGTTTGTTGTTAAAAGAAGGCAAAATGACCTTCCTCACTTGAAGGCTAAAAAGTGCAAAATGCGACACCAAGAAAATGGCCTTCTCATGTTCTAACCTTTGCCCCGTGGTTGTCATCGGAAGTTCGATTTAAGTTTAGGTCGAAGGTTCAAATCTTCCAAGTGGATACCTAGATGGTGAGGTAAATTGTGTCACGCCATGATATTAAATTGTGCGTTTAATGGGAGGCAACCCTTTATTTCAATTTTTTTGAAGGTTTACAATTTTTTTTCTTTCTTTATTAGAGTAGCTTAGTTGTAATTTTTTGACTAATCCATAAAGTTTCAAGTCTTTTTGAGCTATTTGGGCAGGTTGAGAACTGGAGGCCTCATAAAAATCCAATCAACGACCAAAAATTGTGCTAAAATGACATGCTAAATGTGGTGCGAACGCACATCTAAGTGTGCACGTCGCACATGCAATCACACCCAAAAATAGTGAGGATGCCAACAAGGTCGAAGCATGCGAAATGGGTGCGTTTTGCACCTGGAAGTGTGCGCGTCGCACCAACTGTCACACCCCAAAATAGTAAGCTGCTACAAATTGGCTGGAATATGCGAAGTAGGTGCGTTTCACACTTGGAGTTTTATGGGTCACACCAGCCATCACACATCAAAACAGTGAGCTGCTAAAAATTCTCAGGAAAGCAGTGAAGCTCAATCGCGCTGGAGTAGCACTGATGGCGCTGGGAAAAATTTAACAAAGCACAGAGTTCATGGAGTCCCAGACTCGAAAATAGGGTAGAATGGTAGAATTTTTTTTGAAATGGATTTCAATGCTTGGGGCCTGCTTTTTGAGGCTTAAATCACCAAGAAAACAACTAAATAGTGTTGCATTCTAGTGGGTTATGCCTCATCTATGAGAAAATTTGATAAAATGGAATACATTTTCAAAAACCACCATTTTTGGATTTTGACTGGCTTAGGACGACGATCTCATCACGATGAGAGTTGTCTCGTAATGACAATCACCATGGCGAGAGTATCATTCATGATGACTCGTCATGATGAGACGATGTCTGCTATAATGAGGCGCCAAAATAGTGAGCTATGCAAAACTGGGAGACTTTTCTTAACTAGTTCCTTTTTGACGTCCTATCTTCCTTAACTAATCCTTGCTATGTGAGATTGAATATGTTGAATAAAACCATTATTTTTCCTTCTACAGAGATCAAAACATGGTTGGAGATGAAAAAATGGATTTCATGAGATTTGCGAATGAGCATAGCCGACAACAGTACATGGACCAGAGGACTAGGGGGTTCATTCAGGAGAGGAGCTTTTTAGGTTTTGGCCTAAGGAGGAACCCTAAAAAATTAGAGATAGAAGAGGAAGTGGTGGAGTTATACAACTGGTTAAAGGATATTAGATTGTTACTGCTAATGCAGATAGGGGACTTATAAGCCACCAAAACACAAACACATCAAGTCATACAAATCCTGCAATATGATGTAGTCACAATACAATATTGATTCATTTCCATAATATATCTTCGATATATAGTCTTTGTATCCTATCAGTCTCAATGTATTCATATTAAAACTCACTCAACACACTCATCTGTACACACATGCTAAAGAAACTTAATTTTGTCCAACTAGTCATGACTTGCAGAGAAAACCTAGGGTCTACGTATCGTACCTGGTGGTACCTGCTCAACCATATGATCATCTGTAATCTCACATCGGACTTGAGCCACTCAAAAATAGAATAGTATGTATATTCTTTATCGTTCTTAATATATCTCATTATGTTCTTATTTTAATCATCTTTGAGGATAATATCACAAGTACACAGTCAATAATGGTGCACTTGAAAATCAGAAGTCATTTCAATTCATGCTTGAATTTTTTTACAGCTTATTTATGCGAGCAATGTCAATCCAAACAAGTAATTATTTCAGTAATCATGTCAGAGGACCGACCAACATGATATCAATCCAAATACTTATAAGGGACTATATTAAGTCTTACTCCATGTAAAGTCATGATCAATTCATCTTGATTAATTAACAGCATTGTCCTAACAAGGACCCTCAACCTCCATTCATTAGGGGTGAAGAACTATCCATCATATTATTGCCATATTCATAAATACTCTGTCATTATTCATTTACCAGACAATTTATCTATTTTCCACATACAATGTGACCCTTAGTTCTTTTACTTTTAGTTACAAGTCATATTCTGGTGTTAACCATATTTCCCCCTCAGGACAATCTACATTATGTGCCACTTCTCACCATAACTCAGGATCACAAAGATAATTCACGTGTAGTTGATCACACAATCATGAACACATATTCCAAAAAGGTTTATCAGCCCGTAACTTCTTCCCAATCCTTGACGCTAAGGTTTTGAGTTTTATAGACGCAGTGAACACATAATCTATCCTCCACTCTTCGTATTAGCCTTATTCCTTTTAAGTCACATCAAGACAATCACATAATATAGGCATATTATGATGCATGCATTCCTGTTTCACGTTTACTCAAGCGATATCCATCAACTCTCCATGCCTGAAGGCCTAATCATAATGTATGTATCAATTCTGCACAGTATTATGATTAACTAATCAAAGTCTTACTACTCATTAAATCATAACCTACCTCGATACCGAGCTGCTACCATAAAGTGCATGCAACCTTGTTCTTCGCTCTCGATTCAAGAATTTTGATGGAGAAGTCGCGAGTAGGAGGATGGAACCAAGCTATTTTGAGAGTCTTTCCTCTCCTTACTTAGTGTTCTATGCTCAGACTAATCCTAGGCATTTTTGGGAGAAAACCTCTTTTTAAAAAAGAGATGAAAGCTGGAAACACTTAATCCTGGTATTTTGTCTTGCGAGCTTTGCTACAACGGTCACCACCTCGCTGCGGCGAGCTCGCTATAACAAAGTCCGAACTGCTATAGCGACTGTTCGCTGGTTGGTCCAACTTCTTTGAATTTATTTAATCTGTGATTTATTAAACACCATAATTAATATCTCAAAACAAAATTTATATCACATATTTTTTAAATTCTTTCATTTTACTGTAAAATTTTTAATAACAATGGGATGGGTTATTATAGCACCAATGCCCTATTCTTTGTACCAGCGACCCTACCATACCTGTGGACCCTTTTTTCACCTGTGGATTCGCTGGTGCGGCCCCTCTTCCAACGATGATACACTAGCACCAATAATGTTATACTTTACTAAAAATGACATAACTTTCTCATACGGATATGTAATGTATCGACTCTTTTTGTTGGTTCCAAAATTTTAATACGGATCTAATGATACCATCCACATACCAGATAGAGCTCAGTTTCTTCAGGTGATACTACTAAAAAAATGATGACAAACTTTAAATTTTGAACAAGTACCTAAAACTCATCTGAGACCTTCTGAACACAAATCAATAGTGCAAGTCACTTATAAACCAAATTCCAGACCTGATGGAATCATCAAAATACCCAAACAAGGTCGTCTTGATTGAATATCGACCGAAATCAACTCTTAACTTAGAAATCTTAAAATTTTTAAACAATGACTCAAAATTCATTCAAAAGCCTCGAAATTATAATCAAACCTTCAACCAGAGCAAAAATCACCCTCTAGACCTAGTGAAATAGTCAAAACTCGAAAATGACCTTTCTAACCTCGAACGTAGACTTTGGTCAACTCTCTTAAATTTTCAACTTTTAAAACTCAAAAAATCTTTCAAAACTCATCTAAATGTCCCATGATCCAAAATAACAGTCCTACTAACCCAAAAATAATATTTTAGAGTTGATGACGCTAATAGAATTTTAATACAAGCTCAACTTTCATGGATGTTGACTAAAGTTAATCATATCAATTTTTCAAGCTTTCAAAATAAAAAAACTTGCATAATTCTAAATCAACCACTTTGAGAACCGTGTCACACATTCTCGCAGATTACAAATATCCTAAAGCAACTATAAGAAAGGATAAAATTATCAAAATGCTCAAAAACTTATAAACAACCATGAGAGTTGTTACACAATACCACCTCACCTCTGAGGTAGTGGTATGGACTGCGTACACTCTACCCTCCCCAGACCCCATGCTGTGGGAATACACTGGGTATGTTGTTGTTGTTGTTGTTGTTGAGAGTTGTTACACAATACCATCTCGCAGTGAAAAAAGTATTTCATAACTTTAATTGATTGTAGTATGTGAAATTTTTATGTATATTTACTCAATAGTAAAGATGCAACAATTGAGATATTCAAACAATACAAAAGTAAAGTTAAAACATAACTTAACCAGAAGATCAAAATGATAATGAGTGATAGGGGCGGCGAATATGAATCTACTTTTGAAGAAATATTTTTGAAATATGACGTTATTCGTCAAACACTTGCAACTTCTTCACCACAATCAAATAAAATTACGAAAAGGACAATGAAACACTAAAAGAGATGAGGAATGTCTTGTTGATATGTTCTGATTTACCTCAAAATTTATGGGGGAAGCTATCATTACAGCTTGCAGAATACTTAATCGAGTTTTCCGTAGCAAAGCACAATCTATTTCATATGAAAAATAGGAAGGAAGAAAATCTAACCTTTAATACATGAAAGTGTGTGAGTCTTTTTGGCGAAAGTGCAAGTTCTTAAATTCAAAAGGATAAAGATACAACCAAAAATTATTGAGTGTGTTTTCACAGGATATGCTATGAATAATAAAGCATATTATTTTCTAGTTCATAATTCATAAAATCTCGACATTCGTGTTAATATGATAATTAAATCAGATAATATTTGAATTCTTCAGAAAAAAATCCATATAGAAGAAATGTGAGTCATCTAACAAAGAATCTAAATGACCTCGAGAAAAAACAAAGGAAAATTCAAGATGTAGCAAACGTCAAAGGATTTCTACTTCTTTTGGATAAGATTTTTTAATATTTTTATTGAAAAATAAGCCTCAAATATTTAAAGAAGCTATCGCTTGTTCGAATGCTTAATACTAGAAAGAGGCAGTCAATAGTGAGATTGAATCCATAATAAACAATCATACTTGAGAACTGGTTGATCTTCAACCAAGAAATAAATCTTTAGGTTCCAAATGAATTTTCAAAAGGAAAATGAAAGAAGATGACACTTGATAAATATAAAGCAAGACTTGTAGTCAAAGGATTCAAACAATGAGAAGGTCTTGATTACTTTGATACATACTCATCGGTAATAATGATTATCTTCATTCGAGTGTTAATAAAATTAGTCACCCATGTACGTTCTTGAAATACATCAAATGAATATGAAAACAGTCTTTGTAAATAGAGATTTAGAGAAAGAAATATACATGAAACAACCTGAAGGGTTCATAGTTTCTGAAAATGAAAAGAAGGTGTATCAACTTATTAAGTCTTTGTATGGAGTAAAACAAGCACCCAAAAATGACATATTATTTAACCATACAATGTTGTCAAATGATTTCAAGAATAACAAGTGTGACAAATGCGTTTATATTAAGAACACTCTAAATCAAGTCATCATTGTTTATTTATATTAGGATGATATGTTGTTAATGAGTAACGATATTGCTAACATAAATCCTACTAAGTGTATGCTTGCTAGTAAATTTGATAGAAAAGACTTAGGAGTTACTGATTTGATATTGAAAATTAAGATTCACAAGACTTTTCAAGGTATAGCATCGTCTCAATCTCTTTATATTCAAAATGGTACTTGAGAAATTTAAGTTTCGAACTTTAAAATTACAAAAATACCAATTAATGTGAACCTTACTCTTGTTAAGAATAAAGATGAAGTAAATCTCAATTTGAGAATGTCAGAGTGCTGAAAAGTTTGATGTATATATGAATTGTACACAATTAATATAACTTGTGTTATATGTAAACTAATGTATCAGATCATAATCATTGGATGGCTATGAAATGAGTTTTGGGGTATTTGAAATATACTCAAAATTTTATTTTGCATTACAATAAGCATGTAACAGTTATTGAAGGATATAGTGATGCAAATTGGATCACCAGATCAACTAAAACTAAATCCATAAGTGGATATATTTTTTTATTGGTGGAGAAGAAGTGTCTTGAAAATCATTCAAACAGACGTGTATCACCCACCCTACAATGGAGTTTGAATTCACAGCATTAGACAAGGCTGATGAAGAAGTTGAATTACTCTAGAATTTAGTAAAAGACATTCCATTTTGATCCAAACTGTTGGCTCATACATACATACATTGCAATAGCCAATCGCCAATAGGAAGGGCTGAGAGCGTTAATATAATAGAAAGTCTTGTCACCTACGACAAAGACATGATACAGTTAGACAATTACTTTCTAGTACAATTATCAAAATTAACTACGTAAAGTCAAAGGATAATGTGTTAGATCCACTTATGAAAGACCTAACTAAAGAAGTGGTTGAAAAATCATCAAAAGGAATGCAATTATGGACGAGGACAAGTTATTGTGATGGTAACTCTTCCTAAAAGGGTAGAGATTTAAAAGATCTAGGTTCAAAGAGATCAAACAAAGTCATTGTTGACGGTTCAACATTGTTAAAATAACTTTTTAGTCCATTCTCGTGATAAGACAATGTTCAGTATTAAGGATAAAGTGTTAAGACTTTCTAATGATTTTTAAGTTTGATATGGTGCATATCAAATAGTGTATCTACAGGATAACACGCTAAGGAATCACCCATGTAAGTGTAAAGTATAAGCCACTTCAAGAAGAATTCTGTAAGACCAATTCTCTAGGCACTTATAAACTAGGTAGTGTTTATGGATGAAACGAACAAAATAGTGTGAACCAAAGACAGTTAAAAGGTTAATTGTGTGAGTTATGTTTTCTAGGTCCACACTAAAGCTCGACAGTTCAAAGATATCAAATCTATTGATTGATCAAGTATATTCGATATATGTTCACTACAGAAAGTTCAAAGAAAAACCTACTTATCTAGATGCAATTAATCTTTACTTATGAATCACATAGTTTTTATGCATGTTTTTCATCAAATAGCCATTACCCATTCATGTGGGGTATTGTTCAATTTTAAAAGGTGTGAATGGAAAATAAAGTGTTTTACCGAAAAGACAACAACAAAGATGATGCAATTTGAGTAGCACCTTTTCATATCAAACGAGTTGTGAATTTTCTGATAGGTTGTGATTTTTCTAATGAGTTATGACTTTTCTGATGGGTTGTGACTTTTCTGATAAGGCACAATAACACTTTTTCATACTACCCTTTATTGGCTATAAATAGGGGGCAATCTCTTAGTTTTCTACATCAAATATTCTGAATCCTTACAAATAAATATAGTCTATGTGTGATTTGTTACTAACTTTGAGTTTCACAAAGTTATGGGCGTTTGAAATACTGCTTCTCCGATAACAAATATATTAATTTTATCCTGAGAGGAAGTAATTTATAATATCGGGTACAGTGAGGAGATTAAATTCTTTATGGACATACAATGAATTTTGTGATCTCAGATATAAGGATGATCTCTGATATTTTTCTTAATAAAGTTTTCAATTTTTTAATTTATATAATTTTTTCGATTTACTGATTTGAACTAGGTAGAACAACAAGAATTAGTAAATCTTGGATATCATCAAATGATTTGACAATATGTGTGAAATATTTCAACTGTATAGTGGCAAGATATTAGTCAAACAAGTCTAATCTTAATTGCAGTGACACCAACCACTAATTGTTCACTAATTGAACAATTGCAAGAAACAAATAACAGTCCCTATAGTCACGTCGTATTCTCACCTTTAATTCCTGCAAAAAAAATATGAACCTCACAAAAATTTAAACAACACTAGTAGTAACGAACTGACCATTATCTCAATTTTCTGAAGGAAATTATTTAACATAATACATGTGGTCATGCTAATAGGAGTATCTGATACACCTTTAAGTTAAATCTACTTAATATAAAATAATCTTTTCCAATGTGAGGAAAACCCCCCGCCACACAACACAATTGATGATTTTGTATTTTGGTTAAGCCCTCAACAAAATTTTGATTTACACTACAAGAGACAAAGGTTTTTATCATCGTGAATTAGTGAAAAAATTATGTTACAGAAGATGATTTTTTCATTCATTTTTCACCGAACCAGCTCAGTAAGAAAATGCATGGTGAAAAACATTTGCTCACTGAAATATTGAGAAACTTTTTAATTTTTTCATATGAAAATATTATATTTTTCTCTCTGATTCAATCAAAATATCTGTAAAAGTAGCCACTAAATATTTTTTTGAAAAAATTCAATGAAAAATAGTAATTTTTAAATAATTTTACTACCCTCATTTCACTTTGTTTGGCACGTTAATATTTGAAGGGTCATATTCTTCTTTGACTATACCTTTCTTAAATTAATTTTTGGTTATTTAAAATTATTAGCTATTTTAATTTATAATATTTTTATTATAAGTCTTAAATATATAAAAATAATTAAGAACTTAAAGAGTCTATATTCAAATTCACATTAAAAATTAAGTACTTTGACTCTAATATTTCAAACTATGACAAATAAAGTGAAACAGAGAAAGTATATGGTAATACTTATACCATAAAATATTCTTTTATCAGATAAAATTTTATTGGGCCAATGTTAGGGAGTTAAAATGTAAAGAATTTGTTTGAATTTTATAACTTTATTACAAAAAAACATAAATTCAAACGACAGAAAATTTTAGGACTAGCATGGCATAACCACCTTGTAAATTTAGATTTTTGTATATTTTGCATGCCTATTTGGCCTTTTTTTTTATGTGAGACTGGTAGGTTTTTCGACATTTTGATTTTCTAAGCAACGTGAAAAAAAATCTGTTATATTTAAGTGACATTTTCTTTTTTAACTTTTCATAAAATAAATTGAGAATTTGATTATAATTCATTTATTATATTAATAATTGAAAAAAAGAAAAAAAAAATGAAAAGAAATGAAACGACCATTCATGTGGACCAAATTTGGGGTAGGGAGTACACATATAACGTTCCTTTGGGGATATCCGATAAAACAAAACACATATAACCTTGCTCGGAGGACTAGTAGTTAAGGGCATAACAGAAAATCATAAATTATTTAATATTCATCTATTTCAAAATAAGCTTTAGCGTTGCGAAATTGAAGTTAAAATTTTGATTATAAAGTTACAAACTTCAGATAAATAAGTATGAAGTTGGACTTGCCAAAATTTAACTTTAGACTTATATATCTAAAGTTGACATATTGCTTGCATTGGTTAAACTTTAAACATATAAATCTGAAGTTAAACTTGTCAATCTCCAACTTAAGACATGAGTTTGAACAACTAAATCTAACTCCATATTCAAATGTTTAAAGTTGGTATAACACATGTATGAAGTAATTGGTTCAAAAACAGAATAATGGTTGCTTTGCAGATAGCCAAAATGTCGCCATTGAAGAATCTTTAGTGGCAACAAAATAAGTTACCATCAAAGGTTTAATTTCTGTGATAACTTATACCACCATAAAAATTTATTAAAATTGCCCATCCACCAAAAGTAAAATTGTGGGAAAAAATGATCAAATATTTTATGTTTAATTTAATTTATGACAATTGTATATATTCGAGATATATACTATCTGATTTCTTTTCCATATTACCTCATACTACTTATTATTTTGTTTTCAACTTAATTCAATTTTTTCATATTAAACTTCTTTAGGAATATACCTCAAAACCTTGATTTGTTAAACAAATGGACTATTCTTAAGGTTTCGATAAGGACTATTTATGATTATGGATGGTTTGATAAACTTTCTTCTAAACAACTGATAAAAACTACTGAGCAATCTCTTGCTTTAAATTCGGCTGAATAGATTATTCACTTGTTAAACAAGCATGATATTGATTTATACAAAAATCGATACAATTACTTGCATATTGGTATGATTCAAATTGCCTTCAAACCTTTAACTCTTAAAGGGTTGCCTGAGACTTTCCTAGCTTCTCTTAGAGATGCTAGAAATTTAAATTTTAGACAGTCTCTAATGGGTTCGATAGAATCTACAGTGGCCTATGGTCCAGTGTATTTTAATACACAACCAAATTTGCAGTTATCACTTTCTGATGTAAATATTATAGATGCTTTAACTTTGAATGTTAAAACGCATGGTTATAATTACGTGCCTGGTTCAGAACTAATAAGTCTGTCCTATAGAATTTATTTTAAGTTATTATCTACTTTAAATCCAAGATGTAAGTTATACGATACATCTGATCAAACTATATTAGTGGAAACTAATTTTGCAAGGTCCAAGGTCACCACTAGGAGACCTATTAAGTGGGAAGAAATAGATTTCCCGACTACATGGACTCTAAATTTGGTTATATCCCCAAGTCATCTAACATATGTTGTTACAAATTCTGAGTACTCTCATATTTCTCAAAATCCCGATGGTAGGATTTGTATTCAGTTTTCTGATAATTGCTATGCACCTCATAGGCAGTCTTTTTCTAATAATAGACTAATGCCAACTGTAGGTTCCAATTATAATAAACGTTCTCTATCTAGTCATAGGCTTTTGCCTGCTATGCATCATATTTCCCCGGTTGAACCTGTTTATGGTCCAGCACGAGATCGTGCTGCTTCATTACATACCATTGTAACTAATAGTAACTCAATGATAGAAAAGGTTAAAATTGACCCCCGAACAAATATAGTTCAGGTAAATGATGCTAATTCTGATAAGGATATTCCTTCTGTATCCGAAATGGATTTTGATCCAAGCGATTCTTAATGATTCCACAACTTCTTGATTTTAGCCCAGGTTCTCTGGCAAGAAAACATATCCAAAAGGAATTTTTTGATAAAAAATGGAATCGGTTTAAAACATGGTTTTTTTATACTTATAGTAAAGTGGATATGAATAATATCTCTCAAGAGTTTTATGAAACTTGTGCTTTGCATAATCAAATTATGTATTTTGTTCCTTGGTTTATAAACACTTATTTACCTTTATATGTAAATGTTATTGAAAGAACTTATAAAGATGGTAGTGGTAGCCTTATAAAAGCCATATACCCTCCTCAATCACCTTTTATATTGCCTAATAATACAGGTATCACCTTTAATGCATTTCAAAAATTCATTGATGAAGATATTGTTTCAGTCAGCATTGCTGAAATTAATAAACTTATTACTCAAAATAATTATTTGAGTTTATATGCTAAAGTTTTGGGTGAATATATTAGTTCTCTTGATAAAAAACTTGATGAATTGACTATCTTGATAAAAGGTATAAAAGCTGATATGGCTAAAACTAATGTTGCCTCTACTTCGGCTAGTAAAGCTGATGCTCAGGTTTTTCCTACTCATGTTCAAAGACCGCCTGAAATTCAGAATTTCAAATTTTAATCTTTAAGTGATTTAGAAGAACTTCTTGATAAAAAGTTTTCTGGTTTAAATATAAAACCTATTGATTTATCGAAAGATTTTTCGAACAAAATAGAAACAATTGTTGATTATAAAAATCAAGTTTCTTTAGAGTTTAATAAACTCAGGGGTTATCCTAGAAAAAATAATAGTTATGCTAATAAACCCAGCATGCAGACTTATTATTATCCTCGTCCTACTCCTCAAGATGTTTTGATAGAGGAACGAGATTGAAATCAGACGAATACTTCTTATAGCGGTTCCAAAATTTATGAATGGAATCTTGATGGTTTGACTGATAGACAATTAACCATTTTGGTTCATAGAATGCTTATGTATGCAACTATCTGTAAAAGTGTTAAAAATACAGATAGAACTATTTGCAAAATGATTATTGCTGGTTTTACTGGCCAACTTCGAGGCTGGTGGGATAACTATTTGAGTATTGATGAGAAAGATTCAATCATAAATGCTGTGGCTACTGATGATGGCGTTGATAACTTAGGCATGACTCTAATAAAAAATAGAGAAGATGTTGTTTATACCCTTGTTCTCACCATTTTAGAATATTTTAATGGTAGATTTATCAATCAGTATGAGACTGTTCGTACCCTCCTTAATGGTCTAAGATGTAACACCTTATCTAATTTTAGGTGGTATAAAGATACCTTTATGAGTCGGATGATGGAATTACCCAAAAATAAGTTTGAACATTGGAAAGCTAAGTTCATAGATGACCTTCTCTCCTTATTTGCTGAAAGAGTTAGAAAAACTTTGAGGGGTAGTCATGGTGAGATTCCTTATAAGGATTATACTTATGGTAAGCTTATAGAAGCTTGCACGCAAGAGGGATTAAACTTGTGGAATGAATTACTTTTGTCCAGACATCTTAAGATGGATAAGCTTAAAGAAAGATCTCAGCTAGGAGACTTTTGTACTCAATTCGATTTATCCGAACCTTCTGCTAATAGCAAAAACAAGAGCAAGTATTATAAGTCCTCTAGAACCGAAGGATCCCACAGGAAAAGGAGATCTAGACGTAGGACTAAGGAAGAAAGAGAAGCTAGAAACAGCTTTCGAAAGTCTACTAGATTTACCAAAGATCGATCTGGGAGGGATCTATCCAAAATCAAGTGTTATACATGTGGAAAACTAGGCCACATAGCACCAAATTGTAAGTTGAATAAGTTGAAAACTTTAGAACTAGATAGTGAGACTTATGATAAAATTTATGGTTTGTTATACACCTCAAGTTCTGAAGATGATTATTACTCTCATTCTGATTCCGATATTGAACTGCTTGATTTATCTGATAGTGATAAAAATACTGATAGCCCTTGTGCCATTTGCCAAGGTAATAAATGTAATTGTGATGATGATGAAATTTATAAACTGCAATCACAATTTCAGGATTTCTATATTAACACTATCACCTCTGATAATGTAATTGAGCTTTTGAAAGAAGTTACTGATAATAGGCTTTGCGAAAAGATTATAAATCTAGCTACTGCTAATGAGGCTAGTTCAATTTCTTCAAAACCTTTTGAGAATAAAAAAAATTATTTTAAGTACTCTGCACCATATTCTTTAAAGGAGGTTGATAACCGTCTTATGATAAAAAATGCTTTTACCGAAAGAGATTCTTCTTTTGATGATTTAAAAAATGAAATTGAGAATTTAAAAAGAGAGATTAAATCTCTTAAACAAAATCAGTTGATTTGTGATCATAGAATTACTCAGATAGAGATAAATAATTTTGTGTCTACCAAAAGTAATCATATGTCTTCTAAGGACAAAGGTATTGCTGAACCAAAGGAAGACTCTGTTAATCTTGACCCTAAAAATGAAATGTTTTTAGGAATGATGCAAATTATTACTGCTCATAAATGGTATGTTAAATATACTATTTTTATTGATAATAGTTTTTCTATCACTAACATTGCCATGATCGATAGCGGTGCTGATGTTAGCTGCATTCAAGAAGGCTTAGTGCCTACAAAATATTTTCAGAAAATCACTCATATGGTTAAATTTGCATCATGACATGCTTTAGATATAAAATATAAACTGCCTAATGCTAATATTTGCCAGAATAAGGTCTGCATTCCTCATTTATTCTTTCTGGTAAAAAATTAGTTATACCCTCCAATTATACTTGGAACCCCATTTATAAATGTTGTCTATCCTTTTACATGCATAGATTCAAAAAAAAATTCTGCTACGTATAAAGATAATAAGATAAGTTATACTTTTGTTACAGATCCAGTAACTAGAGATATTAATACTCTTATTAATATAAAACAAAAGCATGTTGATTATTTACAATTGGAAATGTTTAGTCTAAATATATTCGACTCTATGAATTCTGCTAAAGTAAGGGAAAACATAAATTTAATTTCTGAGCAGATGGCCGTTGATATTTGTGTTGATCATCCTAGTGCTTTCTGGAACCGAAAGAAGCACATTCTTACCCTTCCGTATGAGGATAATTTTTCTGAAGATTATACTCTCACTAAATCCCGTCCTTGCCAGATGAATGCCGAGTTAGTGGAATTCTGCAAAAAAGAAATTTATAATTTATTACAAAAGGGTTTGATAAAACCTTCCAAGTCTCCTTGGTCCTGTACTACTTTTTATGTTAATAATGCTGCAGAAAAGGAACGTGGCGTTCCTAGATTAGTAATAAATTATAAACCCTTAAATAAATATTTGAAATGGGTAAGATATCTTATTCCCAACAAAAGAGATCTTTTATCAAGATTATATGATGCCAATATATTTTTAAAATGTGGTTATTGGCAGATCCAGATTTTTAAAGAGCACTCTTATAGAACTGCTTTTAATGTGCCTTTTGGGAAATACGAATGAAATGTAATGCCTTTTGGTTTAAAAAATGCTCCGTCCGAGTTTCAAAAAATTATGAATGATATTTTCAATCCATATCTAGATTTTATCATTGTTTATATTGATGATATTCCAGTATTTTTTAAAACATTTGAAACCCACATAAAGCATCTTGAGATATTCAAGAAAATTGTTGTTGTTCAAAATGGTTTGGTTATATCAAAACCAAAAATGAGTTTGTTCCAAACTGAAGTCCGATTTCTAGGACATCATATTAGTCAAGGAAAGGTTACGCCTATTCAAGGGCAATTGATTTTGCATCGAAATTTCCTAATATCATTACTGATAAAACTCAATTGCAAAGATTTTTGGGAAGTTTAAATTACATATCCCTTTCTACAAAAACCTATCCCATGATTTAGCTCCTTTATATGATCGGCTAAAAATGATTATAAATCTCCTTGGACTAATAGTCATACTACTTGGGTAAAGAATATCAAACTTCGTGTTCAGTCTTTACCTTTTTTAAGCATGGCTAATCCAACTTGAAAAAAGGTTATTGAGACAGATCCGTCCAATATTGGTTATGGTGGGATTCTGAAGTAAATCAATCCCAGTAATACAAAAGAGTATTTGATAAGATTTCACTCTGGTAAATGGACTGAGGCTCAGAAAAAATATGCTACTGTGGCCCATGAAATGCTCTGCATTGTTAAATGTGTTTTGAAATTTCAAGACGATCTTTATAATCAAAAGTTTTTTGATAAAAACGGATGCTCAATCGGTTAAATACATGTTTGATAAAGATTTTAAACACGATGCTTCTAAAATGATTTTCGCAAGGTGGCAAGCTCAATTATCCCCTTTTGATTTTGAAATCATTTATAAAAAGGGAATTGATAACTCCTTACCAGATTTGTTATCTAGAGAATATCGACAATAAATCTAACGATTATCTGCTGCTATACGTACATGATGGATCCCCCGTGGATCACCAAAGGAAGAGGAAGGGGAAGATCATCCCCCAACTCACAAGGGAGATCATACTCCCAATCAGCATCATTGGGATCATTATACAGATCCTCATCAAAACTCCCTGTTATACACAGAGGAAAAATGAGTTTGGTTAATGAGAAGATTTCTCAAAAGGATGGATCATCCGTTAATTTAAATGATATTCTTGAAGATAGTCCGTTATACGGACATTTGAAGGCTTATTTGGTCACTCAAAAGCAAGGAGATACCTTTGCTTCTATTACTAAAGAGGATACTGATGATATCAAATCCTTCGAAAAAGTATCAAAGAGAGAAATTATATTTCTCTTAGAAAGTTCTGATATTCAGACGAACAATGAACCTTGGAAGATACTCCAGAGGTATTTAATAGATGGTTTATACTACCCGGGTGAGTCTTACAAAACCCGAAACTATTATGAAACTATTTTGATAAATACGGAAAGTGCAGAGTTTCAGTATTTCTCAGGATATCATACCAATGAGAAAGTTTATAACTTCTCAAAAATTATTATTAAACGGATTATATCCGTCAAAGAATGGGGTATATCCACTATGAGAGAAAGGCAGATAAGCCTTAACCAGTCCAGCATGAATTTCACTTATTGGGACTATATTCAGGCATTTGATAAAGTGCTTTATTATAATAATGATAAATAAAAACATACTTGGTTTATAAAGGTATGTGCGAAGATATTCGCTGACCCAATTCCAACTTGGTTTCTAAAATGGTGGTCATACCACGGTCCTACAGTCAAGATACTACCGTCCAAATTTCTAAAATTATACAAGGAATGGGTGAAGATTTCGCCCGATGTTAACAGACTCTACATGGCAGATCATATTTGCTATCCAGAGAAAAATGATCAAATCTATTTCTTTGTCGAATTTTCCATCCCATGGATTCACAAATGGAGCTCTGAAGTAGGCCAAACTGAGGATCAAATCCCCTGCCTTTATAGGGCATTCTACAACAATTTCTGGGGTAAATTGACAAGAATTAACCCCAGACTAAAGTGATACACGGCCAAGAGTTGATAGACTCCATTTTTCTAATAAAATCCAACTCTATATTAACGCTCCTGGAAAAGAAGTCATGGAGCAACCTTCGGTAAAACATATGGCTAGGAAAATTTCCTACCAAGAAGGGGACAAAGAGAAGATGATTAATGATTATCTCGAAGAAGTAAAAAAAAATCTTCTTCAGAATATATCACAGATTGATAAATCAGATACTTCGATGAGAAGTACGGCAAGTGATGAAGAGGAGGTTGAAGAAGTTTAGCCGACAGAAACAGACAAGATACTGTCAACTTATGAGGTCGAACAAGCAGAAGATTTATGCAACGAATGAAAGCCATGGATGAAAAATATGGCAAATAAAGTAAAGACAAGACACCTAAATAGTAGATACACTGTTTCAACAGGAGATATACTGTTACCCTACAGTAGATAAATTATACAGGGACCCACATGGGACCCAATTTTACTGTATAAAGATTTTTTATTTTTGTTATTTAAAGGGGCCTTTATCATAAGTGAGGGGCATCAGAAAAAATATAGAATAGCTTTCTCTTTTCTCTCTAGATAGTTTTGTAAAGTTTGTAAAGAAAACATTTGCCGCTGTTCCGATTTGGAATAAAATTTTGGATCAGTTTAGCAAGCATCAGTTGTCACTGGTTCGGCTCTCAAGGTGATACAGTTATTAAATTTTTAATACTTGTTAAATTCTCCTAGCCAGGACGATGTCCGGCTAAAGATATCATATCTATGTTGAATAACTAACTTCTCTCCTATATACACCATGAACAGAACTAACTATATACACCATGAACAGAACTAACTTCTCTCCTATATACACCATGAACGGATCTAAGCTTTATTAAAGTATAAATGAATTTTGATATGATTTCTCATGAACGGATCTAAGCTTTATTAAAGTATAAATGAATTTTGATATGATTTCCTAAGCTTTATTAAAGTATAAATGAATTTTGATATGATTTCTCGACTAGGGTTCTGAGATCGAGGTACAGTCGGATCTAGTACTACTCTTATTGGCTACGTCTGGTCAGCCGTGGACCAAAGCCCGTTATTGAGAAGAAAAAGGGCGTCCTTTTCCGGTTAGAACCACCAGACACATGGGCTCAACCAAAGCCCGTCTTTTTCGGTTAGAACCACCAGACACCGGACTAGACTACCGATAGTTTGCTTGATCCTTGACTAGGCGGACTACCGCTAAGTCGTAGATCTTGCTATTCCTTATTTATGTGCATGAAATTATCAACCACAAATCAATTTCAAATCAAATCTATCCTTGATTAGCGGCCAATAACGGGCAAGATTTTACCCTTGCTATGCAATTGAATCACACGACAATTTTTATTTTTTTTTCACTATAAAGCCCAAACTATATTTGCCTCTATCCGATGTGGTACAAACAGCTTAGACGAAGTGGCTTAAAGCAAAGATGTAAATTTCTCTTCCTATTTTACATTAGCTAAATCAAAGATGTAATTTTTTTTGCTTTGGAAAAAGAAACAATATGTATGAGACTGAATTTTAACTACAATTACTTTTAGAATTTATTATAAAACCCACCACTATTTTAATTAATTATTTTTTGTATTAAATATTTTGAAATATATTTATCACTCTTTGTTATTTTCATTTGTCTAAATATATATTATAATTTTGATTATTATTAATAAAATTAAAGTTTCTTATTTTTCTCATTTTCCTCATTTATTTCATTTTATAACATCATGAACTTATTTACTCAATTAGTATTTTTCACTTTTTTTGCCTTAGAAATAATACTTTTTATTGGTAAATTTGTTACATATATTACTTTTAATCAATATATTTAAAGAAGAAAAAGAAAAAGAACAGGTTGATAATATACGATTAGTATAAGCACTAAAAAAGTTAAATGACATATAAGGAAGAGAAAGTCTATTGTTCAGGGGTTAGGGGGTGGGGGAGGGCAGAGGTCTTTGGTGTCCCCTCCAGTCAAGAATTGGGGCCTCACAATCACTAGCCAATATGCTTTTCTCTCATGCCTTTCTTTGTTCACAACACAAGCACTCCTTTTCCATTCATTCTAAGATGAAGAGAGTGAAACTAACCCTGAAACAAAATAGGACTTCTATTCCGATTGTTCAGCTGTTCCGCGTTGAAAGAGGCGGTACCGTAGAGGGACTAATCGCTTGTCCGGGTTGAAGACTAGAGTCTTATCCCCCGTTCGATAGGGGAGAAAGGGCCTTTTCATTTTCTTCGTCCTCGGGCAGACCACATATGCCCGGATAAAGCCAAAGAGGCTATCTATGTCCCGCTCACGCAAATCCCTGGGAAATAGTACGCCCGGTTCACCAGGTTCTACCACTGCAGGGCCCAATCATAGTCAAAAGAAGAGTTTGATCCTAGCTCAGAAGGAATGCTAGCTATGAAAAAAAGGCCTTGGCTTGAGTCCCTATGTCACGTACCCCTTCCCTTTGGGTAGGGAATCCACAGGAAGAAGCAGAAGCATGAAATCACCCGAGGAATGCCTCTATTTATGCCTGGCCCGAGAAAGCACACGCTAAGCAGATCTTTACCAAAGCCATATCTCCATAAGCATCCAAAGTTGCCTACTCATTGGTAGTGAAAAATCTTCTTCATTTCATGTTCTAACTCCCAGGACCACCTACCACTAGTCTTCGGCCGGAAGGGTTTATTGCACAAAAAGGCCGGGGCGCAGGCTCCCAAAGAGAGAAGCCCAACGAATGTCAGATGCAAAGCCCCGCACCTCATTAAGATCATATTGGCATACTCTCCTAAAAAAGAAAGAGCAGACCCCATTGAAGACAAGAGTGACAAGGACATTTCTGTCCACCGCCCTTCTCACGGAGCCGTACGTGGACGTTACCGCACATAGTGTGAATAGGAAGATATTGTAAGACAGATTTAACAAGAGTAACTATCCCACCATAGCTAAGCATCTTGGATTTCCATCCCTTGATCTTAGAAATCACTTTAGAGACCATTCCAGTGAAGTAGATGATCTTTTGAACTCCTATATATAGAGGGCAACCAAGATAAGTTATAGGACTTTCGTTATAGCTGAAACCAGTAATGGTTTTGACTCTATCAATGATGTCTTGAGGTGTTTTATTAGGGATCATGAAGTTTTGTCAGGGCAATGAAATTGGAATTCAAACTTAGGGCTTAACAGCGCCTTCAATAAAGAAATTGTGAACCGCCCTGACCAAGTCGTCAACAAAAATATTCCAACAGTGATAATAAAAGGAACTATTCGACCTCTTTCAGGAAAGGGCCTTACACACGGGGACACTGGCTGATCATTCAAATATTAATTATAAGAATGAAAAATCAAAAAGTTGCCTGGTTCTCTCTTGCCTGCCCATGGATTCAGCAGCAGTTCGAAAGGTTGCCCTATTCGGAAATCTCCGGATCTATGCTGATTTTCAACTCCCCGAAGGGGAGGGTTAACTTTTCGTTATTGATGGTTGTAAATAATTTTCACCAAGTAAATTAACTAAACATGATAATTTTATTAATAATTATTTTTGCTTTAAAAAGTGAAGCAAATATTTAAAAGTAATTTTTTTAAAAGTAAACAATATTGATTACATTGGAAAGAGTTAAAGGTAAATTAGTGTACAAAAAATTATTTATAATTTTTTAAAGGGAGTGTTAACTGAAAATATGACAACTAATATGAGATTAAGATAGTATATAATTCTTTAAATTTTGAAGGCAGGTTAAATAAAATAAGTAATAATAAATATATAAAATTATTCATAAATCTTGATAAATAACTCTACAACTATTAAAACCTTTCAATATATGACTACATATTTAAAAGGAGGTAAATCAACAATTAAAATGGACAGAGGAAATATAAAATTAGTATGAGTACATTTTTAGTACAATTAATGGATCAAATACATAAGAATCTTTAAAATTATTAGTAATAGAACTTTGAACTTACATACAAAACCTCTATAAAAATAAAGTCGCTATGAAAGGTCAGCGACTTGATCGCCACTAAAAGAGAATTAGTGGAGACTAAAACGTTGCCACAAATCCTCTTTTAGTGGCGATCAAGTCGCGGACCTTCCATAGACTATTTCTTCGTCGCGGTCAATTATTTTTCCAACCATATTTTAGTAGAACTATTTGTGGCGACGGTGGTTAAGTCGCCACTAATATGTTACTTTTTGTTGCAATTTCAGGGTCACCACTAAAACTAACACATTTTGTGGTAACATGTTTAGGTGCATCTGAGTCTTCATTTTTGTGTGGTGAAAAATAAATCACTACTAAAAATCGTCAAAAAAATACTGATTTCTTGTAATGAGTTACATCACTAGTGTAGGAAAAATAGGTAGAATAGATGAAGATAAGACATTATGATTTCAAGGAAGTGGATGTCAATAAGAAAGTTTACTCATGATCTAAAAGTTACACCTTTGTGGAGAAAAAAAAAGGCATGCACTAACTAGTAAGTTGGAAAATAAATAATTTGCTTATCTAAATTCATTCATTACTTATGTGCTATCACGACCAACATGTTTCTTACCCATATATCTGTGGTATAGAATAACAATTGAATTTGTTTAAGCGGTAACACATAGATTTTAGTGACCAAATAGTATATTCTTGATGCAAAATTTCAATTAGAATAATCGAAATAATGAAATAAAGCTTGTTAAACAATGAAATAATTGATGAAAGAAAGTAATGAATCTTATTAGCATGTCCCTGGCGTGGTTGTCTAGCAATGTCACCAAAAAAGCATGAACTTTGTGAGCGTGAGAGATTGAGTTACAATGCTTGAGAGCAATGACCAATGAGTAACAAAAATTCGATGGATATAAGTGAGGGTGAAGGGATACTTTTATGGCCTAACACTAAAAAACATCTTGCGCAAATTTTGTGCCTCATGATGTTTAGTATTTGCATGTTATAACAGTTACGTGCATCACTACAAATCTGCCAAAATGGATCCTAGATTCTTAGGGAATAATTGCAACCTGGGTTTATAATGACCAACTACTAATATGTTCTCGGTCTTGTAACACCAGAACCAGGTAGAGTACGGACTTGGGAACAACCTTACTGGGAGAGATCAAGTGCTTAGACCAGTGTCTCCTTTGCTAAGTCATACCTGATCTTTTTTTAATTTTCATGTGTCACCTTTTGATTCATTCAGCTGCTAAACCTGGGTTTGACCCATAAGGATAGCACCCCCACATTTTGGGCATTCACTGAAATATGCCTGGGAAGTGGAAAAGTCTCATGTTTTTTAGCGGGAAGACGAATGAAAAGACTTTTGTCATTAATAAAGTGATGTGTGCCTCCTTGCATTTAATGCTCCAACACATGTCATCTCCTAAGTTGACCACACCAATCATTAGTTATCAAGGTAATAATGGGTTCTGCTTTTTTGAAACCCATATATAGGCTTCGTCTCCCTTGTCGCTTTCACTTCGTACTTAAGGCTTCTCAAATTTCTTTTTTCAACTTTTTCTTCCTTGATTTTTTTGATCATTCACAATATTTTCAATATTTTATCCTCTTCCTTGTCTTACCATTTCTTTCAAAGCTTTCTATTGTTTCTCCATGGAAGGAGTAGACCCCTCCTCCCCAATAAAAGATCTTTTGGTAACTTTTAGTGATGTCATTGCCGTCTCTTCTCCTTTGATTATTCTGTCCATTTAAGAAAAGGTTTCATTTGAATAATTTCCTCTTTTAACTTAGATAAAAAGAATTGAATGGGTGAGCACCGCCCACCCATAGTAGTTGAAATAGTTCTGAGGACCTAGAACTTTACTGGCAATTGTAGTGCCAGTTCCCAGTCATAGAATCTAGTCTATGAGCATAATAAGTCAGCGAGTGAATAACCATTTGTGATATAGACCAAGCACATACCCAAGGTCCTGAAGGTCTACGATTGGGAGAAACAGGGCATCCATGCGGATGCTCCAAACGAACATGAGAGAATCATTAGCAGTGTTCAGGCTGCTTCTTTGTATAAACTTATCCCTTTACTCTAGGTTTTAAAATGCCCATAAATAATGTAATTTTTAACTTCGATTACCAGTACCAAGTGTGTTTGGCATAGGCCGCGTAGTTATATGGAGAGTATTCAGTTATCTCTAGTTTTTCAGTAGTCTTGCCAACCTCTCTTTATCTCTTGAGCACTTAATAAACCTTTATGTTCCCTAGACCTTCCAAAGCATAATTTTTTTTATCAGACAAGGCCAAATAAATTTTCTCATCAACACAAATGATGATGTTAATTAGATTTGGTTAGATGAGTTCATAGTGGTAGAAACCTCCAAAATCATCCCTCGATAATATTCGCCATTTCCAAAGGCCTAGAATCCTTTTCGTACGTATTTTATTGCATACTTGAAAACATTTTCCTTCCTTATATCTGATTACGACATTAACTTTTATATCATCTCCAGCTAAGGCTTGGACCTCAAGGTCTATCCCTAACCTTGGGGGTTACCTGTAGAGCATCTTAAAATTACCGACTGAGGCTTTGCAAACTTAGAAGTTGATGATTCATTACATGAATGGAAGACAAAAAATCATGGTAAGTTTAACTTCCCTTCATTTCTTCAATTATGATTACCAATTTGAGTATTAACTCAATATCTCCTTTTTTTCTGCAGGGTTCTATGATAATAGGTTTCGATTTCCTACTCAGCTAAAACTTCTATATCCTAATAAAGCATATGAGAAGATTGATCTCATGATTGATCCAACTTTGGTGTTATCTGGATCCACTCCTTTCACCTTTAGGGAATCTGCCTTCAATCTTCCATCAAAAAAGAAGCAGAGGTTGAGAAAAAAGAAAAAATATACTGGGGGGAACCTCTCATCTTAGGGATAAAGTTCTTGAAACCATCAATTTGATTGAAAATGAAGAGTATATTCCAATCAAAGTTTGTGAGGTCAAGCCTTCAGTACAGACTTTGGGCCCAAAGAAGTTGCTGCTCTTCTGGACAAGAGTGGACTCATGATTGTGGAGTAAGTACTCTTTATTAGTAGAGTACTTCGATGAGAATTATACCTATGATTGTGGCTCAATAAAATCTATTTCCTTCTATAACTTAGTCACTCTTAGGGTCTTCCTCCTATCTTTCCACCATTCCCTCTATTTGGATCAGAGCCTCGAGTAGGGGAAAATAGTCGATTACTATTAAGGTATTTGTCAAAAATAAGTTTTTGTCCATATCATCTATAGTGGAAGATTTACTTAACGACCTATCTAGTTTGAAAGACAATGAGAGGATGCAAATGGTCTTCACTGAATGCCTTAACAATGAATCTATGCACACATCTGCAAATTTAAGCATAAGTATCTCAAACCTCATTATTTTCATTTAGATTTTCTTCTTACTAACTCCTTTTTTTTTCTAGATAAATATGCTAAACTTCAAGGTATTCTAGAAGTATCTAAACTTCAAGAAAGCTCATAGTCACGGTGGTTTCAGTGGTTCATCATCTCGGGGTAGAGACTTCTCAGATAAGGATCAACGTTATCAGCATAGCAAACTCGTTTAGGCAGTATTGCAGATTTTTTATGATGGTTATCCTGGGTTGAGTTCTTTGAGTAGTCAGGGTTTGGGTCAAATATTTAGGGGTTCTTATTCAAGGTTCTTAGGTTGCAGTGTGCAATCTGGTTTATTTGGGCCATCCCATTAGCTTGGTACAGTTAGTGGGTGCTTTGATTTTGGCAGTTTGGTCATTACTCTAGAGTGTGCCATAAGATAGGGAGGGTCATCCACAGTAGAGTTCTCAAATGCAGACTTATTGGGCATCAACACCATAGGCTAGAGAAGGTGTGTAAAGCGGTAGAGGCAGATCTCAAGGTGCTAGGGGTAGAGCCTAGGCGGCTCGTGATAGTGTCATAGAGTTACTTAATCCAAAGGCGAATGTGGTCATTGTTATGCATTCCTAGGTAAACCCAAGGCAGAAGTCTCTGATGCTATTATTACATGTATCATCCTAATTTTTGATAGGTCTGCTTCAGTATTATTCCACCCTAATTATACTTATTAATATGTGTCTACATATATTTCTTCAGGTATTGGTATGGTGTGTGAGTCCCTTGTTGTACCCATTCGTGTTGCTACCCTGATAGGTGATTCTTTAATTGTGGATCGGGTCAGCCCGATCTTATGTTCTGACTCTTTTAGTGTATGATACTTGGGCAGATTTGATTATTCTAAATATCATAGATTTTGATGTTATTTTATGTATTGATTGGCATCTTTGTATAATGCTATATGGATTGTCATGCTAAGATAATTATTCTAGTTATACCAGGTGTACTGAGGATGGATTGGAAAGCTACTCAGGATTTGTATCCTAAGAATGTTATTTCCTTTCTCCTGGCTCAGCAGATGGTGGAGAATGGGTGTCTTTTTTCTTTGGCATATGTGCGTGACACTAGTGCTGACACACCTTCTTTAGAGTCAGTGAGGATGGTGAGAGTTTATTTCCTATATATTTTCCAATTGTTCCTCCTGATAGAGATATCGACTTTGCTATTATAATGACCTATTCTATCGTTATAGAATAGTAAGGCATAAGCACCCGACTAAAAAAGTTCCTAAGTTAAGAGTTGATAAAATCTCAAGCTAGGGTGAGCTTAGACAAAAATATAGTGTGTTGTGCCTTAGAGATGATTCATGATTCGTGTGTTGTCATATAATAGTGTGGTATTCATTTTTGGATAGCCAACTATCGTAGGGTCCCGTAAGAAGTTTCAAGATGGCAATCGAGTTTATGGAACTCCAAATATAATAGTTTTCGTGTTGAGAATAATTTGTGAAGTCTATAAAATAAAGTGTGTTGTAAAATAATGGCTTGGGGGTAAGAAATTGATGTTCTGGAAACTGACGCTCATTGTGATGAAGGGGAACCTCTGACATGCTCCGTCATAAAGAGCCATCACGATGAGCCAATCCTTATTGCAACGGCTCATCGCAACAAGAAATCGTTCATCACGATGAAATGATGGGGCAGTATACCTGTGCATTTTTAGCTTTTCTGAGTTATTTTCCCCACAACTCTATTTCATTCTAGAAGCACTAAGAAGCAGTTCTTCCAAAAAAACTAGGGCATTCTTCATTGTTTGAGGTAAGTAATCCATAAAACCTCTTTGTTATTGATTATTAATCTTCATAAGACATTTGGGTGAAAGATTAATGCTAGAATTCTTAAATTTGAGCCCTAGAAATATGAACTTGGGGAAGAACCCTATGGGTAGGTGTACATCACCTAGAATTGATCCTAGGATGTATATTTTTGACTCTTAGTATGAAATTAATTATTTTTAACATGATTAACACTAATGGGGAACCTTGAGTTCCATAAAGGTGAAACCTTTAGGCTTAAAATGGCTAAAAGAGATGAACTTGGTTAGGAACCTTATGGGTATTGATTCTTTGACTACTATGAGCCTAGTTGTTGATTAATTAACCTTTGGGGAATGCTAGAAACCTTATTTAAGGGTATAATGATGGGTTAAATTCTCAAGACCTGAAATAAAGAGTAAATGATTAATTACTCTTATATAATTGTTGTTTATAGACCTGGAGCATTCCGAAGAGTTAAGGAATAACAAGGTAGTGGCGAGTTAGCTTGCGGGTGATAATTCTTTAATTGAGGTAGGTTATGATTCTAATGAGACTCATTATAATACATGATATATGGTAGAATTATGTAACTTGTGATTGGTCTTCAATCTTGATTGAGCTGTATATGTTATCCTGTTATGCTTGGATGAATAGGCTAGATAAATAAGAAGTGATATGTGAGCTAAAATGGGTAGGTGTAAAAGAGTCTTGGACACCATATATATATATATATATATTCATTAGGGATATGTCTGAGAGCCTAGTTGGATTAGTTTGATGCTGATACAATTATTGTGGATTGAATACCACGCTGGTATGGTACTTGGACACCTAGGATCCCATACATGTCATGGCTAGTGGGCAAAATAAGACCCATAGCATGTATGTACACTCTTTTATCTTGGATTGCATTATTATATGGCCATTTATAGTGAGTTGGTTGTGAACTAAGATGAGACTAGAGATACGAGTGACATAAATAAAAGTTAGATAGATATAAGTTCCATGTGAGATGACTGTTGAAAGTGGTTATTCCTTCCCCTTTGTGGTGATATTTCGGTGACTTATGAATTTGATATTATTGTTGTTGAATTTACTTGAAGACACTACCTATTGATTGAATTACATGCTAAGTGTTGAAGTCCTTCTTACTTGTTATGTGTTTTTGCTTTATTCATGTTTTAAACCTGAGGTGGCCTATGATACCTACCAGTACATTATATTTTGTATTGATACTACCCTGTGCTCTTCTTTTATTGAGTGCAGACCATGTTTTAGAGACTGATTCGCGACCTCGGCTAGAGTAGACGAGTTGATATTAGATCATAGGGTGAGCACTACTTCTCAGGTTGTCATGGATCCTCTGCGAGTTGTTGTTTTTCTATCAGACAATAGGACTCTTATTATTTTAGTGTTTTTAGTACCTTTTGGATATCTTAGATGATGTTTTGGTTTAGAGTTCTTGTACGATGACTTTCAGATCTTGGGAAATGTTGTACTGTTTTCGCACATAATTATTCATTTATATTAGAGTTGATCTCTTTATGACTTAAATTAATGGTTAGTTTGCTTATCTATCCTATGATTGGTTGAGTTTAAGGTTTGGATTTTTGAGTTAGTTTGTTCTCCCACTGGAGGGTAAGCGTGGGTACCACTCACGGTCTAGTTGTATCATGACAAAGTTGGTATCAGAACCTCGGGTCATTAATATTATCGTACAAGAACATGTCTAGTAGAGTCTTGAGAAATGGTACTGAGACATTTGTACTTTTCTGTAAGAGGATACATGACTTTAGGAAACCTCAACTTCTTTCATCCTTCATGCTAATTCTTGATTCCAGTTGGTATCTGGCAATCCAAATTGGTATCTAACTCTTTCATTCTTATTCTCGTAGATGGTGAGAACACGTGCACTAGAGGCTAGAGCAGCAGCATCCAAACTAGTTGTTAAGGCTGGGTTCATGACAGGGGAAGTGTGAGAGGCAGAGCTAGGGGGAGAAGAGAGGAACACGCTAGGGGTGGAGCTCGAGCTGCAGCTCTGGCTCAGTAAAGATTAATATTTCCTCCTCAGCAAGAGCATGTTCCTGAGGTTGTGGTAGATAAAAAGATTTCGATTGTGAATGATACGGTAGTACCGGTCATGGGGACAGGGGAAACACCCATTCAGAGAGGTGTGGCACAAGTCTTGATGTCATCTAATACGATGCAACAAGTTTTGGGTTTTCTTAGTGGACTGGTAGGGAATGAGACTACTTACTATCGCACATCATCCGGTAACCTAACATATTGTAGCTATGGCTCCTCGAATAGAGGTTGATTTTGAGACAGGTATGTCTCCACGATTAGTGACAAACCCAGTAATGATTGGTGGTGAACATGACCTTTTTTGCAAGTTTTTGAAGATGAGGCCTCTGATATTTCATGGGTTAGAGTATGAGGACGCTTATGAATTCATCATTAACAGTCATGAACGACTGCATAGGATGGGCATTATTGAGAGGCATGGCATAGATTTTGTTTCTTTTAAGTTTTAAGGGGATGCCAAGATGTGGTGGAGGGCATTCATGGAGTGTAAGCCTACTGGAGCACTCCTTATGACTTAGAGTCATTTCTATCAAGTGTTTCTAGAAAGGTATGTTCCCCGAACCTTGAGAGATATAAAAAAACATGGGTTTGCCAACATTAAGCAATGGAGTTCTTCTATGGCTGCATATGAGGCATGCTTTCATGGCTTGACTCGTTACTCTTCTCAGTTGATCAGTACTGAGAAAGAATGGATCCATTGTTTTTTAAAGGGTTTGAATACAAGGCTACAAATTTTTGCTTTATAGGTAGCATCTTCTGAAAGGTCTTTCCAGGAGGTAGTTGAATTTGTGAAAAATGTTGAAGGGGTAAAGAAAAAGGGTCAGGTAAGGACGGCTTCGAAGAAGCCTTGGTCTGGAGGCAGTTTCAGTGGAAAGTTTTCTAAAGGTCAAGGTTGCGGGGATATCCTGCTGTCCCAATTAGTCTGCAGAGCAGGTTTCTACTGAGGGTCCATCAGGAACCATTCAGCCTTTATCATATTTTAGTGGGTATCTTACTTCGTCGGCTCTAACACAATAACCTACCTCTTACCGTGCATATTATGAGTGCGGTGAGGTTGGTCACTTGAGGAGAAATTATCCTCAGCTTTGACAGCTCAGCAGCAGGCTCCTAGAGCTCCGGGTCCAACTGGTAGAGGTAATGCTTATAACAAGGATTATTTACAGGGTGGGCGGGATGGCCACACGTCTGGTAGGGGTGACACTCAGCCTAACTGGGGTGGTGGCAATGGCAGAGAAGGTAATTGGTCCAACAAGGGCGGTGCACAGACTTGTGGTAAGAACTATATCTATGCTTTTTTGGGTAGATCAGAGGCAGAACCATCATACGCGGTGATCACATGTACTAGTCTTATCTATGACCGCATGGCTTCAGTTTTATTTGACCCTGGTTCTGCTTTTTCTTATGTGTCTGCTGGATTTTCTGAGGGTTTTGACTTGATATGTGACTACTTGATTTCCCTATTAATGTGTCTACCCCAGTGGGTGATTCTATAATTGTGGATAAAGTCTTCCGTGCTTGTCCAGTTATATTTGTGGGGCAAAAGACTTTGGCAGATTTAGTGATTCTAGACATGGTGGATTTTGACATCATCTTGGGGATGAGTTGGTTATCTTCACACTATGCTATTCTGGACTGTCATGCTAAGACAATGACTATGGCTATGCATGGGTTTGATAGACTAGAGTGGGAGGGTAATTATAGTCCTACTCCTAAGAAGTTTGTTTCATACCTTCGTGCCCAGAGTCTGATAGGAAGGGGGTGTTTGGCCTTCCTAGCTCATCTTTGGGACACAATTTAGAGATCCCCGCTATTGAGTCAGTTTCGATGGTACGTGAGTTTCAAAAGGTATTTTCTACAAATTTTCCTAGCATGCCACCCGATTGGGACATTAATTATTTTATTGACTTAGAGTCGAATACATGTCCCATCTCTATCCTCCTATATAGGATGGCATCAACTATGTTGAGAGAGCTTAAGTCTTAGTTACTGGAGTTGTTGAGCAAAGGGTTTATTCATCCGAGTGCCTCCCCGTGGGGTGCTCCAGTATTGTTTGTTAAAAAAAGGATGGTAGTCTACGTATGTGCATAGACTACCAGTAGTTAAACAAGGTTATATCTGTAATTAGTACCCTTTTCCTTGTATTGCGTCTTGTTTGACATGTTCTAAGTTGCATCAGTCTTGTCTAAAATTGATCTAAGGTCTAGATACCATAAGTTGAAAATTTGGTCTTTGAATATTCCTAAGATTGCTTTTTGGACCAGGTGCACGCACTATGAGTTCCTTGCTATGTCCTTTGGGCAAAATAGTACCCCGACTACTTTCATGAGTTTGACAATGAGATATTTAAGCCCTACCTAGACTCATTTGTTATTGTATTCATTAATGATATCCTAGTGTATTCTAGGAGTGATAAAGAGCATGTGTAATGACCCTTTCGGTCATTCTCGCATTTACGCTTTTCTTGTACTGTTAGAGCTTACCTGTAGTGACCCCAAGTCATTTATGGCTTTCTTGGACCGGTGGTTCAGTGCCCTGGCCGTTCGTTTGATCATTATGACCATTTCCCTATTTTAGAGCTTTAACTTAGGATATCATTGACTTTGGTCAACATTCTTTGTAAATGCGCTCGGAATCGAATCTCGATAGTTTTATTAGCTCCAGAGCATGGATTTTGGTCTAGATTGACCCTTGGTTAGGTTTTGGGAGTTTAGGTTTGGCTTTGTGTGGGTTTTTGTGTTTTTTAGCCAGTTGAACTTGAAAGCTTAACTTTGATCAACATTCGGAGAAGACAACCTTGGATGGAAATTCTAACAACGTTGTTAGCTCTAGAATGTTGACTTTGGGCTAGGGGGACCTTTGGTTCGGGTCCCGAAGCTTTCGAACTTGTTTTAGGCCTTGGTGTTCCATTTTAGAAAGTTTGGCGTAAAGTTGGTTTTGGTCGTGGGGCCCACTTTTCATTAAATCGATGTCTACTGGGATTCTCGTCTATTCTGTTGAGTCTGAAATGCAATTTTTTAGTCGATTAGCTCCGCTCATTTGTGTTCGTGGGACCCCAGATGTGTTCTCGATGGTCTATCGGAGTTATTTTTCCCAGTTGGCATTGCTGGTGACAGTTAGTTGTTGCCATGGCACCAGCAAGCCATTGCCCACACGGGGCTTGGCTGTGTCCGTAACACAGCATACAAGCTGCCCCTCTTGTTTGGCCTTCGCCTAGGCTGCACCTAGGCCGCGTATGCATGGCCGCGTAAGTGGTGGGCTTACTGTGTGTGCCCTGGGCAAGCATCTAGCCTTGCCAGTGCCTGGCCTATGTGTTTGTTGATGCCCCCCCGCGTCTGCATGGTCACGTAGGCAGCGCCATGGCCGCATAGGCATAGCATCGCATGGCAGCCTTTAAGTTAGATTCTTCTCCCTCTTCATTTCATTTGTAATAAACTCCATTCCACCATTAAAACCAGTCCCAAAGCTCCATTTTCTGCACTTCTTCTCATCAAAGTCTTGGATGATAATTATACTTGCTTCATGATCGTTTTCCCGGCGTTGATTCAGTAAGTTCATTGCTAAATTCTGATTTAACTCTTTCAAATTCTCTCTTTAAATTCCTTGGTTTGGGTGGGCTATTTTGGCCCCGAATTCTTGCTCAATTCTCCTAAAATTCTGGTCATGCAACCATTGGGTCATTATGATCATTTTGCACTCATTCATTTTTGGGTTTGGGTTACAGAGCCCACGAGCCAGTCGGTGACCCAAATTTCAACCTGGCTATAATTATAGCAATATGGGTATCGTTAGCCTCGTTTTAATGTGTAGTTTATGTCTTGATAGTTTGATTTCTATTTGGAGCTTCTTAGAGTAGTTCAGGCTCAGAAATTGTTGTTCCAGCAGTTGGTCATCGAAGGACAGGTAGGTTACGGTTTAATTCTTCAAGACTTCATATATATAGGATATAATTATACTAACTAGCATCCTTGGGTTGGGTTTATTAGCGTGGTACCCCAAAACTTTCCCGTTCTTTCATGTCCGTATTATTTCACTCGTTTGGTTGTGAAATTCATTGTAGTTGCTTATATCACCCTTATGGTCCTCTGTGGCCTTGTATTTGACTCTGTACCATAGATGGTGGGTTATATGAGAATGTCTGTGAGTCTCGGACATTGATATTGCGATCTTAAGTTGGTTATCAGTGATTTATAGAGAGATTGGAGCCTGTGCAGGGCCGATAGGTTGATTGTGGGCCATTGGGCTACTGTTTGTGATTGACTATGCCATTATCATGCATTTAAAGAGGTTTTCACATGTTTTACCATGATTTTGGCTTCGGGCCTACTATTGATGGTTCTCTAAACCTTGCACGGCCCCGAGGGTTCATTTTTGGTAAAAGTGGTTATAAAGGGTTTGGAAATGATGTTCATGCATCTTCTTGGGGTAAGAAAGTTAATAGGTTGATTTTATAACTACTTTCAGACTACTACTAGACTCGGCGAGGCCAGAGTGCTAGACGTGTGTTATTGGTTATTTGAGAGGACACTAGACTCGGTTAGGTCAAGCATCAGACTTGTTTTACAACCTTTTTAGACCCAGTTATGTACGGGCACCCTTGTAGTGGATTTTGAGGTTTGATTCAATGATTTAGACCCAGATAGAACCTCCAGTGAGCATTTTTTGAGATCTGGTGACTTATTTGGCTCTGGACTCATTCCGGACTATTTTGTTGAGGTTATAAGAGTTAGTATGTGGTCGAGGACTTCTATGGACCTTGCCAACCCAGACCAGGGGCTACGTGCTGAGTGTTCCAGGGGAGGGGTATATGGTGTATTTGAGGTATACGGGCTCTGTCCTCCCATAGATCCTACCTACTGGGCTCGTAGGCACCGGAGGAGGTACATATAGGGTTACTGTTCCACCTAGTTTTCAACTATTGCATTATATCATACATGTGTGTCTGATTCCACCCATGTTTACTATTTATTGAGTGTACGCTCTGGTAGTATGGGATGCCAGAGGGTTTGTCTTCACTTGTATGTTTTCCTCAGGTGTATGGGTGCTTGTTGGGACTGTAGGTAGACTTATCGTTATTTTATTGCATTATGGATCTTTAGTATGGTTACATTCTGGTGATTGGTAATTGAGAGTGTTATTACTAGCATGACTTAGTTCTTGGTATTATTTTCGAGCATGGTTACTGTTATTTTTTTTCCTCCTTCCATTTTTACTTGAGGTTACCGGTATATCGCCTAATTCTAAAACTCTATATATATATTGTTATTGCGAGAATCCCAAGTGCGTTACTTCTTTCTTTCACCTGTAACTATGTGATATATATTCTAGTAGCTAGCCAAGTATGTTGTTTTCTTCTTGTATCCGTCTATGCTAACTTCCGTGTACTTATTCATTATTTCTTGTGACTACTTATTTCTCCTCTGCTGTTTTACTTCTCTTATATCTTATATGCGCCCAGTCGGACTATGATACCTATTGGGTACCCATTGCTTGGCAATTGGTGCTCATACTACACTCTGCATCTCCTGGTGCAGATCCTAGTATGGGACATCGCTGCTGATCCATTAGAGACTTGTGCGGGCTGATCTTTTGGGGACTATTCAAAACTAAGGGCGAGCTCTCGGTGACCAGATCTTAGCTTTTAGTTCATCCTTGTATTATGTACTTTTTTACTATTCGGAGACATATGTGTATATTATTTTGGATCCTTTTGTACTCTGTTGATGTAGTTCCGGCTCTTATACTATGATACCAGGTTTTGGGTTTGGTTTGGCTTCTTCTTATGCATTCCTGTTGCTTATTCTTTAACTTATTTCCCTTGCTTCCGCTATATTATGCTTCTTTCGCTTGCTTGTTAGATTATAGCCTATTACTAATCATTCGGGGCTATGAGAATTAGTTCACCTACTAGGGGTTGTCGGTGCTATTATAACTGAGAAATTGGGTCATGACAGCTTGGTATCAGAGCCTAGGTTCACCGGTGTCATCGCTATAGGATCCAATGTCTAGTAGAGTCCTGCGGATCTGGGTGGAGACGTCCGTACTCAATCCTCGGGAGGCTACAGTGGCATCTTAGGAAACATGGACCTTTTCTTATTTCTATCTTGTGCATAGTATCCTTGAAAGTTTCTTGAAAACTCACTTGTTCTAGTTCATTCTCCCGCAGATGGTTCATACGAGATCATCGACTACAAGCAGAGGCGAGCCTTTGACTACATCACCCTTGACTCCAGCTAAGGGCCTTGGAGGTCACAGAGGAAGAGCTAGGGGATATGCCCAAGCAGCGGCACCAGTTAAAGCTCCTAGATTTAAGGTTGAGCCTGAGTATGAGCCCGATTTTATTCAAGAGCAGTAGTATGTGGGCCAGGGGATAGCCCATGTGCCACCATCTCCAGTATCAGCTTCAGTGCCAGCATCAGCCCTAACTCAGTCTTCAGATGTCCAAGGTTTGCTTCTACAGTTGTTGGGTATGATCAGGGATTATCCTATTGAGGTAGCACAAACATCCGCTCAGGAGTTAGCCTTGGGTGCGAAGAGTTCAGGAGCGCAGCCTGCTACTGCGGCTCCCCGTGCAGAGGTTTTTCTAGTTCCAATTGTTGCACAACCTCTTGATCTTCGCCCAACTATGACAGAGATAGAGCAGAAGGCTTTGGGTATATTTATCAAATTGGAACCTCCAAGGTTTGCTGGTACACCTAGTCAGGATACGCATGAATTTATCACTACTTGTGAGGAGATGCTACACCATTTGGGTTTACTGGAGACTTATGGTGTTGGATACACTACTTATCAGCTGGAGAGCCCAACTAAGTTATGGTGGAGGGCCTAGGTTGCTTGTAGACCATCTTCATCACCTCTGTTATCTTGGTCAGAGTTTTATGAGGACTTCATGGCCAAGTTCTTTCCATAGAGTGACAAAGAGCATCGTAGGGAGCAGTTTACCAGACTTATGTAGGGTTTTATGACCGTATCGGAGTATAAGACTCACTTCCACCAGCTCACTCCATTTGGGGCTATGATTATGCCTATCGAGCCCGACAGAGTTTGTAGGTTTGTTTAGGGATTGTGAACACAGTTTAGAGAGCCAGTTGAGATATTAGTTTCTAGTGGTCGATCATTCCAGGTTATTACATACTATGCCCGTACCATAGAGGATTTTCATCTTCATGATCTGAGGGATAGAGATAAGAGGCCTCAACATCAGTGTAGCTACAGTGGGTCCCATTACAGTGGTAGAGGTTCAGGCTAGTGGGGACGAGGGTATCAGCCACACCAACACCAGGGTTAGTCTAGTCAACTGGTTCAAGCTTTACTTTAGCCTTCTGGTGGTCCATTTGAGCAGGGTCAGAGTAGCCA
Organism: Jaltomata sinuosa; assembly: GCA_003996215.1. Lineage (NCBI taxonomy): Eukaryota > Viridiplantae > Streptophyta > Magnoliopsida > Solanales > Solanaceae > Jaltomata > Jaltomata sinuosa. The sequence continues at coordinate 567,197 of QJPP01000270.1, forward strand.
GCAAGGTCACCGTAGTCAGTCTTCGAGGGGTACAACTTATGGGCATCAGGCCATGGTGGCCATACAGGTTCTGCTGATTCATCTTAACAGGGTGGGCTGTCAGGGCCTTGCTATGAGTGTGGTGTTAGTGGTCACTATGCCAAAGATTTCCACCAGTGGGGTACAACTTGCTATGATTATAGTGTTGTCGATTATTATGCTAGAGATTTCCCCCAGCGGGGTACAGTCCAGCTAGCTCAGCCTATTCGTGCAGTTCAGCCACTGGCTAAGAGGGGTGGTATCCAGGCTAGAGGTGGTGGCCAGCATGGTAGGGTAGGTGGTAGGGATGGCAGTCAGTCAGGTGGTGGTCATCGTCAGTTTTATGTGGTCCCTGAGAGGCCGAAGGTAGAGTCCTCGGATGTTGTGATCACAAGTATGATTTTTGTATGTCGATAGCCAACTTTTGCTTTATTTGATCCTAGATCTACTTGCTCATACATTTCTGCCTACTATTTGCCTTGTTCGGGGTTGGCTAGTGAGCTATTATTTATGCATGTATCTGTTTTGACCCAGTAGGAGATTTTTTAGTAGTGGATCGAATTGTGAGGTCCTGTATGATTTATGTTGGTGATTTGGAGACTTGGGTGATTTGATGATTCTTGATATGTTAGACTTTGATGTGATTCTGGGCATGGACTGGTTATCCCCTTACCATGCAGTTTTGGATTTCAATGCCAAGACCATTACCATAGCCATGCCCTGCGTATCCCCGGGTATGTGGCAGGGTTCTGTCGGTCGTGCACCATCTGGGATCATCTTTTGTCTTTGAGCTAGGAAGTTTATTTCTCACAGGTGTTTGGCTTATCTAGCATATGTATGAGATGCTAGTGCCGACCCTTCTTCATATGAGTTGATTCATGTGGTTAGAGATTTCCTAGATGTGTTCCCTACCGACCTTCCAGGCCTCCCACCTGAGAGAGATATCGACTTTGCTATTGAGTTAGAGCCGGGCACCAGGCCTATTTCTATTTCTCCTAACCGTATGGCTCCATCTGAGTTGAGGGAGCTTAAGGATCAGCTTGTTAGCTAAGGGTTTCATTAGGCTGAGTGTATCGCCTTTGGGGTTCTTCTATTCTATTTATAAAGAAGAAAGATGGGTCGATACAGATGTGTATTGATTATCGGCAGCTGAACAAGGTGATTGTGAAGAATAGGTATCTGATATCATGCATAGATGACTTGTTTAATCAGCTTCAGGGTTCATTCGTGTTTTTGAAGATAGATTTGAGGTCAGACTACCACCAGTTGAGGATTAGGGCAGAAGACATCCCTAAGAAAGCATTCAGGACACGCTATGGCCACTATGAGTTCCTGGTGATGTCTTTTGGGTTGATTAATACCCCTGCAACTTTCATAGACTTGATGTACAGGGTGCTTAGCCCGTATTTGGATATGTTCATGATAGTTTTCATAGATGACATGCTGATATACTCGGGAGTAGAGATGAGCATGAGCAGCATTTGAGGACTGTACTTCAAAACTTTGAGAGACCATCGGCTTTATGCCAAGTTCTCAAAGTGCAAGTTTTGGCTTGAGTCAGTTGCATTCCTAGGACACATGGTGTCTAAGGATGGGATTAGAGTGGACTCGGGGAATATTTCAGTTGTCCATGATTGGATGAGACCTACTACTCCGACCGAGGTTCACAGCTTTTTTAGGTTAGTAGGGTACTACAGGAGGTTCATCGAGGGGATTTCTTCCATAGAAGCACCTTTGACTATGATGACTAGGAAGGATGTTCCATTTCAGTGGTCGGATCAGTGAGAGGATAGCTTTTAGAGGCTTAAGGCTTTGTTGACTTTAGCTCTTGTGTTGACTTTTCTAGTTGACGGTGAGAGCTTCTTCGTGTATTGTGATGCTTCAGGGGTTGGTGGTTGTGTGTTGATGCAATAGGGTCATGTGATAACATATGCGTTGAGGCAGCTGAAGGTTCACGAGTGCAACTACCCTACTCATGACTTGGAGTTGGCAGCAGTAGTTTTTGCGCTTAAGATTTGGAGGCACTACTTATATGGGGTTCACTACGAGATATTCACCGATCACCGTAGTCTTCAGTTCATCACGAGTTAGTGAGAGCTAAACTCGAGGCAGAGGAGATGGATTGAGTTACTGAAGGACTATAATTTCACTATTCTGTATCATCGGGGCAAGGCAAATATTGTAGCGGATGCCTTGAGTCAGAAGGCGGTGAGTACGGGTAGCCTAGCTTCACTTTCAGTTTTAGAGAGACCGTTGGCCTTGGACATCTAGTCCATGGCTAACCATTTGGTTAGGCTTGACTTGTCAGATCCTAGCAGAGTGTTGCCAGTATTGAGGTTCATTCTACCCTGGTTGATCAGATTCAGAGTCATCAGTTTGTGTATCAGTGGTTGTGTGACCTTCGTGATCAGGTTGTTTGGGGTTAGGCCAGTCAGGCTACCTTGGGTTCTGATGGTAGTCTGAGATTCAATGGTCGTCTTTGCGTTTCGAGAGTTGGGGATTTGATTCAGTTGATTCTTAGGGAGGCACATTGTTCTAGATATTCCATCTATCCTGGTGTAGCCAAGATGTACAGAGACTTGAGACATCTTTACTGGCGGAGTGGTATAAAGTGGGATGTGGTGGAGTTTATATCTCGATGCTTGAACTATCAGTAGGTGAAGTTCAAGCACATGAGACCTGATGGTTTGATGCATCGACTTTCTATTCTTGAGTGGAAGTAGGAAGGTATCAATATGGACTTCGTAGTTGGGATGCCTCTACTTCTCAAGGGTTCAACTCTATTTGGGTGATTGTTGATCGGCTGACTAAGTCAGTGCACTTCTTGCCAGTTCATACTACTTACAGTGCAGAGAGGTTAGATCAGATTTACCTTCGTGAGATTGTTCGGTTGCACAGGGTCCCAACTTCAATCATTTCAGACCATGACACTCAGTTCACATCTCAGTTCTGGAGGGCTATTCAGCGAGACTTGGGTATAGAGGTTCAACTTAGTACTGCATTCCACCCTCAGACAGATAGCCAGTCCGAGAGGACTATTTAGGTCCTGGAGGACATGCTTCGGGCCTGTGTTTTTGACTTTGGAGGTTCATGAGATCAGTTTGTTCCTTTGGTCGAGTTTGCTTATAATAATATTTTTCATTCGAGTATTGGCATGGCACTTTTTGATGCTTTGTATGGTAGGCATTACAGATCATTGATTGGTTGGTTTGATGGTTTAGAGTCTAGGCCAAAGAGTACAGATCTGCTTTGTGATTCACTAGACAGATTTAGAGTGATTCAGGATAGACTTCGGGCACCTCAGAGCAGGAAGAAGAGATACACTGATTGTAGACTTTGTGCCTTGGACTTCAGTTTTGGTGACTTAGTGTTTCTCCACGTATCGCCCATAAAGGGAGTGATAAGGTTTGGTAGGCGGGGCAAGCTTAGCCCCAGGTACATTGGGCCATTTGACATCCTTCAGAGAGTTGGTAGTATTGCCTACATGTTAGCTTTGCCTCCAATATTTTCTGCTATACACCCAATTTTCCATGTATCGATGTTGCCATGGTATGTTGCAGATGAGTCTCATATATTGCAGTGGGATACGGTTCAGTTGGATGACAGCTTAGCCATTGTTGAGGAGCCGATAGCCATTTTTGCCAGAGATGTTAGAAGGTTGAGATCTAGGGAGATTCTGGTTGTAAAGGTTCAGTGGAGGTACTGTCCAGTTAAGGAGGCTATCTGGGAGACCGAGAGAGAGATGTAGGCTCAGTATCCGCAATTGTTTGAGCTTTCAGGTACTTCTTTGTTCTTGACTTTCAAGGACGAAAGTCCTTTTTAGTATTAGAGAATGATGTAATGACCCTTTCGTTCATTCCCATATTTATGCTTTTCTTATACTGTTAGAGCTTGCCTGTAGCAGCCCCAAGTCATTTATGGCTTGCTGGGACTGGTGGTTCATTGCTCTGGCTGTTCATTTGGTCGTTATGGTCGTTTACCTATTTTAGAGATTTAACTTAGGATATAATTGACTTCGGTCAACATTCTTAGTAAACGAACTTGAAATCGAATCCCGACAGTTCCATTAGCTTTGGAGCATGGTTTTTGGTCTAGATGGACCCTAGGTCGGGGTCTAGGAGCTTTCGATTTGGCTTTGTGTGTATTTTTGTTTTTTCTAGCCTGTTGAACTTGAAAGTTTGACTTTGGTCAACATTCGTAGAAGACAACCTCGAATGGAAATTGTGACAGTGATGTTAGCTTCGGAATGTTGACTTTGGGCTAGGGGACCTTTAGTTCGGGTTCGAAGCTTCCGGACTCATTTTAGGCCTTGGTGTTCCATTTTGGAAAGTTTGGCCTAAAGTTGATTTTGGGTGTGGGGCCCACTTTTTGATAAATCAACCTCTGTTGGAATTTTTATCGATTCCGTTGAGTCTGAAATGCCATTTTTAGTCAGTTAGATCAGCTTGTTTATGTTTGCGGGATCCCGAATATGTTCTCGAGGGTCTGTCGGAGTTATTTTTCCAAGTTGGCATTGTCGTTGGCAGCTGGTTGATGTCATGGAACCAGAAATCTATCGCCCACACGGGGCTTGGCTTCATCCGCACAATAGCATGCCAGCCGCCCCTCTTTCTTGGCCTTCGCCTAGGTGGCACCTAGGCCGCGTACGCATGGCCGCGTGCATGGTGGCCTGGCTGCGTGTGCCCTGGGCAAGCGTCTGGCCTTGCCAGTGCCTAGCCTACGCATTTGCCGGTGCCCGCTTGCATCCGCATGGCCACGTAGGCAGCTCCATGGCCGCGTAGGCATAGCATCGCTTGGCAGCCTTTAAGTTGGCTTCTTCTCCCTTTTCATTTCATTTGCTATCAACTCCGTTCCACCATTAAAACCAGTCCCAAAGCTCCATTTTTCTCCAGTTTTTCTCATCAAAGTCTTGGAGGTGAATTATTCTTGCTTCATGATCATTTTCTCGGCCTTGATTCGGTAAGTTCATTGCTAAATTCTGATTAACTCTTTCAAATTCTCTCTTTCAATTCCTTGGTTTGGGTGGGCTGTTTTAGCCCTGAATTCTTGCTCAATTCTCCTAAAATTCTGGTCATGCAACTATTGGGTCATTATGATCATTTTGCACTCGTTCATTTTTGGCTTCTGGCCAAAGGGCCCACGGGCCCATCGGTGACCCAAATTTCAACTCGGCTATAATTATAGCAATATGGTATTGTTAGTCTCATTTTAATGTGTAGTTCATGTTCTTGATAGTTTTATTTCCGTTCAGAGCTTCTCAGAGCAATTCGGGCTCGGACATCGCCGTTCTAGCAGCTTGTCATCGGATGACAGGTAGGTTATGATTGAATTCTTCGAGACTTCGCATATATAGGATATAATTATACTAATTAGCATCCTTGAATTGGATTTATTAGCTTGGTACCCCAGACCATGCCCATTCTTTCATGTCTATATTATTTCACTCGTTTGGTTGTGGAATTTGTTGTAGTTTCTTATATCACCCTTATGGTCCTGTGTGGCCTTGTATTTGACTGCGGACCATAAATGGTGGGTTATTTGGGAATGTCTGTGAGTCCCAAACATTGATATTGTGATCTTAGGCTGGTTATCAGATGGGGAAGTGGGTCTAGGCCAGTTCTTTACTGCCTCAATCTTTTAAGAATCAACTCGAATACCATCTCTAGTCACAATATGACCCAGAAAAGCAACAGACTGCATCCAAAACTCACACTTGCTAAACTTAGCAAATAACTGCCGATCCTTGAGAGTTTGCAACACAACTCTCAAATAGCCCGCATGCTCCTCCTTACTCCGAGAATAGATAAGAATATCATCAATGAAAACAATCACAAACATATCAAGATATTGTTTGATCACATGGTTCATCAAGTCCACAAAGGTTGCAGGAGCATTTGTTAAGCCAAAAGATATAACCACAATTCATAATGACCATACCAAGTTCTAAAGGCTGTCTTTGGAATGTCACACTCTCTAACACGACGCTGATGATAACCGAATCTAAGGTCGATCTTGGAGAAGAAACTAGCACCCTGAAGCTGATCGAACAAGTCATCAATCCTAGGAATGGAATACTTATTCTTGATTGTGACCTTGTTCAGCTGACGGTAGTCGATACACATTCTGAGGGAACCATCTTTCTTTTGCACGAACAAGACTGGAGCACCCCATAGAGAGATGCTAGGTTGAATGAAACCCTTATCAAGGAGGTCTTTCAACTGACCCTTTAATTCCTTAAGTTTCGCAGGAGCCATTTTATAAGGAGGAATAGAGATAGGATTCATATCTGGAAGAAGATCTATCCCAAAGTCGATCTCCCGCTCGGGAGGGACTCCGGGAAAATCTTTGGGAAAAACTTCTGGGATCTCATTCACAACAGGAACAAACTGAAGGGATAAGGTTTCAGATTCCGTGTCCATAACCCGAACTATATGATAAACATAACCCTTAGAAATTATCTTCCTAGCCTTAAGATAAGATATGAAAGTACCTTTAGAGGATGGGGGACTACCTTGCCACTTTAAGACAGGTTTATTTGGAAACATGAAACTGAAAACTCGAGTACGACAATCAACCGAAGCATAACAAGGATACAACCAATCCATACCAAGAATAACATCAAAATCAGTCATCTCCAACTCTACTAGATCCGCTGAAGTGACTCTATGAAGGACTGAGATAGGGTAATTTTGGTAGATTCTTTTGGCTAGGATTGACTCACCAACAGGAGTAGAAACACAAAAGGGTTCTAGAAGCTGATCCAGACAAACCTCAAACTTACAAGCAACATAAGGGGTCACAAAAGACAAGGAGGCACCTAGATCAAATAAAGCATAAACATCGAGAGAGAAGACTTTCAACATACCAGTAACAACATTTGGTGAACTCTCCTGGTCCTGGCAAGAGGACATGGCATAAAGGCAATTCTAGCACTGACCACCAGAACTACAAACAGTGCCCTGCTGAGCCGGTCGACCTCCTGGGGCTGCTAGAGCAGACTGAGTCCTACTACCTCCCTGTTCCTTCTTAGCTGAAGGGCAATCCCTAATCATGTGTCCAGCCTGTGCACACCCAAAGCATGTACCTATGCCATAACGACACTCTCCCGGGTGATTCTTCCCACACTTATTGCAAATAGGGTGGGAAGATCCCTTTGCAACACTCCCCTGAGACTACGAATAGGAACCAGATCCTCTACCAGTCTGATCATGATGAGGCCTGGGGGCCTGGGTAGGGGACTAGCAGAATAATGAATGGGTCTTGATGATTTCTTTAGGAACGAGGAGAGATGTATGCCTCCAGACCTCTGATGTCCAAAAACTGAACCTTCTGACCTAACCATCTTGTTCTCCCTTCCCATCTCCCTCAACTTGTCTCTCTTGATCTGTTGGGCATGGGTCATAAGTCAAGAAATATTCATGTCACTCAAAGGCATCGTGGACCTACACTCCTTCTTCACTGAATCTGATACACCATAAATGTACTTACTCATCTCATCCCATGGGTCAGTCACCATGGAAGGAGCATACCTAGAAAGCTGGGTGAACTTCAAAACGTACTCCTGAACTGTCATGGAACCCTGCCTCAAATTCACAAATTCTTCGGCCTTAGCTTGCCTCAACTCCCTCAGGAAGAACCGGTCAAGAAAAGACCTTTCAAAGCATTCCCAAGTCATAGAGACCACGTCCTTAGCCCTAGCATCTTTCCATTGAGTAAACCAGATATGAGCCACATCCTTGAGTTGATAGGAGGCTAGCTCAATACCATCAAGGCCAACTACTTGCATCACACCAAAAATCTTTTTTACCTCATCCATGAAGTTTAGAGGATCCTCACGCACTTTCGAACCCCCGAACTCGGGTGGGTTTATGCAAACAAAGTCTCAAACTCGGGCTGCTATTGCCCCACCTTGGGGTTGGAAGAGAATAAGAGCCTGATGATTAGCCTGAGCGGCCATAGTCTGGGCTAGCATATGAAAAGGAATTGCTAGGACAAGACCCTAGCTAACTCGAAGTATGAAAGTAAACATTTATAAACTAACTAGGATAATAACTAGCCCTCGAACAATGAGGACTCACCAACACTGACTAGAATGGCCTGCAATCTCTAGCCACGTGCCTGAGGGAGGGAACCCGAATCTGCATCATCAATAGAATGCAGCACAAAATATACGTCAGTACTATAGGATGTACCGAGTATGTGAGATATGAATGATCATGATAAAAACATACTTAAAACATGCTTAAAATGAGCTTATTCATATAAAGAGATAGAATAAGTATATATCAAGATATAAGATATAAAACATGAAGTTAAGTCAAGATTCAAAGTAAAGTATCATATAACTTCATAGCTTGAAAATAATCAAAGGGGAGTTTCTCTTAACAGACATAAACCATGCTGAGCTACATGGAGTCCAGTGTCATGCACCCACACTGTAAAAGGTTGTCCTAACCAGCCAAGGTTAGAACCATGTCATAAAAATCCTTTCATAAGCCACGAAGGGCAACCTACGGTGGTGATGTAGTTTTAGACTTGGGTTATCTAGAACTCTCATCGTTCGGTGCTAAATACTATTCCCAAAACATATATAGCATAGGGCTCACATACATATGACATATCTAGATGTCAAAGCTTGTTCATAAACATGTTCATAACCTGGATCTTCATACTACTGGCGAACTTTACTTTAGAAAATGATTCATGAGCATTGATGGCACATCCATAACTTGAAAAGTTGCATGACTCTAGTTTAATTTCATAATAACATATACTTCTATAGAATATAGGAACTAGGCATGCACTTGCTTGAAATTCATGAAAACATGCTATTAAATCCCCAATTTACTTGAATAAATTCATGCATGTAGAGTTTCCTATAATTAACCATCAATTAATGAAATGGGAGTTCACATGTAAAACCCATGCAAAATCATGCAATTTAATAGTAATTTCATAGTAAAATCATGGGAAGATAATTTATAGCAAAGCCCATAAAAATTGGGTAAGAACCCTAATTTGAAAGTTCATGAAATCAAAATAGAATTTGGGGGTTTTGGGCATAAGGATGAAAGGAATCCCTTATTGAATATCCACATACCTTGATTGAAGCTAACCCAACTGAAATTGAAAAGAAAAGGAGGCTTGCACTTGGAGCTTGAGACTTGGAGCTTGAAGGAGTTCTTTTCCCAATTCGGTAGATGAATGAGGGATAATGAGAGTCTTAGGCTAAATGGGGTATAAACCCTACTAAAAGTGGCCAAAATTAACTCACTTAGGAGTTAAAACAGTGGGTAATTATAGAAATATCCCTGGGATTTAATTAGGAAAAAGCAGTTAAAAGGGGTCGGCTTCAGGAATCACAAGTGCATTCCACGAGCCGTAAACTAAACAACGACTCATGGTTCCCACTCGTGGTTCCTGGCTAAAATAACAAGGTGCAGAAGGGAATCTATGAGTCAATAGGACGGACCGTAGAACAACCTACCAGTACATAGTGTTTTATAGTGATACTACCCTGTGCTCACTTTTGTTGAGTGCAGAGCATGTTCCAAAGGCTAAGACGCGACCTCTGCTAGAGTAAAAGAGTTGATTTTAGATTCAAGGGTGAGCACTTGTCATGACCCGAGACTAGGCCTAGGACGTAACGGGCAACTTAGACTGATGAGGGCTCGAGAAGACCCTTTAGCATATATCAAAAGCAATATCAATGAAGTTGCAGAAAATAGACCCATTGAAAATAGTTCAACTTAAATGAAAGAAGATCTTTGGGATCAAACTTCACAATATGACGATAAAACAATGTCTTACTAACACCAGTCCACGAAGCCTTTATCATAATGAATGAAAATCTTACGCTGGGACATGGCCCCGATAATACCAAGAAAAGGGGTAGAACACCCAAAGTCTAATGAAGAAAACAAATGCCTTCAGAAGGAATGGAGGGCTCACCACTTGCTTGTTGTTATCCCAAAAATCCTAGTGCTGCACGAAACCACGAGAGAATATCTCAGAACCTATATCATAAAAAGATGTAGCATCCGGGGATAGTCAATACGATGAGTACTGGCATGCAACCCAGGGGAAGGGATATAGCAGTTTATAAAGCAAGCCATAAATCATAATGTAAATCATGAAAATAGAATATGGGGAAATTCCTCAATCATCAAACAAAATAATGATTTATTTTACTTCTAAACTAGATGGTATCACCGACATTATTTTCACCACGGGTTATGTGGATCCGACCATAGCTCGATCGGTAGAGCCTCCAATCTAAGTTTTCCGTGAGGATCGAAGCATCATATCATAATTGCATCACAAATTGCATAGAGCTGAACAAGTCAAGCATACAGTTAAGAGCCCTATTTGACTCATAGTGAAGAGCCCCGTTACACCCATACCTATGTCAGCAAAACACGCTTTCAGGTGATGAGCCCCGTTCGACTCATACCTTCTCGATTAACCATCTAATTCTCTTAAGTTCATATTTTAACATTTCAAAATATTTAGCAAATCGTTCATTTGGGGCTCATAACATTCTTAAGGCATTCTTTGGTTGGTATCGTCGTACCAAGACTTGCAAGTCACTCTTAACCATATATGGCAACATCGTTCTTACATCAATAGTCCCGTATTTAAGGATCTCAAACTCATTTAACACATAAGTCCCTCAAAGTTATAATCTCATTATTTAACAAGTAATCCTTTCAGAACCGAGGGATTTCAGAATATCCTTTTATTTTCGTCCAAAACCAATATTTGGATAGTAAATCAACTTTTGAAAAAAATATTACTTTAAGTCTTAAATCTGCCCCAAATTCAACAATCCATAATTGAATTCATACTTCAAACAATAACTTCAAAATGATAATTAGATACGAATGATTTCATAGAAAACATTTAAAAACTTCAAGTAATCTTTTCCTTTCGAAAACCCTTCAACCATTCACATACAATACTAGCATAGATTTCATATTTGATAGGAGAAACATAATATATATGAGTTAGGTTAAAAAGGGGATTGTTCTACATACCTTTTAACGAAGAAAACTTATGAAACGCTTGAGTCTTGCCTTAGAACCTTGAACCCTAAGCACCTTTGTCTCTATGATATTTTAGGAGAGAAGTAACACACTTTTTTGGATTTAATTCATGCCTTAGGAGGTTTAGGAACAGTTAGAATAAGTGGGGGATGGGTTTGTGTAAGTAAAGGACCAAAAATCCCCTTTAAAATGCATGAGAATATAAAAAGGGGACCGCAGGGTGCCACCTCCGTGCCACGGGGCTATCGCTGAGGCTGCCCTCCATGACATGGAGCTATCATGGAGGCAGCCCTCGGTGACATAGCGCCATCATGGACCCTCATTGGTTCATGCCAATAATCGAGTTTTCTTGGCCCCGTGCTCTATGGCACGGGGCTAATGCGGTAACACACTATTTTCAAGCCCTGAACAATATTTTTCTCACGTCTCTTACTCCTAAATAATTCCCCAGTTCGATCTAACAATATCTCCAAAGGTTCTAAATCCAAAAAACTCATTTTTTTTCTTAGTTCTACAAGCACAATACGAGAAGTTGGAATTTACGGGTCATTACATTATCCCCCCTTTGGGATCATTCACCCCCGAATAATGATTATGGGCACTTCTAGCATGATATAAGAATATGAATGAGACATTTAGAAGAACATACAAGGGCTTCTGAGAAGAGAGCTATGGATTCGTACCTTAATTAACCCCGTCTGAAGGAGCGAACAAAGTAGGATATCTAGCTTTCATATCCTCCTCCGATTCCCAAGTAGCTTCTTCCTGTAACACCCCAAAAATCCTAAGCTAATACCCAAACCTTTTCAATGAGTGTAATGATCATTTTCCTAGTGTGGTGAGTGCTTTGGATGCGAATCATGTTCATAAGAAACTCCTATCATCAAGTTAAGTCGCAAGCACCTCACCAAAGTAAGTTTTCATGTAAGACTAAATTAGGGTCAACTTCAATCGATCATTCCTCCTAAAATATAAAGAGTTAGGTGGGGTAGTACCCACTAAATTAAAGTTTTTTGAGTCTTCTTTCCAATTCCACTGACCCCGCATTAATCCGAGTCCGGAGTAAAAAGTTATGGGCAGTTTACTGCAGTGCTATCAGTGATGACGGATCGAATGACGAACCGTGGTTCTGAACCACGGTCCGTACTGTGACTCATAATTGTTGAACTGAACCTTAAAATTTTTATCTTCAAAATCACTGGTTGGTTCACGACCCGTAGGCCAAAATCACGGTCAGTAGAGTGACCCGTGGTTTGTCAAAATTTAGCTTTTCTGCCCAGTTTCCACGAATGACTTGATGGGTCATCGTTTTGAATGACGGTCCATCCTATAACCCGTAGAATCACCTTCAGAGAGGTACCAAGTCCTCTAAATTCCACGAGTGGGTTGATGATTCGTCAACCTATTTCACGACCCATTCTTCCACTCATAATCCCTGAGGATTAGAGGATCCTCATATCTTAAAGTCGGAACCACGAGTCAACAGGACGGTCCGTCGTCCTGAACCACGGACCATAGAGTGACTCGTGGTGTTGAGTTCCAGTAGACTCCTAAAAGTGGAATTTGAAACCACAGATCAGTTGATGGCTCATCCTTTAGGATGACGGACCGTGGACTGACTCCTGGTCTCTGAAGCCGACTTTTTCTAGCTTTTTCCCAGTTTTAGTCCAGGGGTATTTTTGTAATTTCCCACTCTTTTAACTCCTATACTAAGTTGTTTTAAGCCTTTTTAGGAGGGTTTTAATTCCCACTTGACCTAAGTTCTCTCCCATTCTTTCAATCAACTTCCAAAAGAAGAAAAGGAGTTCCATCTTCTCAAGCTTCGAGTTAGGGTTTCAAGCTCCAAGTCTCAAACTCCAAGTTCAAGTCTCCTAAGTCTTTTCAATCCAAGTGGGTTAGCTTCAATCAAGGCATGTGGGTAATCAACAATGGGTTCCTTTCACCCTTCTACCCAAAACCCCTAATTCAAATTTTGATTTCATGATCTTCAAATTAGGGTTCTTATCCAATTCTTATGGGTTTTGCTAAATATGATCTTCTCATGATTTGATTATGAAATTTCTATTAAATTGCATGATTTCACATGGGTTCTTACATGTTACCTCTTATTTCATGAATTGAAGTTTAACCATGGAAATTTCTACATGCATGAAAGTTGATTTAAGCAAATTGGATTTTGATAGCATATTCCTTATGGATTTTCAAGCATGTGCATGCCTAGTTCCTATGTTCTATAAGAGTATATGTTTTATGAAATTGAACTAGAGCCATGCAAATTTTACAAGTCATGAAGCATGCAAGTCTTTTCATGTTATAAAGTATTATGCAAGACAAGACACCCGATGTTCCATCAATGCTCATGAGCCATTTTCTAAACTAAAACTCATGAGTAGTATGACGATACGGGGTATGGTTAGTATGGTGGATACATCGGACTCCATGTAGCTCAGCATGGTTTATGTCGGTTAAAAGAAACTCCCACATATTTATTTTCAAGATATGAAGTTATATGATTCTATACTATGAAACATAAGCTTTATTTCATGTTTTATGTTTTATACCTTGAATTTATTCATGGTCCTTCTTTAAGTAACAAGTTCATTCTTAAGCATGTTTTAAACTATTTTTATCATGATTCATGCATCGCTCACATACTCGGTACATCCTATAGTACTGACGCATATCTTGCATTGTATCCTTTGATGATGCAGATTCAGGTGTCCCTTTCCAGACATGTGGCTAGAGCTTCCAGGCCACTTTTCTGTCAGCTGTTGGTGAGTCCTCTTAGGTCGAGGACTAGATATATTTTAGTTATGTTTATTTCTTATTTTCGTACTTTGATTTAGCTAGGGTCTTGTCCTAGCAACTCCTTATGTCATGTAGCAGCTTTTCAGACATAGACAGTGTTCGAGTCTCCATCCGGATTGTGTGTCTTATTTGACTTGATTACCTATTTACCTGATTCCGAATTTATCTATTATGCTTTCACTTATCCTTTTTATGCTTGAGTATGCTATGACCAAAGGGTTATCTTGGGGCACTTGCGGTCCTAAGTCCCGTATTACGTCTAGGGGGTAGCCTCGGGGCATGACACTTCCACTCTCTGATTCTTCCACTATACTTTCACTGAAGGTATTTCTTTGGTCCTTAACTTTCAAACTTTTCGGTCCAGAATTTAAATGGGAACTTCTTCATATGACAATGAATCTTTCACCGCTATGTTCTCTATAGGAACCATAAACGAATGATCACCCACACACTTTTTGAGCATAGACACGTGAAACACGGGATGAACCAAAGCCAAACTCGCGGGTAACTCCCACTCATAAACAACATTCCCAATCTTCCTCAAAATCTAATAAGGGCCAATATAATGGGACTGAGCTTACCCTTTCGCCCAAACCTCATAACTCCTTTCATAGGAGAGACTTTCAAGAACACCGAATCGCCAATATCGAATTCCAACTCCCTCCTTCTAACAATAGGCGACCTGCAACTCCTACCATAAAGAGCCTCGAATGGGGCCATTTGTATACATAAGTGGTAGCTATTATTGTAGGCGAATTCAATAAGAGGAGAGTGATCCACCTAACTACCCTTGAAGTCAATAACGCACGCTCTTAACATATCTTCCAATGTCTGTATAGTGCACTCCACTTGCCCATCCATTTGAGGGTGGAAAGCGGTGCTAAGGTTCACCTGCATACCCAAACCTTTTTCAAAAGCCCTCAAAAAGTGAGAAGTGAATTGAGTACCTCTATCAGATATAATGGAAATCGGTGCACCATGCAATCTAACAATTTCCTAAATGTACAACCTCACATAATCTTCTCATGAATGAGTCATCCTCACAGGTACAAAATGAGTAGAATTGGTCATTCTATCAATAATGACCCAAATGGAATCATATTTGTTACAGAACGTGAGAAACCGGTGATAAAATCCATGTTTATCATCTCTCATTTCCATATCAGAATGGCATGTCTTGGGACGTACCACCAGGATTTAGGTTTCTAACCTTAACTTGCTGACAAGTGGGGCACCTAGCAACAAAATCAGCCACCCCTCTCTTCATATTATTCCACCAGTACAACTCTTTCAAATCGTGATACATCTTAGTAGGGCCAGGGTGAATAGTGTACCTGGAAGTATGTGACTCAGCCAAGATCGTCTCATAAAAACCATCCACATTTGAAACACACACCCTTCCTTGATACCGCAAGATGTCATCTCCTCCGATTTCGAAAGCCATAATTTTCTATTTACCAACATCCTCTCTAATTTGCATGAGTATGGGATCGTTAACTTGCTTTTCTTTAACCTCATCACCCAGGGATGACTTAGCCATCTCGTGCACCATAATTCTACCATCCTCGGAGTCTAGCAGCCAAACTCCTAAGTTGGCAAGCCGATGAATATCTTTCACCAATCCTTCTTTTGCTCTTCTATTTGAGAAAGGCTCTCCATAGACAACCTGCTAAGAGCATTAGCAACTACATTAGCCTTACTTGGGTGGTAATGCAAGCTCATGTTGTAGTCCTTTAGCAGCTCAAGCCACCTCATTTGCCTGAGATTCAGCTCTTTCTGAGTGAAACATATTGTAAACTCTTGTGATCAGTGAAGATGTCTACATGCACTCCATATAAATAATGACGCCAAATTTTGAGTGTGAAAACCACCACTTCCAATTCAAGGTCATGGGTTGGGTAGTTATTTTCGTGCACCTTCAGTTGCCTGGAAACATATGCCACAACTTTCCTATGATGCATAAGTACATACCCAAGTCCCACCCAGGATGAATCACAATAAACCACGAACCCCTCAATGCCCTCAGGTCAGGAGCAGAAGTCAAATGATCCTTCAACTTTTCAAAGCTACCCTCACAACATCAGACCATATGAACTTAGCCTTTTTCTGTGTTAGCTTTGTCAATGGAGCAGATATAGAGGAATAATTCTCCATAAACCTCCTATAATATCCCGTCAAACCCAAGAAGCTCCTAATGTCTGTCAGAGTCGTGGGTCTAGGCCATTTCTTTACCGCCTCAATCTTTTGAGGATCAACTATAATCCTCTCACTAGACACAATATGGCTGAGGAAAGCCACTGAGTCTAGCCAAAATTTGCACTTGGAGAAATTGGCATATAATTTCCGCTTCTTAAGAGTCTGAAGTACGATGCAGAGGTGATTGGCATGCTCCTCCTCACTCCGAGAGTAAAGAAGGATGTCATCAATAAACACTATTACAAATATATCCAAAAACTGCTTAAACACCCTGTTCATAAGGCCGCAGGAGAATTAGTAAAGCCAAAGGACATAACAAAAAACTCAAAATAGTCATACCGAGTTTGGAAAGCAGTCTTGGGAATATTAGCCTCCCTAACTTTCAGTTGATGGTAACCTGAACAAAGATTGATTTTGGAGAAACACTTAGCACCTTGAAGTTGGTCAAAAAGATCATCGATTCTAGGAAGTGGGTACTTTTTTTTCACTATGACTTTATTCAGTTGGCAATAATCAATACACAAACAAAGAGATCCATCTTTTTTAGGCACGAAGAGGACGGGAGCACCCCAAGGAGAGACACTAGGGCGGATAAAACCTTTATCAAGGAGGTCTTTCAATTTCTCATTTAACTCTTTCAATTCTGCAGGAGCCATCCTATAAGGTGGTATGGAAATAGGTCTAGTGTCCGATAGAAGGTCTATCCCAAAATCAATCTCTCTATCAGGAGAGATCCTGGGGAGGTCTTCTAGAAACACTTTAGGAAATTCATTAACGATGGAAATGGACTAGAGTAGGGGACTTTTAACATTAGAATCCTTGACCTGAACCAAATGGTAGACACACCCCTTGGATATCATTTAATAGGCTCTAAGATAGGAGATGAACCTCTCCTTTGGCAGTATGGGACTACCCTCCCATTCACGGATCGGTTCATTAGGAAAATAATTTTTGACCTTTCTAGTCCTACAATCCATATTAGCATAACAAGAATGAAGCCAATTCATCCCCAAAATTATGCCAAACTCTATCATATCAAGTTCTACCAAGTCCACTACCGTATCCCTAAGTAAAATAGTCACAATACAATTTTTGTAGACCCTCTTAGCCACAATGGAATCACCGACAGGGGTGGAAACTAGGAAAGGTTCAGGAATATTTTCGAGTGCAAAACCAAAATTTACAGCCATATAGGGGGTCACATAAGATAAGGTGGAGCCAGGGTCAAGTAACACATACACATCATGAGATAAAATCCGTAACATACTCGTGATAACATCTGGCGAAGCCTCTGATTCCTGGCGAGTGGATAGTCCATCTAGATGGTCGCGACCCCCACCTGTACTCGAAGTAGCACCTTTTGTAAGAGGGGCTGAAGAAGTAGTGTCTTGGGTCTTAGTACCCCTAGAAGTACCTTTTGCCGAGGGATAATCATGCTGAATATGGTCGTGTTAGCTGCACCTATATCATGTACGACCACTACGATAGCACTTTCCACGGTGAAATTTTCCACAAGTACTGCAAGGAGGGTAAGATAGAGCAGACTGGGTCATAGTGCCCTGCGACTGAGTACCCAGTATCTTGGAACCATGACTGTGCTAGAATCACTGATCACATGAAGGTTTAAGGGCAGGTGCACTAGCTGATGAATGAGTATGTCCCAAAGATTTCTTCTTGGACCAGTGCCTGCCATCCTTACACTATGTTGTTGGCTTGCCTCATTGTCTGTTGGCCTAGTTATCTTATTTTGATGCTCCTCCACCTCAACTTATTTCTTCTTATTATCCTCAACCTGTTGAATATAAAACACTAACCTGGGTAAGTCTATGTCTTTGTCCAACATTGCTGCCTTGCAAGCCAATACCAAGTCATCGGAGATTCCATTTGTGAACTTCCTCATTCGAGCCCTCATATCATATACCATTTTTGGAGCATAACGGGCCATCTGATTAAACTTCAAGGCATACTCATTGACACTCATCTTCCCTTTTCTCAAGTTAACAAATTCCTCCACCTTGGTTTCCCTCACTTCTTAAGGAAAGAAGTGATCAAGAAAGGCTATGAAAAAGTCCTCCCAAACAGCTAGATCAGTATCCTTACCCCTTATCTCTTCCCACTCATCATACCACTTATAGGCCACCCCTTTTAGCTGATAGGTTGCCAACTCCACCCCCTTAGTGTCACTAGCATGCATGACCTTGAATATCTTCTCCATTTCATCTACAAAATCCTGAGGATCCTCTTCGATTTTGGACCCCGTGAAGACTGGTGGGTTCAGTCACATGAAATGACCCACTTTAGTAGCATCTGAGGATCCTATTTTAGCACCAACACTACCTGACCGACGAGACTAAGAGGACACAATTTGAGCAAGCATCTACATAGTCTTCCTGAATTCAGCATTAGTAACTTCACCCTGCAGAGACTGAACCCACGTAGTACCTGTTCTTGGAGCTCGAGTAGGAACAGTAGCAAGATTAGTAGCAGGAGGGGCTGATGGGGCTCTAGTAGGAGCGATGGCATGGGTAGGGCAAACCTTTTCAACAAATGTCACTGTAGGGACTGAGGTTCCAGCCGTAGTCCCTGATCCGGTAGTCCTTCTTAGATGCATGATCTGAAATATGGGAAATTCAAAAGCTAGAATAATATTCCTAGAATTAGGATCTTTAGCACAAAGTAGAATATGAATAAAGGGAAACATTCTTAAATACCTTGTAGCCTCCATTTTATAAGAGTGGCGCGCTTCACACCCATAAAACAAACTCTACTCGACACGGCTTCATAGACACCCTAGGACCATAAACCATGCTCTGATAACAAGTTTGTCACAACCCGAGATTAGGCCCAGGATGTAATGAGAAACTCATATCGATGAGGACTCGAGAAGATCCCTTAGCATATATCAAAAGTAATATCAATGAAGTTGCACAAAATAGACCCAATGAAAATAGTTCAACTTAAATGAAAGAAGATCTTTGGGATCAAACTTTACAATATGATAATAAAACAATGTCTTACTAACACCAATCCACGAAGCCTATATCATACTGAATGAAAATTTAAGAAGAAAATATATGCCTTACGAAGGAATAGAGGGCTCACCACTTGCTTGTTGTTATCCCAAAAATCCTAGTACTGCACGGAACCACGAGAGAATGCCTCAGAACTTATATCATGAAAAGAAGTAGTATTTGGGGATAGTCAGTACGATGAGTACTGGCATGTAACCCATGGGAAAGGATATAACAGTTTATAAAGTAAGTCATAAAACATAACGTAAATTATGAAAATAGAATATGGGGCAATTTCTTAATCAAACAAAATAATGATTTATTTTACTTCTGAACTAGATGGTATCATTGATATTATTTTAACCATGGGCTATGTGGGTCCAACCACCACTAGATTGGCGGAGCCTCCAATCTAAGTTTGCTGCGAGAATCAAAGCATCATATCATAATCACATCAAAAATTGTATACAACTGAACAAGTCAAGCATACAATGAAGAGCCCCAGTCGACTCATAGTGAAGAGCCCCATTCTAATCATACCAGCATTGGTAAAACACGATATTAGGTGATGAGTCCCATTCGACTCATACCTTCTCAGTTAATCATCTAATTCTCTAAAGCCCATATTTTAACATTTCAAAACATTTAGCAAATCATTCATTTGGGACTCTTAACATTCTTAAGGCATTCGTAGGTTGGTATCATTATACTAAGACTTACAAGTCACTTTTAACCATATATGCCAACATAGTTCTTACATCAATAGTTCTGTATTTAAGGACATCAAACTCATTTAACACATAAGTCCCTCAAAGTTATAATCTCATTATTTAACAAGTAATCCTTTCAGAACTGAGGGATTTAGAAAGATCCTTTTATTTTCATCCAAAACCAATATTTGGATAGTAAATGAACTTTCCAAAGAAACGTTACTTTAAGTCTTAAATCTGCCCCAAATTCAACAATCCATAATTGAATTCATACTTCAAACAATAACTTTGAAATTATAATTAGATACATATGATTTCCTAGAAAATATTTGAATACTTCAAGTAATCGTTTTCTTTCGAAAACCCTTCAACTATTCACATACAATACTAGCATAGATTTCATATTTGATAGGAGAAACATAATACATACGAGTTAGGTTGAAAAGGGGATTGTTCTACATACCTTTTGACGAAGAAAACTTACAAAATGCTTGAGTGTTTCCTTAGAACCTTGAAACCTAAGCACCTATATCTCTAGGATATTTTGGGAGAGAAGTAACGCACTTTGTTGGATTTAATTCATGCCTTAGGAGGTTTAGGAAAGTTTAGAATAAGTGGAGGATGGGTTTGGGTAAGGAAAGGACCAAAAATCCCCTTTAAAATGTGTGAGAAAATAAAAAGGGGACTGTCATGTGTCGCCTCCGTGCCACAGGGCTATCACAGAGGCTGCCCTCCATGACACAGAGCTATTGCAGAGGCAGCCCTCCATGATATGGCCCCATCACGGATCCTCACTTTTTCATGCCAAAAAATGAGTTTTCTTGGCCCCGTGATCTGTGGCATGGGGATAACGTGGTAATACACTATTTTTGGGCTACAAACAATATTTTTTGTACGTCCCTTACTCCAAAAAAATTCCTAGTTTGATCTAACATTATCCCCAAAGGTTCTTAACTCCAATAAACTCATTTTTTTCTTAGTTCTATAAGCACAATATGAGAATTTGGAATTTACTAGTCATTACAGCACTACTTCTTAAACTGCTATGGATTCTCTGCGAGTTATTGTCCTAATTTTGGACAATAGGAATCTTATTATTTTACTTCTTTTAATACCTCTTGGATATCTTAGATGATATTTTGATATAGAGTTCTTGTACGATGACTTTCAGCTCTTGGAGGATGTTAAATTATTTCCACACATTATTATTCATTTATATTAGAGTTGATTTCATTATGACTTAAATGAATGGTTGGTTTGCTTATCTATTCAAAGATTTATTGAGCTTCAGGTTTGGGGTTTTAGGTTAGTTAGTTCTCCCACCAGAGGGTTAGCATGGGAGGCACTCATAGTTCAGTTGGGTCTTGACAACTATTGACTTGGAATCGAGCAACTAAGCCCATATTGATTCCTCCTTATAGGATGACTCTATCAGAGTTAAAGGATCATCTTCAATATTTGTTGAGTAAGGGTTTTATTAAGCATATTATTTCACCTTGGGGTTCTCTGGTGTTGTTTGTGAGGAAAAAAGATGGGTCTATACGCATGTGTATTGATTATTGGTAGTTGAACAAGGTGACCCTCAAGAACAAGTATCCTCTTCCATGCATTAATGATTTGTTTGATCATCTTCAGGGTTCTTTGATGTTTTTGAAGATTTCCTTGAGGTCAGGGTACCATTAGTTAAGGATTAGGGCTTTGGATATCCCTAAGATGACTTTTAAGACCCAATATGGTCATTATAAGTTCTTGGTGATGTCATTTGGGTTTACTAATGCCCCGATACTGATTATAGAGTTGATGAATGGGATATTTCATCCATATTTTTATTCCATCATGATTATGATAATCGATGATATCTTGGAGTATTCCAAAAGTGAGGTAGATCATGTGAAGCAATTGAGGATTGTGCTCCAAAGGTTGAGAGATGAGAAGTTGTATGCTAAGTTCTTGAAGTGTAAGTTTTGGCTTATTTCTGTGGCATTTAAGGGATATGTTGTGTCCAAGGATAATATTATGGTCTATTTGTCCAAGGTTGAGGCGATTCCAGAATGGTCTAGGCCTACTTCACCTATTCATATTAGGAGTTTTATTGATTTGGTTGGCTATTATAGGCGGTTCATACAGGGCTTCTCTTTTATTGTGGTTTTTCTGACCAAATTGACTCAAAAGAATATTTTTTTTAGTGGTCTAGCGAGTGTGAGAAGATCTTTAAAAAGATCAAGGCTTTGTTGACTTCAACACCTATTTTGACCTTACCTGTGGAAGGTGGAGGTTTTATTGTGTATTGTGATGCTTTAGGGGTTGGCCTTATGGATATTGATGCATAAAGGAAAGGTGATAGCTTATGCTTTAAGGCAATTGAAGACTCATGACAAAAATCACCCCACTCACGACTTGGAGTTTGCATTGGTAGTGTTTGTGTTGAAGTTGTGGCGGCAATACTTATATAGGATTTATTGCAAGGTGTACATCGATCATCACAGCCTATAATATATCTTCAACCAAAAGGACTTGAATTTAAGATAGCGTAGGTGATTGGAGTTGTTGAAATACTATGACATGACTATCCTCTATCATCCAGGAAAGACCAATATAGTGGAGGATGCCTTGAGTAGGAAGGCAGTGAGTATGGGTATTTTTGCTTTGTTGGTGGCTGAGGAGCGACCATTGGCTATGGATGTTCAATTCTTGTCTAATAGCTTTGTGAGACTTGATATTTCTAAGTCTAGGAGAGTTTTTGTTTATGTTGAGACATGGTCTTTATTGTAGGAACAGATTAAGGATAGGCAATTTGAGAATGAAAAATTGTGTATCATTCGGGACAAGGTGTTAAGTGGTGAAGATAAGGAAGCAATTCTTGATTTGGATGGTGTTATGAGGATCAAGGGTCAGATTTGTGTTCTTAGAGTTTGTGATTTGACTAGATTGATTATGGAGAAGGTTCACAACTTGAGGTATTTTATTCACCCATTAGTAGCCAAGATTTATCATGAACTTAAGCAGCATTATTAGTGGTGTAGGATGAAGAGAGACATCGTGAAATTTGTGGCTAAGTGTTTGAATTTTTAGCAAGGTAAGTATGAGCACCAATGACCGGGTGGTATGACCTAAAGGATGCCTATACCTTAGTGGAAGTGGGAACGTATCACTATAGACTTGGTGGTTGGTTTGCCTAAAACTTTGGGGAAGTTTGGCTCTATTTGGGTGATTGTGGATAGATTGACCAAATCTGCTCATTTTCTTCCAATGAAGGTGAACTACAATGCGGAGAAGTTGGCAAAGATCTACATTTGAGAGATAGTTTGATGTCATGGTGTGCCTATTTCTATCATTTCAGATAAATGTACTCAGTTTACATCACACTTTTGGAGTTTTATACAGCATAAGTTGGTTACTCAGTTAGAGATGAGAATAGTTTTTCACCCACAGACAGATAGTCAGTCAAAGTGAACTATTTAAGTTTTGGAGGATATACTTTGAGCTTGTATGATTGATTTTGGTGGTTATTAGGACCAGTTCTTGCCTTTGGTGGAGTTTTCCTATAATAACAATTATCATTCCAACATTCATATGGCACCATTTGAGGCTATGTACAGGAGGAAGTATAGATCTCTGGTTGGTTGATTTGATTCCTTTGAGGTTAGGCCATCGAGTATGGATTTGTTATGGGATTTAATGGATAGGTTGATGTTGATATAGGACTGACACTTAAAGGCCCATTATAGACATAAGAGTTATGTTGATAAGAGGGTTTGTGACATAGAGTTCATGGTCGGTGAGTGGATTTTGTTAAAAGTATCAACCATGAAGGGTGTGATGAGGTTTGGGAAGAAGGTCAAGCTTAGCCTGAGATTTATTTTCCCTTTTGAGATCCTACGACATATTGGGGAGGTGGCTTATGTGTTGGCTTTGCCTCTGAGTCTTTCTATTGTGCATCAAGTTTTCTATGTTTCAATTTTAAAGATGTACCATTCTAATGGTTTGTGATTTTGTGGGACTCAATGGATTCGGATCAAAATCTAACTTTTGAGGAAGAGCCCATAGTTATTTTAGATAGGAGGGACTAAGAAGTTGAGATCTTAGGAGATAGCCTCAATGAAGGCTCAGTTGAAGCATTATTCAGTTAAGGAGGCTACATGGGAAATAGATTTCGACATGTAGAGTAGATATCCCCAGCTTTTTGATAGTTCAGGTACCTTCCTTACTCTTACATTCAATAATGAACATGTGTTTTAGTGGTAGATAATGTAATAACCCTTATAGTAATTTTTGAATTTTTATTTATTTTCACCATTTTACCTCTCCCGATAGTTGTATTATGATATTTGTAGTTTACGAGAGTGGGTTGTACAGTTCTCGAGATATTTGGTTGGGTTTTATGTGAGTTTTTCATTTTGGATGGTTTTGAAGTTGATATGATTGACTTTGGTCAATATTTTGTGATTTAGACGTATGAGAGTTTTGTCAGTTCTATAGACTTGGAATACCATTTTTGGGCTAGTAGCACTATTGGTTTGGGTGTCGATGCATTCAGATATATTTTGAGTGGTTAGTTGGAAAGTTAAAAGTTTTAGCATAATTTTGACTTTGGTTAACATTCATTGATAATGACCTCCGTTGGTAAATTTGATGGTTCCATTGAGTCCAAAATGTTGACTTTAGTCCAGTAGCATATTTGGTTTGTGTTCATGCGGTTCTGGGTGTGTTTTAAGGGTTAATTCCGGGTTCAGGAGGTATTTTGGCTTCACATATGTTGCTGGTGTCTGGTGTATCGCTCCTGCAGAAGTTCTCTATCGCTGCAGAGCCGTACCAGTGAGCATTCATCTTCTTTTGTGGAGGTGGACCTGGTGGTGGGTGGTTCACTCCTGTGAAATTTTCTGCTTCTACAGAGTCACGCTAGTGAGCGATGTTCCGCTTCTGCAAAGTTCGGCCAGGTGGGGGGTGGTCTGCTCCTGCTAAATTTTCCCTTGTTGCGGAGTCTAGCAGTGATCATACGTTGCTCCTGTGCCTATGATGTCGTGATGATTGACCGCAATGGTGAAGTTCACCCAACTTGGTGACTTCCACCGTTGTGAAAGATTTACCACTTCTGCGATCAGATTTTCGCAGAATCAAAAATGTTGTAACTTAAGTGGATCTTCCCTTTTCATTCTATTTTCTTCCTAACTCATTTTTGGAGCTTGGGAGCTCTATTTTGGGCGATTCTAAAAGGATTTTCAAGGTTTTTTTGTAGGGAAAGTTTTTATACTACTTTTATATATTCTTCGATAATTATTTCATGATTTCAACTTCAAATCTTGGTTTTTCAAATTGGAATTTGGGATTTTCCCAGTAAAGTTAAAGAATGGTTTTTTGATGATTTCAAGGTGGATTTCAACTCTGATTTTGATAAAATTTCATATTTGAACTCTGTATGATTTGGGTAATTTCATTTTCCAATAGATTCTAGTTTTATCCTTGTAGACTCGGGGTTGACTTTTGGGTTGATATTTTGTACTCATATTAGAACCTTATCAATATGGATATCATTGGACTCATGTTTACATGTAGAATTTATTATTGGTGTGTGTTCGGAAGCCATTACAAAAAGGAAGGCTCGTGTGTGATCAAGTAGAGACTTATTGTCACGCCACGAGGCTATCCCCTAGACGCAACACAGTGCTTAGTGTCACAAGTGACCCCAAGCTAACCAATGGTCTGGCATATCTTGACAATTCCTGGAAAAAACATACACTGTGCGGAAACTAAAAATGATTTAATATCTGAAGTGGGAAAGAGCCCAAAACATGTCTGAATATAACATACATCAAGAGTATAATGATGCCTGGAAAAAAACAACACTAACAACTCAATAGCTGAATCTAGTCCATGTCTGAAAACCTGTAACTGATATGAGTTGTTGGGACATGCCCCCAGCTAACTCTAAAAATCTGAAATGTAATGATTGAAATATAAAAGCATGTCTATCATCCGCGAACTATGAGGACTCACCACTGAAGCTGCTGAATAAGGACTGAAAATCGTACTAAGCGCGGTTTGGATGTTGAGCGCCTGAACCTACATCATACAACGATGTAGCATAAAAGTATGCATCAGTACTTTGAATATACTGAGCATCTGGGATATAGGTAAAGTTGTACAACATAAAGACTGAACGAGGGAAATACATACTTGAACATAAACTGAAAGATAAACTGGATGCAATGATCAAGTATTAACATGGATATAATATGTTGAATTGGATAACTGAAATAGATACTGAATACATGGTCAATGCAATGTGTATCTGACTGTGGGAGCTACTATTACCCGACATACCCCAAGTTGAGCTAACTGTGGGGCCAACCTGCAACCCTGGATGGAAGGGTGTTCATACCTTGCCAAGGGTACAAACAAAACTGACGTGGATCCACTAACTGATGTCCACAAGGGACAAAGGTGACCAGCCTAATCTGACAGCTGACCTCTTTCAAGCCTACGGTGGCGCCGTAGTTCTGGGACTTGGGGACTGCTACTAAAGGTATCAGCCTAAACTGATAGCTAAGCCTTCATCCCGTCATTCACTTGGTACTAAGTCTACTCCCAACTGAAATATGCGTAATAAAATGTAAACTGAAGTAATGGATAGCTCAAATACTGATAATCATCTAAGAATCAACATACATATACTGAAAGATATGGCATTCAAATTCTGAAGCATGATTGTCTGAATTATCTGCCTAGCAAGTATAATTTATGTATACTGAAATTAACACAAGCTAGGGTTTCTGAATCCTGTACATGTAACTATGCTAATTCTCCAAGAAACATGTAATTAGTACCACATAACTATAACATCTGAAATCCAAGGCATCCCCAAGATTTAGGAAC
This sequence comes from Jaltomata sinuosa, assembly GCA_003996215.1. Classification (NCBI taxonomy): domain Eukaryota; kingdom Viridiplantae; phylum Streptophyta; class Magnoliopsida; order Solanales; family Solanaceae; genus Jaltomata; species Jaltomata sinuosa. The sequence continues at coordinate 593,858 of QJPP01000270.1, forward strand.
CCTAGGTTTGAATAATTCATGGAAAATCTGAAGGATAGGATGAATTCTAGGGACCCAATGGGTGGAAGGAACCCACTAGTGAAATCCCACATACCTAGAGAAGAACCTATGGAGAAATCCTTTGGATTTTGGGGCTAAGCTTGAAGAAACCTTATGCTTGTTCCTGAGAGAAACTGTCACCTCTTTTCTCTTTTTCTTTCTAAGTGTCAGATGATTTTAGGAGAATAGGTGATTTAGGTAGTTTTTGACTAATTACTTAGGCTTATACTAAGCAAAACGACATAGCTTAGGCCTTAAAAGGGATAGGAAAATTCCAGAATACCCCTGGGAATTTTAAAAGAAAACTGTTGAAAATCGCGACTCAGGTACCATGACTTGGTTGATGGACTGTAGTCCTATATGACGAACCATCAACTAAATCATGGTCCTGTCTAGTAGTCTTGGGGGGTCTCTGATCTGAGGAAACCACGACTCCATAGGACGGACCGTGGTTCTGAATGATGGTTTGTCGTGTGACTCGTGGTTCCTGGGGCTTTAATTGAGGGTCCTCTGGTTAGAGGATTCCACGAGTCAAAGGATGGACCGTGGTTCTGAAGTATGGTCTATAGTCTAAATCATGGTTTCTGGGCCCTGAACTAATTATCCTCTGATTAAGGGGAACCACGAGTGATAAGAAGGACCGTGGTTCTAAACTATGGTCCGTGATCCCATCCATGGTTCTGAGTAAGGAAATTAGTACTTCTATGATCTTTGGATCCACGAATCATATGATGATCCATAGTCCTGGACTACATCCTGTGATCTGACTCATGGTTCCTGAGGTATGAACTAGGGGTCTACTGGAAATACGAATTATAGTCAAGATGACAGAACGTGGTTCCAAACTACGGTCTGTAATTTTAACCGTGGTTCCTGGAAACTTAAATTTTTCTTTAATTTTTCTGCTAAGTACAATCTAGTAGCTGGTTCAGATCCTGGGGTGTTACAATATCTCCCCCTTGGGATGATTCATCCTCGAATGAAGACAAAACAAGCTGAGTTTGGAGGGAAAGAGCTGCAATCCCTACCAACTGAGTATAGAAACTGATATCTAACTGAATAGAGTTCCATGGATATGCAAATATGCAAAAATGCAAGAATAGCTAAGGGAACATGGTACTGAGAATGAAATACATAAGATTAAACTGATAAGCTAGAGAGGAACTATTACCTCAAGCTGAAACTGTATCGGAAGGGAAGAGATGAGGGTACTTGGTCATCATGGCTGCTTCTGCTTCCCAAGTAGTTCCCTCGACTGACTGATTCCTCCACAAAACCTTCATCGAAGAGACTTCCTTATTTCTCAACCTACAGACCTGATGGTCAAGAATCTCAACTGGAACCTCCTCATAGGTGAGTCTATCCTTCACATTCACACGCTCTAAAGGCATAATCGATGCCGGATCACCCACACACTTCTTCAACAAAGAAATGTGAAAGACTGGATGAACCGCTGCTAGTGCAGCCGGCAACTCTAACTCATAAGCCACATTACCAATCCTTTTCAAAATCTGTAAGGACCTACGTATCTGGGACTGAGCTTCCCTTTCTTGCCAAACCTCATCACCCCTTTAATGGGTGACACTTTTAGGAAGACCCAATCATCGATTTCCAACTCTAAGTCCCTTCTCCTCACATTTTCATAGGACTTCTGATGACTCTGAGCTGTCTTTAGTCTATCTCTAATGAGCTGAACCTTCTCCATAGCCTCATGAACCGAATATGTTCCAACCAAGGCTGTTTCACCTACTTTGAACAAACCAACTGATGATCTACATCTACGCCCATAAAGTGCCTCACATGGGGCCATCTGAATACTAGAGTGAAAATTGTTATTGTAGGCGAACTCTATGAGAGGTAGGTGATCATCCCAACTACCCTTGAAATCGATCATGCAAGCTCTCAATAGGACTTCCAGGGTCTATATGGTACGCTCTGCCTGACCATCCATCTGCGAATGAAATGTTGTACTGAGATTCACCTGATTACCAAGACCTTTCTAAAATGATCTCCAAAAATGAGATGTAAACTGAGGACCCCTATCTAAAATGATAGAAAAGGGAACCCCATGCAACCTGACTATCTCGCTGATGTAGAGTCTGACATAGTCCTCTGCTGAATCTGTAGTCTTAACAGCTAAGAAATGAGCTGACTTAGTAACTCTATCCACTATCACCCAAATGGAGTCATGTCGTCTACGAGTATGGGGTAAACCTGTAATGAAGTCCATGTTAATCACCACCCACTTCCAAGTAGGAATGCTAATATCTTGAGTCACACCTCCTGGTTTCTAATGTTCTACTTTCACCTGCTGATAGTTAAGAAACTTAGCCACAAAATCTGCAATGTCCCTCCTCATGTCGTTCCACCAATAGACTTCCCTTAGATCACGGTACATCTTAGTGGGACCTGGATGAATAGAATATCTGGAATTATGGGATTCTGTAAGGATCTGCTGCCTCAACTCACTCACATTAGGTACACATAAATGACCCTGGTAACGAAGCATACCATCTCCCCCTTGGGATAAAACCTCTACTCTCTGCTGATGAACTGCACCTCTTAACTGAAGCAAGATGGGATCACTGTCCTGTTTCTCTTTAACTTCCGCTACCAATGAAGATTATGGCCCATTCTGGACTATCACACCACCATTTGTCGTGTCTAAGAGGCAAACTCCTAAGCGTGCAAGCCTATGAACATCCTTGGCTAACTTTTTCCTATCTTCCTCAATATGTGACACACTATCCATGGACAGTCTACTGAGGGCATCAGTCACTACATTGGCCTTACCCGGATGGTAGAGCACATTCATATCATAGTCTTTGAGGAACTCAAGCCACAATCTTTGACTAAGATTCAACTCTTTCTGGGTGAACACATTCTGGAGGCTCTTATGATCTGTGAACACATCAACATGAACACCATACAAGTAATGCCTCCAAATCTTTAGGGCAAACACAACTACTGCAAGCTCAAGGTCATGAGTCAGGTAGTTCTTCTCATGAACCTTAAGCTATCTGGAGGCATAGGTTATGACCTTACTCTGCTGCATCAAAACACAATCTAAGCCGACTCTAGATGCATCATAATAAATCATGAAGCCATCTGAACCCTCTGGTAGAGTCAAAATGGGAGATGTAGTCAACTTGGTCTTCAATTCTAGGATGATTTTCTCACACTCGTCTGACCACTGGAACTTGACCTTTATCTGAGTCAACTTGGTCAATAGGGCAGCTATGGATGAAAATCCTTCCACAAACCTCCTGTAATAACCAGCCAAACCCAAGAAACTCCTGATGTCTGTTGGAGAGGTGGGTCTGGGCTAGTTCCTCACTACCTCAATCTTTTGAGAATCAACTCAGATTACCTCACTAGACACCATATGACCAAGGAAAGTGTCACGCCCTGAGGATACCCCCTAGATGCAACACAGTGCTTAGCATCACAAGTGACCCCAAGCTAACCCATGGCATGGCATATCTATGAAATAAGCAATTTATGATAAAATCACTATGCATAAGCTAAGATAGCATTAATATCTGAAAAAGAGAAGAACCCAAAAGTCTGTATATAAATAGTATAGTGTTAGCTGAAAGTAACACCAATATTTGTTGAGTCTAATCTATGTCTGAAAGACATCTAACTGAGATAGGAGTTGTTGGGACATTCCCCAGCTAACTCTAACAAAATCTGAAACTAGAAATAAGTACTGAAATAAAGCATGTCTATTGTCCTCGAGCTAATGAGGACTCACCACTGAGCTGCTGAGTATGGACCGGAAGTCGAACTATGTGCAATCTGGATACTGAGTGCCTGGACCTACATCATCAAATGATGTAGCATAAAAGTATGCGTCAGTACTTTGCATGTACTGAGCATGTAGGATATATGCTAAGCTGGACAATATAAACTGATCATGAAATAAACATGCTGCAAATAAACTGAGAGCTGAACTGAATGCAATAACCAAGTATGAATCATGATATAACATGTTGAACTGAATACTGATGATACATCTGCTGGATGTAAGGTCAATTCAAATAAGAGTCTGACTGTGGGAGACACTACTAATCGACATACCCCAAGCTGAGTTGGCTATGGGGCCAACCTGTAACCCTGGATGGAAGGGTTTTCATGCCTTACCAAGGGTACGAACAAGTCCGATGTGGATCCACTACTGATGTCCATAAGGGACAAGGGTGTCAAGCCTAATCTGACAAGTGACCCCCTTTAGAACCTACGGTGGCGCCGTAGTTCTGGAACTTAGGGATTGCTACTAAAGATCTCAGCCTAAACTGACGGGTGATCCTCCATCTCTTAGTTCACTCGTTACTAAGTTTACTCCCAACAAAATATAAGCAACAAATGTAAACTGAAGTGCTGGATAGCTCATAGTACTGATATAATCTGAGAATGCATATAAACATACTAAAGGATATGACATTCAAATTTTGGAATTTGATTACCTAACTGAGCCTGCCTAACAAATATAATTTGTGTAGTACTGGAAGCCATAACAAGTTAGGGTTCTAAATTTTGTACATGAACTATACTAATTTCCCTAGAAACATGTGATTAATACTGTAAGAACTGTAGGAACTGAATTACAATGATTCCCTAAGGATGTAGAACCCTAGGTCTGAAATATACTTGGGGAAAACTGAAGATTTTCTAGTGTCTAGGGACCTAATGGGTGAAAGGAACCCACTAGTGAAATCCCACATACCTGATTGAAGATTCTATGGTTGAATCTTTGGATTCTGAGAGGAGCTTGGAGGAAACCCCTTTTTGCCATATTCTTGAGAGAGAGTGTTCTGTTCTTGAGAGATTTGCTAAGTATGAGTGATTAAGGAGTAATGAGGGAAAATAGAGTTAAAACCTTTCAATTACCCCCAAAATGACTTAGAATGGGAATTAAAAATAATTGGGAAAAGATCGGACTGCCCCCACTTAAGGCTAGAATTTTTTTGGAGAAATCTCCGCCGAACGGGCTGCCTGACGGGCGTCAGACCTGGGATGGCTAGTCGGCCCTGGAATCGGAATAGGGAAGGAGAGGGTTGGTCCCCTGGACGGTTCCTATGGGCAATACCCATGGCCCGTTGCCTCGGCGATGCCCATGGTGTGAACCCATCGGGGCAAGGATGGTTGGGTCTAGGCGGCTGGCCCTTTCTCACGGGCTGCCCGATGGCCTGTCGCACTGCTGACACCCATCGCGTCCCTCGTCTGACTAGATCCAGCTGAAACCCAACTCCTGGTCCCTTCCCATGGGCACCCTGATGGACTGTCATGTCCACGATGCCTGTGGACCAGCCCGTGAGGCTTGACCAAGGCTGAAATTTTCTCTAAATTTTCTAGGTTCTGGGTTTTAGAAGCTGATTTAAATTCTTGGGGTGTTACAATATCTCCCCCTTGGGATAATTCATCCTCGAATGAAGACAAAGCAAGCTGAGTTTAGAAGGGAAGAACTGCAATCCTTACCAACTGAGTACTAGAAACTGATATCTAACTGAACTGAATTCCATGAACGTGCAAATGTGCTGAAATGCAAGGGAAGCTGATGGAACAAGGTACTGAGACTGAAATACACAAGAGTAGACTGAGAGACTGAAAAAGAACTATTACCTCAAACTGAAACTGAATTGGAGGGAAAGAGGTGAGGGTACTTGGACAGCATAGCTGCTTCTGCTTCCCAAGTAGCTCCCTCTATGGACTGATTTCTCCACAAAACTTTAACTGAAGCGACTTCCTTATTCCTCAACCTACAAACCTGACGGTCAAAAATCTCAACTGGAACCTCTTCATAGGTGAGGCTATCCTTCACAGCCACACTCTCTAAAGGAACTATCGAAGTCAGATCACCTACACATTTCTTCAGTAAGGAAATGTGAAAGACTGGGTGAAATGCTGCTAATTTTGCTGGCAACTCTAACTCATAAGCCACATTACCAACCCTTTTCAGGATCTTGTAAGGGCCTACATACCTGGGACTAAGCTTCCCTTTCTTGCCGAATCTCATCACACCCTTCATGAGTGACACTTTCAGGAAAACCCAATCATCACTTTCAAACTCTAAGTCTCTGCTCCTAACATCTGCATAGTAT